>VWZF01003291.1:468419-1097142 GCA_013396755.1 Sclerurus mexicanus
AAGAAAAGAAAAGAAAAGAAAAGAAAAGAAAAGAAAAGAAAAGAAAAGAAAAGAAAAGAAAAGAAAAGAAAAGAAAAGAAAAGAAAAGAAAGAAAATCCTCCTCAGAGTCCCTCTAGTAGAGGGATGAGGTGGGAAAACATTAAACAAAAAGGTCATGCCACTTGTGGAAGTAGACTGAAAATATCCAGTGAAAGGTCTAAACAGCTTGAGCAGGACAAGAAATTGCCTGTTCCAAAGCAGACTATGAAGTCTAGCTCCATAGTTACAGTTGTGTAAAACTTAGGAAATTTGATTTGTAGACATGAGTAGAACCATTTTTAGAGATACTGAGTACTGACAATGCATTTAAAGACAGCTGGAGCTGTGGACACCCACATATCTGAAAATGAAGTTTGGTTTTTTTCTTTTTACAGAAACAACAGGACCCATCATGGGTTGTGGGGTGCCATACAGCACTTATTATTTAAACCAACTTCAGTTTCTTTGCTTATAAAATGTCCTTTCCATTCCACATTTGCAGTATTCACTCTATTCTCTATAAAACAGCTTTCCATTTCTCCCACCACAAACATGCTGTAAAATCTCTGATGCTGACTTAACTCAAGTTCTGTTTGATCTACTGTACTATTCCATTTTTTAAATCCCTACAATAGGTTTGGGTGGGTATTTAAGAAAACAAAAATTAGGATCTAGATAGTTTGAATCTTATTAGGCTGCAACCAATAGTCTAACTTTGTACAATCAAATAAGCATGTAAGTAGAGCAGAGTTAGCATCATCTCCCTGAGAAATACTCAGCACCTTGTGAAAGTATTCAATGGTCAGCAGCAATACAAAAAATGCCACATTTCAATTTGTATACATTTAATCACAGAAGACTTTTAATAAAAGAAGAATAATAAGATGGAACCATACATACCATTCAAATGTAACAAAAGACCACACAAACATTTCAGTTCTTTCTACCATCATAATTACTTCTCTACAGTTAGAGCAGATGAGATGATAAATACAGTATCTACTGTATTATATTACAGAGATATAATATATAATTTCAGCTGTCCCAAAACTAACTTCCTGGAAATTTTCTCAAAGATGAGAGGTCATAAGGTTAAAAAAAATTTAGAAAAACTGACACTCATGGGATTCTCCCTAGAGCCTCTGTCACATCACCTTTCACTTAAACATAAAACTATAACCTCTGACTTATATTTTCTATTACTTTGTGAATGAGTTAGTTTAGACTACACTAGAATATTGTCCATTGGAAGGAACCTACAACAGCAATTGCCTAGTCCACCTGCCTGACCAACTCAGGGCTGACCAAAAGTTAAAACATATTCTTAAGAGTATTGTCTAGATGCCAATTAAACACTTCTAGCCATGAGACCTGTCAACCATCTCTCTAGAAAGATGGTTCCACTGTTTGACCACCCTCTCAGTAAAGAAATGCTTCCTAAGGTATAGGTCTGAACCTTCTCTGGCACAGCTTCAACTCATTCCCATATGTCCTATCACTGGGTACCAGGGAAAAAGAGATCAGTGCCTCCCTCTCTGTTTCCACTCCTCAGGAAGCTCTAGAGAGCAATGAGGTCACCACTAGCCTACTTTTCTCCAAACTCGACAACCTCAAAGTCCTTGGTCACTCCCCACAGGACATGCCTTTCAGCCCTGTCACCAGCTTTGTTTCTTTTCTCTGGACATTTTCATGGACATTCACAACCTTCTCAAATTGTGGGGCACAGAACTGCACACAGTACTGAGGTGAGGCCACACCAACACTAAATAGAGAAGGAAAAGTCCCCCCTTTTGCCTGGCTGTGCTGTGTTTGATGCACCCCAGGATGTGGTTTGCCCTCTTGACTATCTGGGCATACAGTGACTCACAGTGAGCTGCTGCCAACCAGCACCCCCCAGATCCCTTTCTGCAGGGCTGATCTCCAGCCACTCCTCTCCTATTTCATACTCACGCCTGGCATTACTCTGTTCCAAGTGCAGAATCCAGAATTTGTTCTTGCTAAATTTCATCCCATTAATCATAGCCCAGTGCTCTCATCTAGCTAGTTTCCTTTGCAAGGCCTCTTATCCCTTGAGAGGGTCAACAGCACTTCCCAGTTTAGCATCATTAGCATATGTGCTAGTGGGACATTCAACTCTGTAACCAAATGATCAATAAACATATTGAACAGAACTGTCCCTAAAATTGAACCAGCCGGATGTAGCCCCATTTGCCACAACTCTTTCAGCACTGCTGTTCAGCCAGTTCTTGACCCCGTGCACTGTGTACAGGTTCATCCCACAGCTGGACAACTCGTCCAGAAGAATGCTGTGAGGGATGGTATGAAAAGCCTTACTAAACCCACAAAAAACTACATGCACTGCCTTCCCTTCATCCATGAAGCAGGCGATCTTGTCATAGAAGGATATCAAATTAGTTAAATGGGACATTCCCTTTGTGAACCCACCTTGACTGTGCCTTATGATTGCATTATTCTTTAAATACCTTTCAGTAGCATACACTATAATCTTCTCTATACTTATTGCAGGATCTGATGTTGGACTAACAGGTCCAACCCACACCCTTCCCCCACACCCTTCTTGTAGGCTGGAATAACAGTGGCTAGCTCCCAGTCAGCAGGGACCTCTCCAGACTCCTAAGACCCTTGGTAGGTGGTTGAGTTGGGTCCTGCTGTGTCATCTGCTAGCTCCTTCAGTACTCCTTCAGCTTGCTAGAAGACTTATTGAAAGAAGCAAGCAGGAACTCAGCCAGTTTTCTTCCCTGTCTTACATAAAGTGCCTGGTACAAACTAAGCTGCTTCAGAGCTTTCCACAAAGTAAATGAAAAAATGTATTGTAGCAAGGGAGAGCTGATATCTTTCACATTTCAGATAAGTAGGAGAATGTAAACCACTATCACTTTAACCCATGTTTCTAGAAAGTGTATTATTTCAGACAAAAACTGTCTCACATAGACTACCAAAGATGTAGTTCAAATTGGATTGCTTTTAAATGAAATTAAAACAGAAGATAAGGCCCAAATGTTCAGGGGCATTCAGTCTTTGGAACTGGACCTATTCTGAAGGAAAAACCCAGCAGAGATACCAGGGTGTCAGAATCAACTTTTTGTTTTACAGGTATGCACTTATCTGACCACACTACCAGCCAGAGCACTCAGTTCTGCTGTCAAGAGCTAACTGTCCAGCTTTTCCAGAAATCCAGCTTCCTCTCAGAACTGTACTTGTGAGAGCAAATGAAGTAGGGGCATAGAGGATGAAATATTTTTCCTTTTATTCAGTAGCAAAAGAACTGCAAATTAATGTAATTTGAAAGGGTAGAGACTACTACAAGAAGGCTGAGAGACCACTCAAGAGAATGATAAAGGGGAAAAATATAAAATATGTGCTGCATGGATGAACTGATGAATTCTGATAAGAATGCAGTTGTTTAAAGCTGTATTATTTCTTATTTTTAAAATACATAAAAAATAATCCAGGCTACAGTTGTCTTCTTAAATCATGCATTTGTTCAAATGGCAAGTCCTTCCTGCCTCTTGCTTTCCTTCCTTTAATCTTCTCCTTTAAAACATTACTCCAATTAGACTTTATTTTGGTGTCATGGATACTCTTACTTTACAGCTTCTCTTCAACTAGTTTTGTGGATTTTTTTTCTACTGTAGAAAATGTAGTTAGTGCATGGATGAATGAACAGGAATATCAGGCTTGTTTTGACATACACTACAAATCTGGCAACACAGAAAGTATTTTTTTTTCAAGGAAAGTGAGTGAACAGAGAAAAAAATATCATGACTAAGAACTAATGAAAATTTAGGGACTGGGGCATCCTGGTTCTGTGCAAAGAGAAGATTTATTTTTAACTATTCTGAAAATTTCTCTAAACTGTCTCAAATTTGATAGTTTTTATTCTAATCAAAACAAAAACATGTCAGATTCTTCCTCTCCCCGAGCTCTTGGACCAAAATTATTCCAATTTCATCACTAAAAATCTTTATTTAGAAACAGAGAACGCTCTCACTGAGACCATAAAAGCAAGAAAATAACAGTGACCAAGAACAACCTGTTTTCTGGGATGTACAAAAAAAGATGAAAGCATGTGAGACAATGGAAGGGAGACAGTCACAGGACCTCTCCTTTAGAGCATAGCAAGAAGTTTATACCCTGACTGAGAAACAAATTATGATGACCAACTTAATGAATCAAGAATTCAGCTATCAGTACAGCCTATGGAAAAAGTCCATCTCCTTATTGTGTTCTTCAGAGAGAGTGCAAAACTAATGCAAATAAATTATAAATAGCTCAATGGTTTTGGCTGAACCGTGACAGCTGAATTGCAGATAGCAGCCTCAGCACTAATGCTATTTGCCATCTCCCAGTTCTCAGGAGCTTTGTCTCAGATACCTGTATTGGCCCACTGTTCAGTCTTACTCTCCAGTAAGAGAAACTTCAGCAGTGTTGAAACAACACTAGTGACTAGAGATCATCCCTAATGATTTGGATTGTTTCAGTCACAAAGTTTAGCCAACCTTAACTCCAAGTTAATTCCCTCCTTTACCATTTCTCTCTAACTCTGTTCCTCATAAGGAGGTATAAAGCTCATTTTGCAGGTCACTGAAATGCAACTGGATTCTATAATAACCAAAATGTCAGTGCCTAAATTGTAAGTTTGTTGCTATTTCATTTTCCTTCAACTTTGTTGTTTTTGTTTATTTGTTTGTTTGGTTTTTAAGTTTCAAAAATACAGCTTTGGAGTATTTTGGTCCAGTCAGGCTAGTTTCAGTTAATTTCAACTTAACTGAAGACTTGTGTTTTAAGGAAAGACAATATTCTCTCACTTTGCTCATTTAATGAATATCCAACTTTTGTGCTTTTCATTGAGCAAGTAATTATGAGCTTAATGTATAATCCTTCTACAAGTAATAAAACTCAGAGAGGAGCATGGAAATGCCATTCAGAATGCAGCCCTGCTGCCTGAAGATTGTACCATGTGTGATGACAAAGAAGGTAAATTAGCGAGTTCGTAACATTTGCAAATATTAGACTGCAGCACTGTGTGGAAAACCAAGTACACATGAAATTGTTCATTTTACAGACAACACAGTGTGCCCAAGCATGCATTGTCTACAAATACCATATTTTTTAAACACTACAAATAAATGTGTTTCCAGAATTGACATGATTCTAGGTGAAATGTACAGGGTTCCTCAGCTACTATTACACAAATGTGATACGAACCACAGTTTCAGCAGTCTCCAATTGAAACACACTGGATTAGCCTGGGTCCATCCAACTACAAAGTATTTTAAAGAGTTGAATTGCTGCTGAACACAGCTTTCGTCTTGCATTCAGTACAAGAAATGACAGTGCAAGACAACGAATTATTAATTTCAAAAGCTGCTACTTTGTCTTTTCTTTAAACCATTAACTGCACAGAAAATGGGACTAATAAGGATTGGTTTCCTGTAGTTATTGGCTTGTGGAATCTTTTTTGAATCTGAGGCATTCATAATGCCGCTCTATTATATGGATATTCTGGTATTTAACATGAATTGAGATCAAGTCACAGTCCTTTCCTCTGAGAGGCATGGAACATTGTCCTTCTCCCTTGATTGTTTTTTTGTTTGTTTTGTTTGTTTGCTTGCTTTTTTCCATAGCCATGTAGGATCTTTACTTTTGTGATTTTTTTCCCCTTTTTCAAATTCAGCTAAAATAGCTGTTTGAAAGAAATAGGAAAAAATAGGGGAAAAACCTGCACACACACAAAGCATGATCCCATAAGCCTTATTTTCACAGAGACAGGCTGAAAAATTCATCATCTACAAACAGACAGAAATTGAAATCCATGCACAGAAAGGAAAAGGCACTTGGAAGATAAAGGTGTCCTTTTTCCTTGGGGTACAACAGCATACATTCCATCCTAGCCCAGATCACGAGGTTAATGCTGATTCCATGAAACCATACATTTTAAAATGAAAACACAGAAGTATCTTTTTCCAAGGCAGAAGCAGAAGGTACTGAGGTAGTCTCCAAGTGTGATTTATTTTCCCTTTTAAAAAAAATAAAAAAAAAAATCTCCAAAGCATTGAGCTGAATACTTTTTTTATTTACATCAGGGACTTACTACAGCAAGCAATATAAGAAGAAAATTTATTCATAGGGTTCCTAGTGACTATAATTGGCTGCCAACTAGATTGGAGGTCTTTTACAAAATAATTGATGACATGAGCAGAAGAAAGATCCTCAGTTGGGCTTTTCCTAGCCCACTTTCCTCTCTAACCAATGGATAGCACAGCTAGAATCTAACTCAGCATGTCTGCTGTGGCATTCTTCAAAAAGAATTTTTTCACAGAAATAAGGTTAATAATTGAAATGTACCCTTTTACATATACTTCACCAAAACATTGACAAAGGATCATGTTGAATATGTTGCAGAGAGCACCACAGCATAGATCACTCAAATTGTAAACTTTCCTGTGCATTTTCGGAGGAAGTGGAAGAGATTAAATCATCTCCTTGGAATAATTTATTAGTGTAACATCACACAAATTAGTATATAACCTCAAGTTAGGATATTTCCTATAATCTGACTTTAAGTTTCTTTTGAAGAACTCCTACACAACTAGCAAAGAGTTGTCCTGAGTTAGTACTGTACAACCTAGAAATGAAGAACTGAAATTGCTTAGAATTAATATTGGAAACCAACAACATCATGGCTTGATTTTAGGCAACAAGATGCGAATAAGAAGAATGTAGTTAACAATGGAATTCTTTCCTTGTGCTCATCCTGCCTTTTCTAACCATACACATCATCCTACCTCAGCTATGTTATGCACTGTCAGCATCACACACAACAATCCGTTTTTCACTCGGAATGAGTTTGACCTTTTAGCATAGTGACATAAAGTATCATGAGGTGGCAATTTGTCAGTGGTGGGATAAAACATGTGACAGTGTCTCAAGAACCAGTTGTTCACTATTTCTGGTGGATTTAGTTTGATAATTTCCAAACAGATACTGAATTGTTCCACTGCATTTTGACTTAAAGTTAACTAAGGTTTGTCAGTTTTTGTTAAATTGTTAGACTGCCAACTTTTGTATCTGGAAATCTCAAAGAGAAAGTGAAATTCAGGTGATGAAAAATTAGGAGATAAGCATAAAGTCTGATCAAATACTTGCTTAACTTTCTACACTGCTCACATTTCAACTCTGTATCTATACACACTGCATCTGGGATGCGGCTAGAGTAGTCTCTTCTTTTTGTAAGGTCTGTGCAAAACTTTTTTCCCCTAAATATTTAGCAAACATCACAAGTAGCAAAACCAAGGTTGTTGTTGAATGAGTTTGTAAGTCTGTGCAGAATCAGGATTCACTTAGGAGGCCTCTGAAATAGTGTATCATACCATATGTTGGCATGCTTATTCTTCCAGTGTAAAGGAGCATTATCTTGTTTTCCAAGAGTCATAATATGCATCACCAGGTTAGTCAATTTATTGTTGAGATGAAGTAAGAAATATTTATATAGTAACTAGATGTTACTAAACATTAGTTTATAGGTACAGATACATTTAAAGAGAAAAACAAAAAGAAAAAAATATGTACCTGTGGGGTAGTGTTCATTCACTGGCCAGCTGTCAACCTGAAGTGTAGCATTGCCACCATTCCTGGTAAAGCGTACTACGTGGTATTTGCCATCATTTACAGGTGTGCTTTCCTCTTTAATAGAGATATCCACTGTGCCAATATTGAAGACTACACCAATCTTTCCTTGCTCCTAGAATAAAAGAAAAAAAGAAACAGATGCTTTTAAATTGCTGGTGATTAGGAGCACGTTCTTGGCCTATAAATCTCTAATGGGCAATTATGCCGGTAGATGGCACTGAAGAATACACAGAAGCGTTCTTTTGATCTTTGTCAGGACGCATTTAATTGGCTGTGCTTCAATATAAACACTGTCTTTCACACTCTACAGCATTCAGCTGATGACAGTGACTCATTTGTTCCTGTAAAACATCACAGAAGACAGGTGAGAAATAAGGCAACTAAAATCAGAAGATGGGGATAAATAGTTTTTTGAGCAACATCTCTACTGATTATTACTAGTCACTTGTTATCTGAAATAAAGCCACAGGCAGTCTGTATCCCAACAACTGGGGTTTTTTCTGTTATTCTGCTTTGGAAACAAACAGCCCTCACCCCAAAACAAATAACCATGGGATCCAGCAGGCAGAAAGCTGTTACAAGATGGATGGAATTAGAAGGGAGAAAAAAATTAATTAGCTGACTTTGACAACCTGCTAGAACCTAATTGCTAGAATACCAAAAAAACAGGAGCAGCCAGTCTTTTTCTTTTCTACATCACACACCAAGCAGGGCCCTACCAGTAAAACAGTCTTCCACAGAGTTTTACCAAAACTTTCCACCAGTCACTGACTGAAACGGAAGAGCAGGCAAAGCCCACTGTACTAGCCACAACACCCTCTCCTGCAGCTCCCCTTATGTAGTTCAAGTAACGACCATATTCAATTACCTCAGATTGCAAAATACATGCCCAGAATGTATTCAGATTCAATATCCACATTTAATACTGATTTAAACAGTGCCACAAATTTGTCACTCTATAATATACAGTTAACAGGAATGCTTCTTCAAACACTCAGCAAGAAGAGGCACAGTATGCTGGTGTCAACAATTACAAAGGCATAGTAGGTGTACTGTACAGATCCAAAACTGGTGCAGACAGGCAGAACTAAAATGTATCATATAGGAAGCCAACACATTTCCTAGTCATCCATACTATAAAATCGGCAAAGCTTTGCTGATTGTCTTACTAGCAAAATGATGGAAGAAACAACAGAGAAGAGATAGCCAAGTTGTACGCAAATACACCTTCTTTGAAAAAAATCCTGATGTATACTATAGGGTGAGAGACAATTTTGTTACTGTTACTACCTTACATATCTGCTTGGTGGACAGAAGACTCCATCCTTCAGGGCTGTTACCCTAACTTTACTACACTCACATTAGCAAATCTCAGCAATAAAAAAGAAACCTCTCCTCTTGCACTTGAGAGCCACCTTGAGTTCCTCTCCTGAATTTACTCCTGTCTCCTGGTGTCAAAACACTTTTTTCTTAAAATGCCCATATATATTTCCATTTCTCAGAAAGGCCCTTTCCGATTCCTGCCTTACCTTACATTTTAAAGTTTACTCATATAAAAATATTCATCACAAATTCCTTGTATATTCAATATTGTTCTTTTTTCGACATTTTTTTCCCTAAGGCCAAGTCCCCTGGTATCAAATTACAACACTGTTATTAGGAAAGGAAAGCAAACAGTCCAGTAGCTGAAGAGGTCATGAACTGTAGTTCAGCTACTTGAAGCTTAGCACTGCAACTGTAAGCACCTTGGGTTTTTCTCATTAAAATGGTAAATTTTAGACTGTGCTAAATGTATACTGGATAGGAACAGTTTCATGTACTGGATGAAACATGAAATTTCAAGCACTGTTATGCTTTGGATGGACTTTCCTTCAAGATATCAATATCATATTCCTTTTTCCAATGGAACATGAGGTAAGTGGACTGCTGCTCCCAGCAGATGCACAAACTCAGATGCCATTTGAAAACAACCAACCTTTCTTCTCTAATGCTACCCCAAAAATAAGGGAGGTTTCAGTGACCAAACATTTATTTCAGGTAAAAGCATTGCTGGCACAGATTTACCACTTCTTTGATATGTGAAGTAAGTGACGTCCCAACGCTATTTTAGTGAATCTTTCACTGGCAACCATATAATTATCTTTACCTGCATGGTAATTAGCAAAGAACAAGTGATTAATTTTTCCTCACTCAAATAATATCTACTAACCAGGTAACCTGGCTACTGATATTTTGTTTTTGCAAGGTGCTCCCTTATAATCAACCACCCAGACAATCTCTCATACAGCTTTTTCAATCACCATCAATACATCAAACTTCTTTTGCAAACTGTGGCTGCTCTATGAAGAGTCTACCTTTGTCAAGGCATAGCGTGAGCAGGTAAGTTGAACAGCTGCACCTTGTCCAATGGAAAAGATCTGAACCACCACAGAAAAGGAAGGCATTAAGAGGTATTCAGCAGAGAGAAAGCTGCATACTTTCAAGCCCTACAGGCTTAATGAGGCAAAGATTTCTCCAGTTGCAAGTGGGGATAAGGAGGGTGGGAAGTTCAACTAATCTTCCCTGCAGAATGAGAAAATGCTTCTGATCCCTTCTTAGAGGAAAAGGAGATAGCATCTTTCACCATTCCTTTTCCTGGAAACTGAAGGAAAAGACCTATTTAAAAGGCCAGTGATAAAAGGGCAAACTGGGAGAGAAGTAAGAGTCCAGAAGCAAAGGGCTGTAAACTGCAGTGGCCTCGTCTGACTGAGAGAGGTGGGAAATGAGCAAACTGGTGCCTCCCCCATCCCAAGCAGATTACCAACCCCTCACAGAGTCAGGAGAACATGGCCCTAAAAAGTACTCTAAAAGTAGAGTAGCATTTTGTTGCAACTAAGAAATGCAAAACTTTGTCTTAAAAAAGCCCAAAACCCCCATGGGCCCAGAGGATGCCTACTCCAGCTCTCTTCAGACCACCTTTGGGTAAAGATCCTTGGGCAAAGATCCTTGTGACTCTTTAACACAAGTTTTGCAGAAGCACAACTTCTGATACTCTTATTTTGACTGAGCAGGAACATGAAAACAGTTTTGATCCACTTACCAGGATAAAAGACAATATAACACAATATGCAGAAAGTAGGGCTATTGAAGCTAAACTGCATACAGAAACTTCAATATACAGTTTATTCATGGTATTTTATATCTCCAGGGCACCAGACACCATGAAAAAAGCAGCAATTAGTTTATGCATTCCTGGCAGAAAATAAAATTAAAAAAAATTAAAATAAAAAAGGTAAAGCAAAGCACAAAGAAAATCCTACAGTAAAGAACAGTGACCATGGACACAGGGGGCAAATCCAGGATTTATTTTCAAAATCTGTTCAGTTCCAGTTTCGTACACTACAATACCTCATTAAAGGTAGCTTTTGCCAAGACCTACCGTCCTTCTAAATCTCAAAGACAAGCTTTGCCATTAAACTTTTAACACTTCATGATGGACATGACCTTTCATTCTTTTCCCCACACATTCAGCTAGGGGATTTTCTCTCCACATTACAATACACAGGTATTGAGTAGGCCAGTAAGTACGTGACAAAGAAAGATTTACCTTACAGTGACTATCTTTAAGGTTTATTTTGTAGATACAGACTAACCATACAGCAAGCAGAAAGGTGAATACAGAGCCACAGAGAGTATACAAGTTACATGGTCCAAAAGGGCTCAGACAATGTGAATTTTTTCTGCTCTGTATTGGTATTTACTGACTACCCGAAAAATCTTCCATGAAAAAGCAACTATTAATTAAAATTTTTGAAACCTCCAAGTGACATCAAGTACTGGTACTGTATCTGGGAAAACTGAGAACTATTTTATTTATAAATAATGAGGTGAAATCAACATTCAGTCTGTATTTTACTTCTCCTTTATTTAAGGGTACTGTGCCAAACAGGATTTTTAAAGTTTCTCAAGAATTTGTCTGGTGCTGATTTGTCCCATAAAATTGCAGCCCTCAAAAGCCACATTACTGTTCCATTGCTTACAGTACTTCTGGAGACAAACTTCTGCCATGATGTCTCTAAGACTTCAGACAAATAATTATGATCATATAATGGAATGGTTGCAGACAAATTATAAGAACAAAAAAAGGCAAAGGACTTTAAAAAAAAAAATCTACACGGCTTCCCCTTGACCTCTCTACTCTATACAGGCTCCTGGCAACAGTTTGTTATATGCACTGCTACCAAACATTTTGAACATTATTAAATGGATCTCATCTACAGCTTAGATCAGGAGATCTGCAATTTATTGCTTGCCCTTAAGTATTATTTCACTTTGGCAACCTTTTCTTTTACATTTTTGTTAAACAGATTCTTCATTTGTGAGAGAGGAGCGATAGTTACTTGTTTTTTCCAAGCTCTACAAGCCCTGTAAATCCAGATATATTTTACTTAAACATTAGTGATATCCTGACAATCCCAACCTTTCAGATCCGAGAGCAACTACAATCTAAGAGGAGCAAGTTTTCAGCTTTTCTCAGCTTCTACTTTCAACTCCTCTAAAACCAATTCCTTTCCTCTGAAGGGACTTCAGGAACATTTCTGAGGTCTGACATTTTTGCAGGTATGGTTTTTCTTTTGTTTCCCTCCGCTCAAGGAGAACTAGAGCCTGTCTGCATGCAAATTGTCAGACCTTTGCTTTCTCTGTGCTGTGCCCTTGCATTTTGAAGGCATCTGTCTCTGTAGCAGATCAGGCACAAAGAAAGTAAAATGGGGTTAGCAGTGCTTTTGTAAGATGAGCAGCTGGAGTGTGTTAGAGAGGACACAAACATGAACAGCCACATGCACTCTGCTCTGAAAAGGGCTTCACCCTTAGGTTTTCTTTTTCTTAATCTAAAATGCAAATAGTCCAAACTGAAAGTATATGGTTGTTCACTGTGTGTAGAAGTCATTTCATTTCAAAAACCAAGAGAGAGAGCTCCAGGCATTAGGACAAATCTTACTCTCAGCTGCATCAATATGAATCAATAGCTATTCTGTTGAAGAAACTCAATTCCTACTGATGCAAGTGGAAGCAGAGTTTATCCCAGTATCTTTATGTTGTTTTGCTTATTTTTCTGGAGATAACTGTAAAATTAAAAATAAAGCATTTATAAAACACACCTGAAATCTGACTAAAATCCCAGTGCAACTGTATTTTCTCACACTTATTTTACTTCATTATTTTTTAATACTCACTACTGCACAGACTGCCTCCTCCTCCCACCCTGGCTGGTTCCAGCATGGCTAGACATCAGCCCAAACCTGGCAGACAATACTCCTAGTTACTTCTTCCTGCAGATCACTGCTGATTTTGTTGGTCTCATTTGAAAGTGATACAAGCTCTTTTAGCAATACAAGTAATTTTGCAATGTAGGAATGTTTTGCAAACTTTTTTCTCCCCACAAATGCCACATGCAAACACTTCAACTCTGCTACCTGATAAATTCAGGAAAATTGCTTTGTTTTCTTATAAACCCAAGCACTGCTTTTCCTGGAATGGCTTCCTTCTACTTAGGCTTCTAAATTTGCAGTCTATGCATTTAAAAAGGGATTGAACTTTTATTTCTCCCTCTTCGGAATTGTTTTCACTTTATGCTTTAAGACTTTCTTTGCTTGATTTCCTTGGGGGGGTTGTTTGCCTGGTTGTTTTTTTATTTTTGCTTTGCCTTAAACTTGATTCTGGATGTTAGTCCAGCTGAAGGATCGCTCACTTTCAGTGGTTGAGGGGACTTAGCACAACAGTGCTAAATGTAGCAAGGTATCCAGGAGAGCTGAAGGTATAGGTGTATATTCCACAGAGGACATTCACTTATTACTGCAACAGCAAATCACTTTCTGACAACTTTCACTGTAAACAGAAACTCAGAAAGTTCTTTGCTGATTAGATTATGCTGAGTTGGAAGGGACCCACAAGGATCATGGAGTCCAGGTCCCAGCCCTGCATAGGACCACCCCCAAGAGTCACACCATGTTATTCAGAGGTATTGTCCAAATGCTTCTTGAGCTGTGTCAGGCTTGGTGTTGTGATCACCTCCCTTGGGAGCCTGTTCCACTGCCCAACCACCCTCCAGGTGAATAACCTTTTTCTAATATCCAACCTAAACCTCCCCTGACAAAAATTCCCTCAGGTCCTGTCACTGGTCACCACAGAGAACAGATCAGTGCCTGTCCCTTCTCTTCCCCTCATGGGGAAATTGTAGACCGTGACGAGGTCTCCCCTCAGTCTCCTCTTCTCCAGGCTCAACAGACCAAGTGACCTCAGCCATTCCTCATACAGCTTCCCGTCAAGGCCCTTTAACATCTTCCTTGTCCTCCTTTGGACACTCTCTAACAGCTTAATATCTTTCTTATATTGCAACGCCCAAAATTGCCCACAATATTCAAGGTGAGGTTGCCCCATGCAGAGCAGAGCGGGACAATCCCCTCCCTCACCCAGCTGGTGATGCTTTGCCTGATGCCCCCCAGGACACGGTTGGCCCTCCTGGCTGCCAGGGCACCACTGAGTCATACTCAACTTGTCAATCAGAAAGGTAGTAAAAACCAGCATTATGCTTAGAGGACCCTTCTGGGCTGCAACTAGAGCTGAATGCACAGGAAAGGACAGGCCTTTCCAGTATATGTGTATCAATGGATTTAAGAAGGGGAAATATTAAAACCTGTGTTCAGCACAGAGTATAAGGCAGTTAGTTCTATTCTTCTTTGTCCGGTCATACTTAATACCATTTTTAATATCACTGAGATCTAAGACTGAAATCAGGATTCAATATGTACAAAAACTTTAGAACTGAATAAAGGCAGAGTTTACTGGGGGAAGTCTTCCTTTATCCAAATGATAATGGCAGGGAAGACATGCTCAAGAACAAATACGGCCACCCTGGCAAATATAATAATCAACCAAAGCATGAAATGTTCTTAAAGAAACAAGAGGCACTGAATCTCACCTGACTTGGAAGCCTTTAATCAGGGTGTCAACACTCTACACTTATCTTGAAACAAGAAAAAAAATGTTGTTAAGGGGAAAGGAAGTACACAGGCCAGCTAATTTTGGCTGATTTTTGAGGGCTGTTATAAGAAACAGTAGGTAATTTTGTGTTATATACAGCTTCTTTAAGGTGCTGAACCAGATCTACTAAATGACAGTTACAAACCTATTTATCAGAAAGAATGACATGCACACAGGATAAAATAAATAGAAATTATTACCCTTTGGGGACATGGTTTTTAAAAGAAGCAATTCTTAGAGATACATAATTTATAAGGCTAAAAAGGACAATTGATATAATCTAGCATCCTCTAAAACTTTATATGAAGCCATATATCTTCTCTGAATTGATTCTTTGTTAAACTATAGGATATATTTTAGAGGAACACTTATTTGTGATTTGGACATTTAAAGCTGAGGAAAGAAACCTTGGATTCATTGCATTTGCTTCTTTGATGAGATTAGCCCAGTGTTGAACATGGTCAAAAAGGCAAGTGGAATGTCAAGAATTATAACGGAAAGGAACAGTGCACTGTAGAAAAATCTCTGTTAAATGTTAATGGTGGACCTTTGACTTTAGTTCTTGAACACAGTACACATATCTTTACAGGTCATATCAGAAAGAAAAAAAGAGCTATAAAAAGTTCAAAATTGAAATTGTGCATACTTAGAATAAAAAAAGTGATGATTCAGCACTATTTCTTCATAATCAATGTTTTGGGTCTGGCTGCGATGGAGTTCATTTCACCATAGCAGCCCTCGCAGTGCTGTGCTTTGCATTGGTAGCTGGAAAGGTGCTGATAACACACCAGTATTTTGGCTACTGCTGGGCAGTGCTGGCACAGCATCAGCGCTGCAACATCCCTCCCCCCAGTCGAGGGCATGATCCTGGGAGGGGACACAATGAGGCCAGCAGACCCACACTAACCACAGGAGTATTCCATACCATATAATGTTGCCTCAGATATAAAAGCAATGGAAAGGAGGATGAAGGGAGGGCATTTGTTGCTTACAATGCCTGCTGAGAAACCATGTGCTGAAAGCCCTGCTTCCTGGGAAGTAGCTGAACATTGTTTGCTAATGGAAAGAAGAGAATAAACCTTGTTATTTAACTCTTCCCTTCTGCGGGTGCAAACTTTTGCTTTAGTAAACTGCCTTATCTCAACCTATGAGTTGTTTTCCATCTTACTCTCTCTCCCCTGTCCAGCTGGGAAGGGGAGCAATAGAGCAGCTTGGCTAGGACCTGACATCTAGCCAAGGTAAACTCACCCTATTTAAGGAACTACAAATATATAATAAAATCATTTGATTATGTTTAAGCGAAGAAAGTACCTTCTCAGAAAGCATGTAACTGAATTGTGCCAGGATTTTTCGGATGCCTAAGATATGCTCAAAAATTGACAAAATCATGGGAAGTCAATCAAGAGGCATTGAATACAACAGCGTGAATATAACCACCTGCTCAGCACTTCCGGAAAAGCAGATCATTATTGTTTCTTTTAACTTCTACTTGCTATATTGAAAAACTACCTAGCACCATACTTCTATAAATGACTTGTAAGTCTGTGAAGAAGCCAAAATTTTCTTGAAGGTTCTTACTGATTCTTGTTCATTTTATGAAGCAATGAAACACTGAAACTGGGAAAGATTAATGAGAATCTAATATTTTCTATGAAGGTTTAGAAAAGGTAGTTTAGAAAAACATTTGTCAAGGCCAGACTGCTGTGTTTGGTCCTACTTCAGGGCAAGAAAAATCTAAAGCAGATATCTTAAGGTTCCAGCTTCATCTTTTCATGACTGCAAACCTCTCTCTCCAGCTTTACAGAGCATAAGAGAAAACTATCCAGCTCTCTGAGTTTCTTGCTTGAAAACAGGTTTTCCAATACTTCATTTAAACTTCCCCAAGGCCATGAAACTCCTTGAGTTTACTTACACTTTTCTTTAAATGTAGACACTAAAAATTTTTAACTTTAGTTTACAGAAATTGAAAAATCATTTATTTTGATGTTGAAAGACCACATAATATCTTTTGGCCACAATCTTACCATGGTGGTTCAGATTTGAGGCCTATTCACCATGACTAACAGTCTAATTAAGGAGTGCTCTCTGGGAGTGTTCCTTATATTGAAAGATGATCTCTACTCTTTGTTTTGAGATACATTATTTAGCTCAAGTAGAATGTATACCAGTTTCCCTGTTAAGAGCTTAGCAGGCTTTCCAAACTGTCCTTCTTTTTGCCAGTTGACCGTTTATGTGGGACAGAGACTGCAATATAATACTTCTTTAATGGCCTGTACTACAATAAATTGTAACACAGCAATACAGTGCTAGTAAAGTACAGCTTACTCTTTCCTGTTCTTGCTTTTTTTTTTTACCAAACACCTTTGCAATATTACGGAAATAGTTACCAGTGGGATGTGAAATTGCCATTCTCTTACTTTACTTTTACCTTATCTCTTTTTCCATTCTCTTTCAATCTTTGTCTTTTTTCTAATAAAAGTTTCTTTTATAAACAAAACTACCCTGAAGACAAGGCAAAAAAAAAAAAAAAGGACAAGAAGCTCTATTCTGTGACAATTGTACCAGGGTCAGGAGTGATTAACTATGTACAACAATACACACAAAATATATTGGTGAAAGAAGAGATATGAGATACAAGCTGCTTGTTTATTTCAGCTCAGCTCAGATACCCTGCACTAGGTAAGAGCTTTATGTATCAGTGAAGCTTTTTAGGTAACATTAATACATAATATCAACAGCATTATGCTGAGGAATTAATTTTGCATCAGAAGTTTCCATATTTCATGCAAAATGATACTATTAGTACAGTATGAGACCTTTCAAATTTTAACTCACTAATAGAGGTAATTAGGCCTAGTTAGAGTACATTGTTGAAAGACAGAAAAGATTTCTGTTTTTACTGCTGCTCTGCTATACCTTGAACAATTCAGTTTCATTTCTCTCCAGTTTTTCTTTTTACACTGTGAAGATACAGGCTTATGAAACAGTGTATTTGTCTGTTATCTGCCACAGTGCAGTCCTGTTATCCAGTGGGGCCTCCAAATGTTGTTGCAGTACAAATAATTAGTACTAATTAATATATATATAATAACTAATACCTAGTTGCTCTTACTTATAACTGATGCCTGCCCAGCCTAGTAATAGGTGATATTCAGCAGTCTTAAAAGGGAGACTTGCTGCCATGCTATTCAGCACCTAGGACGGTGTGCCCAATTAAATCTTTTATTCCCATGACCTAGGAAAGCATCAGCACACTGCCAGTCAATTACTAGGCAGTAAAATGTTACAAGAAACACATGCAGGTGTGTTTAGGCCACACAATTTGCAGAAAACAATTGTTGTTACACAGCTGGTGGAACTCCAGCCATGAGCCTGCTAATCCCACTCATGTACAGATATCAAAATGAAAGAAATAGAAATTAGCAACATGCTGAAAAAGGGCATTTCCTAGGGAAAGAGAATGCAAAACAAATTTTAAAAGTGATACCTGTCCATTGGTTCACTAGCAAATACATTATTCAGAGGGTTAATTTGTTCCCCCAGATTACAATACACATCATAAACACCTGCCCTACCTGATGGTGTGAACTCCAACTATAATTAGGATTAAACAGTCTGACAGCGTCTTTTGAAAATACAAATAGTATATTCTGCCAAGTTTTGTGAAATAATACCTTTTAGATATGATTTCAGACCAGAGTAGAAACAGGAACTATTCTGAATGTTGACGTCAGCTGCTGTCTAGAGGACTGAGCCAATGCATACTGTGTGCTGCATTTTAAAGTCAAAGCATGCCCAAGATGCTGCACTCCTCCTGCATTACAGAAACCTTTAACTTTCTAAGTGCTGACATGCAACTCACTCTTCAAACAAAAATATGACCAGCTGCTAAAATGTCACAACCAGGCAATAAAGAAATGACTGCAGCAGCAAGTCAGATTGCAGTAAGGCATAAGAACGAGCAACTTGCTCCAAAGCATGGATCTTCCAGGAGAAAATATGTCCATCCATTTCACAGCATCTCCCTTGAAGTTTTAATCACGCAGGTAACATTGCTGACAATTTCCACTGACAGAAGCTAAAGTGGCCATTACACCCTGGTGGTTTGAACCTGGCTGGACAGCAGGTACTCACCAGAGCCTCTCTATCACCGCCTCCCTCAGCTGCATGGGGAAAGGAAATATAAAAAAAGGCTCACTAGTTGAGATAAGGGCAGGGGAAGATCATTCACCAGTTACTGTCACAGGCAAAACAGACTCAGCCTAGGGAAATTATTTTAATTCATTGCCAGCCAAATCAGAGTAGGATAATGAGGAATTAAAACCAAATCTTAAACCACTTTCTCCCCAACCTTCCCTTCCACCTGGTCTTAACTTTACTCCTGAAGTCTCTACCTTCTTTCCACAGACTG
This sequence comes from Sclerurus mexicanus, assembly GCA_013396755.1. NCBI lineage: Eukaryota > Metazoa > Chordata > Aves > Passeriformes > Furnariidae > Sclerurus > Sclerurus mexicanus. The sequence goes on from VWZF01003291.1 coordinate 487,523, forward strand.
CCTCACCATAGGCTCTACCATGGGCTCTCTCCCACTGCCATTTCCCCTTTTAAACTATTTTATCACTGTCGCTGATGGCCTTGGCCGGCAGTGGGTCTGTCTTGGAGCTGGCTGGCATTGGCTCTGTCAAACATGGGGGAAGCCTCTGGCAGCTTCTCAGAGAAGCCACCCCTGTAGCCCCCTCCCCCATCCAAACCTTGCCATGCAAACCCAATACATACATAAAATATGGAATTAAAGATTCGACACAGCTGTGAAGAATAAGCTATGTGCCTTAACTACTCGGCTTCCTTACCAAGAGCATCGGTACAACTGGGCGAAGTTGGTGAGCTGAAGGTACAGCATATATCACTCAGTGTAGCAATCAGGGCTGTCTGTCTCAACTCATAGCCCACAGAAAAGTGAGCCATTGTCAAGAAGATGGCATTTAAAAAAGGACACTGCTGTCTGACAGGAAAGGTGATCACAAATATCAGCTTGCCACTATCCAATTAACCCAAGTGCAGTAGACATAGAAGTACAAGAGCTGAAGTGGCTTTGGATAAAATTAATCTATTTAAACTTGGTTTTGCCTAGAATATATTTGTTTGCAAACTCTTTTCTACCCCTAATCATAAAGAGTACTGTAGGGTTTTACAGTGTTCAAAATATATGTGTTCAAAGGTATTATATGACTAAGGACTATATATTACTATATTTTCCTTTCTCAGTGTGTTTCCTTTACAGAATTCTAATAGAATAGAATCCTAATTGAATTTAATGCATCCAGGGCCTATGTTCTGTTTCTTTTGAAACTATAAAACAGATTTCATTAACTGTATAATATCAATAGCCTATTGTAAACAAAGTAGACTTTACCAGACAAAAAAGAGGTTTGAGCTGAGGTTCAATAGGTCTCTCCAATCAGACAGAGAATGAGAAAAATATAATTATATGTAAACATAAACAGCACCTCAATTCAGTAACAGCTTATTTCTAGCTTTTCAAATCTTGCTTTTTTTAAGCTGCAGATTTTTTTTTTTATTTTTTTTTTAAAGTAAGTATAATGTGGCTTTTGAGGTGTGGCTGGACCCTAGCATAAGGCTTTTCTAATCCTGAATTGAAGAGGTTTCCTAATACTTTTAATGGAAGTAGAAAATTCAAAATATATGAACATTTCAGTATAGGAAAATTATAATTCTAATGAAAATACTCTAATTACTCAAAATAATTTAATCCTCTGCAGCTTCTATGACAGAGCACTACTGGGTAAGGAATAGTAGATGGGAAAAGAGAAGCACATAGTGGTTTGAACACACACACAAAAGAGGCCATCAATACCATTTGCATGTTGGAAAGCAGAGACAAAGATAAATGACTTGGCAAAATTTTGCAGGAACCCAGAGATGTTACAGGAATAGAGCAAATAATTAAAATGTCCTTTCATTCTTAAGCCACCACCTTGTAATTTACATTGCCTCCATTTTGCTACCAAAGAACATTTCAAACATCCATGTTTAGCATACGCATAGGATGCACTAACTGCTAAATAAATTTACATAGAATCTACCCATTTTTCCTTGACAGCCCTTACATCTTGGTCAATGCATGTTCTTCCATGATCCAGTATTGTAGGATCTCTGTCTAGTATTCTGTGGTGCCCATTTCCAGGCCCTTCAAACTGTGCACCTCTGCCTCCAGAGTGGCACTTGGCCCCCCTAAGCCCATAGGTTTTTTTTCCATTTATCTTCACCAAACATCAAAAGGATGCATCTGAAACTTGTTGGAAACAGCACTTTAAATCAAGACTGAATTTTCCTACAAGAATCAAGATAGACCATTGGGAAAAAGTTACAACTTGGCTATTTGCATATTTGTTTTGTGTTGTAGAATTTGCTTACTGTAAAGTTGTTTGGCAAAGTGGTATCAGCTGAGCCCCTTGCCAAATTTGCATTATGTTAGTTAAATCAGAACTCCTGATGTCATATTGAAACTCAATTACTGGGAATGGATGTCATACTGAAAGCTGAAGAACTTACAGGACTGAGTTTTTGGCATAGTAGGTGTGGGAAAGAGAAGTAAGGAGGAGGTTAATGTCACAATTTCTACTTCTGTACCTCTTCCTGATATCTTCTCCTCTGTATGTTCTGGAAAAAAACCTTATGGGATGTGAAAGGACAACCAATACATCAAAGGAAACTACTTTCTGAGGACTCTGCTGAGAGCTTAATCCTATTGTAATCCCAGCTGCCCTTACATTATGAGGGTCCTCTAGATTGTAAACACTTTGAAATCAGTGGGAGTAACACAAATAAATTTAGCATGAAGATGCATTCCTTGACTAAGCCTCCCTCTCTGTATGGCCATTCATTCTTTCCTGTTAGCTTCCATGGGAAGAAGTTATGTTTCATCAGGCCTGCAGGAAGGGACAAAGAACCACCTTTACAAACAACCTTCTATTTGTAAATCATTGTAGCTACCATTAGGAAAAGGCAGCTCAGGGCATGGGTGGTAAGACCAGTACAAAAGCAGTCCTAAGATGTTCATTCCTTGATCAAGGAAAAGGTTTGGTTTGTTATTTTAATAAATTGGAACAGCCAAAGGAATTTAGAGCTACAGGACTGTAATGATTTAGACTACACTATTTGTGCTTACATACTGGAAGGAAAAATTTTCTTGCCTTTGTCCAGTACTCCATGACTTGGCAACACTCAGTAAATATTACCCAAGTACAAGAACAGAGTTCCTCTCTTCATTCATTATTTTGTCAGCATGCTGCTAAAATTAGTAGGCCAAACCCTGACTTTTCTAGTCAGGAGAAAACCCTATAGAGGGCCCAGAAGGATTTAGCTTGATAATGTATGTTCAGCACAAAATAACACAGTCTTTAAAAATCAGATTTTTAAGAACTGCCATTTTGTTTAGGGAAATAAGAGTAAGATGCACCTTATGTCATCTTTTTGCAATGATATGGCTACAGCCCCAGCTCTCCATCTTTTCTCCTTCCTCCACAATCTAGCCATCTGACAAGCTGCTTGGGAAAGCTAATTAAATTGTAAGGCTGATCTTGTGAAATACTAACTGAAGGGGCAATAAGCGTGATGGATGTCTGTGGCCAGCTATTACAGCTGTTGTCTGTGACTGCTCTTCATGCAGATGGACGACAGTACTGGCAGTATATGGCATAGGAGTCTGGGCTTAGAAGGCAGATACCGCAAATACTGAGAAAAGGAATAAGAACCAAAGCAGCACGGTGTTTAGCAAGCCAGTCTGACAGAACAAATTGTTGATCACCTTCATTGTTTCTGCACCTCTACACCTTACACATATGTATAGGATCACATCTCCATTTCTACTGCTTGACTTTAAGCTCTGCCTGCAGAGAGGGAGCCAAGATGCCTTGGCTAGAAAGGGCCTATAGCCAATAGTCATTCTGGCAGATGAAACCAGGCAGCAGTGGTCAGTTGGTGAGGCTGGCCTGGGTGAAAGTCTCATCAAACACTATGAATCCTGTTTGTTCCTTGAAAACCTTACCTTGCTAGATAACTAAGTGCTTTAGAAAACAGTCATTTGGGCACTTTGATTGCTGAGGTACACAGAAGCATAAGGTGATAGAGATCAGCAGCTGTCCCTAGAACAAGACTCTCGCTACAGCTTCAATAGTAAAGCACATAGGAGTGCAGCATCTCAGGCTTTGAAGAATAACAGGATAAGCTGCACATTGTAGGTTCACCAGGTCACTGCTACCACTGAAGCCAATGTTTTCATCCTTTGCACTAGCTGGGACTAGTTTCCTATGGGGTTAAAAGTTTATTGCCATTTGTTTTTCTCCTGAACAGTTTTCAGTAATCCTGGATAACCTTTCTTCTCACATGGTTTTCCGTCTTGTCATACCAGAGTTTGGACTTGTTTCTTCTCCCAGTGTATTCTCCTTTTCTTTGCTCCTGGAATCTTTCATCCTTTTCATTTAAGAGGACCTAACTACAACCATCAGGCAGTGGTTTCTCTGCATTCTGGTAAAATCTCAGAATGATTTCACCTGACACTTTGTCATATATTTTCTGAATGTTTACATTAAAAGAGAAGAAGCTGGTTTTAGTTGACCCTCTTGATAAGCAACCATTGACTAGAACATTCAAAATTACCTGCTTTCTCAGCCTTACTCGCGCGTCCGCCTATGTCCATGCACGTTAGTGTAAAGAGGAGTCACATCCTTTCAATGTCTCTGCTATACTTATGCTATGGATAGGCTCCGATCTTCAAGAACTTTTTAAAGGGCAACCACCAGGCAGTTCAGTAGAAACTTTAGTGTTGTCAATTTAAAAATAGTACACAGAAACATAGAATGGTTTGGGCTGGAAGGGACCTTACTGGATCATCTACTTCCCACTCCCCCACTATGGACAGTATGGACAGGAACAGCTTCCTCTAGACTAGGTTGCTCCAAGTCTCATCCAGCCTGGCCTTGAACTACTCAAGGGATGGGGCAGCCACAATTTCTCTGGGCAACCTGTTCCAATCCCTCACTACCCTCACATTATATAATAATCAGAAATTATGTAATAGTGAAATCAGAGCCATTTACCTCTTAAAAGAGTGCTGGCTTTCACAGACCAAAAAAAAAGAAAAAAAAAAAGGCACCTGAGGACAATACGCATCTTTGTGATTCAAGGGATTATTCTGCAAATTGGTGGACAATGCCAGGGACACAGCCTTGTCAGGCTATAAAGACAATACTAACAAAGCAAAGCAGACCTTATGTGTATGCATATAGGAACACTTAAGGAAAATCAGAAAAGGAATGCTGCTATGGATTCCTTGTGTTCTTCACTATCGTGTATTCTAGGTTTAGTAATTTTATAATAGGAAAAAGATGAGAAAATACAACAAAATGGCATGTGTCTGCTTTTTGCAATGGTCCTGTGGAATCGCACTGCTCCTCTAAATAAATATCGCTGTCTTCAAATTGCTTTGTACTTCATTACAATATTAATAATTGAAGACTCTTCTTCAGAAAATGGATACAGTTGATTTGGAATTAGTAATGCAAAGTTTAAGCTGATCTGCCAAACATCGCTCATGCTCTTGTACCAAATAAGAATTAAGTACATGACATAAGTGAAACAAGCTCCAGGGAATTCATGTAACACCAGCCCTCATAGAGCAATAACCTATACTAACACTTAAAGGATGGATAAAACAAGCAGATTGCAGTTCTCTGTCATGAAATCACGATGATCTTTTTTCGCACCGCAACACAAGTTAGCCTAATTACAGTCTCCCTAAATAGATGGGTACAAATGTCAGCCTGAATGCACAGCAGATTTCTCCATCAGGGTTCTGAAACTTTCAGGAGGGTTTGCACAACTTCTCAATAGCAAGACTCTAACAGAACTGTCTGTTCCAGTGCAGGAAAGGAGACCATCAATGACTGGACAGAATACTTCAGGGAGCATAACAGCTGGTTCAAAGTTTCAGGTTTGTTTAAAAAAAAAAAAAGGTAACAAAGTTTTTTAAAAATCCACACCACGGTGATTTTTAAACTTCTCAGATTTTTTTGGAGTAAAATCAAAATTTAATAAAATTAATTTAAAAATTATGGAAGCTTCATTTAATTACTGAAATTTTGTTAGAAGATTTGAATTTTTATACATACTACTTATTCTTCCATTTTGTATTTATTTTCATTCTCCCTTTTACTTTGGAAAAAAAAAAAAGGAGGAAGAATAAAAGATGAAAAAATGAGATAAAGCAGACATGTTCTTATCATTTATAAGCCTACACTTCAGATATTTATTTTATCTGAAGACAGAATTTTCTAATACAAACAGCAACATTAGCTTCAGTGGAAAACATTCAAACTCTAAAAATATGTCCAGTTAAAAATTTGTTTTATTGTGTTTGTAACTTATTTTCATCTTTCCTAGACAATGAAATATGTGGGGTTCTCAAATTGAAATTACATGCAGAGCATAACCACTTTGAACTGGTAACTAGTGGGGCCTACTAGTGTCTTAAAAAAAAAGACATCATTCTCTTCTAATTTTGTATACAATATTTACTCAGTGTAGTCATGGCTATTGCTAAAGAGGTTGGTCTTCCTTAAGCTTCCTGCCAAACTTCTGGATGTGTTATCACAAGAGAACAATAAGAATTACTCTCAAGGGAGATAACACTGTGGTCCTTTTAATAAGGACTCCTTGTGACATTGAAGCTTGTGCTACGTGGTGGCAAGGAAGAGTTATATAATTTCTTCAGGCAAAGTTATTTAAATCTTATATTCTTTTGGTGCTTTTCAAAATGCATTTATCCATTCACTTTTTCCTATGATGCACTTTCTTCTTTCAAGTGGAAGGGCTTGGGGGTGATTTTGTTTTTAATATTGCATGCTAAACAAAGATGTAACCCTAATGTAGTGGGTTCAGTATCACAGTCAGTGGGTAACAAGACTAAAGCCTTCAAGGTGGTATTGGAGGCATGCACTTCCCCCAGCCTTCAGAGCTATATTTTTTCTTTCTTTGTGAAACTAGGTAGGTGGTTTCAAGAAAAAAAAAAAGAACATGAAAGCCTTGCCCTCTTTTCTAGCAAACACTTCTCCAACAGAATTATCTGAAATGCGAAGGAAGCATGAAAGAAGCTTTATTGTTTTCGTGAGAAAGGTTAATAGCAAGAGCTGCATTCAAGAAAGAAAATAAAAAAATGGTGAGGGAAATAAAAAAACCAGCGGCATGTCTCAGTCCGGATAAAAGCAAGAGAGGGAGCTATGCCAAGTGTCTCCCCATTTTTCTGGATAATTTTGTAGACATGCAAGATACAACACTTAATCAGTCTCTCACTTTTTTTTTTTTCACGGATCCGACTCCACACAATGAGCAGCAATTAAAACTCCCTATGTGGCATCCTTGCTAGCCAACAAACTTTCTGAAAGGACTTCGAGGAAAAGGAGTTAAATTCAAACCCTACAACACATTCTCTTTTCTGATTTTCAGGACAGATGACCCATAAGGAGTTCTAAATTATTTTGGGTGCATTCTAAAAACAGACCAGTTTTTGAGGATTCACAGCTTTTCCAACCACTCTCAGGTGGGCTGAAACTCTAACTCATTTGCCGGAGACTACCAAACAGCTGCAAAAGAACTAGCATCTTCTTTTATTACCTGTGTGGATTCAGTTCAACTGCTAACTAGAAATTAAGGGCATTGTTTAATCCTGGCACCATTCCTTTGACTTCAGTGATGTTTACCTAGAAATACATTTGGCTTGAAAACTGTTGCTTTAAATTGATCCTCTGAGTCTTTTTAACCCTGTTAACAGTGGAGGATCGCGTATCCTGCATTATTTTCTGAGAGTTGCCTGTGGTTTATTTGCAAAAGCCACTTTTCTATCATTGCATTGACACACAAATGGAAACTGCACTTAACCCTGCCACATTTTCTAACTGAACACAAATCAAAGATTTCCACTCTTCATTGTCAAAAAGATGAAGTATTTTCTGTCCAACTCAAATAGCCCTAGTATATCCAGATCAGTCACTTTCCAGAAATGATGTAAGCCACAATACCAGGTCCTGACCACTAACGTCTCAGAACATTTCCCTCTTTTGACTATTGGTTTATGTGTACTTTTCTTGCTATAACAAGCAATTTTGAGGAGAACAGTCTGCAGTTCCATTTGTGTATGTCACTTACAAGTTATAGTGTTTTTTGTCTTGTATACCAGGGTTTGAACAACAATCTGAATTGCTCCTTCCTGAAGATCCTCTCATAAAGCTATGAAAAGGAAAAATGGGGGAAATAAAGGAGAAGGTGGACCCACAAAAGCATCAACATCATGTACCAAAATACTACTGCTAGCACAGATCAGTGCCTCTATTGAGTGTCTGAGATAGCTGGAAAAGAGGACACAATGACTCATGTTACTAAAGGTACAGTGCTCGTGATCAGAGCAAAGTTTCCTGGATTGTTAAATCAGCAACTTTCTTGAGTGCTGAATTAAAGATGTTTTAAATGGTATTTCAAAGCTACAGTTGCTTACATTTGAACATGCTGACCTTAACAATGCCATGTTAAATATTTTCCTTTTAATTAAGTTAATAGTTGAGCTCTGAGGATGCGTATTGGTTTTCACTTCATTAATTTTACTGTTAAATGGAAAATAAGACAAAGAAACAGATTAGCAGAGCAGCATTACAGAAGGGCCCCCCCTTAGTTAGCCTGAACCACCACCACAATACTCATGGGTTTGGACCCATCAGTTCTTAGGGCTAAGCAGCCTGTGTGTGCAGAAGCCCTGACCTCAGGATTGCTCAGCACCCACATCCCAAACACAGCTCATAGGACTGACCAGCATTCACCCAGTCTGACAGCCATCTGAGCTGGTCTCCACACAATACAGGTTAAGCTTCTGCATAGATACAGGTAAACCATTTTTTTAAGCAGCAGAAGGGCAATTCTGCAAGTTCCCTTTCTGTTGACTGCTGGAGTGTTAACTAAATATTCTTCCCACATGATAAAGGGAAAACTTATAGATGCCACAATAACTTAGGCAGCACAATGACCGACATCACTTACTGAAGTTCAACCAGACTGCAACATGATACAACATTGTCATCATATAACATAAGACTACAGTTTCAATGGAATTACGTAGATTTGAATTAGAAACTAAAGCTAGTAGTACTATACAGAGACTTCTGTAATAGGAAAAAAACTCAAATACTCAAAAAACTTAAAAATACTTCAATCTAGGAAAACTAAAAATGTGAAAGAAAGCAAGAGATATACAGAATAATGTACAAAACTGAGAAGTTCTGCACTTTGATTCATTTTTCTGATTAACAGAAAACTAATGAAACCAGGTTATCCATTTACTTTCTTTTTAAACACAACACATTCATAATCTAGGCAAATAACTGCTACAAAATATTATTAAGACCATTACATTAGGAGTTAACATTCATACACATTAAAGTTTGCAATGATGTTATTTTTCTTTTGAAGAAACCAAGAATAAAGACTCGTGCTCCGGAGTATAAAATGAACTGATGGTGTCTAGAAAGAATCTTTTGCAAGACTCCAAACAGGGAGCTGCTTCCTCTTCTTGCATTGGCTTTGCTTGGTAAAAGTTACCAGCCTAGAAATTACCTTCTGGAACAGATTGATAATACTTCTGTGTTCAAAATTATCATTCTGAATACAGGAGCTATTTTAAAAAGTTTTCATCATGGATTTGGGTCCTGTTTTCATAAGCAGTAAATGCTTAACCTGGTTTTTCAAAATTAGGACCACTCAACTAATATGTGCTGAAAAAAAGCTTCTTTAACCTTCAAAGTTACTAAAGTGTTAAACACTAAGACAAGTAACAGCTTTCCTCATACTCTCTTTTTGAAAGCATAACATTATTCTTGCTCACAGGATTTATTACAGATGAAAAAGAGATTCTCATTGGATCCATTCTGAAGACACCAGTAGCACATCACTGTTCACCAGGTAAAGAGGGACAGCTGGCAGAGCATTTAGTCCAGTGACTGCAAAACAGTAAGCCATTTGTTTTTGTGAAGGAAGTCATGGTTTAATAAATCAATTGGAAAGCTTCAGGTCAGAAGATCTTAAACCTACTCCTTATGCTGGAAGGGACTTGCTGTGTAACTTGCGGGAAGCATAATAGCATTTTTGTCCCAATTTCCTTCTCTTTCAAATGAGAATAACAACGTTTTAATTAAGTGGGTGTAGATTGCTCAGAGATCCCAGAATGGGATAAGTCTAGATAAATGCAAACTTCACCTAAGAATCGTCTGACCTCTTACTGAAATATTTACATATTTGTTTGCAGGCTCAACAGTTCCTGATAACAGAGTAGCTTGTTTCACTGCTCAGTCCACCCCTTCTGACTGCAGCTGTTCTCAGGGGACACAGGTAATCATCACATTTGTCACGATGGCAATGGTGATAAGGATACCGTGTGCACTAATGAAAGGGAAGTACATATTTCACTTTCTGTGAGGGTTTGGTGCTTGGGCAACACTGCCTGCCAGCTGTCTCCATCCACACACAACCTGTAATTTAGTTAACAAAATGAGCCATTTCAGAGATCAGTCATTATTCTGCCTGTCTTTATCCATTTACTGTTGCTGCCAGTGATAAACATAGTAGGTCTCACAAATAAGGCTTTTACTGCTGGAAAAGATGGAAAAATAATCAGAAAAAATAGGACTCTTGCCCACTCTGATCTACCAAGTCAGATCTTTTTACCATAATGCTGGAACTTCTGCTTCTTCTCATATCTAAAGTTAAGCAGAAGTATCTTGAGCGTACAATTTATTCTCAACTTTGCATCTTCACTTCCAGTTTCTGTGATACTTTACAGATTTTTGTGTGGTATCTATGGTCTGACCAGAAAGTCTCACTAAAAAGCTCTTCCTGCTTTATATCCATCATGTGTTTTCAAATATAAATGGATGCTATGGTTCAGTTAGTTTCCTAGCCAGATGAGCTTTTAGAGGCCAAACAGCTTCAGTGGCCCTAAAGAAACAATGTTTGTCACTATCGATGTTTCCTCTCCCATCTACAAGAAAGCTGAGGAAGGAATTAATAATCTTTCATTCATTTAACTTTTCCTGCTGTTGATGATATATCCAGACCCCTTTGCTAATCAGTAGTGTAAACACTATTCACAGTTCAATATTAGTCAAGTGCAGACTGAAATTCTAAGCATAAATCATTCCACATTGTGGTCTGCAACTTCAAGTTCTCACTCATTTTTCCCTCAGTATTTGGTTAACGTTTGGTATTGCATACTCCCTCAATTCAATTTCCATTTATTCCACTCTTGTGTCTCCATCAACAAAAGAGACTCTGTCTCTTTGAGAAGTGCAAGGATTTGCACAAGAAGTGGGAAGGAAGATCAGGTTTAGCCTTGAGGGCTTCAGAACACTGGCAGAAGAGCCCTAATTCAGTTTTTGAGAAGCCACTCATGTCTCCCACTGTCACTGCTGATGAAGGGCATATACACTCCACACTCTCAGAATGCAATCAGCTTAGGTTCTAATGACTCTCCAGCTGATTTTAAACGTCTAGAGCCATAACCTAATCACAAAGATTTTCACTTTGATCCTGAAAATGGTAACTTGAAAAAAACCCAAACTTTAACTATGTTCAGTCTGAACTTCACACAAAGGTACTGCATTGGAGCACAAAACGTGGGAAAGGGATGCTATCCAGTCTGGATTCTCCCTATTTTTACCACAAGAGTAATGACATGCTATCAGGAGTATAGGAGTGTTGTGCAGTTTACTTTGCAATGAGTTGTGAAGAGCTGCAATAGCTACTGAAAGATACATAAATAGTTAATATACATTACTCACCAAATAAAATACAAACTGTGGTGATCCTAAAAACATTTACTTATGTACTTAATTGTTAAAAGTAAAGTTGATTTGCTGCCAAAATTATGCTATCATTCATACGTTATCCTATGACCACTACAGTAGTGGAAGGTAACACAAAGACTCCTTTGATATCTCTTTAAGCAAATCTTACTTCATTGTCAGGGACTGTAACAGAAATAAATGTCAGAGGCTATTAAGATATGATAATACAAATCCAATGTTCTATAACCAATCAAATGTACTAAGACTCTTCGGATCTAAAAAGATATAACAAAACACCAGATAAAAGAAAACAGGTGTCAGACATAATTTGAAAGTGCCTTTTAAACAAGCACTTTACCAAAAAAAAAGCCCTATAAAAATCCTTACAGGATAAAAAGTGCTGTAAAGAATTAAAAACTTCTAAAAACATGGCAAATAGAAAGTAGGATCGAAATTCTGTTGGGTCTTTTTTTCTTGGTTGGGTTTTTTTTTGTTTGGTTTGGGTTGGGTTTTTTGGTGTTTTTTTTTGTTTGTTTGTTGTTTTTTTTCCCCAATATGACAAAGAAAATAATGCAGGCACTCTGCTTAAGGAACCCCATCTCATAATTGTCAATGCTGTGGAAAAGGAGGTAAATAACAAAAGAAACAAATTTACAGCTGGCACAAACTTATTTATTTCTTAGTAGAAGCTCTATGAAAATGGTCTACAAAAGGGCAAATTAAATTTACTGTTGACAGATGCAAAGAAATGAATGCTGAAAATAACTAATAGTTACATATATACCGCCAAGTTCCAAATTAACTAGAAGCACTGAGAAAAAGGTTCTTGTGTGCACATCTTAACATGCCCAAGTCTAAACATGAGCTACAACATGGGACAAAGATCCTAAATGAGTGACACAGCAAAACCACTCAAGCTGCAAACTTGAAATACTCGGGAATTCATTATGAATTCTTTTTTTCCCCCGTGAAATGTCTGCTCAGTTGTTTCCTATTTCTGATGTAGGCACATTTTGACATTAAAGTTTGTCAGAAACTGAACAGTGGCAGAACATAATTTAATCTGGGACCAAAAAAAGTGATACCCCTTAAAGGTACAGACTTCGAAAAACATTTCCACAAACATGTCTGTATGCGAGGAGGCCACCGTGACATTGTCAACCCTGGATCCTACAACATGTCCAGATGGACCCTGACTAGATGAACCACTGGTCCAAAGAATAATATTCACACCTATGGCATTGCAATGAAATACAGTTTTGCCCTTGATAGTACTTTGTCAAGATGCACATAGGCAAGGCACATATTCAACCTTCTTTTATTTTTTCATTTGATTACAAAGGAGTCATTGCTGAGACTCAACTCTTAAATTTTCCAGATTGTGACACATCTCTGATGGATGGATGATTCATGTCAAATGAACCAAAGCCATGCACAGCCCTACATCAGTGCTGGAAAGATGCTCAAAGCACAAGCCAAGTGTATTTATTTCTAAGGGGATCCTATTCCAGGCAAGGCAAAAGAACAGCCTGCTTGGCTTTGTGGGTGATGCAAACAATGGAGGGAGTATTCATGTTGCATTGTTTTGTAACAACTTGGGTAGCAGAGAATATGATCCAAAAGAGGGATGGAACACACAAAGGAACAAAAACTTCTGGAGATTTGGCAGTATATACATGGGTTAACTATGGAAGGTGTAAGAAACAGAAGAAGTATTTAAGGAATGAAAGCTACAAAAAATTACTCCTCCCCCAACCCTGAGAGCTCCCTACTGACATAATTAGACTAATAAACAAACCACACAGACAGGGCAGCAAACTCACTTTGGGATATGATCTACTTTAAGTAGACATAGGGCTGCTAAGAACTAAGGTAGAAGAAAGGCAAAGTGGTTCCTGTTTTTACCTTATCTTGCCCTCATTTCAAGCAGTTGTACTTGTGCAAATCTCATGAGTTTTAAAATATATTCCTCACCAGAACAGGACCATTACATTTCTATCTGTCCCTGCTGGGATAAAAATAAGGTCAATGTGTCACAAGCAAGATGATCTCAGTGTGCAAAAAGGAAGAATATTACTAACATGAAATCACTGAGCCACACATATCCCTCTTGGTCCTGCACACCATGAGAAGGTAGGAGAATGGCAAGGGGAGAGGATAATACACCACAATTGTCCCTAATCTAATGTCTATATCTATTTTTGTATGAAAAACTAGGCTTGGAAGACAGTATGGATGTGTATGAGTTTAGCAAAGCAGGTAAGAAAGAAATAGGATATCTTGACATATACCTACATTGAAAAGAGAAAAAAGACTAGTAGCATGTGCAAACACTTTGTCTTCTCTTGCCCCACCTCCAAACCTTCACCCAAATAACTTGATATTAAAGTACCAGGAGAAGACATTTCACATTTCCTTAAGATCAACCTGACAGTTTACCAGCTGTTTCTGTACTCTTCTTCCCACAATGGCATGAGTAATCCAAAAAGTGTTCTCACTTTCTCTGCTAGCAGCATGGTTACCTGCTGTTCACTTCTCCTAGTCTATTGCCAGAGCAGCAAAGTACTGTCTCTTTTATATCCCACTCATTTTGCAAACCATAGGGTTTAATATCATGTAAGAGCAACTATTACCTCTATCTCATCCTAGAAGTTCTCACGCTGGGAAAACAGCTTCCCATCTCTTATCTCTAATATCACTGCCCCAAAGATACATTGGTCAATTTTTGGTGCTATTCCAGTGCCTTGGCCTGAAAAAGAAATTTAAGGACCAATATGTCCTTCAGCTCCCTCTTTAAACAGTAAAAGAGCAAAAGTACAAGTATTGAATGGAAAACATAGTTTGGAGAAAGGCTCTTATCTCTTACAGGCACCTATTAGCGTCTAAGAATGAAAGACTAGTGCTATAGACATTGAGGAGCTCTAAGTAATACTCTTAAAATACAAAAATCTTAGAAAAAAATACTACAATAAAATCACTACCTAGAACTTGAGCCAATCCTTGCAGATACGTGTAACTTATCCTAGGTTGCATTGCATCACCTGAAGTCTGGAAGTCTGAGGAAAGTACATTTAGCATCACAATCAATAGCTGGAAAGACACTTCAAAAACAAGCGTGCCCCAAATTCTCTGGTGTATCTTGTTGGCTAACACCTGCCATGCCCCATTATATCAGCTTGAGAAAGTTTAAGACTTCAGGATGTGTGCAGCCCTGCCCAACAGAAATCTCACCCTTTTATTTTATTTTTTTTTAAGGATATTTTTTCCTGTTGCCTGTGCCATTCACTGTTTACTGAATAATTGTGTCTGTGTAGGTAAAAGGTCTGTGGAATTTGTTTGCCCTTCTGGCAAATCATGCAAGCACATCCTAAAATGGAGAGCCAGACTTCCATTGTGTTTGCCAGTGCCATACAACTGGCCTTTTTGAAATGCTACAAAACCAGAAACGGAGTACCAGGAGGCTGACAGTGCTTGCCAAATGGCATCTCCTGTCATATGCACACACTACTCTGGATAGCCACTTGAGCGTAGAAGTAAAAAGCTATTAGCATTGGGATAGAAACAGGCATCCAATTTCCCCACCCACACAGATGGAGGAAAATAGAACACCTCACTGGCAATGGTTTTCAGAAAGAAAGGGATACAAAGCAGGAAACAAAAGAGGACAGACTACAACAACGCTTTTTTTTTGCCCCCAACATGTTCTTTGTTTCCCCCTCTCTCTCATCCAGTGTCTAATCCATAAAGGAATCTAAATCTCATCTTAAAAACACACCTCTGTTTCTAGCACTTTACAGACAATGCAGTGTGAACAGAGGAAAGCACTGCAGTTTAATAAAAGGGCTCATTCTCTGTAATAATACCTCTCATACCAAATAAATGGAAACAAAACATAGAAAAGAAAGAAGGCTCAGGATTCAAAATTTGAGACATAGGTATTCCAAAATTTCTTCAAGCTTTTGACTCCCTTTCTGGAGTTCCCTCAAAATAAGGTAATACACAAAATCAACACTAATAACGTTGGCACTGCTAAGAGTAATAATTACACTGTGACAGAGCAAGAAGAAATCACCAGGAAAGTGGCCTTGACATGCTCAGTGACAGGGCAGCAGCCATAGCATGACAGAAGTGTTACAAGTAAGCAACACAATGGAATGCAGGACGGGTAACACTTGGTTTCTCTTCAAATAGGACTCAGTTAGTGGTAGATCAGACAGAGAAAAGATACTGATGGAAGAGACAAAGAAACAAAAGCCAGAGAACAAGTCTCAGAAGGAGGGAAGCAGCAGAAAAGAAATAGATTAAATCACTAATCAGTAGAGATGGCAGGAAATGTTCAGCATTTTTGTTCTCCACATAAGGTTTTTGGAAAAACAGTTATAGAATAACATGCTGAAGTTCCAGAAAAATCTATGTTGTAGTACAATCACTATTATTACCACTGTTTAATAAAACTTTCTGTTCTGTACACACAGAGCACTAAGACCACCTCAAAGGATACTGACACACTTTGAAACCTGGACATGGCATAATGATTATCAAATAAATGAAGGCACAAATGAAATTTGCAATAAAACATGTTTAAGCAATTTGAACCTGGGAATTAATCTGCCAATGTGAAGTCAGTCCACTCAAAAAACTATTAGCTTGGGAAAAATGCCATAATGAGAAAGTACAGGTTTAAATTTTAGGTGCCAAGTGATTACAACCCCATTTGAACTGGGCCAAGGAAAAAGGGCTAGCACACCTTCTGCTGTGAAAAACATGCAGAGATATTTAAAGAATGTAAGCACAGTTGGAACGTCATTTTTACCGTCTGTCTTAAATATTCAATAATGATTCCTCCCAACACCATTTTGAAGTCCCATTTTTGTGTCAGGACTTGTCTGATAGCAAGACAATGTTTTAACCTACAGCCTCTAAAACAGTCTTTACTTTAGCTCCCTTCCCACTTGCCATAGCTTTTTGGATTAAACAAGATTAAAGCCAAAACCAAATACAGTATCCAGTATTTACAATGAAAATGAACATGAAACTCACATTTATTTGTTGGGTTTGGTTTTGGGGTGTGTGTGTGTTTGTTTTTATCAAGACTTGCCACAAGAAAGTTGAAGTCACCATTTCACAATCAGGTTCAAGCAAAGAAACCCAGTAAGTGGTGGAAGAAACATAGGTGAAAACAATGCTAATATGGTTGACAGCAATGCTTTCTCCACCCAGTCTCCAGAAAGCTTATTTCACTTGGGTAGACAGCTCATTACACCAACTCTATTCAGAGAGTCAGGACCACTATATATCAGAGGATAGCCAAGTCAAATTTTAATAGTCATACTTCTTGAGAATGTGTCTTTTGTTACAATAACCCTTTGTAAAACTCTGATTTCAAGCAACAGGCTCCATGATTTGCAGAGCTGATGGTTCCAACAAGGTCTGTGCTCACCCTGCACTTTTCTTATGACATTTGACTTTAACATAGATTAAATTGCCCCCAGCTTTAGCCAAGTGTAAATCTTATAATTTTTGAAGTAAAGGAAACTTCTCCTTTGATCTTCCCTAGTATAGTAACTGTGAGAATTGAGAACATACTGAGAGTATGGAGATAACATCTAACTGATACTTGAATTATTACATTTTGGAGGTTGCTGTTGAATGAAATTTCAACCCACTTTCATAGAAACTGTTAATATTGATGTTAAATCATCCATCTCCTTAAATAGTTCCAAAAAATGTAAAAGTTATAACTGTGTGTGGGAGTAAATCCTGTATGGGAGATGTGGTGAGTACCAGAACCTCACAACATGAATTGTAAATACCATACTCACAGTATGCAAGCATGACTCATTGTTCTATCTGTACAGATGAATTGCATTGCTACCAAAATGAGAGGGAATGTTACTATCCTTAAAAGCACATAGCAACATCAAACATCACTTTGAAACAGGAAATGTTTGCTCAAGCAATATAGAACTCAATTATAACATTATATTATAATTATACCCATGTCAGGACAGTACTTGTTTCCCAGTGTTCTTGACTTCCTAGCAATGTACTTGCATTTGCTTCAGGAATTGCATATTTGAGCACACAGCAATATAAACTCTCCTTAGCTTTTGAAAGCTACCGTGATCACAGACAGGCATGTTGCACATAGGCCTCAGTGCAATATGGAAGAGACATACACAATAGAGCACATCAGTAGTACATTGCTTTGAACAATGAGCTGTCTACAGCTGGACAGGTTCTTCAGATGGGGTTTCTCTCCCAGCCTATTCAAAGTTTCCTAGAATACTCCCATACTCAGCAGTGAGTAGTAGCACTTTCAGAGTGAGAGTCAACCCATTTATCTCAATGGCATGATCTATTCACTGGAAGCAGCTCTCTCTCTTTACTGACTATAAACAGAACCCAGAAAACATCACTAGGCTAAAAATGCAAGATAGCTAAGAATTTGTAAGCTGAAACTCACATCACAACTAAATTGCTTTTCTTTCCATAGCTCTTTTCCATTGTTGTCATCCTCTAACAATACCAAAAGAAGTAATAAAATCCAACAGGTCTTTTGATCCACTGTTTTTTAAGGAAGATGCATTATCTCAAAATATACCTACCTCTGCTATCCTTTGCTATCACATAATCACAGAATCAACTAGGTTGGAAAAGTCCTCAGAGATCATCGAGCCCATACTTTGACCTAACACCACCTTGTCAACTAGACCACGGCACTAAGTGCCACATCCAGTCTCTTCTTAAATACTTCCAGGGACGGTGACTCCAGCACCTCCCTGGGCAGCCCATTCCAATGCCCAGTCAGTCTGTAAAGAACTTGTTCCTAATGTCTAACCTAAACATCCCCTGGTGCAGCTTAAGCCCATGCCCTCTTGTCCTATTGCTAGTTACCTGGGAGAAGAGACAGACCCCCACCGGGCTACAACCTTCTTTCAGGTAGCTGTAGAGAATGATAAGGACTCCCCCGAGCCTACTCCTACCCAAGCTAATCAACCCTCAGCTGCTCCTCACAGGACTTGTGCTCCAGTCCCTTCATCAGCCTTGTTGCCCTTCTTTGGACATGCTCCAGCACCTCAATACCTTCCTGAATTCAGGGACCCAGACGTGGACACAGGACTCAAGGTGGAGTCTCACCAGTGCCGAGTACAGGCGAAGAATCACTTCCCTGGTCCTGCTGGCCACACTATTCCTGATACAGGCCAGGATGCCATTGGCCTTCTTGGCCACCTGGGCACACTGCTGGCTCATGTTCAGTTTCCTGTCAATCAGTACCCTCAGGTCCCTTTCTGCCTGGCTGCTCTTCAGCCACTCTGTCCCTGGCCTGGAGTGCTGAAGGGGGTTGTTGTGGCCAACATGCAGGACCCAGAACTTGGCCTTGTTGAACCCCATACTGTTGAATTCAGCCCACCTATTCAGCCTGTGTATACTGCCTATCTATCCTGCAGAGCTCTCCTACCCTCCAGCAGGTTGCTTATTGACCTCAAGTGGCCCAAGCCACATACTTCCAAGTAATTATTTTAAATAAATGTATTTGCCTCTACTTTTTTCATAACCATCTCAAATATAGAAGCATTTCATTTTTAAAAATAAATTATCATGCCAATAACACTCAAAAGAAGATCCATAGACTAAATATGCTGGGAGCTACAAAGACCCCATTGAAATGACAGTACTCTGAATACAAGAAAGTTTGTTAAGACATAGGTGTTGTCACCAAATATGCCACAGCCTTGTTTTCTTCTAGCAAACAAGTCTTTAAATCTATTGTGTGACACCTCTATCCTCCATACACAGTCAGCATGGCAGCTGCCCATCTTGTCTTTATCAGAGCCCTGGGACAGAAAGATAATATTACGTAGTATTATTACTGGAATACTTCCCTGTGTTTATTTTTTTAAATCCTGGTTTTTCATGTACTGCATTCTCATTAGATTTTGATGCAGTCAGCATCAAATTCTAAATAGCAATAGTAAACCTCATGAATGATTTTGGTAAAATCTTCCTTGAAGTGACTTTGAAAAGGCAAGATAACTTTTGCTAATTTTATCTTTCTGTCTTTGAAAACTGGCACTATCACTTAACTATCTCGTCCCCCACTTGTAAATGGCAACACACTTACAACTAACTTTCTACCTCTTGCAGTTTTAAACTTCAAAAAATCACCTTCCTAATATGTGCTTCTAATTAAATTTCAGTCCCTAACCACAGCTGCTGTGATTCATGCATACTCTGCAAGGTTCAGTGTTAATTAATGAGGGCTCTTTAAATTCTCTGAGCAAGGGTGTGGGAGAGAAACAGGGTGTATGCAAGACATGAGGATTTCTCACAGTTGGTTGTGGGGTGTTATGATGCCCCTCTGGGAGGCAGCTCAGTTACAGTATGCATCCAAACAAGAATAAAAAAGGAGGTGGAGAACTGGGAACAAAAACCCACACAGTGCATTATTCATAAGCAAATATATAATTATGCAGTCTCATGAATTAGGGATCTACACTTTTAAAGAAAGACAGAAAAAATGTGTCAGAATACTGCTTTGCGGTGTACTAGTTTAATATCCTCTCTTCCTAAGAAAATTTAGAGGAAAAGTGGGACATAGTCAACAGATCCCTGGGGCATCTAGGCAATGCAGGGACAATTTCTGACAGGTACAAGCTGAAGTATTAATATGTTTCATGGAGTGTGGATTTCCACAATCCTTTTTAGGATTGCAAATGAAGGCACCCAGCAGCTCAGCATCTCTACAGGTAAGGAATTTCAAGGTGAGATTCTAGACCTTTGCTAAATAAGCAAAGCGGTCAGTCTGGCTTACGTGCATGTAAGTTCATAAATGATCACAATTATTATTGTGCATTTGTCTTATGCACAAGGCAGGCTGTTTGAGACACCACAACTCAGTCTTCAGCTAAATGGCTGCCAGTCTAGAACACACCTACTTCTCACAGGGTGTACAAAATATTGACCTGAGGAGGCTATAATACAAGGATGAGCATTTGACCTTTTTGACATGTTTTTCAGTATTTTTTTTTTAATGTAATTGCAGTATCTTGCATCTCCAAAACATCTTTCATGCTTTCTGTAGATTCTCAGCAATGCAGCACAGAAACTAATAGCCCAGTATCAGGATCTGAAATTAAGTAGCCGATAGCTAAATGAAACCTCAGAGGGGAAGTTTAGAACAGAGTGTAAATTAATGAGGAGGGATTTGGCCTCAGCTTTCACAGTGCTGCCTCTTACAAAATAATCTTTGGTATATTTAACAGTTCTGAGTAGTCTTCATCTTATCAAATTACTGTTACTACAGGTGCACCAAAAACTACAATCTCACAAGTGATCAGCATTATGCTCGCACTTGGGGTGGAATCATGTCTTTCCCTCTCTTTCAGACTAAAGCTTTCAGTAAAGACATCAGCAAGCCTTCCCAGAATCAATTTCATGTTTGGTCCTCTGAGGACTTTAACTACTAGACAATAACCACAAAGCCTTTCAAAACACATTATTTTTTTGCTATTGGTAGAAATTCTGTGGAGGATAAAAGAAAAAAGCAGATTTTTAAAGAAACGAGGGAAAAAAAAATATTCAATATCTATCCCCAACCTAGTGCTTACTGTTCCCTTGTTGCTGGTTTGGAAACCTCAACCGAGATAGTAATTTATTATTTTTAATAAGTAAGTACCGGATAACTTGATCATTACTTTTTCAATCCAAGGGCTGGCTCTGCCTCTGCAGTGCTAGTCTGAGCTAGGTAGTCCCTTTGCAGGGGGCATACTGCAGCTACACACAGCATAAAAAAAAGACACACAAGAACTCTGAAAGCAAAGCTGATGTATTGTCATGGTCTAAGCAAAACTTATTCCCTGCCTGGATCTAGATCTGAGTCAATCTCTGGAGGAACCTTAGACAAACCTCTTCAAAATTTTCCAGAGGCAGAGGTGACTGCTCCATAAATAAATCCCTGGTTTTCCAGTGGAAACTCTTTCAGGCTACGGGTTCTCAGCTCTGGTTAACTACTTTTGGTTTTTAACACTTGGGTCATAACTAATAAATACAGAAACTGCAGATATACTGCCACTGGAGCCCTTTTTATTATTACGGATGGCAGGTTGAAGCCAGCATGGTCTAAGGACTTATGCAAGACCAGCACATTGTCGTCTTCTGCATATTTCTGTCTCCAGCAGGTGACAGGTAAAACCAATTCCTTCTCAGGTAATTTTGCCATTGGCAAGGCCTCTACTTTCCCAGAAGCAATTATAAACTGGCTAGTCTTGTTTCCCTAAAATATAAATATATTTTTTGATACTTAGAGCTTAAAGGATGAGAGAAAAAGCTTTCACTTCTTTTCCCCAGTTTACTCAGAAAAAAAGTTCCCTCAGTCTGACCTCCTGGGAGAGCAGGATTTTTCTTTCCTTTAGACTAAAAAAGAGGCCCAAAACCACATCAAGACTAGTGATGCATAGAATTGCAGGTATACACTGGCAATCCCTAAATATTATAGCAATATACACCTTTTTAGCTGAAGCAGAGGAGGCCTGGTTTTGCAGAATCAACTAGAAAGCTTCCAGTCCAATTCAGCTCTGTAATCTCACTTGCTAGATTTATCATGAAAATGTTATCATGTTCTGATTTATCCCAGACTATAGTCTTTTTACAAGATGGGGCTGCTACCCTCCATAATTGTTCTCTAAATCCTTAGCTGCTATTTTTATTGGATTGTAATTTGAATGCTTCTTACTACCAGTCTCTACGTCCTCTATCTTTTTTCCCCACTACAGATCCACCATCTTTCCAGCACTCATTAATTTTTTTTTCTGAAAGGATAATCTTTTAACCAAGTCATTTATTTCAGAGCTACAAGGATTCTGAAAAGATGACAGTTATGCAGAGACAAAACCAAATTCAAAGCACTAGAGAACACACAGTATGAGAAAACCTGCATAAGTTGGAGGTTTTGCTTCATCTTCATGGCACTGATTCTCTAAAATACTCTTGGGTGTAGGCAGTTCAGATAAGACAATGGAGAAAATTATTTGTGGCTTCATCCATGTAAATTTTGGTTTTCTATACAAAGGCAAAAAATTTTTGCCATTCATAGCACATAGGAGGGAGTTTTCTCACAAGCAATTCTGAGAACATACAATGATGGAAGCAGCACAGCCTCTTGTAGCACTCATACAGAGTACTACTACTACCTGCTGCAGAAAATTATGCAACAGATTTGAGGTTTGTCATAAAATGTTAAAATCTTTGGCTGCAGGCGGAGATAGTTGTTCTACTTAAATTGCAAAGTACCTATTCTGTCACTTCCTTTAGGGCCACTAATACAGTAATTTCACAGTGCTAGAATTTCTTTCAAATAAATTGAAAGCCCATTTAGAATAAACAATGGCACCCACAGAGTATGTAACTCTGTATGTGCTTGTCCACAGCACTCAACAGAAGACACAAGAGAGTTTTCCCTTGTCCTTCCACATCCCTTTGGTGTCACACAACTTTATCCAACACGGAGGGAAAGTAACATCAATTTTGGTAGCACTTTTCTTCTGAGGCAATCAAGCTGCTGAACAGAAAAACCCTCAGGATACAGCCCCCAGGCAAACACTCTATTATCCTTCAAGACAAATACAACAAAAAGCTGACAACTCTCTATATAATGCAATTATTTCCACCTTTAAAGAGATGTTAGAGTATCCTATGCCACATTTCATAATGAGTTTGTGTTTGTTTCTGGAATGCCGTCCTCATAATTTTTACATTTTGGAGAGAGGATTGCAGAAACAATATAAAACTACCAAAGGAACAGAACAGTTGGCTTCCCAACCCAAATCACTATCAACACTACTTTTTTCAGATCATGAGGCTTAGAAGATCCTTAATGTGAAAGTGGCATTAGGATTTAACAAATCAAAACCTTCTTCCTAAATCTGAAAATGAACCCCTCCATACTACCATATGCGAAGACATTAAAAGCAGAAGGGGGGTAAACTCTTCTAACATCTAGTCTTAATGATATTTTAATGGTGCAGAATTCAGTGGAATTATGGCTTTATCCCATTACTTTTTTTGGGTTTTTTGCTGTCAAAATGTAATGATTTGTAGTTTTCTGAAACCACCACTTTTAGAACACCAAACAAACGTATACACACAAGAAATGTAATAGCATAATAACTAACTTATCAGTAAGTTTTAGTTATGTAATCAATATTTCATGAAGATAATAGCACACCACCTTCAGTTCAACACCATTTAAGACTGAATATTTCCCATTAATAATATTTAGCCATAAGGCCCTACAAAGCTGTGTGATGAATCTTCTGTAACTATTGATGATTACAATTATAATCATGATTTTTCCTCTCCGAGTTTCAAAGGCAAAATATGCCAAAGTTATCTGTGCTTTCTCATTAGAACACTGGTCCATAAACATTCAAAATAATTTGTTTCTCATGAGCCAGACTTAGAAATACATATATATATATACACACACAGGCATATATATGTATATATAGATAGATCGATATAGAGATACAGATTATATATATATATACACACACACACAAACTTTGGGGGGTGTGACAGATATATATATTTATTTACAATGCCATTCCCCAGTCTTTAGACCATGCATACAATCCTCTATAGGCTGAAAAACACTGGTTTTACATTCCAATCCCAGCTGTGTCTCCTAGGTTTCCATAACATTAAATAGGTCAAATTATGCTGATAAATGAGCAGTTCAAAATCCTCTCACTAATTACTCAGGCCCCTAATATCTATGTACAGACTGTTAAAGAATAAATGCCTTTCAGAGTCTTTGTTGAGAACAAAATTAGTCAAAGTAATAACTGGATTTTCACTAAAATTAACATTCATGTACTTTACTGAAAGCTTTGCAAATCTTACAAACTCCTTACTCCTCACTCTTTATAAATAAGACCATTATTCCACCACAATAAACCTTTTTCAGAACTGTTTCATTCACAAGACAGAAAAATTCTGAGAAAAATTATCTGAGCTTTTCTCCCCATCACCTCCTCAGAGTTCCTTCTGTATAGTCCAAAGAGTTATACCATGAAAGAGTATTGTAACATTGACTTTCATAGTCAGTGACTTCTTGCCCAGCGATACCTGGAAAGGAACACAAAAGTCACATTTTGCCTCTCACTTTCTGGAAAACAATGCACTCTTCTATGGTCTGTCAGGCAGCTAAAGAACGTATTTTCCATTCTTTTTAATATAGTTACCTGAAACTATGGAATATTTCTCTATTGCCTTTTTGGAGATCCCTTCACAAGCCAGTTTATCTTTCAAAGTGGACTGGAGACCAATGAAAAGGAATACTTCATATAGATTTTTGTTCTATTTAACTGGATCAATTTTTAAATGTGGTACAGTAGTCACCTTGAGAATATAATGGAGAATCACCTTTGATTCTATCAAATCATCTTCTTCAGTCCTATAGTTAATGTGTCTTCTTGATCTTCAACTATCTAAAGTACTGTCTGGGTTTTTTTAACCTTGAACTATGAAAAATCTGTTATTGCTTCCATCATCTCTGATTGTTTCACAGTATTTTCCATTTCTGTCAAACTGCAAATAGAAATATTGTCACCCCAGATATAAGCCATGTTCTCTGCCTAGTGATACAGGTTTCTCCTATGCAGTTTATTGGGAGTCTTGAAAGTGTTGCAGTTGGGGAGCTAGTGATCTTGACCACACTACATCTGCTCTGTTGGACCTTGTACTTGGGGCTTGAGAAGCCCATAGGGCAGCAATAGCAGCCACTGCATGGGAATGTGCTGGAGTGCTCTGTGCCGGCCTATGCTGGTGGGTGATATGACAGAGATAACCTCCAAAACCATCAGGAGAAGATGCATGATTCTGTTTACTACACCAAATACAAGCACTACAGAAAAAAAGGGAGATAGGAAACTCTCCACAGACAGGAACTGGGCAAGGTTCTGAGGGAAAATACATCTGAGCTCCACGCAGTGCTGCACAAAAAAAGGGTTCCCAGGAGCTGAAGGAATGCTACATTTGCTCACGATCTATATTCTTCTCTTCTTATTATTAAAATGGCTGTTTTATTAAGCCATTTGCCTGGCTTTTCTGTTGAGATCCAGAAAAAGCTCTACTTCTCCAGTATTTTGCCCCCTTTCCTCCTGAAGAACACTAAGCCTATCCAAGAGGCCCAAAACCTTGCTGGAGTAAAACACATACTTTAGTGAGTAGTTTTACCTTCACATACAAGTGAAGGTAAGGACAACAAATACTCCTCTGCAAGATTCTATTTGTTCCTATTACTAAGAGAATGCTTAATTGACATGACAAATACTGAGAAATATGGGTCAGGAAAACACACCATTAATCAATAAGCATTGGAATGATTGATGTAAGTTGAAAGCTTTGCAGTATCAATTGGCATTTATTTCACAGTTATGTTATTTGTCATCTGTTACTGTTCAGGCAAGAGTTCTTAGGCTGTATCTGGAACTATAAGTGCTACTGCCAGTATGTCAGAGGGCCCTGTGTCACATATGGCCCATGGTGTGTCCTGGAGGAAGAGTGCGTGCTTCACGGTTTGGAGGGGTTCAAAGTTATACCCTTACTTGTTCATTCACTTTCAGCATATTTTGAGATAGTGCAGTTTACATGCAACTGGTTAAGTGGATTTATGGATTATATTATCTAGTTTTAACTAAACTAACCCTCACAAAATGGACAACTGCTTTAAAAACATTCCAGCAAAGAAACTACAGACTAAGAAGACTGATGATGTGCGCACAAGTGGACAAAAAGAAAACGGTGGAGCCAACTCTTCTACTCCTACTGCAAACTTTTCATTGGTCATATAATGAGGTAAAAACAGTGGCAATCTAACCTGAACTGACAAGAACTAGGTCAAAAAATTTTTAAATTATCAAGATTATTTGAAATATGGATTTTCATTCATGGTCTTAACAGTGAACCTTGCCCTAAACATACACTGTGCCTTGAGATATTAACTCAGGATAGTATGAAGCCTCCACAATTAGCAAGAAATTTAAGAACTAAGCATCCAGAACATGAATACAAACTTCTTTTACTGGTTTAAACTCATGCGATATTCCAACCAGCACTTTACAAGACTGAATGATAAATGCTTAGCAGTAAGAGGTTTCTTACTGAAAAGGAAAAGAAAAAAAGCCACACAGCACTGGTGAAATGCTTGCTTCTCCTGCATGGTAAAAATGGTTGCAATAGTATATGGAAAACAAGATGGCAACAAATTAAAATGCATTCCTTTGTCAGCAAATACTGTTGGAAAATGCATAGGAAACATTGCTGAAGATTCTAAAAAACAAATATTCAAACAAATTATGTCGTGTGGGAGCTTTGCTCTGCAGGTGGATGAAAGTAGAGCTGTTTTTAACATGTTTTAACATGTCTCAGATGTTTGCTAGATTCTGTTTCAATAATGAAATAATGAAATACAGGAAGAACTGGCTTTCTTTTGGTATGTTGCAGACAGCCTGCAAAAAGATGCTTCACTGAGCTGGTAGAGCAGCTGGTAGAGAACCTGTGATAGAACTGAGGAGGAAGAATGTTTAACAGACAGTGCAGACTGGCAGAGCAGAGGGAGTACGTACTTTATGCATTTGGAATCACACATTTATACATCAGCTGTGAAATGCAGGTAAAGCTGTGCTGCTTGTGATGAAATCCTGTTGAAGTGCATTGCTGTGAATGTCCTATGCTTATATGACAAAATGGCTTTATCTTTGCATATAAACATTGCAACTGTTGAAGGGGAAATAAAAAGAACCTTCTTTCTGAGCAGCTGAAACCATACTTTTAAAGTGTACTACTGCCTCTTTGGTAGGTACTTGTGAGAGAGCTGAGAAATAATGACTGAGCTTAAAATATTTCCGTGTAAACTGTGGAATTTCATCATAAAGTCTAGTGATCAAAGTTCCACTTGTCATCCATCCTATGCTTGTACTAATACCTATTACCAGAGGTGGGAAGGTGACACATTCCTACCTCACAGCTAATCCTTGTTGTAAAGAATAACAACAACCATTTACACACAATTGATCCCATTACCACAATAAATGTACCCTTATTCATGTTGCCCTCAAAGACCTCTCTCTTATTTGACTGAAGGTCTAAAGGAAATCAAGGACTGAGGATCCTAAGAGAATGGAAGGATGTACAATTAAGGACTGTTTGTAGGAATGATTTTCACAAGTTTTATCTGAATGCACTACCATCTATATAAGGAGGATGTGTGGGGTTTTATTTTGGTTTTCCCCTTTTGTATATTTTTTAATATTTTTAGTTAAACACAAATCTCACTTACACCACAGCAAATTCTGAATGCAGTACATACTTCATATCACAGGAGGTATGAAGCAAAATCCCAAACTGGCCATATATATTTTAAGTTAAGTGTTAAGCTTTTCTATGTGGCAAAAAATATTATTAAACCCAAAGCACACAACATGAAATAGGAATACAGTGAATTCACAGGAAGTGCTAGGAAGCTACCATAGTATTATTCTGTTTGAGGTTGCTAAGAGCAACAGAGAGAAAATGTAAGAACTATTGTATTAACGGCAATTTAAATTGAAAATAACAGCCAAACACAGTAATTGAATGGATAAAGCAGTGAGGCACTTCTTTCTTTACTATCTTCTTTCACCAGTTTCCTGCTTGTACGCTCCTTTTCATCTGACTAGGACAGCAGATTATCCTTTGAAATTAAAGTTGTTTTCCCTTAGTGGTGAAAAACTTGATAAGAACATCTTTCCTTGATTAGTGCTGCCATGACAGTCTGTTACCTTTTTGCTTGTTGCAATCACAGCTGTAACACTGAATACCTCCAAAATACTGGCAAAAATCCATAGCTTGGGATGGGAGAAACTATTTTCTCCTCCTGACGGTTTCCACTGGGGATGTTAGTAGTTGTCTTGCTTTGACCCAGCTTCTCAGTTTTATGGTAACACAGTCATGGTTATCTGGGAACTAATGGCTTCCACTTTGCAAATTGGCTCTTTAGATCCTATGAGTTAAAATACTAGTAACCTTTATACGTGCCTCTTCCTTCCCATTGGAGCTAAAAGATCACTCCCATCAGCAGCAAAGGGTCTATGACTCACTGAAGTACCATCATTCCCTTCAGAAAGGTGTAGTAGCACTTCTCACAATGTACCATGCCGTTCACTATCTTCTAGGTCTTTTAGAGACACAGAACTAAGCTAGTCCTGTGACATGTCCTTGGTTTGTTTCTTGTTATTTCTCAAAGCACGGCTTGATAAACAGCAGTACATGTTCTGGAGGCAAAAAGGGCTTATGTAGTTACACATGGTCCAATTTTCTCCCTTTTACAAGTGTCCTCCCTTTGGTATTATTTGGTATTGAGTATTCAAAGACCAAAACAATACCAGCTTGCTCAAATTCTATTCCACCTTTTAACAGATCCAACAACAGAGGAGAGGACATTCCACTCTGAAATGAAAATGAAAGCATGATACTGTGCTTGCACCCTTGATTCATTCCTCATTTTAAATCTACTTCATCTACTCCAAGCAATTTTCCTTCAGCGTTTGCATTCTTCAGAGAAGTCAAGTGAAAGCTAACAGTCAGTATATTCAGTTTTTCAGTAGACAGAGCTTTCTGAAGGATGACACCTTCACTCTTGGAACAGGAAACAACACAATTCAAATATCATGACAGTGTAGTCGTAGGTAAATCCAACATTAGATTGACATGAGATTGACCAGCATCTATGGCACATCTATGGTTATCTCACCACTATACTCCGCTTTTTTCTAACATTTGTGAACACCACAAAAGTTTATCACTTGAATCAAGTAAATTATTTTCTTGTAAATGCCTAACAGTTATTTGAAGTGACTCTAATAGTTAAATTTCTCTGTTTGGTATTCAGCACATCAAAATTTCTGGTTTATGATTTGTTCATTAATGGCGCTATAATAACTCAGCACCTCATCAGCTGCTCTAAACAAGCATAATTTTTAAACTAAATAATAAATAATTCATAAGTATTCATAATTAATAAATTAGAGAGCAGAAAGATCAATTGTTGTGTATGCTGTATGAAAAGGACATTCCATTAAGGCATCAATGATGCTGTTGGCTGGAATACTAAAGAAAAGAGAAGAGCTGTGTATTGGTGGAAATGCAATGCATTCAGTCCAGTCTCCTCTTGTATCACATTCTGCCCCAGTTTTTTACATTATTTATACTGATTTAAACCTATGTTTCTACTTGATCTTGCCAGCTTACATTTCAACTCAACCTCAGTCTAGACTTCTGGCCAATTTGGACACAATGGTTAGCTTTCTTTCAGACCTCTGTGCAAATGGTTTCTGGACTGTCTATTCAAATGTTAGTATGTTTGAAATGGAGCTCCTCAACTCACCTCCACAAATCTTTTCACTATCACTAAAGACTTCATCCTACATTCTTTCCTTTAACTTATAGGATTGTAACAATTAGAACAAAGTGCTGCTTCTAATCTCTCTCTGGCTGTGCCTAAATTGGGCTGCTTCCTCTTCTATACCCCCTTTGGAAACACTCCCCCAGCTTCCATTTGGACTACTGTTAAAATTTCCTTTCTTGCTCAGTTAATACAATCCCTCCACTCTGGTTTCTCCTTTCTTTCTGGAAAAACAAACAAAACAACTCCACAGCCCTGCAAAAGCTTCACTGCTAGGGTTCTTCAGCTTGTTCCATTTATTCTATCTTATACCTAACACTACTACTTCTCTCTTCCATTCCTTCAGTTTTAATGCCACTTTGTACTATTTTATTTATGGTTTTCTTTATGGTTTTTATTTATGGTTTTACATATAGCTTTGTTTTCTCTGACATCCCCAAAAACAAAGAACACAACTAATTACTATTGACAGGAGTCCTGCTAGAAGAGACCAGTCATAAGCTGATTACTTGACCTGCTTAATCTTCGTAAGTCTCCTATTCATTATGACAACAAAATGTATTAAATTCTGAATGTATAGAACACTGTATAAAATGCAGGAAAATCAAGATTCTTATGCCATGGGA
Source organism: Sclerurus mexicanus (assembly GCA_013396755.1). Classification (NCBI taxonomy): domain Eukaryota; kingdom Metazoa; phylum Chordata; class Aves; order Passeriformes; family Furnariidae; genus Sclerurus; species Sclerurus mexicanus. Next base: position 517,941 of record VWZF01003291.1, read on the forward strand.
GTTCAATTTTACCATCCTGATCCAAAAGGAAAATTATTTGGCTGCAGTTTTTTACTTCACTATCCAGTACCTGAACACATGTGACGTTGTAGCTCTTTTCACTCCCCAAACTCTCAGATATTTTGCATGCTGCAGATACAAGAAGCCATCATTGAAACACGGTCATCTCATGGGTCATATATGACAGTTTTTCAATAGACTGCAACATGACATGTAGTAATTCAGGGCAAGAAGTGAAGAAAATTCCTTTAACTGAATTCAGAGAGATGATAATATTACTTCCAGGCATAGATGTACTGGGATACCAAAAGTAATATCCTTTTATCTTGACAATCAAGTTTTGATGACAACATGTGGGCAAGCAGGTCAGGTGCAGCAACAGTACAATGCCTGTAGCCTACGTTTCCTTTCCCTGACATCTTCCTTACTAACCTTCTGTCATCTCTGCTGCTAATGTGGAGGGAAAAAATGGATTTCTTGATGCTTTTCTGAAAGAATTAAGTAATTAAACTTCAGTAAAATGGAAAAATATTTTTCCAACTATTTTTGTCATCAAGAAAACTTGAAAAAAAACAATAAAAGTTAAGATATTACTCCAATGTGCAAGAAATCATGTGCTATCAGTCACTGCCATGGATTTCTTTTGTCCTTGAGTCTTACGACTGATTACACTAAAATTAACCTATTAGATATTTAATTGCTATCTTGGCTTCTGCACATCTGTAACTCACCTTGAAGCCACGTAGTTTTTCTATTTTGATAAGTCTCTATGACTATTCATTTTCCCATTTATCACTTTTCAAAATGACGTGGTCTCAAAGTATTGTTTTAAAGGAAGATCCAGTGGCTCCATTTGCATCTCATACTTACTCCTTAAAAAAGCACAGGATGATGGCTCCCATATTCCTTTCAGCTGACACCAGCACAAATGAAAACATAGTGCACTTTATTACAAATAACAAAGGAGGGAAAAGGATAAACTTGTGCAACAATCCACATTCTCTGCTAACATCATAAGATGTTTTAGATGATACATTTTTGCAAAGCCTGTAAGAGCAGAGCAAAAGAGGAACAATATCGCAATCTGTTAAGATGTCTCCCTAAGAACCATCTATAGAAAGATGCCAACAGCTGCTAGACAAAAGAAAACCACAAACAGTCACATAATAATTGCATGGCTCACAGTCTCTTCAGAGTACCTTGATTAGCATCTGTTCAGGTCCCAGCACTGAAATATCCACAGCATGAAGATATTGCCAGCTGTGATCACCAGCACAGTCCTAAGAACAAGCCTCAGAGACATTCAACCTGCTTCCTAATCTCCTGAAAGGTAACATCACCAGCCTAGTGGATGACAGGAAGGTCGTGGGTGCAGTTTTTTCTGGGTTTTAGTGTAAGATTTTTGATACTGTCCCTCACAACACCATTGTGGACAAGTTGTCCAGCTGTGGGATGAGGCGGCTGGGTTAAGAACTGGCCAAATGGCAATGCTCAAAGGATTGTTGTGAATGAAGCTACATCATTTACAGGATGAGGATGGTCACCTCACAAACAGGGATAGAGACCAGGCAGAGGTGTTTAACACTTTCTTTGCCTCTGTCTTTAACATGAATGATGAACTAAGGGTGTCTCAGTGCCCTGAGCTGGAGGACCACAGCTGGGAGAATGATCAACTCCCAGTCACTCCTGAAATTATGCAGGATCTGCTGCTCCAGCTGGATGCCTACAAATCAATGGGGCCTGATGGGATTCATCCCAGAATCTTCAAAGAGCTGGCTGATGTGATGGCAAAACCCCTCTTATGACTTTTGAGATGTTTTGGGAATCCAGAGAGATCCCAGCTGACTGGAAGCTAGAGAATGTTGTCCTAATTTTCAACAAGGGCAAGAAGCAGGATCCCAGAAACTACAGACCTGTCAGTCTCACTTCAATGCCTGGTAAAGTTATGGAGAACATTATTCTTTGAAGTATCGAAAAACACTGAAAGACAACACTCTCATTGGTCACAGCCAGCACGGTTTCATGAGAGGAAAGTCCTGCTTATCAAACTTGATTTTCTTTTATGACAAGGTAACCCACCTGGCTGATTAAGGGAAGCCAGTTAATGTAGCCCTTTTGGATTTCAGTAAAGCTTTCAGTACTGTCTCTCACAGTATCCTTCTGGACAAAATGTCCAGCACAGCTGGATAAACACATCATGTGATAGGTGAGCAACTGCCTCACAAATCGAGCACAGAGGGTATTGTTGAATAGGGTAATATCAGACTGGTGACCTGTCACTATTGGGGTTCCACAGGGCTCCGTATTAGGCCCTGTGCTCTTTGACATCTTCATAAATGACTTGGATGAAGGACTGGAAGGGATACTAAGCAAGTTTGCAGATGACACAGAACTGGGAGGAGCTGTTGTCTCCCTCGAAAGCAGGGAGGCCCTGCAGAGAGACCTTGACAAATTAGAGGACTGGGCAATCACCAACCATATGAAGTCCAACAAGGGGAAGTGACAGATTCTTTTGCTGGGATGGGGCAACCCTGGATGTACGTCCAGACTGGGGAATGAGATGCTGGAGAGCAGCACCACAGAAAGGGACCTGGGGGTCCTGGTCGATGGCAAATTGGATATGAGTCAGCAGTGCCCTTGGTGTGACTCTTGGGGATGGTCCTATGCAGGGCTAAGAGTTGGATTCCATGATCCTTGTGGGTCCCTTCCAACTCAGCATATTCTGTGATTCTGTGATCTGGTTGGTGACCAGTCAGTCCCTAATGCTGTTCCTCGGGGTTCAATTTTAGGGACTGTTTTTTAGTTCTGTTTAATATAATTATGAACAATCTGGATGCAGGAGTTGAACACAGTGTTAACAAGTTTGCTGATAATAACAAACGGATTTGCTGTTGACTTTCTTGAAGGGTGAGAAGTCTTTCAGAGGGATGTAGGTAGACTGAAGGGGGTTGTCCTGCTCTGTTCTGTGTTGGTGTGTCCTCACCTCAGTACTGTGCCCCACACTTGGAGAAGGATGTGAAGGTCATTGAAAGTGCCCAGAGGAGGGAGGGCAACAAAGCTGGTGAAAGGGCTGGAAGACATGTCAGAAAGAGGTCAGGCAGTTGGATTAGATGACCACTGCATGTCCCTTTCATCTGAAAAAATTCTAATCTATTCTAAATGGCATGGGAAAATTGGAATTTGAAGAAAACAATTTTGTTGCAATATTTGCCTTTCCTATTCTACCATACCTTTAATTCTGCAGTTCTGACAGGGTACTCAACTCTGTCCCCATCTCACACATGGAATCAGACCTCCTCAAAACTAATGTGACTAAAGTTTAGTACAAGTACTTTCTTGGCAGCTTGGAGATTAGTTGCAAGGAAGTATGAGCCAAAGCTTCAAGACCCAAGCTAGACTGAGTTGCCTTTCTGTTGAGATTACTTGAAGATAGATAAATGCCTACAATCATGGAACTAATTATGTTCTTGTGGTATTGTCACCAATACCAGCAGAAGTGAGAGGACTATGACATAAAAAATATCAGACATTGTACTTTGTATTATAAAAAGGGTAAAAAAATCACTTAATTGCCTCCAAGTACCATTACCCTACACCATAAATATGCCAAGAAAGCTGCCATGAACCATTATTTCTTTGCATTTGTGGTGGAACTGTCATTCTGTATAACTGTTCTTTTTCTTTCTAGTTTGATTCACCATTAAATATCCCATATTGATTAAAAAAATACTAATTCCAAAGACAAATGACACAATGTGAGCCAAAGAATTGGTAAGGAAGTAGTTGGAAAACTGCTCTTTAAACTCTTAGGAGCATGGAGAACCAGTGTTCAAAACCCTTGTATCAGTACTTACTGGTCTTTTGTTTGTTTGTTTAGTTTTCCTCTACAACCTGACGAAATAAGCTCATTGTGGTTGTGTATTACACATCTCCCTCCTCTTTGCAACACTTCTTTCACGTTGTCACAGCTGCAGTGGACATCTGCATTTTTCTTATCTTTGCCATATCTACATTACATTTTAAAAGCCTTCAGGCTGCAAAGATAGGCTGATTCATTGGTAAAAGCTTGTCTGTTGCTCAATTTCTCTTCATCAATATGTGCCTTTCAATAGTATTTTGAAGAAACTATAAAACGTGTAAATTACTTAATCCATGAAAAAAATTGATCAAGCCAGCTAGGTACTAGTTGTATTTGATAGGGTTTTTTCTTTAAAGTAGATTTTTGAATGAATTCTCTTCAGGAAAATGAAAACAGGTGAGAACTGTAGTTCCTGGTCAAGTGCTGACAGCTCCTGAGTGTTTCAAATGATGCTTATTGAAAATGCAGTGAGCAGAACATGTCATGCAGTCTAACTCATGCTCCAAGATGCCGGATCTCTTCCCAAAGAGGCAGACATCAAACTGTCCCTGCCTGTGTGACACTTAGTTTTTGTTTGGTATCCCCCTTACACACTCCTTTCTTTCATATTTTTTACTGACATTTATTATCAATTTCCTTTTTACAAACACTGGACTGAAATAACAAGAATATTCTGATTAAGTGTTTATGTATATGGCTTAACCCCTTCTATTGGCTGTAGCGAGAACATTCCTCTCTCACATGGTGCACAGCTTAACAACTGAGCACAATCTCCTCTTAATCAGAGGCTGACATTTGGAATGGAAGCATCAGAGAAATTCTACATAATGATATGGTAACACGTTGGTAACTGCATATTACTAAGATGATCTATCCTGTGGTCTGATTGGGTGTTTCTGCATATTACAGTAACACAGAAATTCAATTTCATAGCAGTAAGTTTGCACATTTATGAAATAATGAGTTGGTACTAATATCCAAAGTTAATAACATTCAGAAGTCCACTGTATTTACAGCAGTGTACAAATACTCTCAGCATATCCTCAGTATAAACTTCCTGCAATAGTAAACATTGCTTCTAATACCACCCCCAATACATCCTGCTTGCAGGGGTATGTGTGATAAATGGGAACCACTGAGGAGCAGTTGTTTCACAGCAGGGTGATGGGCCCAATGTTCTTACAAGAAAATGTCACATGGAGGTTTCTAAGACTTGGCTAGATGAAGTCAGAGCTGACGTGATTCAGTGTTGGTGACAGTCCTGATCTGATTGGTTTGACTGATTTTCCACAGTCCTTTCCACCCACAGTTTTAAGTACTCTCATTATCTCTTTTGAGTTCAAAGGATTCCATAACACACTATAACACATTATATCAAGAAACAACTTTAGGACATCAAAGCAGGCTTCTTTCTTTGACCAAGTGTTGCATCCCACCCCAAAACATCACAACACTACAGCAGATTTGTGGCAGGAATCCATCCTCAGATAGAAGTGAAACAGTACTTTTAGGAATGGGTGAATTTTGCTTACTGCAAATATGTAGTTTCATGCCTACGTTCTAACATCTTTACATAGGCTAAAAAAGCAAGGACCTCTGCCATTTTTACTATTTAAAAGAGCAATTCTGCTATAGTACAATAAAATGGTATGTTATGTACAATATTTAATCTGAAGGAAAGAAGATTATGCACTGGAGCCAAAGTAATCACGGCAGTGCCTTGGTGATTGCCAAAGGAAAAATACAAGAATACGCACCAATTTCAGTGTTGGTTAGCTCTTTAGAGAACACCTTAGCATTATTTGTGACAGTAATGTCAAGAAGACCAAGCAGAAGACTTAGGTTTTCTCATTTTGTTTGGCCATTGCCAGTATCTGCCAATTTATCTAACACCCAGTTCCCAACCAATTATCACCTCTTCCTGTCCTTACACCATGGCAGGGATGGGGTACTTCACACTTCATTTACAGTTCTAGGGCCCTTACTGACAATAACACCTTATTAGTTGAGAGGTGCTCTATATAATACACATTTGTATTGTGTTTCCCTCATCTTATTCTATCATTTTTTCCTCCTCCAGCCCATCATGCACCATAGTCCTTATTAGGACTTTGCCCTGGAAAAAATTATTTAGATGCAACACACAGATGCAGGTAAAGCCACATGACTCAGTGCTAGAGACTTCGATAATGAAATCTCACCAATGTGTTATGAAAATTGCATGCGACCTGGTCACTGTTGCTATTTAATGTAACATTTCACTGGGGATAGGAGAAGCAATTAGACAGTTGAAAATTGTGCTAATGTCCCTCATAATTCAATACTCACCATCAGCAGCAATGTGGTAAGACTGCTAACCAATTTTGTGTGCAATTCTTGTAAAAAGGCATAAATAGACAAAAAGGGATTGGAGGTGATAGCGTTGTGGGCTTATTTGATGAAACAAAACAGTGTTTCACCAGTTTGACCAGCTACATCTGTACTTTACTCCTTACCACAAAATAGTTCCAGTTTGATATAATATCATAGGCATAATATATCAATGAATATAACTAACAATTGCTAAAATATCAACATGTTTCAAGACTGAAAAGAACATCATTATCTCAGAAAGGGATTCTGAACATTACAAAATGCATGAAAATGTGTTATGAGATTGAGTTGCGAGGGTTAGGGGAAAAAAAAAAGTGCTGTTAAGATATTTGCAGCTTCTAGTTCCAAATTATACACCCTTACACATCACCCTAATTAAGTCAAACCAAACAAAAAGCCTTGACCCAGACACTACATCAATAAATATACAACATCTGAATAATAAAAGTGTCAATATTAACAACAGAAGCTGATCATAATCTACACAAGGAATATAAATGCAAAAACTTTCAAGCAACAATGCCTGGATGCAATAGCAGATTCCAAGTATTCACCCTGTAAATCATAAAGGTTCTTACTCCTGAAAGATTTTGGAACAGCATATGTAGTACAAGCAACGGAATTTCCACTTAAGTATTTTAAAACAGGAGGGAACAAAAGACAATTAGAATTAAAAAAACCTCTAAATGATGAATTTATTTCACAAGAGAGAGACAAAGAAGAAAAATCTAAGAGTCATTTCTAGAGAAACCAGAAAACAATAGAATAAACAATTTGTTTAAGATTTACCCAAGATGTTTGTGGCAGTTTTGGACACAAGTGGATGACAAAACTAGAGGGATTGAGGTCTGTAGTGAAGGCAAGATACTCAGGTTGGGAAACACATCTGTGAAAGTCTATCTATGGCCATCCTGTGCTCCAAACCTTTCTAAAGGTCTCTGCATTATTTGGTCTTTCTGTTTACACTCATAAATAAGTGAGTAGCAGTCCTTCCTCAGCCGGATGTTATACACACTTTCTCTCTGTGGCTTGCATTGGAGTGAAATATTTATTCCAGACAGCTTCAGTACATTTCTTCCATCTGAAATAAATATGAGCAACTCTGAATAGTGAAAGTTTGAAAGTTTCAAACAGGACTCATTCAGTGACATAAGACAGAGTCCTATCAGATTACATGCCTCAATTTACAAGGCATATAAGAATGACATTAAAGCTGATTATGGATCAACTAACTGGTGATTTCATAAATACTACATATATAACCAAGGGACAATGAAGTATGGGAGGGAACACGCAGATGTGAAGTGTTTTTAAAGATCTGTTCATGCCCACTGCTTCCAGAATAAAACATTAGTGCTTTTCCTGGTAGAATTTTTTAAAAATTACAATTAAAAGTAACTTCTTGTAGTTTCTCTATTGATGGACAGTGTTGAATACATGTTACTATAAAATTATTTATCTTGCTCCCAGGAAAGGTGCACACATGCACCAGTGAGAATTTAGCCCTTGGGGGATAGTTATATCAATTAATTGCAATAATTACAGTTACAGTTCCTATTTCCATCACTTGTAGCCCACACTGTTCTGAGAAGAGTGCAAGAAAACAACAGTTATCCTTCCCTTGGGAATGCCAGTTTCTAACTGATCTCTAGATTTTAGATTAATTTACCTTTTCTTATGGTCATCTCAGATCCTGGTGAATAGGAATAACTAATTAGGAAAGCTGTCCAAAAAAGGGCAACATTTGTGGTGACAATTTTCTAAACATACTGCTTACATTCTGTTGTTGGCCTCAGCCCATTTAGGCCTCCTACATGCACTACACACAACCAGTTCAGTGTCACCAACCATATAATGAAAGCTAGAAAAAGGAACTGGGAATCAGAAACACATTAAACATTATGGACCTTATCCTTAACTAGGGTTTATATCATTCCCACTGTAGATAAGTGGACATTCTCTCCAAAAGTACAGAATCTGGGACAGTAACTGTATTATGGAATTGGTATATACCTGGAGTTGAAAAATAAGGATGGAGCCCACTGAGACCTCAGAGGTGATGTTCTCAAATGTGATTTACTCTAGTAATTTTCTTTTTCTGTTTAATATTCCTTTGGGTGTGCTTTGTAATGCCCACAGAAATTTAAAATTATGTGACTTTACCCAGACAGCAGGCAACTCTCAGATTCCCCAAGCTTTCCTGTTCCTGTGTACTAGGAATGAAAGAATGCAAATTTTGTTTTCAGTGTTTCTGTTTGAGAAATAAGCTCTTTCAGGGATGTCTGTGTACATGTTTGGGGTTTAATGATTAAATGAACATTTAGTGACAAACGTTTAATACAAGTGTAGCAATTCCTTGTATTTGCAGATTGTCTTTTGCTAAACATCTCAAAGCACTCTATGAATATTTACAACACAAATCTTTTAATTGGATTTTGAAGGAGGTAGAAGGTCTAATTTTGCAAAAAGAGGAACTGGAACACAGTAAATGCAAAAAAAAAAAAAAAGGGGCAAAAAGACCTTTCTGTGCAATATGTTCAAAACTATAAACAAATCTTATAATTCCTAAATCTTGTGTTTAATTGCCAGGCCACTGTTCATTCACATATTAAATAGTTACAATTCCATGTCACTCTTTCTTAGAAAGGTTGGACTGCAGTAATTCAACCAAGTAACACTGAAGCATTATAACATCCTCTGCTTAACCTTTCCCTTCTGCCTGCTTGCCACAGATTTATGCATTATCTACTGATGTCTCTTTTTGCCTTTTGGCCTCCTGCTTGACAAGCTGGTACAACCCATGATTTTTAGCAGATAGACTAACAAGAAACAATGGGAAGGATCAAATATGCACCCACACACATTTAATTAGCCTTCAACATGACATTGAGAGCAAGGAAGGTTCATAAACATCAAAAGAAATAAAGTCTCAAAATAGATCAGTATTCTTAATTTACTGCTGCCATTGACAGAAAGGCTGCTGTAATGAGGACCAGCCCTGCACCTGTGGGTCAAAACAGAATCTCAGAAGTTAGAAATGAGCAGATATAGACAGTACATTATTCTAAAAGACCAAGTCACATTGTTTCCCCAGCTCATTGTTTTTTCATAGCTTTATATCTTATAACTTCAAATAACTTTACAACTTATATCACACCTCTCAAGAGCTATTCACATTTACAAATGGAGAAACCAAGGCCAGAGAGCAGACAGCTGGAACAGATGCCCAGAAGAACATACTGCAAAACAGTGGCAAAGATGGATCAGTTCAGGAATATTTGCTCACGGTCCTTGAACCTTAGTCCACTTAATCTCAGTGGATTCCTCAAGACAAAAAGGAGGAGAACTTATGTACTACACTAGGTTGCTGAAATAAACATTAAAAATTAGACTTTACAGTTTAAACTTCAGTTCTTGATGAATACATGCCTTATTTCAAAATTGGTCTAGAGGACAGATCAATGACAAAAACATTTCTGTGTTAAAGCTCTTGTTTAGTTTCCTTTGTATTCTGGTAGCACATTAGCCTACCACTAATCACTTTTTGCACTACAAGTGGATTTCCAGAATGTCTAGGACAGAGATTTGCCCGATGTTTGCAGTTGGAGGACCCACTGCTTAGAATTTTCAAACCACTTTTCCTTCTCCCCCTCCATTTAGTCGTCATTTACCTCTGTCCCTATATTCCCACTCTTTTTGTTCCCCCACCACAGCCACTTTGGTTTCGACTGGTGGTGATGATAGAGTGAGCATGTCTGTATTTCAGCAAGACAATTTCTTTTCAGGTAACAAAAAGACATTTGCTAATTTCTCTCTTGAGTGGGTCTTGGAGACTTTCCAAGGCTCAAACAAAGAAAGCCTTGTTAACTACTTCTACAGCGTACAACTGTTAAAAAGTTTCAGCTTATAGTTCAGAGAATTTTATTATCCAAATTAGGCAATTCTTCCATCAGTTGGCACAATCTCCCAGCAATAAGTCCAGAGCATGTTTCTTCTGCACACCTCTTCTTCCAAGGTTTGATGTAATAGCTGGCACCCTCTGCTCTTTCATGCCTGCCAGCAGTAGAAATGGTGCACGCATGGTACCCTTCCCCCACCATCATAGTCCACCTGCCACAGAACATGACTACTGCACTGCACGGCTGCAGACACAAACACACCGAGAACAGCCCTGGAAAAAAAACAGGGCCATTGTGGGCACTACTGTTCAGAAAGGGATTGCTGTTCTTAGAGCACTGGGAAAGCAACCAACCAAGCCAGCTGCTCCCTGAAGCATCCTCCAGGCCACAGCTGCTTCCACGCATGCACCCAGGATGCTCACTTTCAAAGGCTGCTTGAACACAAACACGTCACTGATGTCTGTTCTATATTTGCCTGTCCTCAGCTCACTGAAGTCACGCATAGCATTCAGGAAGCCAACTGGATATTTCCTACTGACTTCAGATGGATCTGAATCATGCCCCTGTGGAGTGGTATTGCAGTGACAGCCTTTGGAAGCGCAGTGAGAGGATAGCTTCTAGCTTTTAGGTGAAACCTCATGTATGACACGGAAAGATTAGCTGGGAGTGTGCTGGGAGCGTAAGCTCTGTGTCTAAATTGCTGACTGACGCATAGTTTGAGTGATGTGCTACAGCAGTCAGCCTGCAAACACCTCACATATTTAAGAGATCAAGAAACATTTATCTATTAAAAAATCACTGGCACCCAAGGATATCCCTTAGCTAGGGAAAATGCATCCTTATTGACAGGTTCTAGATAGAGTAACTGCTGCACCATGAAGAGAGGAGACAACTCACTGTTTGTACAAGGCAATGTTATCGTGTTACCCCAGATAGATACAACTTCTGCCTTTGAGAGCAATTTGGAACAGAGAGTGTCATCTAATTTGCTTTCTCTAAGACATAATACAGTGGTCAGAAGAGCTTCTTTCTATTTGTGTGGGAAATTATTTTACCTGCATTTATAATCCTTGCCCATAGCAACATCAGGTGCATCTGTCTTTACTAATTTATTTGGCTTTCTTTCCTTCCAACCCTCTAGCCCTACTCTAGCCCTTCCTCCCTTACTGTGCATCAGAAATATTAAATATACCTACCAGTTCTCTTGTATACTTTACAAAGAAAAAAAAAATCACTGAAAATATTCAAGACTGAAAACAAGTCCTTAAAGGGGTGGTATAACAACTCCACCTAGAACTCATACACTTCTCCCCCCACCCTTGATATGCCTCAGAGCCTGAAAAACGAAAGGATATTTATATACTTTTAAAGATGTTCTCTTTATATTTCTATCAGCTTTGGCAAAACATGAGAATTGAGGTTTAAATCTTACTGGTCATCTTCTTAGGTCTCTTGTTTCTTCAAACCAAACTTGCATCTCTCAAGATTAGCTGCAAATGTATTTTCAAAAATGTGACTCCCTTTAAGATCATCACAGTTGTACAGTGATTGTTATTTGAGCACAGTTACTTGCTGTTCCTAAGACTTCACAGCAATTCTGAGTCAGCAATCAGTGGTACAAAAGGTTTCAGGTAACTAACATATTGAAAGAATATTGACTATGCTAGAAAGGAAGGAATGTACAAATGAATTCAAGGTATCTTAGGAAGAGAAAAATTTGCAAAAAAGAATAGCAGCAAGACAAGATCAGCACTTACTGATATATCGGACAACAGATATACAACTGTGGCATCTTACTTCTGTGTCTCACACCAGCAGCTCAGCATTCTGTAGCAGCAGCAAAATAACTTACACTTTATTGGAATTTTAGTCACAAACAAATCAGCTACTTTCTTTGTTCCTCTGAATAGGAAGACATGAAGACTGAATCTCCCAGAGGAATAGCTTGCATGCATAAAAATTAATGTAAGTAATTTATCACTGCTCTGATGGTCTTTCCTAATGAATGTTCTCCAGGTACTGAAAAATAGCACAATAATGTAACACATATTTTGATACCTTAGTGAAAATATCACTGACATCTTCTCTTTACTTAACTATGGAACACAGAAAAATAAAGGTTAAACCATGTAGTACCTTCTCTGGAATGAAGCAGATTTATTCATACAAGATCCTCCAACAAAAAAAATTCATTAAATTGCTACATTAAATTCGCTAAATTGCCTTTTCATTTATAATATTAGATGAGTAAAAGGAAAAGTACTGAAACTTCTAGCCTCTGGCTTAGTAGTTGCAATTTGATCTATATAAAAAGAGGCTGAAAGCCACCACTATCAGATGTTAAGTGGACTGCATGAAATCAGCAGGTGGAATTTAATTCAGTTGCCAGTGGGCAGATAGGTCCAGCTTACAGAAGCAGTGAAGGGAGCAATAATCACTTTCCCTTGCTTCTGACAATTTCACCATAAAAGACTCCAACCCACAGACACTGTCTGCCTCACAGACCACCAAGAAGCCACTCAATCAGGCACAGAAAGTGTGGGTAGGTACAGAGACCTCCACAGATCATGCCTGGGACATAATTACTAATCAAGTTAACAAAAATTACCTTTACACAGCTGTCATTAGCACTAAATTCAGTTAAAATACTATGCAGAAACATAACATCAAAACAACTAAAAAACCCAAGACAAATCTACAGCAAAAAAACCCAACTCAAATCAAACCTCCTAAAACTAATCGTCTCTAAAAGAACCACTGGCATTTGATAATGATCTATGAACATAGAAAAATACCAGTTAGTTATTATTTCGGAGAAAGTTTCATATGGTTTGGTTTCTGCTATTATTTTGCCCAATACTACATTAATTATTTGTGTGCTAGTTTAGTTCAGAATTGCATATTCACATGCCTTGCAGCTTGAAGAGTTTGATTCCTGCTGCAATCCCCCGCTTCCTGGCTGTATTGAGCAATGAAGCTGTCCAGCTGTTCTGCGGTGCCGAAATAAGATTCAGTAAGGAGGTGATGGCATCAGATTTGATTTGTTAGCTTATAGTGTGGTTTCTAGAACCCATGAATCCTTCTCATTAAATAACCATCTATCGTGTTGGAGATGATTAACTTCTGAAGTCAGAATTAAATCAGCATTGAATCTGCACTGCTATTAGCACTGTTAATTTTCTGTTTGATGGCTGATATGCCAGGTGTCCATTGTTCAATGTAACTTGAAAAGTTAAAAAAAAAATAAAAATTGCTTGCACATGCTCTTATTTCAATAATACACTGGATTCAATTTTGTTTTAAAGAGTGGGTGAGAGCAGTGGGAGTTATAATGGTATTGACCTTCCCCTCTGTGGAGGATGTTAATGCTGCAAAACAATCAATATACTAAGAAGGCAACCAAAAAAATGAGGCCACATTTTTGCTTTTCCTCCTCTAAGATTTTTATAGTGATGATGTGCCAGGAAACTCATTTTACATTAGACCAATAATTCCTTCTATGCAAAGTGAGTGTTACATTAGCAGCTGATGACCCACTGAGGTCAAGAGAGCCCTCTTCTGAAGGAAGTGAAATGAAAGAGGTTGCAGAATGCAGAATTTCATTTATTTTATTAATACAATAAAATTCCCAAAACAAGTCACTTGTCGCAAAAAATCCCCTAAATCAACCAGCAATTGTCTCCATCTTCCATTGAAACCTCAGTTAGAAACCTATAGGCTACTTTGAAAGGAGGAAAAAAATCCACCAGCTTGCCAGCTGAGCATTCCTCTTTCTGCTGTTGCCAGTGTTTTCTAAGCAGAGTATGAGGTTTATATTTTTGTTCATTATGGTCTCTACTAGACACATAGTCAGAGTCAAAGTATTCATAGTCAGGATTTACAAAATCAGTTTTTGCACAAGAACAGGAGATGGTAACTATTGCAGACTTTTCTAAGAAAAATATTAAGGAAGCTGGACTTCTTGTTAATGCTTTAGTGTGGGCACAACTCTCTTTCAGCCCTCTTGGAGTGCCTAACCTCAGGAGCACTTGTCTTTTATCCCTCTACAAAATGGGTTCAAAGGCAGAATGGGCAGAGGTGTGAAAAAGAGACAGCTGAGGAAGGGGTCATGCACCTTCACAGCAACATGTTATGAGAACATACTGCCCAGCTATCTGACCCGTGGATGAGTGTCACCCACTGAGAGCCATCCTTGTCATCCTGCCAACAAGCATCAGAAAGTTAAACAAATACAACCTATCTGCAGCATTACATTGCCATCATGAGGGAAAAGGACATTTTACAGAGGCCCCTTAGCCTGCCTAGAATTTATAGATATTATTGTTCTATAAAAGAATAATTAAAAAGGTAAAGATACTTGTAGAATACAACTGTAGGAGCAAGCTGATGGGGCAGAAAGCACTAGTGCAAGCCATTGAACTCTGGGTGTGTATTTGTCACAATGATCCTTTATTAATCCAATATTTAACCATTTAGAACATACAAGCCATACACATATTTGAGCACTTATCCACATAGTTGTTTTAACTACTTCTTCCTCTTTCTACTTATTAAATTTATTTGTCAGACTAGGCACCAGTAAGTTGTCAGGACTGAGTCTTACTTACCGATGCAATCAGAATACAATTAATATATATACAGTATCTGTCCCTTCAACCTCTTTTAAAGCAAAACCAGACTCAAACCCATACAGGCAATGAAACAACTGAACTAAATTAATGGAACCACTTCTCAAAACCAGTCTGGCATACACACACCAAATATTCAATAGCATTTACTTGATTTTTATTATAGCCTTCTGCCATGCCATTGTTATTTTACTGTACAGTGGTAGGCAGCTCATTTTCACCATCAGGGACTCATTAAGAGTGAGTAATTTGATGCTTAATGACTTGTTAACCCTGAGTAAATATATCAAAATAACAGAGTGATAAATTCAAATTGAATTGCACTGGGTCTGTTTTTTTTGTTCAATAATGTCTTTTGTAGCAAGAGAAAGTACCATTTAAAAAGCAATTTTTTGATAAAATACATTCCAGATTGTTCACACTTAACTTTCAACATGCAATCTGTCTTTTCTTTCTATGGTTCTCAGTCTTTCACTTTGTGGGATTTACTTTCAGTTTATATAGTTTCTCCAGCCATGGTGTATACCCTTAAATGGAACACATTTGGCCTATTCTCAAACCTTTTAAATATTTGAATAATATTCTTCCCTGTATTCCAGTTTCGCTTCATTCCAAATGAAGGTTTAGAAAGAATCCAATCTTGCTCTTTTGTAAGGTTTAGATTTATAAGCAAAGTCATGTGAAATAAAAATTTCAACACCCAGACTGTTCTTCTACTCAGATTTTTCTATGCCTAAGGACTGCTTAATCTCAAGTGTTCCCCTTTTCATTTATGCCTCAACAAGAGGCTCTAGCTAGTTCAAACCAGCCAGGACAACTGCTGGTCATCTGCAAGTCTTAGTCTTGGTCCGCTGAGTGAAACATTGAAATGTCTGAAGCTTTAAAAGAAGCTGTTTGTAAACAGTTGTGTTTTTGCCTGCCACTAAGCTCTTATGGCCAACTCAAAACTACCCGTGAGCAATCAGGAATATGGTGCAGCTGTTCTACACCATGAGGCTGCAGGCACAGAAGTAAAAGGAAGCAGACCTTTAAGTTATATCATTCTAATGACCACCTTTCTTCTTGCTCTCTGCTGCACTGTTCTCCTGAGTTATGCTGTTCCTTCCCCAAGAAGTATCACCAAATACCAGAGACTTGTTTTATTTTACTCAGTAGAACTATCCATGCTTGACAAAGTACAGTTGCTGTGTTACACGCTTATGAGAAGGAACTCTCAGAGTTGATAAGGAAAAGAAGTCTGCTAAATATTACAGTGCTGGGATTTTTTTTATGATATGTCTACTGAATTTACTGACAAAACTGGTGTTGAAATCATCAATACAGAAACAATTCAACTGCAACAGAATGGGCCAGATTTTATTTTTCTTGTACAATGGACAAGTTCTGAATATGATGTCAACTAAGGCAAATAATGATATTGTGACCTCAGATCAATCCTCTTTATTGTTACTGTATTGATTATCAGCTGGGCCTTCAGCTCTAAAAGGAAATAAATGCTGTAAAAGTAAGTTGTAAGAAAAGGTTAGGGGTGACAGGCTGAAATGTGAAATCAAATTTTAAAGGCAAACTGAAGGGTAAATACATTTAACTATTTTTATCCCTTAATTTTGTTTGTTAGTCTTTCAAATTTGCAGAAGCTGTAACTGATGTGGAACCCTAAGGGATTTCTTGCTTATATATACATAATTCTGGCACCTGCACCTAACACATTCATATACCCTCCTCAATAAGAAAAAGCACAGGGAACACACACGCAGACAGCCTTGAGTGGAAGAGCTTGAGTAAGATTTGTGATGGCTTTTTCCCCCTATGGTTTTATTTAGCAGATGTCACATATGAGCAAGACAAAAATTGTCACTAACACAAGCAGAAAGATGCTATCTCAAAGTGCAGTGTCTAATTTAGTGGCTGCATATTGCTAAAAAATAATTTCCACAAAATAAATTAGACTTCATGAATAAGTGAAGAGGGTCTCTTTTGGATCTCTAGTCAACCAAGGGTTGAGTCAGTTAAGTCTAATACTTTGATACTGTGTATATTTTAATTAGAGGATGCTTTTATTTAATATTGAGAAAAAACTCAAAGTACTTCATGCAGCCTCATAAGAGTGCTGTTTCTTGGATAGAAAACAGGAACTGCTGAGTTCAGAAAAAGAACAAATACCAATTTAAGTTATTGCATAGAATTAAGGAAAAAAAAATACTGTGTACACAAGATGGAATTTGATGTAATAAGACAAAACTAACACCACAGTTCTGGGAAAGAACTTACAGGACTTGAGGCTGCTGCTTTATTTCCATACAAAGCTGAACTGAGAGCTATTGCTTCAGTTGACTACAAAAATTGCTGCTAGTTAATTCAGGTATTTACTTTCAGGGTTTTGATCATTTGCATTTTCAAGTTTTTTTATGGGCAGTTCAGCAAATAAAATCCTTAAAACAGACTTGCTATCTTAATTTCATGTTCTCTTAGCAAAAGTAAAACCAAGAGGATCCTTGGACTTGACAGCTAATTGATACACACATTTCTCTAGAGTGAAAGAGAGTTTAAAAAAAGAGTTCAAAAAGAGTTCCTTCACTATTGTGGTAAATAAACAAACAGAAATACAATTATAAGAAGGGAGTACAGCATCACATTCTAAACCAACAAATCTGGCCCAGGTACCATTCACTCAGAATCAGACTAGTTTTTGAAAACAAGTGAGTAAATGAACAAGCAAGGGATTGGCCCCCCTGTGATAGACCCTTGCAGTCAGCGAAGATGACAAAAATACATTCTCTTTTCCCTGAGTAGTGTTCCAAATAGACAAAACAATGAAATACAATCTCCTCAAACTTGGCTGGGGTGGCATAGGCTGTATGACAGAGAATTAGCTGACCGAGTCTCATCCAATGCAACATGATGAGAAGTTTGTGCTGACCCAGAGACAAAGCAGAGAAAAGAGCAAATAAATTGTGAAGTTTCTAATAGAGAACACTCTTCTTTCCACTGTTATGTTCATTTAGGGAAGTCTGCTA
Organism: Sclerurus mexicanus; assembly: GCA_013396755.1. NCBI lineage: Eukaryota > Metazoa > Chordata > Aves > Passeriformes > Furnariidae > Sclerurus > Sclerurus mexicanus. Next base: position 535,717 of record VWZF01003291.1, read on the forward strand.
ATCATACATGAGGTTAAGGCATGGTCTACATTTTTCTTGTGAACAGGAGGGCTTTATTTCATCTTTATCTATCAGAAATAATGAAGAAAATCTGAAATAAATTTTTATCATTACAAAGCCAGTTTAACTCTAAAGACTTTGTTTACTTACTTCCTCTGAAGCCATTCTTTTTGTTGAAGAAAAAGAATTAGCCTATTTCTATACTCCATCAAAATAACAAAGTCCTGCACTTCTTTCTTTAATTCTCTACAAAAATAGGTAACAATGATTTAATATCTAAGTAAGGTACAGGCTGATAAAATGTAATTTTTTACTGGGATAAAGAACATGCAACTCCTATGGATTTTTTTATTAAACAGATTCAGGCAAATACTACATTGTACTTAACAATGTTACTCACAGGAAAAGAACCTGGGATTGCAGAGAGAACAATGTTTACATGTTATACAGGAAACTAAATACAATGACAAAAAAACCCCAAACACAACAAAACAAACCAACCAACCCCTCAAACAAATGAAAAACATAAAAACCCCAAAATAAAACATGCCGCCAAACAGAAAAGAGGTAACTGGTTACAGCAGCAAGTTTTACTTCAATTTCTATTTGTACATTCTTGAGAACAAGGTATGAAAAAATCATTATAGGCATTTATTTCACCTACCTCTGTCCCAATGCAAGATTGCCTAACTTCTACTAGTACCTTAGCTGATCTTTAGCTAAGACAGAATACAATTTTTTCAGAGAAGATACTATGTTTATGAAATAATTTTCTTAAGAAGCACTTGAAAGCCCACAGGTGAAATAGATTGCAGAAATCCAGAACATTTTAATTATTTAGTGTATTTCCTAATACTTTGTCCCCCTTGTTTTGTAGTATTCAAATAATTAGCAGTACAAAGGGAAGTGGCAAAAATCCCAAATTTAATGCACAAACACTAGAGAAACCATTTAAGCCTTTACATTACCCAGTACGCTGAATCTCAACAGCAGGAAGTTTCTCCTTTTAAGCACTACCTTCATTTTCATTTTTCTTAATTGCCATCCTTTCCTCCTTTTTATGAGCTTTTGTTCACCCTACCAATTTATTTCCTTTCTTGGTGTTTACACTCAGAATGGTTTTGTAGGGAGGAGACTGGATGAGTTCACATCTCCAGTGGAGTTTTATTTGCAAAGACTGAAATTAAGGATACTGCAGTTATTACTACCATTATTTCAAAGTTGCATCGAAGTTTGATTTTGCCTAAAATTTGTTCCAAATTCACTTTTGCGTACTAAGCAACTAGAATGATAGAGACTTGTTTTCTGAGCAGCCAACCTTCTCCACCTAGCCTGTTTCTTATATAATACTTTTGGCATTTTGCTGCAGCAGGCAAATGAAAATTAAACACCTAGAAAGTCAGAGTATAAGTAGAAAGTAACTCTCTAAGGACAATAGTATTTGGACATCCATCTATTTTTCCATGTAAAAGACTGCCTCTTTATGATACCTTCAGAGACTTGGGATTGACTTGCTTACAGTACACAGCACTACAAAGATGTAACCAGCTTAATCCTTTCATTTTACAGCCATCATCACTACAAGAGCAGCTGTCTCTGTAAACACGAACAGCCACTAAGTTCCAGAAGGGCAATGCAACACACACAGCCACTGCCAGAACAGTTTATAGGCAAAGTGAAGTTCAAAGGAAAGTAAGTGCAGGGGAATCAGCATTTTGACACTGATGCTGAGATAGGGAAGCCAGGCTGTGGTATTGTTTTACTCTATCCTCTCTAAAAATAGTTTTCACCTGCCTTTTTAATTTTGAAAAGGATGGAGAGGAATCAGGGTTTTTTTGCAGGTGAAAAGGTTTGCTCAGACAAATTACAGCTGGACAGGGCTAGCTAAGGAAAGACACAGGGCATATAAGCAATGTGGCAATACTTCAGTTGTATGCTGCAATTTATTTGCAGCATCTTTTGTTTTTCATTTCAGTCTTGCCCTTCAACATTGAGCATTCAGCTTTTCTTCACTTAATACTCATTGCTATTACTTGCATTGAAAGTTTACCTCACCCTTACAACATTGCTGCATTGTAATACTCCAATTTCACAGAACCACAGATTATGTCGAGTTGGAAGGACCCACAAGGATCATGGAGTCCAACTCTTAGCCCTGCACAGCACCATCTCCAAGAGTCACACCAACTGCCTGAGAGTATCATTTAAACACTTCTTGGACTTTGGCAGGCTTGGTGCTGTAGGCCACTTCCTTGGGAAGCCTGTTCCAGTGCCCAACCACCCTTTGGGGTGAAGAACCTTTTTCCAATATCCAGTCTAAACCTCCTCTGACACAACCTTAGGCCATTCCCTCGAGTCCAGTCACTCGTCAGCACAGAGAACAGATTAGCATCTGCCCCCCTTCTTATCTGAGCCTGTGACAAGGTTCTGATAATGCATGTGAGTCCTGACCTGCTATTCCAGTCCTTGATAATTCCTGCATAAATTGTATCAAACCAATCCTGCTGTTTCAAAGCTTCCTGCTACCTTAGCTTTGCAGCATCCCTGCTGCTGCATCCCTGCCCAGTTTCTATCCCTGGACACATTACTCAACTTAGTCTCAAGTTTCACCATTACTTTTGTTTGAAAAGTTGCCAACTACACCAAAACAACTTTTTTTTCTAGGAAGGTGCACTGTTCCTTGATTTCCAGTCTAAGACCTTTATATTTTTCAACTCAACCCCTGAAGTTTACATACTCTATGAAAGTTCACAGTGACTGTCCATCCACCTTTAGGCAATGAGTGCTGCTGCCAAGGTGGGAAGGCCTTTGCACACTCTGAGGTTACTAGTCCCTGCCCCAGCCTCCGTACGTTCCAAGTGCAAGAAATCTCTCACTGTAATTCATAAGCTTAAAATAGTCACATTAAATGAAAAAAAAAATGGATGTCTTACACTCCTCTGATCCCATTTGCCCTCCTACAGATGCATAGCACAAGGACTACTACAGGTTCTGCTTCCTGAATAGGTGATAACAATGAAGTATATGGATGAATATGAAAGTATATGGATGCATCTATTTCTCACAGACCTAAGCATATGATTTATAATGGACAGGAAAAAGCTTTAAGGGTAGATCAGATAAAATGCAGATTATTTCCAGGTGAAATTATCTTGTCTCTAAATTGCACATAAGAGGTGTGCAAAGAGAACAGAGTCACAGAATTGTTATCTAGAAGCAGAAAGTTCATTTATGTGATAAACTAAGGTAAAAATTTTTGATGAATGAGAACAATAGAGAAATGGTCAGTACCTTTGAAAATCAGCTGTCTTCTGCATAAAATGGGAAAATGACTGAACTACCAAGCCCATAGCTGTGAGGTTTAGTTCATAAATGATTGCAAAGCCTTTCAAAATATTAGTTTAAGATATGCTTGAGACCTAGAAATTCTAAGAGCTGTTCCATTACCTAAATGACACAGCATACTAAGCAATCCAGCAGCTCTAGCATAGGTTAAAACATGATCTTTCTTTGTAAATCAGCTAGGACATGAAATGCTCCTACAGAAAACATGTCAACTCTCTGACTGTCCATGTATTGTTCTTCTCTGATTGCTCTCTTGCCCGGGACATACCAGACAATTTTTTATGATCTACACGCTGATCGAGAGAAAGACAGGCATGTATTAAGATTATACATAAGAACATATTTTCTTCTTCATTTAGTTGTGTTGGTGGCCTGGAGGCTCTGCTTCACTATAATGTTGGAGAATACTCACTGTGGGAAGAAACAAAATCCAAATAAAGGAAGAGTTTTTCTTTCATACCATCAAAGGACCTCAGAAGCTTTAAAGAAGTGTCTGTTCTAGTCTGACTGGCTGTGGTCACAGTAATGCTACAGATTAGGGGTTATAAATGGGCTGCCTACATGGGCAATGAATATTCATTTTCAGGTGCCTTCATAGCCTTTGTGGGGTAGCTATTTTTATATCTACATATTGTCTCTCTTTGTGTCAGTACATTATCCTGGGAAGAAAGGTAAGTCTGTTGAAAAACAGAAGAATGAAAAAAAGGCAGCTTTGTTGACTGATCCATTTCCCAGCAGACAATCTATTGCATCTGAATTGCATCTTCCTACTTGGACTGTGAGCAGGTGTTGATTGAAAACATTTGCTAGTGACGACAAATGGGAAGTCAGTCTTCCCCTGTTTTGAATAGTCAATAAGCAGGACTTTTTTCCAAAAGCATTTATTCAAATCTTTATGTAGCTGGCTGCATGTCTGCTAGGAATGAGACTCAGAGGTGCTTTGAGGGCAAAAAAGGTCAAGGACATTAACAACCTTCCTAGATGATGGAAAGAGGCATGCAAAGTCCTGAAAAGATCAGCACCTATCATCTCTCTTCTTCCAGACTAGAACTGACATTTTCTTTTCATATCTCTTGGGAACATCCTCTCTCACTACCTTAAATTCATTACCCTATACTGAACTGTAGTGCCTCTGTGCATTGCTAATCTGCTATCACATCTGGTTTTAGAGATGACCAAATCATACAGATGCGTGAGGTGACTCACGTCAATACAAAATCTTAATGTTCTTTCTGAATCCATCAAGATTACAGGATCCTATTGTGCTGGTTTCAGCTGAGGTAGAATTAATTGTGGTGTTTGGCTGCTATCTGGGGTGAAACCACACCTATGAATAATGCTGTTAGAAATGTATTCGTAGCATGTTTGTCAGCATAAGACCACCTGAAACTCTGGGCTTGGCTGCAGCACTTAGAGCAGTGGAAAAACAAAGACTTGTCTGGGAACTCTGTAGGAGTTGGGAGCTGCTGTCACAGTGTTCCAAAGTACCTCTGTGATTAGTAGATGATTACCTGACTATGACCAGGTGACAGTCTCTGGCCTGTGTTATGGAGCTCCAATTCCCAAGGCAGCAAACCTTGGACTTTTGATTTTCTAAGTGGAAGCAATCCTTGAACCAATCTGACCCACTTTACCTGTAGATAAACAACAGGCACAGCCATCACTGATCAGCTACAAATTGCTTTTTGCTGCAAAGAAGTGGAGTCCCACTGAGGTCCTGGGGACCTGAATACCATGCAGTGATGGCACAGTGGTGTTCCACAGAAACACCACATTGGGCTGACTAAATGGAAGAGAGCATTCAACCTAGCGAGGAAGTAACAAAGGATTACAAGTCAGAAGGTGCTTAGAGTAGGCCTCTAGGACAACCTGATTTGCCTGACTTTAACTCATGTGCCTGGCCCAACAGCAACAATAGCAGAGGAAAACACTGGAACCCCTTTACAATCTACTTCAAAAAGTGATTAGTAAAAAGCAGTAGAAAGGATGCCAGTGTGTCATTCTGAGCCTGTGGTGCAGTAGACAGGGTTCACTCTGTCACAGAGGACATAAGATGCCTTACTGAGCAGCTTCAGTACAGGAAGGAGCAATTAAAAAAACCTGAAAGACCTGAGAGGAACTGTGCAGAAACTCTGCAAAAGGATTCATCTCAAGGAATTTTAAACAGTACAAATGGAGAAAAACAGAGAGTATGGAGAAGTTCTATAATGTGTTTTATATCCAGGATCAATGGCTAAAGACAGGCAAGGGAAGTGCCTGTCACCCAAACACTTTGAATTTTTCATCCAGAATTCATACTGATTCTGGATTTAAACTTTTTCCTTACATTTAAGATTACTATGCTTGACTTCAAATTCCCAGTCTCTGAGCAGAAGAAAAAGACAGTGTTAGAGTCCAGTAGTAATTAGAAAGTAATAGAGGGAAGAATTTACTATTCCATTTCTCTTTTTTTTTTTGCTGTCACTTGCCTATAACTAGCCCTCACTCTTCCCTCACAAAGCCAATAGATATTTTTAAGAAGCTGAAGGAATATGTCTATGAGTTGCTATAACTGTATATGTATTTTAGCCTCTTAACCTTTCATTGCAAAATGAGCTTACCATGAGTGATAAATTTTTAGAAAGTTTTGTGAGACTTTTTACTGTGAGAAGGTAGTATTTTCTGTAGCAATTTACAGTGAGGAATACAATACATTTTGAATGGCCTACTGCAAGGCTTTCAGCCCTGGTTCTCAAATCAACAAGAGAATTCAAGTCTGGACTTCAAGTATCTTCACTGAATGTTGTGATAAGTCAGAACATTTGACAGCATTAAAACTTTATTAACAACATATTAGGAGCAGTTTTCTATCTTTTCTATTTAATATTCTTCAGTTTTTGCTATCTGAAACTCACCCATTTTCACAGCAGTCAGACATCTGCATTCTGACAATCCATCAGCTTGTTTAAATACCTAAGCATGTGAAGTCTCTTAGTAAGGACAGAAATGCAGATCTGTAACCTTAAAAAAAATACTCTTGACCATACTGACATTGGAATTTGATCACAGAACCCACAGTGACTGTAAGGCAAACCAGAATTAACATACATCAAGATAAAAAATGTAGTATGGTTGCTTATGATACATTTTGGATTTTGCAGTTCTACTTTTCATTGTCTTTTTTTTTTTTTCTTGGGTGGGAGCAGGAGCCACAACAATTGTTACCAGCTATAATTTTTGAGACTTCTATTCATTTTGAAATGGTGCATCATTGAAGTGTGGCACTTTTGCCTCAGACCTGATCATGGTGGACTGGAAATTGTATTCTTTCTTCATTGTGCTTACAATTACGTAAAATCTTTATTTATATTGGTTTAAGAAGCAAGAGAATGAGCGCTAAGACACCCATCATCTCTGTATAAATCTGTATTCATTCTGTTTTAATGAAAACCTTACAGCTGTTCTGTTTTAAACAGGGTAACAGTAAAAACCAAAGTCTTACTGTAACTCTTGGGCTGGAGGATAGAGTCACTGCAAAGGTTGAGCATCTGCTCAGCTTGTGACATATGCAAATGTAAATCCAAAGTGAAAGAAGTTACAGGGTTTATTTCATTATGCAATTCTTTCTTCCTTCTCAACACTTAACACTAAGGCTAGATGAAAAAAATCGCATAGACAGAGACACAGCTCCTGTGATAAGTCTAAGGTCTCCCTGACATGCTTTTCATTCTAAATTGTGGTGCAAATGTTAAACTTTTATTAAAAGGGAAGTAAAAAACCATTTTTATCTCTTTGCTTTGATGGAAACAGCTATCAAAATGCAAAAACAAATACACATGGAAATTAAGCTAAAACAAAACAAAGGGCAAAAAAGCAGTACAATTAAATGCACACACACACCCAATTGCATAGCACTGCTACAGAGTTAAAAAGGAGAGATGGTTTTGGGGACCCTGTGAACATTTTTCTAAAGTGTTAGTAGCTTGCAGTCAAAGCATGGGAATCTAACTTCCCCTACAGAACAAGTCTTGGTTTTCAAGGTATAGCCATGTCTATCTATGTTAAGAGAAAGAGTGGGTGTTGTGAAAATCAGAAATCACTGCACAGCAGAAGGTCTTATATTCCACCTATGTTACCCTAAATATTTAGCTAGCAAAAGGAAGGCTAAAAAGCTGTGATATTCCTACCCATAAATATCCCTAGAGGGAATAGAGTTGGAAGAGAGGAAGAAAAATTAAAGTAAAAAAGATAACACTGGCCCAAAAAGAAATGGCAGTACATGGGCTAAAAGTACACCAGGAGATACACATTAGAAATTGTGTCTCCCCATTAAAGGATTTGTATCCCATAGCAGCTTTTCAATAACAGTATAGGAAGAAGTCCAATGAGTTAAGAGAGTACTATTTTTATGGAAAGGAATTAAATGATACAGCTACTTGCAGTAGCAATAGATTGAGCTCAGTGACCCACAGGTCTTTTACTGTCCTATGGCATACATCCTAAAGGAAGAAAATTGAGCTATGTCAGTATGAAAAATCACTTAGACTACCACTACCACCACCTAGATCACAACGACAACATTGTACTTGTGCCTCCTGCAGTGTTGCTGTGTGTTCCTGCAGCCTTGTCAAATGCTCAGGCAAGGAGCTCCCATCTGAAACAGGACAGGACCAGGCTCAGTGATAACACCAGAATACATTCTTGTGAGCTAATGGAGATGTCATACACAGTCAGGGAACTAACCAGGAAGATTTACTGTGAAATGGGAAACAGATACTATGTTGTGCCATTTATTTGCTATGAAAACTTGTCAGCTGTCCTGGAAAGGTATAATCTTCCTAGACAACCCAAAGTAACAGCAGTCTGACAATACAGTTTTCCTGTCAGAATAATCGTTATCATGCTATTACATAGCAGGCCTTGTGAACCCAGCTGTCTTTTTAATGGTGGCAGCTCAAAACCTTGCTGTGTAAAACAAATCCATGCTCTCTCTCACTCCCACCCATGTTAAACACCATTACAAGCCAACATTCTTCCATTAATATCACTTCACTTGTACATTACATGTGATGGTTCCATGTTTAAATAACACCTTCAGATATGACCCTTCTGATGAGACTGAAAACTGGCTGCTGATTTCAGGTTTTTCATGTAATGACTTGTTTTCCTCAGCCTCTACTGTACACAGCACATGCAGGAGCTGAACTTTGAACTGTATGTCTCTTATGGCACTGCAGTTACTTGAAACCTGTCACCTGTCTGTGGCACATGTTGCCATTCTGAGTTTCTTAAAAATAAAAAAATTTTAAAAATCAGAAGTAGCAGAGCCATCTACCTTACATCCCTTTCTCCCTAAAACTTAAGGCATTTTTATCACCTAAAATGTTTCAGTTCAGTTTTGGTTCAGACTGGATACTACTTTGTTCAAACCAAACTTTAGCAGGAAGTGTCTGCTAAACACTTTGAAGAAACAGCTGGCTTTCTAGGCTGGCAAATGCTTACACTCCTGCAAATTATCTGTGGCATGTATGCAAATGAAATAGTACAAGGAAACACAGGAACACTTGGGTCTCATTTAGTGTTTCATACGGCAAAGCACTTTTAGTCTGTCCATTCACATCAGAGTGTGCATTACATCACAAGAAGCACAAAGCTAGTTTCATTTCTAGCTGTCATCTACACCAGAGGAAGAGGTAGCAGGTAGCAACTTTGGTTGGAGAATTACATCTCAAAGTCTATCCAAGCCACATGAACACCACAATATGACATTCCCCATGCTGTACAGTATGTACCCTTAACAGCAAAGCTTAATTTGGAAAGCCTTTGCTTTCATCTTAAATAAACCTTGCAAATAGTGGATAGTTCCAAATCCCATGACTTTTGTGGAGTCCAAGAATATCCTGAGAGAAGACTGTGTCAAAGGAACACCCGTTATAGCATTTGCTACTAAATTACATCTCAAACTTTAGAATAATAGCCCCTATTATGTAAGGCTTATAATTCAACTTTTCATTTGACATCTCCTTTGTATACCTCTGAACCAAACAGGCTGCCTTTTCTGAATGGAACAACAGTTCTCATTTCATACGTCTCATTGAAGCAACACCTCTATAGAGCAGATGGGTCTCCTTTGCACTACACTCTATGAAAAGAAGTGTCATTTAAACATGAGGCCTTTATAACAACTGCAAATGGAAAAATAACCAGCATGGCTTTCTGATCCTGGCAGAATCTGCCTGCTTGCTTCTGTTTGTATGCAGTTGCAGGATGAAAGTCTGAGGAAGAAAAAAGAAATAAAGATAATCTTAAAAAAGCTAAAAGCCAATACTTCTCTCCAAAACTTCTGTTACTTCATTCCCCTGATGTTAGCTGGGAGACAGTGATGGGCTGTGTGCATGCACACGTGCATAAGGACTCCTTGCACAACTGTAGAAGAAAACCTAATTTCAGGAGTGCTGCTCGCTGAACAGAACTCAACAAGTAAACTATGTATAATCCCACAGTGCTCTCAACAATTCCAGCAGTGTTTATTGGGCATCTGCCCCAGTAGCATAACATTGTAACATTCAATACCCCACTCTCTCTACTGCACAATTCAAGAAGAAACTAACACACTACTTAAGCAATTGATTTTTGTCTGGCTGATGCATGATGCCATATGGCTTACAACATTTTTTTCTCCAAGCTATGAAATCAGAACAGCACGGAGTTTTTTCGGAGGATGGCTACTGCTAACCAGTCACAATTTGAAGCCATTTTCTTCCATTGATAGAAAAGAGAAAAACATTAAAGAAATGCAACTTGTTTGTGGAATTGACTTTAGCTACCTAACTCTAAATGACATTTTAGTCAGAAAGTAGAAAGGGGAGGAGAAAGGCATCATTAAATTAAATTATGCTAGCATGCACATGGCAGCTGAAAAAAGTCCTGTGTGACAAGATTGAGACACTTTTTAGGTTCTCAAAGGTAGAAAAGCATAGTACTGACAACGGGTATAATACCAAGAACAGTCTTCTGCCTCTCTGAAGAAAATAAGGAATACACATATTTTAATTCAAAACATAATCTCATTCTCACAAAGTCAAACATACACATTGAACAAGTTAGCCCTATTCCAACAGAAGGAAGCATTCACAAAAACAGACTTTCTTTTCCACACAACCCCCCTAGACAACTACAGAGAAACAGAGCTGAATTGACAAGCATACGGAGATCCATAGGTTTCTAGTGTCAGCTGTCCTTCAAGGACATATCCTGGAATATCTGCAGGTCAGTGTGCTTCTTATCTAATCCTTCTTGAAGAGTAAGTGTAGTGGTGCCCAGCCTGTGTTAGCTTCTGCAACTGTATCAACCATAAATGCTTAAGCCATTGGACTGCCTCTGTAGATATGCATGACTTCAGAAATGGTGATTGCCCAATTGGATGTAAGGAATAGAGTAAACTTTCAGACACAGTCTGAAAATGTTCTGCTTAACAGAAATCAGTATTTCCCAAAGTGGGGCAGAACTGGAGGCAGAAGTCTGCAGAAAGGTTTGTCAGAGCCAGATAATCCCAAGTTTATGTGCTAGCATGTCTAGAGAGAAGAGAAAAAGGAGCATGTAAAGGATTACCCAGATTAAATCCAAATTAGATTATGCTGACAATTTCCCGAGGAAATACATTCTGGTGAGATTTCTAGCCCATCAATCTCTTCCAGATCCTTATATGAAAACTCTTTTAAGAGCTTCATATCAGGCTTAGTACTCCAGAGCCTTTTCAGTTGTCATTGTCATTGTCACAGGAATTGTCGTTGCAGTCATAAATCAGCCAGGGAGGACAGGCTGCTTTTGGCTAGCACACAGCTACACCTGAACTGTGATCTTTGCTCTCTGGCAGCTGTCAGTTTTCCCACACTATGCAATACCTGTCTCCATATAAGACAAGCTGTCTTAGGTCTCACTGTGCTACACATTACCAAGATTATTGGCATAAGTGACTCTTATTTCAATAACATAAGGAACACTGCTCAACAGACACCTATAATTGACTTTTTTGTGTGCGTAAACGACAGGAGCCCCTCTATTCAGCAACATTTTATAGAAGCACACATAACTATGAAGAATGGGTTTAGATCTAATGATCAGAAATGGTAATACTCAGCTTCCCAAGCCCTTTAAGTATATCTCAGAAGCCAGCAAGTTGTAACAAGTGTTTCAGATCTCACATGTGTTGTAACCAGGAAAAGTGTTTATTCCACTACTGTTTTCCTTCCTTATGATGGAAGTTCTACTTTGTCACACCTTGAAGCCAGGTATCCTTCACTTTTCTACAGGTGCCCAGATCCCATACTCTACTTTTATTTCCCCTAAATGTACAAGATTTCATCTCTTTTCCTCCTAGTACTCTTCTCCACACTGCACATTCCTTTTCTTGTTTTATTTAAAACTAGTAAAGCTGTTATTCAGCAGCTGGGAGAAAAGAGATTTGATGAGACTCATCTATTGTTGAGACCATGCTGACCTGGATCTTTCACTCTTCTCCTTCTCTCCCCAGTGAGCTTCAGTAATAAGAGCTCAACAGCTCTAAAAGCAATCAATATAGAGATGACGTGGGCAATTACCAGCCTGGACAACTCAAAGGACTTCCAGTAAATAGATAAAGAAAAGACAAGTAAGTTTTCTGATGCCAAACTATTCCACCAGAAGCCTTTGTTGAGGTGGAAAGGCACAAGGGGTGGTGGTGGCAAAATAAATCACTGTCCAAGCAGATGAGGCAGACAAAAATGAGGGCATGAGAGGTAGTATGCAAACTGGCACAACAGAAACACAAGGATACAAATACAGAAGGACCAAACCTGAGTTTGTTCCAGCAACTGCACCATTATAACTCCACTGACTACAGCTGTACAGTGGAATGCCATGATTAACTTGCTATGTTCACAAATTCATAGCCATACAAGGGTATACCTTGAGGACACATTCACACAGTAATTCTATTTCTCTTCTCTATTTCAACCCCTGCTCAGAAAGCCTGCAGCATCACAGCAGATGGCTCATACCTCAATACTTCGCTTTCCCTGGGGTCAGAACTAAATCCATACCCTTGAGGAATGCTTAGAGGGAAAACACCACAGTTATGGTATGATTCCACATTCTTCTACCACTCTTCAAGATGTTAATATAATCCTGGAGTGCCAGAAAGCTCAACGCTCAATATTAATCATCTCACTAATGCTGTACTTCCACCAGTCCCATTAACATAAAATAGTGCTTACTGAAAGAAAGTTTTAGTGGCTCTCTTCTTGCACATTGGTTGAAAGACAAATTCTCCCAGATCAAAACCATTTGCATTTTCTTTGCCTGAGTGGTTTCTTTTGCGTTCTCATTACCTCATTTTTATTTATATAGACATTCCTTACTTCTTCAACTAATTTCTTTTCCTCTTTTTGCCCCTCCATCTCTAACTCAGAGTGTTTGAGAAATCTGAAGACTCTGCTATCAAAACTGTACCAGAGGCAGCAAACAAGATGTCCTGAGGCTGCAGTGCAGCCCAATGGAACTGTTTTTCACGGCTGGCAAAGCTGTTTTGCCACATGGTGCTCTGCATCAAACAGCTCTGTACAAGCTTCCTGCACCCTCAGGGGTTCAACTCAGGCTACAGCAGCAGCAGGCAGGTGGTCTGGAGAGTGTGTGATTCTTCAATACTTACTATAGGACTGGGGGTAGTGGGAAGGAGCATAAATATTTCTTGTCTGTCAGTGACAACAGAAAAGGGAAAACAAGTGGCACCTGCTGCTAATGACAAATGATGAGCTCAGGTTCAGAAAGGCTCATTCACAGTGTAGGCAGATAGTATAAATGTGGGCTGTGAGATTCAGAGCAGCTTAAGTCACTGGCAAAATCTGGATGAGCAAAAGAGGAAGATGACCAGGGCAAAGCAGACCAAGCTGAAGATAGTGCTGTCTGTGTTGGAACATTTGCACCCCTCATCTCACAAGTTCCTTGAACTAAAATTTTGTCTGTATACAAAAACTGGGCACTCAGTTATTGATTAGAGAACCCAGCATTTTTTGAGACCTGTAAAGTTCAGGAAGCAGCTGGTAGAAGTGCAGACTGTTATGCTATTAGTGGAAGGACAGAGGCTAGGTCAGGGTTAATCCAGGATGACAGAGATAAGCAGGGGCCTTAGCCATGGGAGTTCTAGTATCAAGCTCCAAATATGAGATTTTTGCCTGTTCATTAACATTCATGTATGACCTCAACACTTCTTTTATAAAAGAGTCTCCAGCAGCTATCACTACTTCTGTGAAAATACTGTCCCCATGTGCCTGTGCTATGCCGGGGCATATGCATCTGCTCCAAGGCTAAAAAGGGAAGCTGGCCAATGTGGTTCCCATAGTAACAAGAACCTCCAAGTTTGGGGGAACTATTGCATTTATTTTTGCCACATCAAGTAGCAACTGGACATACTTGCTCCTTTGTCATTGTTTTCTGAAAGAGACAGCCACTAAACAGATGCCAGTGAGAGGGAAGTACGAGAGCTCACTGCACACTAGGGCTTAGCTGACACCTTTGCAGACTGGGCATCGTGGCATATATAAGCTCCAATGCTTCTTGGAGACCATTCAGTGGACCACAGTTTCTCATACCTATGTTCCTTCACTTTCGCTAAATCTGGGGCAAACGCATGGTGAATATTCTGGCAGGGTTTTTTTTTAGGAATGAATAACTTGATGACTTAGGTTTGGATTATCGACAGGAAGGTTGATAAATAGTTCTGGCTTGAGTGATAAACTTGGATATCAGAAAGTAAATCTAGTGGAAAAGAAAATCTATCTGTCATTCTTGCTCATATCAGCAGAGCCTGAACTGGCAGATGGTATTTACTTTCTTAATTCTGAGCATCTTGAAGCTCTCCTGTGACCCCTAGTATCACCTCTTGGGCCCCACAGATAATACAATAACATGTTTCATTTTAAAGCAAAAAAATTCACCTTGGATCACCATCCCTCCCAGGTCATTTGGGTTTTTTCCCTTCCCCTTCCCTTGCCCATCTACACTTAGAGTGCCATGTGCATAGCCTGTGTCCTTCGAACAAAGTCTGAGAGAAAAGCAGATGAAGTTAGATTCAGAAAACAGCTATAGTGACACTGTGCACTGGAAACCCTAAACCAGGTTCTATTTCTAGTCTGTACAAACACAGCTGGGTCACTGCAAGATTTATCCAGTGTCGATTGTAGGATCAGTCCCAGAGTATCTTAGACCCTTAACCCTTCTGCTGGGGGGGCATCTCGAGCTACATTCGTTGATTAGTCTTAGAAACATATCCTTCAATAGCAAGGCACTTGTGGCAATAACTAAGCAGACCAACTTCAGGCACCTGAAAAACAAGTCTAGCTGAACTGGGCAACATCCAGGGATTTATGGACACTTAAGGCTATTGTAACTCACCAAAAGCCTGAAGATACATTTTATTTTCTTTCACAACTCCCCAGCTCTCCACTGGACCATCCTCAAGACTTGCTATAAAGACTATAAAGTCACATTGATTGTACAGAGCATTAAAGATGCGCATGAGGTAAGTCCTGCCAAAATGCATGCCATATAATAGCCAAGTATAAAAGTGGATTTGCTATAGCTGTACTTACATTTACCATTTAACTTAAAACTAATGATCAAAATTACTCTATTGCATAAGGAAGTTTCTATGATATTAATTGTGCAATGTCATACAGAAGTGTGCTTTCCTTCATACAAGGTAGGGAATGAGTGAGCAAGCCATAAAGTAACAATCAGAATAAAAGCACAGGCTAGAGAACAAAAGCCCCAAATCCTTCCTGCAAAGTGGAATTTTCACCCATAATAGTTCTACAGTATAATCTGTGAGTACTGACTGCAGGAATACATCCTGGCTAACAGTTAGGACATGAAGAAGAGAAGTAAAATATATCAAAAAAAGTTAATGCATACATTGACATTAAACTCTTAGTTCAGCCAAGGAAGTAAAGTGGTGCAAGGAGGGCAACTGGAAGCAAATCACCCAATGGTCCCCACTTCAGAGTGAGTAAGCTGAAGGACAAGTTGCAGCACACTTATACTCCTATGACGTACAGCAACTTGCTCCTCAGCCCTACATGAGAAGAAGCCCATGTGCACTCTGCATCCTCAGAAACAACTCTTTCACTTTACAGATATTCTCCTGTTCTGCCATCCAACTTGCTAATGTAGACAATGCTACTGCTTATTCTTTTAAACAAGGAACCTTCCACAATTATCCTAACGCATACAATTCCCCAGTCACAAACTAATTTTTAAAACACTAGCTAAGCAGTTTTCCACCCTTTCCCAAGAAAAGTCTGCTCTTTGGCATGTTGTAGCCCTCTTCCACTGCAGCTACTGCTGTGAGCTTTTCCCCCCACCTTCTCTAACATATTTATCTTACTGTGTATCAAAGATCCAAGGCCTGTCTCTGACATGAGATAGTTACTTGGATCAAACAGTTGAGAAAGCTAAGAGAAAGTCTGCAGAAAAGTAGACTGAGAACTAAGGTCAGTGAGACAAATCCTGAAGATATGAATGATTTGAAGAGGGAAGACATCAACATGGAAAGCTAAAAAATCCTAAGAAAAAACAATAAACTAGTCAGGCCTGTTGCTCTAACTGGAGATGAGTCAAGAACACATACTCAAATCAAACTAAACACTACCTCCTCATGGTGCTTCCTACAGATCCTAGTCTTTACTCGATCTGCTTCTAAAGTACATTCCATGTTTCCAGAAGATTAGGAAAGCACCGATGCCCCAGCAGATATCCTACAAAGGAGGATACAGTTCCCAAAAGAGTCACTTAAGAGTAGAAGTAACAATGAACTCATTATCTTCCAAAAATACTGCCTATTTACTCTCATAATGGTCATTGCACCTTCCTGTGTCTGTGCACCCTGACATGTACTCATCTGTGCACATGAAGGGCATGTTTCGTTCTTTTCCTACCTCCTACCCTATGGTTACATGATAAGTTTACCATGGTTTACTCAAGAAGTTCAGGCAGGGAATATCTTACAGTCTCTTTTCAAGGCAGACAGTGAGCTCCTTGTTTTATTATTAGGGTTCCATCACATTAAAGTGCAATTGATAAAAATTAATAAAATTATCCACGTGGCTCAGATGAGTCAGTGCCGCCTCATCACAAATTTTCCAATAAAAATAAAGTTAGGGCACCTTCACTGAAACTTAAAAACTGGCATAGAAGGAATACTTTCAAGCATCTAAGAATTGTCCTGAATATCTTATCAAGTGCAGAAACCCAAACCCGCACACCCTTTTCTAGACTGAACCCAACCCAAGATTTATTCAGGTTTTATCCATCTTAAATGACACAAGTTTCATCCTGTGCTTTCATCAACTTGCAAACTCAGTTGTGCCTTCCCCCCAGTTACCTTCTATTTCCTTTACTGACCTCTGTATCTTCTAAAATTCTTCATTCCCAGCATAAAAAAACCTGTTTACTTCATGTATCCTTAAACAAGGATACCCTCTACACTCAATTCTATGAGGTGCTTTTAATGTTTGCTGTCCTTTATAGACCTTTTCTATTTCAGCCATTTCTTTGTGATGAAACTCCCATAACTCAACTTTCTTCTAATTTTGTCAGTAATTTATTAAGTGAATTTAAAAGCAGAAGCATGTGCATGCCCTTTATGACCTGAAGTCCTAGTATCTGGACTGAAACAGGACAGTGGACTGAAACAACGTAGTGGGAGAATGAAACACATTGGAGCATATCCTCTGAGGAGGAAGCACACTTCAAGGTATTTTCCTGCAAACATTACCATGGGGTAGGAGGTAACAGAACAAAATCCTTGGAGAAATCACAAACATTTGAACAAGCATTGATCAGTTAATAGTGACATTTCTGTAACATACAGACAGGGCAATGGAGTGGAGGGAGGAGTAAGATAACATTAATAAGCTGAAAATGCTGGTGACAGCAGGGAATAAGCAAATCTGTTCTGACATAGCAAGAATGGATCTGAACGTTTGCCACAATAATGATAACTAGAAGAAGCTAGGCTTTTCTTTCTCCCTTTTTTTTTTTTTGGTGGATGAGGGTTGGGAGGCAAGGAAGAAAGCATGTTATATAATATGAACAATATTATTGGTATTTGTTGTCTGCAGCCCTCTTGGAAAGACAGATATGCTGAAATAATAAAAATACTAGCTTTAAGTTTACCAAATATCAAGGGATAAGCACGCTCTCTGTTGTTACTGTTGTTAAATATTTATACTGCTGTACATAGAAAAAAGCACAGGTCACACACAACTGCTGCAAAAGATAGATCAGATCCAAGGACATAACAATAAAAACAAAAAATCAGAAGATGCAGGAGGAAGAACCAAATACACAGGTCAGGTAAGAGGCTGCATTGAAAAATGTGTATGTTTCTCTTTCAAGCAATCCCATCTTCCCCCCTCCACTGAAGAACCTGATTAGTGTCCTGTTCTAGAGTTCACGGCTCAGCTGAGAGGAAAAAAACTTCAAAATCCCATTTATGCCATCTCCTTTACAAATTCATCTTTTTAGCATAAATCCACCTGTGCTCTCTGTCTGTATGATCTGAATTCCATTTTCTATCCCAGCATTCAGTGCCTTCTGCCATGGGAATGATCAAAAGTCAGGACTTGCTGGGGGACGAAACAGGTGTGTGAAAGGAAGGTGTTCAGAGCAGAGAAGAGTTCTGCTATGATGCCCTGGCTACTGCACTCTTCCTCTCTGGCACTCCTCTGACATACACCCGGGGGACTAGCTGGTTCAAATGGTGTAAACCACCTTACAACTCTGCATTCCAACAGCAGACAAACATTTATGAGTTCATTTGAAACAAAAGCACCATTACACTAAGATGTGTCCTGAAATAATAAGAAAAGCATATTTTATCTTTGTGGAGGGAAAAATCAAGGTTAGGGGACGATTAAAAAAACCCCAACAACCTCACCATCACCTATGAAAGAGTTTTTGTAGAAATTACAATTTATAAACACACTTTCCTGGTGAAAAATGTATTTTTTTCTTCCTAAATGAAATATGCTTCCCATTTTCCCTAGATGCTACTAAAATGTAGAAGAATTTCCTAAGTATTTCTGTATGTGATCCTTTTGTATTTCATGGCTCTGGAAACCTAACCCACAAAGAAACTGGGAGTTTCAGAGTCTGTAGTTCTCTATGTCCCAAGTTCCCAACCAGGCAAGCTGTCACGAACTTATCATTATCTCATACCTCTTGGACATTTCCAGGCAGTTTCTTTAAAATACCAGAAAATAAAGGAAAAGAGATGGCATGGAGGCAGCTAAACAGGTGCCCTTCAGAAGGCCAGCCATGTTTCCAGCCAAAATCCACTTGTTTTTATTCAACAAAATATTCACTTGGATATTTTTCTTCTAGGGATTTAACATTTCCAATTAGAAAATTCTTGACCCAGATTCAATGCTCATTAATCAGTGTATATTACTGAGCACAGAGGACTAATACATCTCTGTATATACAGACATGCACTTCCTTTCCTGGAGCACTTCGATGTCCAAAACAGTGGACTACAATATTTGAGAGATGTATGTGTTACACAGCCTCAGGCATACTGCACCTGCTGAAAGGGTTGGAGAACTGCCAAACATCTTTCTTTTGGAAAAAGCATTTGCTTTAATATCTGCTAATTCCAGGAAGGGGGCTGGCTCTTCTTGTTTAGCGATGTCTTTGCATTCACAATGAACAAAAGGAAGGGACAAGGCAACCATCTGTGGGTGATTCATTGAAAAATAAAATCCTGGTGGGCTTCTTATACAAGGAGGAAAACAGAAAGAATAAGAGATAAAACAGCCTGAATGAAACAAGCTGAAACCCTGAGCTGACTTTTCTGCAGCACACTTGTTAAGCGTCCCTGTCCAGACAACCTGGAAAGCCTCTGAAATAAAATTTAAAATCAAAAGCTTTCCCCAAAACATTTACTTTTCTTTACAACAGTTTTGTCCTATCTAGATAAGATGAAGGGGATCCTACCCCTCTTTACACAGTTTTGGGGTCTTTCAATGGAACATAGCCTGGCATCTGCCAGACACCAATATGCAACTGATATTCTGGGATCAGATTCATTCATCATTAATCCTAGAATTCATAAAAGGAGGTAAATATAATTTCCTAAGTCCCTTCCCTCCATGTGTTCTGCTATTTCTGTTCACACAAATAGAACAGTTAATATTAGCAAAAACCAGCATAACCTGCCTCCAAGTATGGTCTCACATCTCTTAACTTTATCAGCATCTCAAGATTATTACTAGCATGAGCCAAAATGCTTTCAGTATGAAACTAAGGCTTCACAATAAAACAAAAGAGTGAATCAGCAAAAGAAAATGTAGCCTGCTCCTTACACTGAAGAGAGAAGTAACAGCCTTGTCTCTGGAGATTTCCAGTAATGAATTCCTGCTTTAATTGAAGCTGCAGCCAATGCATGAGCTCCAAACGGGCCTCGCTCTCTTTCTCTCTCTAGGTGATACTGTGCAGGAAAGAGCTTTTAAATCAGTCAGCGAACATAATGAACTTCAATTTCCCTTTGACAAGGGCAAAATTACAAACACACACTTCACTTCCAGACAATTAATTAATTTGTTTACATTATTTCTGTGCTTTGTTTTACTTTCATGATTGTTTTTCCCCTCCACTTCTTTAGGCTCTTTAACTCTCTAAGGTGTAGGATTAGCTTTTGACAACTCATCCTCTCTCGGGCATGGAGACATGAAACTACAACATAGATATTTGCAGCAAGGAAAAAGCTTCTGCAATTACCTTCAGGCTTACTGCTAGCACCCAGTGAGAATGTTGAAGCACACGTAGCCATTCAGTAGATGACAGCATTAGCATTTGCCCCTTGTTAATAAGGCAAACACAGTTGTTGCCACTTACTAGCATGAAGACAGGCTTCTCAAACTGCTGGTGTCTGCAAACACCACAACTGACTGTCAGAGATTAATGGGATTCACTTCCAGGGACAAAACTCTCCTCTACCAATGGGATGGAAAGGAGAAAGCATGGAAGTAGTCAGCCAGAGCCAACAACCACCAGTGCTGCACACAAGGATGCACAGCTTTGCCTCTCAACTCTGTGCTCCCAGTCTGGTGGGATAAGAAAGTCAACCTCAAAAGCACTTGAGGGGAGTAGTAAAGAGGAAAAATAAAAAAGCATGGTGGACAGGACTGATAGATTTGACACAGTGAATATAAAAATTTTTTTCTTGAAGAAAGAATGTTTCTTCTACATAACACCACAAACTAAATCCCTCTAGCAATATCAATACTGTCTACATTACCACAGTGGTGCATGTTTAATTTCATTTCTGCTGCTACAAATATAGGCCAATAAATTTGACAACACATCTGTTATTTACTTGCGCTCAACACAAGCTTATTCATGACATTTACTTTGCCAGTTTTAAATTTAACAGCTTTCTTTTTATTTATATCTACTTAGTGTTAGTGAAAAGTGCTCTGGTGACTTTCCATATACATGCAGTAAGTGCAACACATTTAACAACAGTAAAAGATTCCCTTGGCTACGTACCATTACTGCACATACTTCTGATTTCATAGAGCTAAAATATTTGAAAGTGGTACAAGATTGTTGCATCCACTCATTTTGAATATAATTAGTAACCCTGTGCAGCTAAAATATGCCTGCAGTTGTCTCATCAGCAGAGACCTAGGAACTAATTTCAGTGCTCAGCAAGTTACTGACACAGTGAGGTCCTTCGCAGACTGTGACTTACACACAGGGAAGCCTTACCATGAAATATGGGCTCATTCCTACCCTCTCCACCCCATCATTATTCTTTTAGAGTAAAATATGACTAAGGGCTTAAGAAGCTGTGACCACAGATGTAATGGAAACACCATAAATATTACATAGTAGGTGCTCATGAGCAGTGTGACAGCTTTCCAAAGTAGTGTAGAGAGGTGGAGAGTGCATCCAGGTCAAGAAGGACAACATTACCACAGGAGCACCAACAGAAAATAGGACCTTGCCTACACTCATGCTGTTGACATGGAGGAACCAGGGAATGGGATTGTGAAGAGAGAGCACAGCTACATTGACTTTCTCTTACACTGCTGCTGGGATAACTTACCTGTCCCTTGTGGTTGTCAGTCTCCTGTCTCCAATACCATAAATCTAGTACTACAGTGGTTAAACCATACAAGTTTGCAAATAAAGTTAGACAAATTACAGAAGACCAAGGAGGAAGAAAAAAATTCATAAATCAATACAAGACTGCAGACATGTGAAATTACAGCAGTAAGATGATTTTTCCTGTCTGACCTCTGGCTTGGAATTCTCTGCATTTTTGTTGTACTACAGATGGAACAAAACTCATTGACATTTGAAAAACCCATATAACTACTATGCGTTCCTGTGGCATGGCCTTTTTCTTTTGGTATTAGTTGTAGTTGTTAACTGCACAAAACTGAGTCTCTAAATAAAAGATCACAAAGGTGTTATAACAACTCAATAATTGTGCTATGCTTAACAACCAGGCCATCAGCCTATGTTCAGACTTTACAAATCCCTCAGACTCAAGTATGGTCTGTTGCAACAAAAATATGCTAGTAAATTGAAGACCATACCACAATAGTCTGCTTTTCTAAGATGAGGTGTACACAAAACCATGTACATTGATACACTTTATAGCAGTGCACTCACAGCATGGGGTCTTTCAGAATCTATTTTGCAGCTTTGCAGATATAACAGCTTTGCAGAGAGAAAGAATAAACAGTGCAGAGGAACAAAGTATTTATCTGAGTTGAGCGGATGCAAATAAAGAAGCTAAACTGTGTGTGTTTATGTGTCTCTGTGTGGGAGGATGATGGGGGAAAATGGCACAAGACAAGGTATCTCTCCCCACCATCCAGACTGATAAACATCTTTTATAGTCTAAATCATGACTATCAGTCTCATTTTGGTTGCATTCTCTGAATTTGTTCAGACATTACATTGTCTCCATTGATCAGTATTGTAACTCCTATCCTAAAAAGGAAGCATAACGAACTACGAATCAACACCAGATTTGGTTAACTAGCCTTTGGCTTCATTATTAAAAAACAAGTCACCTGACAAAAGCAGATGTCTTTGGCAAACTCGTGAACCTACCATGCAAGAACAACCAACATCATCTACCTGTACATGTGCAAAGCATTTAACACTGTCCCACATGATAGTTTTGTCTTTAAACTGGAGAGACATGGATTTGATGTATGGAACACACAGTGTATATGGAACTGGTTGGATGGCCACACTCAAAGAGCTGCAGTCAACAACTCAATGTCCAAGTAGAGAACAGTGACAAGTGGTGTTCCTTGGGGGTTGGTACTGGGACCAGTGCTGTTTAACATCTTTGTTGGCACCAAGGACAGTGGGATTGAGTGCGCCCTCAGCAAGTCTGCCAATGACACCAAGCTGAGGGAGGCAGTTGACACACTGGAGGGGAGGGATGCCATCCAGAGGGATCTGAACAAGTTTGAGAGGTGGGCCTGTGCAAACCTTGTGAAGCTCAGCAATGCTAAGTGCAGGTCCTGCACCTGGGCTTGGGCAATCCCAAGCACAAATACAGTCTGTGCAGAGAATGGATTGAGAGCTTCCCTGGGGATAAAGACTTGGGGGTGTTTATAGGTAAATGACTCAATACGACCTGGAAAGGTGCAAAACCAACCACATCCTGGGCTGCATCAAAAGAAATGTGGACAGCAGATCAAGACAGGTGATTCTGATCCTCTACTCTGCTTTCATGAGACCCCATCTGGAGTGCTGCAGCCAATGCTGGGGTCCTCAGCAAAGGAAGGGTATCAACCTCTTGGAGAGAGTCTAGAGGAGGGTTACAAAGATGATGAGAGGGATGAAACACATTGCCTGTGAGGAAAGGCTAAGAGAATTAGAATTGTTCAGCCCAGAGAAGAAAAGGCTTCAAGGAGACCTTACAGCAGCCTTCCATTACCTAAAGGGGGCCTCCAAGAAAGATGGAGAGGGATTTTTTACAAGGGTATGTATTGAGACAATGTGGGGAATGGCTTCAAAATGAAAGACAGTAGGTTTAAGTAAGATATTAGGAAGAAATTCTTTACTGTGAGAGTGGTGAGGCACTAGAACAAGTCACCGAGAGAAGCTGTTGATGTCCCATCCCAGGAGGTGTTCAAGGCCAGGTCGGGGGGGGGGGCTTTGAGCAACGTGGTCTAGTAGAAAGTGTCCCTGGCAGGGGGATTGGAATTAGATGGTCTTCGAGGTGCCTTCCAAACCAAGCCATTCTATGAGTCTTTGAAAACAAATATGTTCTTTTATTATTCTTGTTTCAACAAACCCTTTACTTCTTACCAGAGGGATACCTGATAAAGAGTTACTTACATTGCATTGAAAACAGCTGAACTTGTAAACTAATGGAAATAACTCCTGCCCCTTGTTTTTCCTACTTTTCCACAAGCAATCTCTTCTTCCTTTGTTTTGGGTTTGTTTGGGTTTTTTCCCCATTTCCTCCTCTTTCTCATTGCTAATATGAAATTCCAACAGCCTGTTTCTCACTGCTCTGAACAATGGCAACCACTGCAGCAAATCCCTTAAGACTCAGCACCAGTAGCAGGGTGAGTAGAGAGAAGGGGAGAAGTGCCATTGTCTGTGCAGACAACATTTTAGAAAGAGAAATTGCTTCTTATCAAACTGCCCAAGAGCAATTTTCAAGAGGCGTGAGGGAAGTTTTGAAGAAGAAATGCACAAATCAAAGAGCAGTTTAATACTCTCTCATTAGTTGAATGTCATTCATACACAAAGGGCTGTTTTATTTAAATAATCTATCATTTTTAATCTGCCTTTTAGACTCAGTGCTATTTTTCAGTTAAAATTGGATTCCAGCATGATCGAAGTAGTCAGGGAGCATATCGTAGGGGCATATATAAGCTGGTATCAGACGTCACTGGCAATTGAGCCTGTTCTCTATTCCTTTTCATTAGTTCTGCTCTGGCTGCCTTTAACCACTCTCTGCAGTAAGCCAACACACTTTTACAAGTTTCCCTCAAGATCAATTTGCTGTTTACATAGGTAGCTTAGTAAAAAGCTTTCCTGAATGAATATAACTATTTGTTTTATCTCATTGACTGTTTACGTCACAGATTATTCATCTCATTTTCTTGCAATTATGCCATCTTTGAGGCAGATCTTTGCAACCGACAATCTTCTAAAGGCATTCATTGTGTCACCCAACCCTTTAACAGAAAGGCTTTCTGGACTAAGTATTATCAAAACCTTATTCCTGGAGACAGCTGCAATTCACACTTTATTTTTCACAACAGCCTGCTAAGATCCTCACTACGTTTCAGCAAAAAAGGTGCAAGGCAACTAAACTGTGCACCAGTGACTTTAAGGACTTAAAGGCATGGGTCACTTTGCCCCATAACATTGGTGATATACTATAGAAACTGGCTTCAGGACAACACAGATAATGGTATGACCATTATCTCCTAAACACATAAACTGGACAGAGCTTCCTTCAGTTGCCTACAGATTGCATCTCTGCATTAACAGACAGCAAACCAGAAGGACATAAGCTACTGACAGCAGGAGCAACCAGCACACTTCCCTTGAGCCTCATCTAACATTGCTGGCAGAAGAGAGTATAGCCAGACTCTGTTCTCATTTCACTGGCTAAACCCTCCTAAATACAGGCTAAACCCTCCAAGAATGCTGGAATCACTACAGGTTTACAGTAGGTCTATGCCTCTAAATAACTGTTCAGGAGGCAAGGTGCTTTAGATATTTAAAGTTCACAAAATTTAGAGTAAGCAACAATAATAGAGACTGTCAGATTTACACAACAAATACATTTTTCTTGCAGAGCACCTTGGAAAAGTGTTTAAGATCATCCAAATATTCCCTCAGAGCAAAGGAAAAAAGACGGTTGTTTTGAAGTTTTTCAGCAATGTTAACATTTGACCAGTGCCATTTCTGAACAGGAAGCAGCCCAACGTCAGAGTATGCTTATCCACAGAATTGAAAACCACATTCAGCTCATTTCTTTGAGAGCTCTTGACACTGTGCACAAAACAGCAGCCAAATAAGGTCACTCACAGGCAGGATGACTGCAACGGTCAATGTAATTTCAAAAAAACCCCTGATATTTATGCTATCAATAGAGTATTTTAACAACAGTAGGTTACAAGCCTCTTAGGACTTCTGTTAGGAATATGAACTAGTCTGTAGATGAAAGATGCAAGTTAAATTATCTGTCTCCCCATTCCCAACAGGTATCTGTGTATACTACAATAAAAGAAAGTCACATTCAACTGACAGTCAGACTGCCTTCACCTTGCTATGCACACAAAACTACTGTCCATATTTGAGAGAAACCATAATGGCTCCAAGTTGTCTGGCAGGGGCCCAGCCATTCAATATAAGAATGGACAGCCAGCAGAAATTAAGACTGTTAATGACATTTAAAAGCTCTTCAGACATCAAAAAAGCCTCAAGGCCTTTTGAGAGATGCTTGCAAGAAGCATTTTGACTATACAACTGAAACTTCAGGATTCAACTACAAGATACTTCAGCTTTGGGAAACCACAGGAGCTGGTGTGCCTTTAGAACCAGGGTAGGTTCTTGTAGCTTTGCAGCTCGGTTCCCTGAGATATTGTAACTGGGGTTCCAAACTCACTGTAAGTTCTGGAGATGAGGCTACAGAATTTCCTCCCACATGAAGAAATAATGGTAACAGGAGTAAAGGAACATTAAGGACATTTATTCCCTGTCCTAGTAACCCTGGCAGAAACATTCAGAGTTATTCTTACCAGGTTTTGGGTGATGCAGAACACAAATTAAATTCCTATGCCCAGACCTGTAAATACACAGAAGCAATATACATGTACTAATTATCAAGATGCACATCTATGCCATGTCTCATCAGAAATAAATGCAGCCACTCTCAGCAATATATTTTCCACAAGGACAGATATTTACAACAGGAAAGCAGAATAAGCTAATGCAGGCAGGCGTAAAACGAAATATGAAATTTCCCCCATCTTGCAATTTCTACAATAATCATGAGATTCAACCCGTCCCAAAACCCCTGCTCACAGCCATTAAACCAATTTATTCTTCTTTCCCTATCACATGCAGAGATCCAGAGAAAAGCTGAGCTGAGGTTAACCCCTCGCTCACTGAAAAAAACCTCTCACCATTTCAGATTCTCACAATGTGCTTTCAACACATGGAAGAGATGTGAAGAGACATCAGATAACACCTCACTCAATCCGATTTACTTCCCTGGACAACTAACATAAGTTTCACTTCCTCATGGTCATTAAAAAATTCCACCTTTCCCAAGACCACTGTGTGGTCCTGCATTTAAATCTGGAATTGACAACTTCTCTACCTCTACAGGCCTCAGCAACCTCAACTCCTACTTTTAGTCTGCCTTGGGTAATCTGAACAAAGAGTTATTTCATGAAACCTGGCCCTAGAGATTCAGCTTTATCCTCAAGTTTTTTTCCCCCACCCATAACTAAAGCAGAATTTACACTTACAAATATAGACCATTCTCATTTTCTCTCTCCATGCACATGCAGAAGCACATACTATACACATATTTATGAATAAATACACATATAAATATATGTACTGGTTTATTGAAAATTTCAAAGGCCATTTGTGTGACAGGTATGGAAATGAGTCATGAACCTTGTTTCTAAGGTGCTTTTCACTGCTCTACAGAAGAAAGAAGCTCTGAACAATCCCAGAGAAAACAAGCTGTTGTTAAGGACTGCTGATGCATTAAGGTTTCACTAGTTAGACATCAGTGTCATCTGGATGTTCATCTCTCCACAAAGGTGTTCCGATTGAAAGACTATGCACATCTAGAGTTTTCCCCTTCTCAACCAGGCTACTTACCCACAGCTAGCACCTGTGAGAACATGGTGATTTCAGTAGCTTTTGACATTTTGTTCTTTTTAAATTATAAATTATCTGGACTTCTACCTTTGACCAATGCATTGTGCTGCTAACTGTGCAAGTGACTCCTACTCATGACCTGATGTTGATTTTACAGACAATGAAAGGGAAACAGTAATATCTCAAGGGACTGCATTTGGTATTGCGCTGGTTAATGCAAAACATTTGGGGTTACATCATTCCTTTTAACCTCTAGGTATTTCAAAGCATTTAACAAAACAGTATGTTACTTGAAGAGAAATGGCCTGAGAGAGGCAAAAAAAAGCAGCAGCTACTATGTATTTGATAAAAACTTGCTCAGACTCAGGGGTAAGATCTGTTTTCATACAAGTTGCACCAACACCTCTTTTGATATTGGTTAAAGTAACAAGATTTGCCTGGGTATGCTAAGTGAGCCTTTATGCCATCTTTAGTTTCCAAGTAATTGACATTGCAGTGCAGCATCAGCAATGGGAACTACAACTAGGAAGTGTCTTGCTCATTAGCTGGTTGGTGTGATCAATTATTTTGTGAACTTTTGAAGATCCCAAGTGGGAAGAAATAGAAATAATTTCAGGTAACAGACTTCAAGAGAAATAGAGGACATGTGGGATATTTTTCTATCAATACAGAAAGGCAGTAAGTGCTGTGATCCCATAGCTACCCATAAGTTTATAAAATAAATACACTTTGAGACTGGCCTTTGCTTGAGTGCCTAAAGGAAAGTAGAACAGAAATAATTCTGCATCCAGCCTTATAAGTCCACTGAAAAATCCAGGTAGTTCCTGTAGTATTGAATTTTGCTTCTGCTGCTGATGTCATATGAAAATTTGGACTCCAATACTTGACCTGTGAGGCAGTTTGTTGCTAAGCATGGTTTGCATCATTATGGGTAATGCATATATTCTGTATAATGCAAACTATAAATTGTTTAATACATATATAATGGTACAAATGCCACAGAGCATTTAGAGTTATTTATACTTGCATGATTCATACACAATACCACCAAGATCTGGCTAAGATTCTTTTCCCTCAGTAAAGACCAGAATTTTCAGACAGGTCAGCCTTAGTTCTCACCATACACTGCTATTGTCATTGTAGACACCCATGATGTTTAACAAAGTTACAAAACAGATAGTCATAAGACTGATGATGTTTATGACTGTAGGGTTTTCATAGCCATTGCCTTAACTTGGGATCTATATGTGAATAAATTCACAAAGTCCAAACTGTGCTTTCATGTGCTTTGTAAAAGTCAGATGACCTTGATCTTGCTTGACACTAGTCTATGCTGTTTCAAGATTTTGTATACCTCTGTAAATAAAAAGATAAAATGTAGAATAAGAATAGAAGTTATCAGGTGATGAAAGTCATCTGAATTCTTATTACAAAACTTTAACAAGCCACTAACTTTTACAGTCTTCAGACAGTTGAAGATACAACACTCATCTCTGCAAGCATTTCATAGCCATCTATAATTCTGCCACAAAGATTATTCTCCTAATTTTTCACTGTGACATGGTCACACATCACACTCATCCTAGCTCTGCATTGCTCCACAGATTTCCTCTCTCTGCCCAACACACATGGTCTGTCTTTATTTTCAAAGCCTAGCCTGTCTACTTTTCTCTTATTAAGAGAACATTTCTGATCCTCCAATGTTCTATTGTCTCAGCTTCTGCTCAAATTTATACGTAGGCATCTTTTTGCCAGTCCTGTTCTTTGCACTTGGCAGAAGCTTCTAGTTAAATACACGTGAAATACCCTACCCCTCTCCTGTAATTTTCAGTTAAAATTCTTCATCACTTTTGAAGTGTGGAGATCACCACCTATAGCTGTCTCATTATTCCTGTCTTATTCCCTTCATCTGCCTATGAAGGTATATCTGTTTTCTTTCCTGTTTCCCCAGGTTACTGGAGTAACACTATTAATAGAATAAAACATGCTTTTTTTTACACCTAAATCCAGATACTTAGAGAATACCTGACAGTTCTAAGTTTTGTGGCTCAGTATTTTTTAATAATATCTCCGATGTTTTCTTCTAAATAAAGTAGCAGGTGATAAGCACAGGAAGGTATACAAGAAACTAGAGAAACATCAAAAAGAAAGGCACTCGACAGCAGTTTCCCAGCTAAATAGACCCTTACACCAACTGTGATAAGGGATGACTTCAAACTATCAGATCCTCTTCCTCAAAGCCTGCAGCCAGCTAGGTTGAACAGATTCAACCTCCTCACAACTCAATAGACACATACAGCACAGATGCCCCTGTTCAACACGTAAAACCTGAGAACCCTCACTTTTCTGCAAGTTAGGATTTCCCTCCATCCTTCTGCTCTTTTGCAAGCATGCATACTTGTAGCCAGCCATCCTGCCAAAGAGAAGAGCTGCACTCTTTGCCAACAATGAACTGTTCCTGCATCTGTTAGCACAATATCTCCCTTGAGAGTGCTCTGGAGTGCTAATAGTTCACCAGAGTTTCCACATCGCTTCTTCTCACAGGTTTTTTCCCAATTTCATTTAGGAGGTGAACTCTAAGATAGGCAAAAAGACCAAATATCTTCTACATTTGGATTTTTTTGACTGTCTTGAAGAACACAATTTCTTCTTTACAGTTTCTTCTTAGAAATCAAACACACTGAAGTATACAGCCAAATTTTTATTTATATATATTTAATACATATATATATATATAAGAACCAACCACCTTCAGATTGACTGGATTACTTAAAATTGAGTGCCTATACCCTAAGAAGTTAGGGTCTCACTTGGGAATGTAGAAACAGAAACACACAGGGAAACACCCTCTTGCTGTTAACTACATTTAATTACTCCTCACCAATCACCTATTTTACTGCATAATCTGTGTATAAAAAAAGATAATACCATCCTTATCTGGCAACAAAACAAATCCTAAGGGTTTTAGTACAGGCTTTCAAACATCCTCCAAGCTGGCAGAGAAAAGGACACCAGACAGCTTTGCTTGCTGACTAGCATTACACAAACATGATTTTCTTGGAAACCTTTTAGTGGCAGCATTTTTCAGGTATGGTTCAGATAAAGCACTGCAGTCCAGTGGTTAGGGTGCTACAGTTTGATACCACAAGGCTCTTGGATTCCACATCTGGCTTTACCAACAACTCCCTGTGTGGCTTTGCTTTAGACCACTTAGGCATGTGAGATTCATTTGCTGCATCTGTAAAACAGGTACAATAATAGTAATCTAGCTATTTTTCTATAACCCCCTGTCAGGAGATTTTCTGAGCATTATTGATTCATTCAGTAGGAGTACCTCTTCCAGTGAAAAGCACTAACTGTGAAACTGTAATTTCTGAGTGGAAATTCTTGCCCATATTATATTCACTCTTTCTTTCACAGGATAAGGCAATGTCTCCAAAGCAGAACACCGTCCCTTTCAATTTTGCAGTGACTGATATTTCTTTCGAGAAAGAAAGTACAAGCTGCACTCTGCCTTGCCAGTCATGTGCTCCAAAATCTAAGGTAAATCATTCACCCTGCTGCCCCATTTTGCCCATATTAATTTGATAGAAACATTGATGTATTACTGGCAGTACCTGCAAGGCTGTTCTTAGGGTCAGCTAAATATACATTACCTCAGAGAACCCAAATAATGCAAACAGACCAAAGAGCCTATTCCGACGATACAGTGCCCTCTGTATAAAAAATAAAAATCATGTATGATTGCTTTCAAAGAAAGGAGAACTGCTGAGATTAGCTCTAGATTAATGCACCATCTCTTAACAAACATCAGCTATGTGTTGTCAACTGAATATTTGAGGAAAAACTACTCTTTTCTGAGGTCAGAGGGAACAACGCCTTTATGAGTACATAAAATCATTTTTTTAAATTCTATTGAAAATATAATTTTCCCCCAATCTGCAGGCCCAAGTGTCACCCACACCACACACACCTCTCTACACATACACAGTCTCATCCCTCAAAAGCACCTGCATAACAACCTCAGACAGATTTTAACTGTTCTTCCTTATTAAAGTAACTAAGACCAAATTCATCTCAGGTGAATTATGTATGTGCTTGAGCCTTTTTGAAATATATTTGGGCAGAAGAATTCTTTCCTTTTGTTTCCTTGCAGATAACATCTGCACCACCAAAAATCCCTCAAAGTTACCAACAGAAATTGTTTCCTGAATTTTGAATGTTTAATTCAGCTCTCCCAACAGCAAAAGACAAAACAGAAACACACTACAGCTGATAAAAGATCACAGTAAGAAACCTTACCAACCTATCCATACAACAACTTAAGTAAACCCACATCTTTGAGTGTCTTTATCAATCACTTTACAGAGACTTGAATATATTTTTCCCCCACAAATGGTTTGCCATATTGCTCAAATAGATAATCCTCTGAATGAAAGATTGAGGTATTGAATGGAAGCAAGGTATACAACATGAAATTATCTGGTTACAGCTACAGTTAGACTTCACACTCCCATGCAGTGTTACAATGTCCATAGTGCCACGGGTGGGGCAAGATCAGAAAAAACCCCTTCACACTATCCAATTTTTCCTGCTGACAATATAAGATGGCTTTATCAAACACTTTTCAGGTATTTATTACCTAACTCATTTTGTGTTCTCCCATATATGCCACCTGTCTTAGAAGCTCCTTTGTTCCGTGTATGCACACAAGCTAATACAGACAAGTTAGAACACTATAGTTTTGAGGGCAAACTGTCTAGTCCTATCCCTTTAGACTAATAGAACATTCACAACTATTGCATTAATAAAACAGATCCCAAAAAGGTCTAAGGAATATGACATCTAAACTGGTTCCTTGTAGCATTCAGCATAAAAGTAATAATTCAGCATAAAGTAATACAAATTCTGATAAGGACATCTATAAGAGCAGTGTGAAACATAAGTGGTTATATGATCAATATGGTTTTACAGACAACTACACCACCCCAATAAACTTGAGCCAAAGTTAGTCATTGCTTCTTGGCCAAGGTGCTTGCTTGTGCCTATTAACTAATTCTGTTTATGTAATTCTAGCGGGGATTTCTGGTACATTTCCAAATAGCTTTATTCATTTATTAGCAACATGAACTGGGATATGCAGATATTTTTCTCTGTAGTCCCCTGGAGAGCAAGGGGCACAAACTTGCATAAAGTAAGAGCCAACAAATGAAGTGAATGATTCTACAAAAATCCAACAGAGTAAATTAAAATTGTGAGAGGAGAGAAAAAAAAATCAATTACCAGATATTGAAATTATTGTTATAGAAAAGAATAATTATGCAACCTCAAGGAATAACCTACCAGTTTCATTTCAAAAATATTCAACTAACTTCAGGACATCTATTGCTACAAAAGGATCCTTCAACTTCTCATTGCCACTTTGTCTCTTTTGTAACACTACTAATTAAGCAATATGGAGAAATATCCCCTGCCTTTTTGTCATCATGCTGTTCAACTGCCTGATTTATTTGATGGAATAATCCAGTGTTTGACATATGCTTCTGCAAGATTATATTATGATGTAAAGCACTATTACCAAGCAAGCTCTGAATGAGGACTACATTAATGAGGACTACTCAAGGCCTGAATCAAGGGTAAGTTTAATAAAAACATGTCCTTTTACTACATTAAAACTATTACAGAGGGGGCTTCTTCTGAATACAGGTGCTTGACATTTCCCAGTGAAATAACTTATTTCAAGTTATTACAATTGCAAAATTAAAAATGTTTAGACTGAAGTCTCCAACAGTATGTGTCTGCCTTAAGTTGTTTGCTTGATGAAGTTTTTGCCTCTAAAGAATTTCTGCTACTTCAATACTATTCCTCTTTGGAGTTAGGAAGAGCCCTCAAGACAACCTAAACCACAACATTTCTATACTTTAAACAAATATTTGTCAGCAACTGATCCAATCATTTCTCTCGACTCACTTAAATGATTGTTCACACCATTAACAACCTTGGGAAGTTTTACTGAGTGAGGTGACATCTGTCATTAGACTTGTACAGCTAGGAAAATGAAGTTTTAGGGAAATATATGCCCTTTCTTTATGTCCTAAGGGGGAGAAATGTTACTTTACTACAGCTTTCAGAAGAAAAACTCATTTCCTCAAAAGCTTTCTGGCATTCATTTGCTGCATTGTCTAATAAAAGTTTCTACCAACATACAAATCCTGCTTTGATCTCTAGGCCATCACAGGTACAACAAAAATAACATTATTCCCATCAGTTACTGTGTTGTGTTCAAATAGCAAGAGAAAGTGCAGTTTCAAGTATAATTCTGCTCCTCCTATGACCTGGAGATGTCCCATGGTAGAATCCCAGCTTTTTTGGTCATTTGTTCGTTTTGGTTAAAGGCAAGGAAGTGCTACACACACAAAACTGCTAGAAGAGTTCTTGCATGGTCAGATACCCAAAATAGGCAAACAGAATTGTTTTACTATTCATTTTTACTTGCCAACTATAGGCCTCAGGATATGATTTGCAGAAGCACTGAGCATTCACAACTGCAACTTAAAACAACAGGAGCTATGTTTGAAAATAAGAAATACCATCCTGTGCTAATGTAATTCTCAAAACAGTTTCTCAAAGAACAATTTAATAAGGAGAATAAATTTGTCCCAAATCCACGGAAACTCTTTAAGATTTCTGTTTTCTAATAATGATTTCTCAACATATCTATGCGTCTTGCTGTAGATAGTAGAGATGGAGATACACTGTCAACAGATGAGAGCTTGGCTCACTAGAGTGCTGATGAGCTTATAACCTTTTGAACATGAGTACATAATAATACTAAAGCATTACTGTTGTGGTTTAACCCCAGCCAGCAACTAAGCACTGTGCAGCCACTCACTTACTTATACCACCCCCACCTCAGTGGGATGGGGAAGAGAACTAGAAAACAGAAAAACACGTGGGTTCAAACAACAAGATTTGAAGAATTAAAATAAAGCAATATATTAAACTATTGTAACTGTAATGAAAAGGAAGATAACAAAAAGAGAGAGGAATAACCACCACCCCACACACCAAAAGACTAGAGATGCACAATACCACTGCTCACCACCCATTGACAGGTGCCTAGCCCAACCCCAGTAGTGATGGTTCCCTTCCAGCCAAGTCCTCCCAGTTGATATACTGTGCATGACATTCTACGGTATAAATGCCCCTTCAGGCATTACAGCAGGAGACACTGAAAAAAGTCCTTGACTTAGGGTAAGCACTCCACAGCAACAAGTAAAACCATCAGGGTGTTATCAAGATTATTCTTACACTGAATCCAAAACACAGCACTGTACCGGCTACTACCTAGAAAATTAACTCTATGCCAGATAAATACGGGATAATTAATCTATAATATTATATTAACAATTTACAAGCAAGAGGAAACTTTGCCCCAAACATCTGATAATCTCTATAAAGAGATAAATTAGGTTATAACAACAGGTAGTAGCATTGCATCAATATGCAAAGAGACTGGATCTCAACAGTGTTCTGTAATGTCTCAAAGAATGACCTTGCCTCATGCTCCTCAGTCAATAACGATGGCAACAGCACAGTAGGTATGAGACTGAACCCTAATGTTGAATCAATAATCACTATGCTGGGTCATGGCCTTGCATCAATCCGAGATAGGTTTACATTATGATGTTGCAACAACTTGTATGATATTGCAAGGTCACCTTGCATCAGTTCAGTGGTACTATGCCATGATGTTCCCTGAGTATATAGAGATGACAGCAAATGAGTATAGAGGTATGCTTAGTTCTGAAATGACCATCACAGAGTCATCATGTATGATATTAATAATAATGACTGGTGACTCTTATGTCACAAGATCAGTTAAATTTCTCTTTGCAGGACAGATTAAGGTGAGTGCTAGGCAAAGTTTTGCTAAAACTAGCAAAAGCACCCCAAGACTGTCCTTCCACATTTTCACTTTGACCTGCACAGATAGCAGGTACTTTGTTCTAGCATACTTTTTATCTGCTCAGCCATTTGACTGAATATGATTGACCTCACTACAACCTGTGCAGAGTAACAAGATTCAAAAGGAAACCACTGTGACAGGGAAATGGTCCAATTATGCTGAGACCAGCTTTTTCCCTGGCAAAAAAGATTCAAAGCATAACACATCAAGACACAGAAGGAAGCAGGCACCCAGTGATTGCTGTCGAAAGAAGAGAACAAAAAGATGGCAATTATTTTAATCATCTTCCAAGAGGTGGCAATAATGTTTCTTATAATTGCAAAGAGAAGCAGAAATGTCAATAGTTCGAACCAGCCTTTCTTTCTGAATGGAGCCTGAATCAGCTCTTCATTTAGGCTATTGAAGCATCAACTATTTCCCATTAAACTATACTTGGGTCAGTCTGCTTTGGTCACACTCAGCTTAGATTGAATTTGAGAGTGATAATTACTGTAAATTCACATCACTTTCCTGGGGTGAATTTGTTACAGTTTCTTGATTTTATTTCCCCATGCATGTTTCCTTCTGTGTCCCTATTATTGATACAGTGTTTCCTTATATTTCCTTATACTGCTACAGTGCTGATTGTTGTTGAAGTAGGTTTTTTCTGGATTCAGTCTATGGGGTTTTATCTTTAAAAATAACAGACATTTATTTGTACTTGTATAATAAAATATAACAACAAGGCTTTTCAAACAAATACAGAAAGGGCTGAGAAAGACTAAACTAAAGATGGCACCACAATTACTAGTTGTTTTGCTCTCGTTTTCAATGGCACCTAGTGAACAACAACCCAAGCTGGCAGCAGACTTTGCACTCCTCTGCCTCTACTCTGCATGTGCATGTACTTGGCAGGAATAAGGATCTCTCTCTAAAACGATACCATTTCAACCTGTCATGGAAGCTAGTCATATATGTTTTGAGAAATACTTGTCAGAAGAATAAAATGTAGCAGTGAGGAAGGACGTAACTCTGTGTATGCTCTGCCTCAGGCCGAACACGGGAGCTTCACTCCCTGAAGGTGTGTGCACAATGTAAGCATTCCAGCTCCCCTCATGTCACATACAAGGCTCTTCCATAAAGGATTCCAGGATCCTTACTATCATTTACACAACTTCTGTGACATTACAGTGAATTGATCCAAAAAGTGGATATAATACAAGTGTATGTAATGAAGTTGGCATACAGCAGCAAATTTTAAATAGAACTTGTCTCAGTCTCCCAGTACTGTGTGTAACCTGTTCTGGAGGTCCCAGCCCATCACTTCATATTTCATTTTGACAGTTCAGTCTATGCCACCCTGAGTGCTTGACCTGAAAACGTAGACATGTTTCAGATGAAACAGAAGGTTAATTAGAAAAGCTTAAGCCATTAATGAAGGCTATCAATTATTAATAAATTGGTCCGCTATTCTCTTTTGCCATATTCAGAAGTATTTATAAGCCAGTGACAGCTTTTTAGGGCTGATGACAACTCTTAGCAATTGTATTACTCTAGTCATATGATGAGACCCTCACAAGCAAAGTAGGAAATCATCAAATGCACTTTCAGACAGAGGACTTCTAAGGAAAAATTCAAGGTGAGGGAAGACAGAAGATGGAACTACTTCACCCCTCCAGAACCTTCCTGGCCACTGCACTGTAGTGGACTTTCGTATTGCACCTGAGTCCCTGAGTGTTGCTGGTAATGAAGCACAGAACTATGAGACAGAGGTTTTTATGTAAAGCTTGCATTTTTAACTAAGAAAAGTCACAGCAACAGCTGTTTTAAAGTAAATATATCAGTTCAAAAATATATGCATCCTAAGACATAAAGAACCTGCCAGGAGTTTTCCACAGACCAGTATTTTTGAATAATCACAGACAATGTTGAAAGATGTCAAAATATTAGCATGGAGAATTATCTTCAGCAAAGGAGAGAAGAGTTTCTATTAATTGTCTTCACACATGTGAAATTTATTTCCCTTGCAAAATGAATCTACCATTGAAGAAAAATGTTTAATTAAGAAATGTTAATAGAAACATGCCTTTTCAACAATTTGTATTAAGATTTTATTACCACATTAAGGATGAAAGCCTACTCAGTTGTGAAATCATCACTTATACGAAGTGCTAGAATCATCATTTGTTAACTGTAGAGTAAGGGAAAAGGATTTGGGAAATGCAACACAGAGTCTGAGTGGAGAGGAAATGATGATTATCCTGGTCTTTCCCTGTTCTGGAGTTCTTCATTACTGCTAAATGCATAGTATTTTTCAAAACTTAAAGATGCTTTTCATCCTGTTTGGGTTATGGTTTGCATCATGATAGATCAACTTTAACTTCCAACTGGAATGATTATAAACTTGTTATACAACATCACATACTGAAGTAGCCACTTTAAAATAACCCAGCATATAACTTTGTCATGGATTGGCATAATGACATCACAATCCTTCCCTCTCAGGTCATTAAAAATAACCTAAGCCTACCTAAAAAACACCAAACCCTACTGAATGACATTGTGATGGTTCCTACTTCAGAAAATTTTCTGTTCCTTTTTGCATCAGAGATCCAGAGAACAAATTGTAATAATATTTAATGTTTTAATACTCTGCTTTTATCCTCAGGAGACAAGTTTCCCTGAGCTAATTCCACCGCTTGATTATTCCATGTAGACTGTAGACAATTTTCCAAGGCAAAGGTTTACAGAAATTTTACAGAAGATATCCAACCATTGTACTAATCTTATATATCTTTTTTTATCTTATGTTCCACTTTGAATAAATTATTGCTTGCATATCCTTTTCTGCTGATCTCTGGCACTCCTCTTCAGATAAAGCTTCAGAAAGGTCTGGACCATTTTAGATATTAACTTGCATTTTCTTGACAGATATTTGAGAAATGTCAATTTCATCCTTGTTCTGAATGGGCCATCACACTGTCCCCTTGTCCCTGTATTTTGAAGACTACACTCCCTTCATCTATACTAAGCCATACTTTTCCTCAGTTTGGCAACCCTTCAGTGAGCTTCCAAGGTCTGAAGGAATCCCTCAGCACTCCAAATGTGGGGGCAAGAACTGAATATATCTGCATACACATAGGCTAAAAGGATATGGTATACTTCTTTATGCTGGTCTTGACCACACTTAGGTAATTCTGTGAGTCATATGAAAAGGACATAATAACAGAGTAACAAAGAAATTCAACAACAAAACCTAGCAGAGTTGTTAGTGAGATATTATCATTACAAACCTTCCAATCTAATAATGATCTCAGGGAAAATTCTCAAAAGAATAGTCTGTTTATATCAAGAATAATCAAAGCACTTTCAGAAAAGTCAGACGACTGAGTTGTTTATATTAGTACAATAAAGCATCCTCTTATCTTCAAAGAGTAGTCCTTTTATACTTTGAAAATTAATTCCAGATCCTGTGAGGTTTTCTATATTCTTTTAAACCTTCAAATGACAATAGCCATATTCTATGGCTTCCTCTCAATTTTTTTATAATCTATGCATCAGTCTTTATAACACATTTCCAAGCACACCATCCATACTCTACTAACAAACAGCTGTGATGTGGGAAGGGAAGGCAGGACACACAAATCATAAGAAGCATCACAAACCCAAATAGCATGAGATGCAATGATGACACCTTGAACACTAAATTTACTGTCTTTAAGGCAGACACCTTTAGCTATCTTGACCTTTTAGATTCAAAGCACTCTTTAGGGTCAAATATAGCCATTTCATATGGGACAGACTCAGGTTTACCAACAAGAGTTAAAGGAATTTTAGTCTCCCATTTGTACAAAACTGTCTCCTTCCTAGTTTGTCTTCTCTTCTGCTGAAGAGAGCAGGAACAAGAAGGCTCACAGGTCAAGATAAAGACAGGGAGATCACTTACCAAACCTTCTTGTGGGCAAAACAGATGCAGCTGGGGAAATGAATTTACTACTAGTAAATGTGTATTTATTTATTTATTTTCTGATTTGGTGAGCAGGAAACAAAAAGACAAACATTAAAGGGACAACACCTTTTCCAGCTCCACTTGACTCCATCACTGCAGACTCCTGTCCCTCACCCTTGCTAGGACCACAAGCTACACTCAGTCCCCTCAGTGAGGCAACAAATGTGCAAGGGGTGGGTTATGGTCTGTACACAGCAGTTTCTCTCTGTTGCTCCTTCTTTCCAACACTTTTGCTCTACTCCAGAGCAGGCTCTCCACAGGCCATTTCCTTTTGGAATATCCATCTGTTCCAGCATGCAGTCTTCCATAGTCTGCAGTGAATATCTGCTCTGCCATGAAACACCTCCTTCTTCTCCTCATACCTTGATGTTACCTCTGCTGTTTATCAACTTTTCCTCAACCCCCACCCTCTTCTTGGCTTTTTCTGCCCTTTCTTGAATGTACTTCCACAGCTGATGGGCTCATCTGTGTCCTGCACTGGATCCATTTTGGAGCCAGCTGAGTCTGGCTCAGGGCAGACCCTGATCTTGCCCCATGGAGGCCACCCTGCATCTTCCACTTTGCCCACATTTACACACAGCACATGGTTTTACATATATGATGTAAAAATTCAGACGGCTGCATAGCCCCCTCTCTTGTTTCTCTACAGTAATAGGGCTTCCTGTCATGTCTTTATCTAATTTATATGTTCAAAATAGTGCAGTTGGGCAGTGAAGTGGACCATAGGCTCTTTAGTCTAGGCAAGACAAACCAAAGGTCCCAAATTAAGCAGGGAGTCATTTCCTTTGTTCTCATTTTAAGCAAATGACAAGAGCAGTTTTCTCTCTTCTACTCTTCCATTTGTCAGAAACATACTTAAGTGAACAGAGCCAATGCCACTAAGCATCACACTTGACAAAAGACAGTGACAATCCCACCAGAGAGCACAGCCCTGCAGATGAACTCACTCTACCTTATATTTGCCTGGTTTCAGGAACTTGACACCTACTCCTACGGGCAGGAAGCACGAAGAAAAAAAAGAAAAAAAAGGTAGTTCTAGTTGCACTACAGTACAAAAACCACATCAAAATTAAAAATTAATGATTTCTCAAAAAGCACTGAACAATGCTCAGCAGCTAAAGCTTTAACTAGCTCAAGTGTGTTCCTTGGAGTTTGCCTTGCCTAGGTGATACAAGTGACCTCCTAATTCCCAAACCACATATGGTATCAGCAGTTCTGGGAAAGAAGCAATGCAACTCATTCTCCCAGGAAAATGGTGGCTTTTGACACAGAAGTGCAAATGTGAAAGGCAAAAAGCTTCTCTAAGAATTTTTTTTCTCTCATGTTGAAAGAAACAGCACCTATCCAGTGGCTATCACCAGTACTGAGCACTACCTACATGGGCAGCTCCAAATCAGGAATCTATTTCATTGAGCACTGTAGAACATGCATCATGAGCCAAATACTATATTGGACAATGCTCTCAGGCATGTGGTGTTATTCTTACGGTTGTCCTATGCAGAGCCAGGAGCTGGACTCTATGACCCTTGTGCAGCCCTTCCAACTCAGGATAGTCTATGGTTCTATGAATTCCATGAATGCTAATGAAGAGCTTGTATACTCATAATTCCTCTGGGGAAATAAAAGTTTGCCTCAGCCTTGATATATTTAAAAGTTGCTTAAAAACTATAATTTGCCACTTTTTCTCAACACAATATTTTACTCAAAGAAGAAAGAAATGACAATCAGGCACTATGCACATCTCACAGTAGCAATATCAAGAAATCTACTGGACTATCATCACTGTCATAATAACGTGTGTCAGACCAGGTGTTACACAGAGAACAATACTGAAAGCACTATGCAATATGTAACTGAAGTGGGCAAAGCAGCTCACATTCCTAGTTTTGCCTATTTTTGTATTTTTACCCTGTGCCTCTATAAATCTCTCATTTTCCTAGCTATTATTTCTTTCAAACCCAGTTTTATAACCTAAGTTTTTCATTAAGGAAATTAAATGAGTCTGCTAACAAATATCTCTTCTGAGAGGAAGGGGATAGGAGTAAGACAAGCAGGAAATGTGTTGTGCAGCAATCAAGGGATGTTAAGACATGGCCAAAGTAGATCAATATTGGGTGCCTTGCTTCAAAATTGTGTGCAACAAGGTACTACCCTCTGTCCCCAAAGAGCAACGATCATCCTTTAGTGCAGCTGCTCACATTACAAGTGATGTCTTCTCAGTTATCTCAAAGGCCAGATTTACCATTCTCTAGTCACAAGTTCACAAGCCCATTAATAACCATCCTGGGAATCACTGCAAGGCTCCAGACTACACATCACATAATGTCCTCTGATAAAGGTTTTATAACCTGAGCCAACATGCCACCTAATGTGTCAAAATACTTTTTTCCTAGGCTGACAACAGGAAACAATAGCACAGCCCCTTGGTCTTCTAACACAGCATTATCATTTAATACCAGCTGCCACTAAAAGTTGGAAAAATAAGTTCTAAGAAAAGAATTACATATACTAAGTATTGAGACATCATGAACACCACCACAATGGAAGAGAACTGATGGTTGAGAACCTAAACTGATCACACTACTGCTGTAAAAGAATTTTGAAACAGATGTGATTGGATGACAGATGTGTGCAGATACACCAAACTAGGCCTACACAGCCAACCAAGCTCAGAACCAAAGACACCCTAGATGGCATGCAAAGACCCAGCATGGGTCTACAAGAGAGTAGCAATGCTTACTTGGTGCTGCAGCTTCATGAGCAGATCCTCGCAAACATTCAGGTGCAAAAGCAGTGAAATCTGCTTGTAACTGCAACTTGTGGACTCATATGTTTGAATTTGTATTACTCTTGGAATACCTTTGTGATCACTCATTATAATACACAGATAGCCCAGAAGAGGCTGTGGGGATTAGTGGGGAGCTGCTGAGACAAGGCACAGGCAATGCAATTTTCTGTAAATGCTGCTACCAGATAAGCATCAAAAAACAGAGAGGAGTTGAAGACAATTTCGGCACAAAACAAACAAAGGTTAAACTGATGTATATGAATACATATAGGCTTGAAAAAAACTTTTAACTTTAAAATCTTAGGGAAAAAAATCATTTTAGAGCAGCATTTCAAGAGAAACAGCAGAACCAGAAAACCAGGGATGAGGTAGATCTGATACAGCCAGAAAAGACCAATATGATGGTGCAACTGCCTGTGAGGTTAGAGGACTGGACTTGATGATCTAGATAATCCCTTCCCTGTTCTGTGTTTCTAAATTAAGATGCAGAGCCAGCAACCCTAAAATTCTAATCCATTTGGGAAGCCCCAAAACCAAGCAATGATTTTTCCCATCAGAAAGGGAAACAAATTCTGATCAGAATAAAAACTAATGAAGATTTTTAAACCTGTTTCAAGCAAAACAGTTTTCTAACACATAAGATAGTTTGAACTGTGTTTTTACCTCCAGACTCTGATCAAAATTGAGTTAATCTCCTTTGAAAAAAAAATTAAGGCAATTACCAGTAACCACTGTAGCAGGACTATAGTTAATTGGGCTCTTCAAAAGTAGTTTTAAAGAAATATAAATGAGAAACTCCTTCCCTTAACAGAAACACAGAGGAGAGAAGACAAGATTATGGTATAAGGGCACAACTGTAAGAACTACATTTTTTCATTAAACAAAACAGAAGACTCACACATGCAAGGACATAAAAGTTCTTCAAAGGAATAAATACAAGGCGAAAATTATCCAGTTTCACAACTGGACAGAATCAGTACAGTTATACTTTAACACATCACAGGAAAATACTTTCAGAACAATGGACTAAATTCCTCATGTAAAACCCTCCCAAACCTGTATGGGTGTAAAATCAAGTCTTAGCAGTGATTGAATACAGTAGTTCTGCAAAAGTGTTATCTGCAGAAAGGTGCTAACAGTCCCAACACTCCCTGGGACAATGGATGCTGCAGAGTATAAACTTATACACAGGCCTCCTTCTTGAAATGATCCCTCCTGCCCTGGTGTTGAGTGCATTGATACAACACCACCCAAAAAAACACACCCAAAGGGAACGCCTACCACTCTATTGACATCCCACCAGTTCAATAGCTTAAATACCTTTCAGCATATCCCAATTTTTTTCCACCTGTTGCCCAGCAATATATGAGCAAATCCACTGCTTAGTATTGAAAGGTTGTATTAACCTTCCTGTTCTGGTAAAGGAGATACAGTTACTTCCATCTAAAACACTGCAGCACATGCTGCCCACCTGACTTATATGAAAAGATCATTGTCCATTGAGGGCCT
The DNA here is from genome assembly GCA_013396755.1 of Sclerurus mexicanus. Taxonomy (NCBI): domain Eukaryota; kingdom Metazoa; phylum Chordata; class Aves; order Passeriformes; family Furnariidae; genus Sclerurus; species Sclerurus mexicanus. Next base: position 579,232 of record VWZF01003291.1, read on the forward strand.
ACTCTCTCTGGATATATATTTAGAATACAATATACCTTCTGTGAAATGATAACCTGCTGATATGAATATTTGTCAAAATTGTTTAGCAATGCACCCAAAGACAGTCTAGATCCTTTCCCCTTAAACATGGGGAAATGCCTGCAAAGTTAGAGGATCTCATTCCTGTCACTAGTTAAGATAGTATACTAGAAGCATGATATGGTTCCCTACTGAATTGATTAATCCCACCATCTCTTTAAGGCTGAGCAGCATCATACTAAAGGGGTTTAAATGATCCAAACCCTGAAATCATGTATGTGGTACTGGATTTCAGATGAGATTGTCTGAAAATAATAGAATAAAACAGACATGATAAGACAGCAAAGGAAGCCTAAGTCAGTATAAGACACTTTTCTTTGTTGTTCTTAATGATTGCTATTACCCAGCTTCCAGAAACTGCACTCCTAACATCAGTAATTGACAAGAATAAAGAATAAGCTATGTGCACTGAAAGTAAATTTAGACAGTCAGAGCTAGTAATATATTTGGTTATCAGGTATAGGCAAAACCATGTTTGGCTGATGCTTTACAAAGGCCCAAATTATACCAGTTATATGAGGCAGTAAGTCTCTTTCTGTAGGCTACAAATTGCTTAAGCAAAGCACCAAGAAATTAAATGTAGCAGAAAAAAAGATATGCCAAGATATTTAAGAGAATGTTCACACTACATAAGCTGTACTTCAGCTGGCTTTCAGATTGTTGAAATCTTTGCAGTCTCTCCATCCCACTATCCCACTTCTTTTGCATAAGGAGATGGAAGAGGAAAACGCTTGTATCATGTATTTAACATAAAAACCTTTCAAACCAGCAGGAATCCCTCAGTTCAATCATGCTTTATGCACGGAAAGGTTAACTAATGGGAGAAGCTTATTAGCACAAATAATACCATTTCTGCCTTGATCCCAACAACACACAAGCTAAGCAAACTCAGGCGAGATGCACACTCAGAAAAAACAAGCAACAACAAAACCACCACACAGCACCTGCTGCTGTAGAATGGGTTCTCAGATGTGTGGGCAATAGTAGGAGTTGTTGGCAACAGCAGCTTTCCAAGGGCACTAGCCTCCCCCAGCTGTTGGTATTGAACCACTCTCTCAGGGGGAAGAAGGGAGCACTGTGAAGACTTTTGATTTAAGATGAACATCCAGAGCCAGGCAGCTCCAGTTCTGAAGCAATAGCTCTAGTTACTCATTTAATCTCTAAAACCTCGATTTTCCCATTCTATAAGCATTCCCATGTCTACCTTTTAAAGAGATATTGTGATTATATAGTTCTTTTAAAGTTACATGCAAAAGTATGTTTTAGGCTTTATAATAACTGTTAGGACAATGTTTCTGAATAGGAACTGTGCCTTTTCTGGAAAACTAATGGTAAGAGAAACTCAGAAGAACTAGCCAAACTCCAGTTCAGTGCATTTTCTCCTCAAAATTGTCTCTGCAGTCTCCTGGTAGAATAGGAAAAAGGCAGCATTGCCTTTCATTTCTGATGTAAAACTGCTTAGGAGTAGTCTTTCATGTTTTCTAGAATAGATGATTTTTATCTCAGAGTCAGCTGCATATGATCAAATTATCTTTTTCCTGTGTTGGGTTTTGAAACTTTACAAAAATTCAAGTCATAGTGCAAGCAATGTGTAGCATTGCTTGGATTAGATCAAGTTTGTTTAGCGTTTTTGGTTTTGGTTGTTTTGTTGGGGGTTTTTTTGTTTGTTTTTGTAAGATTCAATATGTTCCTCTTTAAGATGTTCTTCCTAGAGGCTTAATAGAGAAACAATTCATTTCACCATAGCTGATGTAGTACAAAACAGTTGTTAACCTCTGATGAGAAGGTTACATCAGATACCAAGCCAGGGTAAATTAAACTGACAATTGCCCTTGTTTAATTGCTTTTGAGTAGTACTCGGTATGTCTAAATGTACAGTGAATTATTATCCTACCCTGCTGCTACCTATTAACATGAAGATCAAGAAATTTTATTTTACTCTTCTGATGCCACCATAGAGAAGGTGATAAAGGTTTTAATTGCAAACAGATTTAATTTAGAAGCTATTAGTGCAATTTATCCAAGCATACAGAAGATGGGTTATTCTGAATAAGCTTGTAAGTTTGGTGCTTCTTGCAAAGAACAAAAATCTATATTGCTAATTGTTAGAGACTAAAAATGTTAGATTTTAGATTTTTTAGACTTGGATTTTAATATTTTTTAGTTTTTTTCCAGAAAGAGCCTTACACTCATCTCCTTCAAATATCAGTTATTTCAAGAAAAGAACTTCACTGGAGATGGTCTGTTTTTCTTTCTTTGACATAGCCAGAAAAAACATTGTGTTACTTCAATTCCTTTGCATTTAGTATTAAAAAAAATAATTAAGAAGCAAAATCTAAATTTTCTCAATATCAGAAAAAGTCCTAGTATTTCCTTGTTTATTCACTCACTGACAATACATTGTGACAGAACGTGAAAATCCCAATTATTTGTTCTGAAATACAAAGTACTGCAAAACAGTAAAGACAATTCATCTCAAGTTTTACTGAAATTATGATATATATATATATATAGCCCTAGAGGACATATTCTACATAACCATTACAGTCACAGGAGCGAATAAAATAAATACCAGGCAAAGCACAGTAATTGTTTACACAGTGCACAAGAACAAGCAATAGCATAATATTTATTGCCATATAGGGTGTTTGGATAGATACTGTGAGATACTCTGAGATCTGACCATATAACACCCAATAGCAATTCACAGAACCACAAAGACTTGTAAGACAAACCTGTACAAATGAAACAAATTTCAAGCTTCAGAAGGTATTTTAAACAAAGGCTATATATTTAGGGAAGAATCTTTCTCATAAGCAATCCCATTAAGATATTTGCATCTAATTAGGAGATAATTTTTTTATTTCCATACTTTGAAGTACTAGGTTCTGACTTTGCAAGATGTACAACACTAAAGTGGACATGTGTGCCTTCTGAAAAAATGCTGTTAATTCTGTCCAGTATACTAAATCGGGATCATCTCAGTAGAAGTCTGCTTCCTTGACACAGCAAAGCTCTCTCTTAAATCAGCAAAAGTAGCATACTTACTTCCCTATATCTTTAATACAGGTTTCACAAAATCACCCAAATGTAACTTCCCATTGATTCTTCCTCCATCTCCTCCAATTCTTAATTTTCAGTCTTCATTGTCCAGCTGATTTCAACAGTTTCGAGCACCAAACCCCCCAAATTATTTTCAGATTTATGACTCTAATCAGGCTAGCTTGTGGTCCAGCCAGCAATTTTACCATCCATGCCACTCTTGCCCTACTAGATCTTTCTTCCATGTCTCCAGCTTTATAAGCTTTAATGACAACTGCAAAAGCACTAGAATCTACATACAAACTGTCACTGAGCAAGGAGTTAATGAATCCCTGTATCAAATCACTGAGCTTCCATGCTGCCTGAATGGAGCCAGGGATCTAAAATCCATCATCTTTAGCCACAGGACATCAGCATGCTATTTATCGCACCGTTGCATTCAGCTACGCATATTCATTCAAACACCTGGTACAGACACTGGCAACAAAGCAGGGTCTGAAGCACAAAAGGTCATTGAGATAACTTGATGGGGCATAGTGCCAAATGATGCCAGCCACAAACAGGCATGCTGGGGTGAGAAGCTCCTTAATGTTCATAGGTTAAGTCTCAACTCGTGACCTCCTACCACAAAGACTACATCTAGGGAGCTAGTAGACAAAAATAAATGGATCATTCCTATGCATAATGCGAACTAGTTAAAATATATTAAAAATGGATTATTAATCACTCTTTAAAATAAAAACAGAAGTAACAATAACATGCTTTAAAACTGGCTTGAAAACTGAAGGTCCATTTCTTTTCTTCAAATTAGTTTTCCTTTACTAATTCTTCTGCGCTCTAGGGAACAATAAATGCAGCATGCATGAACACATGGGATTTTGTAGTACCAAAGTGTTTAATAAAGAACAGGAAAAGACTGAGGGCATTTTGGGACAGGATCATTGAGTATTTAAATAGAATGCTTCCATAAAAAAAAAAAAATAAAATTCAAGATCTTTGGCTATTTTACACCAGCTGGCAAAACAGCCAGTGACGTGCATATCTCAGACTTGAGACTCATTCGGATACAGCTTCTATCAGGCAAAATAACACTGCTGGAGTCATATACATTTGCTATGGGATTTTTTTATTCTATTAACCTGACATAATTGGCATATAGCTATAATATGCTCCTATTTTTTGTGTGGATGATCTGGATATAGTAGTCTACAATACATTAATTACCTTCAAAGTGCTTGGTAAGGAACAGAGGCCCTCTTCCAGATCAAGACTAGGTTGACCCTAGCCAGTAACAATGCACCCCACTACTTACTCCTCCCCAGTGAGATTGGAAAGAAAATTGGAAGGGAAAAAGTAAGACAATTTGTGGATTAAGATAAGGACAGTTTAATTCATAAGTGAAGCAAAGCCATATACTTCCCATTGACAGAAAGATATTGAGCCACTTCCTGGTAAGCAGGGCGTCAACATGCATAAACTTACTTGGAAGGACATGGACCATAAGTCACCAGCATCTCCTCTTACTCTTCCTTTCCCCGCATTTTTTTGCTGGGCACATTTTCTTATGGTATGGAATGTCACTTTGGTCAGTTTGGGTTAGTTGTCCCAGCTGTGTTCCCTTCCAAATTCTGGTGCACTGCCAGAAGAGTTAATGACTTCGGAATTTATTGAGGTTTGTCTTTTAACTTACAAATGAGCTGATAGGGTAATTTCACCATTCTCCAGTCTGATATCTTCCATAATAAATCTCGTGCACAGACACATTGTGATATACAGAAAAAAGCACCAATATATATGAAGCACCAAGAAACTAATCCCTTCAGTATACACTATACTTGGTTAAACAGAGATAGCAAATGGATTTGCATCTCTGAGGGGAATGCCTGTTATGCCTTTGATAGGGTTTTTGTGAAGAAAATATCTTTTTATCCATATTACCAATAGATTGGTCATCTGCTCAGTTTCATAGATTTCAGTACTTAAATTACATATTAATTTTTTCAGCCAGCCATTTCCCCCTTGTCCAGAGAATTCAGAATTCTGGGCAGCCTTTCATCTTCCTGTGAACAAGTTCAAGTAATCTAAAAATAACCAGCCATTAACTAGCAATTACTTTTCTGTCTAAGGAAAAGTAGTAACTGACTGTATGCAAACAATCTTCCTCAGTGTTGATTAAAACAGATACACTTAAGTCATATTCTTGTAATCAACACAAAGAAATGGAGTGCCATTAAGATGCAAGCCTCAGCTGAAGACGACTGCCATCCTAAGCAAAAAGGAAGATGTGACTTACAACTTGCATTCAATAATATAAATAATTACAGAAAGGAGGTAAACAGTTGTGATGTGCCCTGTAAGTTCCTCAGAACCTGTTTGCCATGCAAAAGCTCAATGCTTGTTAGAGTCTCCTAAGTTATATATTGTTGCTAGGGGACAGTACTGCCACCCCAATTCTTGTGGTGCCAGCACTCTGGCTCACACAGCTAAGCAGGCCCTACTCCACTGCAGATAGGGCAAGTAGGATACTTTTAAGGTACTGCAGTGTATGTTACTTTAAATATGGACTATCTTGCCAATCCCCATGCTATTACCCTAATTAGCATACAACCCGAGTTAGGTTAAAGGCATCCATTAACTTTTTAGTTGTAACTTCAAGAACTGAGAGATCAGCTACAAATGTTTATATAAGATACATATGATGACATGAGAGACTCCACTGAATCTTCACACACTAACATTAAATTACAACAGTTCTTCCACTCCTTTACTGAGCTCATTTTCCATCTTGCCTAGAAGGTTAGCAGTCGTGGTTTCAAGCCTCAAGCATACATTAATCCTCACACGGCACCTATTAAAGAGAGTATATTCAGAAGCTTCTGCCAGAGAAATTATTCCTAACAGAAAGCTACATTTAAACAGTTTTGATGTTAATAATCACAGGAGACCTGCAGAGTACTTCCTCGGGTTGGTTGCTAGACTTGTTTTGGTAAAAAATGTCTTTAGACAGTTTGTTCTTTTAGACCTTCTAATAGTCCCGACAATATAATCTTTTGCTCATCTTAATTCTCTCTCCTTACCATAGGCAGTCTAGTCACTCTTTTTCATTAGTTGTTCAGTTCCTCAGCTAAATGTGTTACACCAGATGTAGTCTCCTATACCCAGCCTGTCAGTAAATAATTTCTTGCTTCGGTAAAGAAGCCTTTGTCACGTTTCACCTTTTGCTGACCCACTGGTTGCTTCAGTATAGAATATCTTTCACTGAATATGTGTTTTATACCAACCTGTAGGGCTCAAAATTTGTATAAATTAAATTAGGAGAAATTTACATAGTTATTTGCTGTTTTGTGAATGAGTGAGGCATGATGTGCACTAAAAACTTTGGAACTGATAACTGCTTACAGGATGCTTAACCACTTCTGGTATACTCCAAGAACTCTATCAAAGACTTACTCTACACTGCTTTAAAGCCTGGAAAGGCAAAAATAGCAGCACTATTCAGAAGAGACATCATTGTAAATGCAGTCAAGATATGGTGGAGTAAAATTATTTGTAATCACAAATATTAAACATGAACTAAGAATTTTATACATGAACAAAAAAGGCAATCTAACATGGTGAAACATACAGTTAAAGATAAAAGCATAACTGTAATGCCAGTAAGGGCAGCTAAAAAAGAGGAAAAAAAGATAGGAGACTGAAGCAGATCACTCGCTTTTTTTCATGGTCTATAGTCTCTGCAAAATAAAGCAGCCTTGTCCTAAGCAAACCCTCTTCTTTCTACTTTCTTGGGCATAAAAGTGTAACCCTATTAATGCCTAGTCTGAATTTGTCCTAAAAAAGGATGAAATATTTTGCATCAGAGAGATTTTGGTTATAGAAAAGTAAAACACAAACTGCTACTATATTTTACCTCCATTTATTATCGCAGAGTAGCTGTTATTCAGTTCATCATACACTCTTTCGTTATAAGAATAACTCCTGTGTCTATCCTTCTCCCGATTTGAAATTTTCTGCTTCTTTTGTATCTGCTCAGATGACATGCCACTGCAGTTTTGAAGGCAGTCTCCAGGAAACTTCATACAGAGGAGCCAGAATTGTCTCTACAACTGTAAAATCCAAACACTGACTGTGGCCAATCACAGTATAACTGAAAAAAATATTGGCTGAATGTACTCGTACATTTTCTTCTATTTATACTAATTTCCTTTAGCAATGTCAACTCTAACTCAGAGAAAACTTATTTTTTCCTACACTTATTCATTAAGAATCAGAATGTTCTACATCAAATTCTGTAGTCTTCAGTTGAAGCCTAGTGCTACATGATAGATCCCCACTAGCCTGGGTCTACTAAAGCAAAACTCCTCACAGAATCACTAACAATTTTGCTCAAACCTAGAGTTTACTTCTTACAAGGAATTCAGCAACTGGACCAGTCTCACACCATCATTCTGAACATCCAGACATCAGATGGCAGTTTGTGATAAAGAACAAAATGAAAGATCGCAGACTAAACCAGCAGCACACATGAATAAGTGATTTCTCTCTCCACAGTCATCACAAGAATGATATCAATCATCACCTGCAGCTGTCTTCCTCTTCTCATTTGATCTCTATCTTTTGCATGTTTAAAGGCCAAAAAAAAAAAAAAAAAAGAGGTATGGTAGTGTAAGGTGAATGAACATATAGAAACATTCGACCACGATTCAGACATACAGTCTATTAGGTATCCATTGTGAAAGACAATTTCCTGATATAGGTTTGGACTTGGTGCTTTGAATGAAGTGTTAGAAAAACAAAAGAAATATCATAAAGAGGAAGCTAACATTCTAGCTACACTCCCATTACATGTGTTACAGTCTATTCACACAAACATCTCATGCTTTATATGCAACATCGGTCTGGATGGTATGCTATCCATTTTTGCAGGGCTGCCCCTTTGTACTTCATTATAAATCAGGAGAGAAAATAGTTTCAGAGGCTGTAATTTTTTGTCATATATAACAGACATCTTAGTCAATAAATTTTCATAGTATTTGAAAGACTCATAATTAAAAAATTAACCCAAACAGAACAACTGTAAATTAAATAAGCAAATATGTAACGTAAGAATAAAATATTTTTTTTTACTTTAAATCTTACAAATAGAATGGACACTCCAGAACATACACGATATTCAAAAAAGCAGACAAACTATTAAAAAGTTCCCTTTGCAGAGTATGAGCAACTTTTACAACCTCAAAAATGGAATCAAATCTTGATAAACCATAGCCTATACTATGGCTTTTGGATTATATTTTAGTTTAGTGATGCACATTAGAAAACAATGATTATCAAGTAGCTTTTGTCACCTGTTATCACCAAGAGAACACCCAGGGAAGAGTGAGGAGGTCAGAATCCAGTAAACAGCATCCAAAAGTCAAAATTCAATAAACAGCACCTAAAATACAGTCTGTGAATGGAGTCTCTAGAAAGGGCCCAGAAGAAGAGGTCCCCCCAGTACTTCTCCAGGAAAATCCCTGTCACTTTCATTGTTACTATTATTAAATATAATTGCTCCTGAAAAAGTCAAGTTGCTAAATATACACAAAGTAAATTATATTAAAATTAGACTTTTCTGTTTTAATACCTATTTTCTCATTATTCTATAATTTGCTTTATGGTTTAAGTACTTGGTTTTTAAAACTTTATTATCAATTTTATCTGCTTTCATAGCTCTGATTTACATATCTATTTATCCCATAACTGTATTATATTTTGATCCATGCTCCTTTGTTTCTCTTGACAACTGAAAATGGCCTAATGGAACGTACATTTTGAAGATAGGAAGAGCGACAGAGTCTTTGAACACGACAGCACAAAGTGTGTGGTCATTTTCAGTCAGTTACAAAAGACCTTGGTCTCACGAAAAGCTTGTATGCGATTTGCTAAGTAAGAGGTCCTAAACAGTCTTGCATTTTAATGTTATTTAAGGACGCACCTTTATTTTCGGATTTCAACCTTTTCCAAAATAATTCTGATGTAAGATCACTTCTTTGGCTTTGAACCATAAAACAGAGATAAAAAAAATCTTAAAGACATTTGAGAAGTCAATAATACTTTAAGAGTTTCTCTTCAACTTTTCTATTGCATGCAGCAGCATGAGTCTCAGACCAAATTCTTTATTTGGTAGAGTCAGTGATATATATGATGAACTGATAACATACCCACAAGAGCACAGCAGCATGCCTTTGCTTCTCATGAATGACTGACAAATCCTGCTAATCCATCCTGACCACAAAAGAACAAGAGAAATTATACCTGAACTAGGTCTATATTTACCATTACTGAACATCTTCAGGGATAAAACTGGCCACACTACACAGGAAGCATTCAACAGAACCTTTAGCATTAATGTCAACCACAATTAGTAGATTTTATTTAGGTATCTGAAATAACCTGAAACTAGTACCATGCAATACAGAGTAGTTTGAAAAAAATACATGGGGAGGAAGCAGAAAAGCTTTCATTATTTTCTTTTCCAAAACTGACTGACTGGAAATAGAAAGCAACAATTATTTTTTTTTTTTTTAGGAATGCTTACATCTCAGGTTCAATTTGTTTGTTTCAGTCTATTCAGCAAAATTTGTTATAACTTTTTTTAAAAAAACACTCATTGAAAAGTTCACTTAGGGCTGAAGAAAGGTAAATATTTGAGACAAAGATATTAAGAAAAACAATGTGCCTTCATCATTAATACTGAAAAGTCTCATGGTGCAAACTCTTTTCTTAATGCAGGATCAAAATTTATTTTTTGGTACTTGTGTCTGTTTCCTCTCTTCCCTTCACTGACTGTCACAAAGAAGAGCCTGACTTTAATTTTCTCTGGAATATCCCACTAGGCATCCAAGAACAACAAGATTCCACCTCAGACTTCTTCTAAGACCTTAACAAATTTACATCTCTGCACCTCTCCTCACATGCCAGGAATACTGTTCTCCAGCTAACTGATGGCATTTTACACATGCTGTATTATAATATCTGAAGAATATACATTATCTTGCTCAGACACATCCAGTCATTTTTGTTTAATGTGAATCATAGAATTCCAACTACTTATGTTTAGCACTGTTCACTTCTATGAAGTCTCATGGAGTTCTTTTTGTTTTGCTTTTAAGAAAGCAAGAAAATATGATTTTCTATTAAAAAAAATACACCAGGATTTGATTTTGTTTTCACTTTAGCACAAAACACAAACTAGACATTTAGATATACCACAAGAGAGAAAAACCAGAATTGGTGACAGTCTAATGGCTCAAGGCCATATGTTAACCCAGTCCAGCTAATCTGAATTTTACAACAGGATTCAAAATAAAACCACTTAAAATGTTGGCAGTGACTAGTAGCCCTGACCCTTGTTTTGAGTTGTTTCAGAACCACCCTGCAATATACCCAGTGCTTCAACACACTTCTGAGCACGGCAACCTCCTGCCGTCCAGCAGCAGAATAAGGCCCTTTATCATTCACCTTAGGTCTGTTTTGGCCTCTGGCATTCCTCCTGTTTACTTATACCTTCCAGGTTTCATGAAATGTTAACAACTTCCCAGCTCATTCAAGACTTGCAAATGGCCCAATTCCCCTTCCACTATGAATTAATGCATAAAACATTGGAAATCATGTGAATATTGAGTAACGTGACCAGCTTCTACCTCTAGTAAACCTCTTGGGGTTATTTTTCAAAGGAAGACAAAGCAAAAACACCTCTTCTCCTCCCAAAGCATCACATAAAGTAACAAACTCTGAAATTTTCCAGTTCTAGTGTTCTCATTTTCTCAAATAATTCATCTCTCCCTAAAGCGACCTTCACTCAAGCTCTCACAAAAAAGTCTATTTTCTTCTTGCAAAGCCACGTTGTGCTAACATCAAATTCTTATTCTTCTGAACCATCCTGCTAAAGCAAGCATCAGCTATATCAGCTTGAGGATCTGTTCAGTTCTCACTTAACTTTCTTAGTGTGGGAAAAAACAACACTCTATCACTCCCTTTTATTCTTTGCCTTCCAAGAATAGTAATACTTTACCATAAATTCAGCTGTATTCAGGACTGTGCATACACCGCAGCAGATTAACACTGATGCAAAATGTTTCTTAATTTTTACATAACTCCTATTGCTATTGAATCACATAAGGCTTTTGAGTTTTGTTTTGTTTGTTTCCTCCCTCCTCAATTTCTTCTGGCATCAAGACTTGGTTCCCTGTATATCCCAGTCAGTAATTCTACAAAACCCTAAAGAACTACTAAAGGCAGTTTAATTTGATGAGTGCTGAAGACATAGAAAGCAGAGAATATGACACATGCTATTTTAGAGTAACAGTTTTCTTCAAATGCATATTCAATTAACAGAAACCCAGGTCTGGCATAGACATGGGCCTATCTATACTCACTATGTGCAGCTGCAGGAAATCACCAAGCCCAGGGGCACTGTCAATCCGAACAAGGATTCCATCCTTCACTGTTGTGCTGAAGCCCACAGCAAGACGGTCTGTCCTCGTGCTCGGTCTATCATTAGCTGGCCAGGTGTACAGGATGAGACCTCCACTCTTCCCAAATATATATGTGGCACCAGCTACAAAATAGAAAACCGAAGAAAAATGTATTAGTTACTTATTTGCCAACTCTGGTAGTAATGTTTTGTCTTCCAAGAACAATTTAAGCAAGCACATGCTTTCATTAGTTACAGGGGTGAAATTATTGCCTCCTGCTGGCAGGCCTGATGAAGTACATCATTAGTTCCTAAGTAAAGACAAGCAGAATTTAAAATAAAGGTAAGTGAAGAGTTAATCAAGACTTATCAAGATGGTTTATCAATATGAATGATTTCATTAGTACTAGTACTCAAACAGTGCTGGATATGACATTGCTCTTCAAGGGAGGGAAAACAACAGGCCACTTCTGTTTCAAATGCATGGGTTTCAGTCTTATTAGTGAATTTAAAGGAAATATTTGGCCATTCTCTTTGAGGTTGGACTTGCCTTCAGCTGAAGGCTAGTCACACAGGGTGGAAGCCTATCTTTTTCTCAAAACTTTCCAAGAATTTTGGTTATCAAGTCCACATATTTCCAGCACTGTTCGTCTTTACAGTGAGCCTGGGAGTTTGTTCCTTGCCCTTGTTTTTAAGGACAACACCAAACCTCTCCCAAGCTGAACACTGTCCTCCCACATTCAGGAGGGCCATCTGAGCTGAGGAAGACAGACACGCAAGTGAGGAATTACTGTCATAGATGAGGAAGCTGAGAATTGAAAGCATTTGGAGTTCACATTTTGACTTGTACTCAACACTCTGAATTAGGAGAAAGATTTTATAACTCAGCAGTTATAAAATCAGCTCCTGAGCTCCTTGGGAAATATATCTAAAATTCCTGTCCTAGACCCAAAACTACAGGCAGGCCAGGAACAACACTTCTCAATGCTGCAGCCAGTTACCGCACCTCATTTTCTGACCGCTATTACAGCAGTTACATAACAGTAAGCAAAAATAACCAGCTTCCATTACTGCAACAAGGATGAAGTATCTGTAGAAAGTACAGGCAATTACTGGGTACATTTTCTAATCTGAGTGAAACTACAGCTGTTTGGGGTTTTTTTCCACCATACCAACAAGAAACCTGTAAGAAGCAATTGTGAACAGAGTAAATGTAGTTAGATTCAGAAACAGGGATCATATATGGGAAACTTCTACATTTGCCTACAAAGCTGCATCTTCACTAAAGCTCTTTATGACCTAAATTCCAAATAAATGCTACACATTAGTAGAAATAATTGATACACTTCCCCCATGCTAAAGAGGCTTCCTCCAGACATCTCAGAACACATTACCAAAACAGACATCAAAAACTCAGCCAGACAGGAATGAAATGATTTGTGAACGGCTGACTCAATGATATAGTGAAAATGAACCATGTTTCCTTCCTTCCAGGCCTGTGCATATCCAACAGAACATGCCCTCAGAAAAATCAGACAAATATGTCTGAAATCAGGGTTAAATAGGAAATTTCACTCATAATTCTGAATTAACAAAAGAGCACATTGGCATTTTGGAACGGTGCACATATATTATTTCAGTTTCAGAAAGATTAATTTTACAGACTGAACTCAATCTCCTCATTGAGCTTTGAATTCTAGATAGAGGGTGCATGACTAATGCAAGATGCATAGAAAGAGGTTTTGTTTGTCTGTTTCTTTAAACAAGTTCCCAGATGAATCTATAACCTTATGGTTAGATGGTTGGAGATGACCAAATAGTGAATTATCTATATCTTCCCCCAATGCAGAGGTATACCAACAGCCCCCTAAAACTATGCTACAAATATACTCCTTTGGCTTAACAGTTTGTTCTGTAACTTGTGTGCATACTTGCATTACAGACCAAAACTAGGCACTGCAAAGCATTAAGCAAAACAGGATTTACTCATTCTTGATGGCTTAACAGATTAAACCTCACTTTTCAAAATTACTCTCACTCGAACTGCAAGTTCTCCTTTTCTTTCTAATGGTTATCAAGCCCATTAGCAGGAAAAACAAACTTGAAGGAGAGTTCTTCACTATTTATGAAGTCAAATTACTTATTTGCTGCTCTAAGACCATTTGGCTGTGGGTAGACCATGTCAGTCCTCCAATGAGAGCCAATTAGAACCAATTATGTCCTCATAGGCCTTTCACGAAATTTAACTGCTTAAATAGATCTTATTTTCTTCTCACAGAGCACAGATTTTGCTTCTAAGTCTAACCTGAAGATATTGAGTACTTTGGTATTGAAGTACCAAAGGTTCCTAAGGTAAGGAGCAGAGATAACATGGTAAAAATCTACCTCTGTTGAGTCTTATTTCAGTTTTTTGTGAGATTGCTCTACATAATATTTCATGAAGACATGGAGTGCTCTGGCTCAGCTGGGAATGTCAACTCAGTTCTGGGGTTCAGCTGGCCCACAGGCTGTCAAACTTTATCTTAAATGTGGCAAGGTTTCACTATGATGGATTTTGCAGCCATATACTTTGAAAAGGCATCGAGGTCTTGAAACAAAGATAATTCTGATGCAACAACCAGAGAAGCGCTACCCAAAGAGACCTGTTAGTAGAAGCCCGGTGACCAGCAGTTGTTTTCTTATTGTCCAGGTCAGAAATATCTGCATAATGGCAGACAGACCACTTGCTTTACCTGTGTACAGCTTAATATACAATAATTTGCTGGATACATCAACATCTCTTCACCATCTTTTTTAGGACATATATGATACCCATTACCACATTTGAAAAGAGATGCATATTAACATTGTGTCAGTATAATTTTTCCCACAAATTATGAAAAATAGTCAATACTCTGAAAACACAAGGTGCAAACATCAAGTAAAAGTGGAAGAGGAAGTATATACCAAGAGCTAAAACCACATTGTAATCACATAATGGAAAAAACCAACAACAAACAAACAAAAAAAACCAAACAAAAAAAAACCCAAACCCTGCAACACAAACCTGCTTGGCTTAAGTCATTCTATTTGACTGGAGCAACCATGGGTTTATAGAGTCTGAAACTTCAAGAGAAGTTAAAAAGGCAAACAGAATCACAGCCCTAAACTTCAGGAAAAGAGATTTCAGCTTCACCAGAACTTGACAAGACCTCAACAACTCTATCTGCTTAGCCTTGCTTTAAGCTAGTGTGAGTGATCTGGCTGGACCAGTTTACCTCCAGCAGTCCCTTCTGATCTTAAATCAATAACTATCCTTACTTTGTGATGTTGCAGAGAATTGTAGAATAATTAACTGAAGAACTCTGACTTAAAAAAAAAAAGACTAGTGAAATGAAAGTCTGTTGATCTTGTGATCTACTCGTTTTACCCAAGCTTTGTCACAGATCACTTCATTAGACAAAAACACATACCTTTTTCCCAAGACACTTTCTCTTCAAGACAGACAGAAGAAACACTTAATGAACAGCCACTTTCTATTTAGTTTTTCCTCATTGTTCAAGGTTTAGTTATGTAACTCCTTTAAAAAATATAACACCAACTGTACCCCGACAATAGAAAAGTCTGAGAGACTGATTAATTCTATTGTGTTGTTGTTAGTGTTTTACCACTTCAACTATATAACACTACCTTCAACCTATATCCTGCAAAAAAAAAGAAATTAAAAAAATAAAATCAAGGATACAAGCTCACAAAATTATTTCCCCAGTCAGTAGTGTGAGCAATCTCACTTCTCACAGTGCCCTGGACCAGATTTACTGTACCAACATGTAAAAGCAAATGGAAGCAGAATATTTTCAGCTGCTCTACTGGGATGTTGCACACAGAACTTGGTCAGCATTGGGAGTTCAGAGAACCAAAAGTTATATATATAGTGAGGGAACACTCCCTACAGATTTAGGCTACTAGAATGCCATGACATGGTTAGCATATACAAAGCTTAGAAACTCATAAAACTTAATGTGGCAGAGCGGCAGTTGACTTCTCCCAGAAATTGCATAACTTGTAGTTATAACTTGTATCTTTGGTGTTCAGAGATTTAAACATCAAAGGTAGGTATGTTGCAACATACATGGCTATGGTGCCTCCATATCTACGTTAGGAAAATTATGTATTTACTAGCTATATTCATGGATAGAGCTGTTAGATAACTCAGTCAAAACAAAATAGTTTGAAGCAAAGACTTCTCAAGGAAAACCCCTAACAAAAAAGTTATAACCAAGGTTATAAACCACAGTAAAAAATGTCTAAAAGTGAGCTGTGCTAAGAAACATCTAGTTGAAGGTGGCACTGTCAACTGTCATTTTAACTGAGTTATCACTGTTTCCCTCATCATCACCCAAAGTCTTTAAAAACCTATTTTAAGGAAGAATAACCTTCAATCAACATGGTACAACTGCAGCAGCTATATCCTGTCTAAGACTAATCTAGAAAAGTAGCAGAAAACAAGTCTAACATCTGCACAAATTATAACTTCTGTGCCCTAGGGATCCTGTGAATTTCCCCAAATTAAATGTCCAACTGCAAATTCTCTATTTGCATCTACTAAGCCATCAACAGACTCTTTTGCCTCAGCTACAGCTGTTTTCCTCCATTCCTTTAGCAGCAGAGTGCAGGCCACAGTTTGCTTTCACCTCAAGGGGCATCCAGGACACCTGGAACGGAATGCCCCAGGGGTGGAAAAAAAGCCCCTATTTGCCATGGACTGCGCCAGACTGCACTGGAAAAGGGTGAGGCTCCAGAACATCAGCAATACATTGATTACATCATCATATGGGGTAACACAGCAGAGGAGGTTTTTGAGAAAGCAGAGAAGATAATCTAAATTCTCCCAAAGGCTAGTTTTGCAATAAAGCAGAGTAAGGTCAAGGGACCTGCCCAGGAAATTCAGTTTTAGGAAGTAAAATGGCAAGATGTATCTAATCAGATTTCAATGGATGTCATCAACAAAATATCAGTTATGTCCCCACCAACCAGTAAAAAGGAAACATAAGCATTGCTAGGTGCTAGGTTTTTTTGGAGAATGCATATTCCAGATTACAGTCAGATTGTAAAACCTCTCTATCATGCGACCCAGAAGAAGAACAATTTTAAGTGGGGTCCTGAACAACAACAAGATTTTGAACAAATCAAACAGAGTGATTGTTCATGCAGTAGCCCTTGTGCCAGTCTGGAGCCAGTCTGGACAGGACAAGATGTGAAAAAATGTGCTCTACACTGCTGCCAGGGAGAATGGTCCTTCTTGGAGCCTCTGGCAGAAAGTACCCAGGGAGACTCAAAGACCATCCCTGGGGTTCTGGAGTCAGGGTACAATGGATCTGAGGTCTGTTACACCCCAACTGAAAAAAGATACTGGCAGCTTATGAAGGGGCTCAAGCTGCTTCAGAAGTGATTGGTACTGAAGCACAGCTCCTCCTGGCACCTCGACAGGCAGTGCTGGGCTGGATGTTCCAAGGGGAAATTTTTTCCACACATCATGCCTCTGATGCTATGTAGAGTAAGCGGATCATGCTGATCACACACAAACTTGAATAGTAAACCCCGATCACCCAGGGATTTAAGAAACCATCATTTGAGACTACCCAAAGGCAAAAATTTCAGACTATCATCATTAGAGAAGGAGAAGGTGGATCTGGACTGGAAAGATAAAGATAAATTATTCCTGGCTCAGTGGGCCCATGACACCTCATGTCACCAGCAAAGAGATGCAACATTCTGACGGGTTTGTGATAGAGGGGTAGACTTAACCATGGACACTATCTCTCAGGTTATCCATAACTGTGAAACATGTGCTGCAATCAAGCAGGCCAAAGGATAAATTCTCTGTGGTATGGAGGACAATGATTGAAACATAAATGTGGGGAGGCCTGGCAGATTGATTACATCACACTCCTGCAATCCCACCAAGGCAAACACTACATGCTCGCAACGGTAGAAAGAACCACTGGATGGTTGGAGATGCACCCTGTGCCCCATGCCATGGTCTGGAACACCATCTTGGGCCTTGAAAAGCAAGTCCTGTGGTGACATGGCACTCCAGAAAGGACTGAGTTGGACAGCAGGACTTGTTTCAAAAGTAGCCTCATAGACACTCGGGCCAGGGAACACAATATTGAGTGGGTATATCATATTCCCTATCATGCACCAGCCTCTGGGAAAATTGAATGGTACAATGGACTGAAAAACCCCATTGAAAGCAATGGCTAGTGGGACCTTCAAACATTGGGATCTTCATTTAGTGAAGGCCACCTGGCTAGTTAACACTAGAGGCTCTACCAATTAAGCTGGCTCTGCCCAGTCAGAAGCTCAACGTATTGTAGAAGGGAATAAAGTCCCCTTGGTGCATATGAGAAGCGTGTTACAGATGTCAGCTTGAAATAGTCCTGTCTCAAGCAAAGGCAAATGCATCCACGGGATTTTTTTTTGCTCAAGGACCTGGGTGGACTTGGTGGGTAATGCAGCGGGACAGGGAAACACAATATGTACCTCAAGGGGATTGGATTTTTGGGTGAGAAAAGTCTGTAATGTTGAATTGTGTAATTTGTTGCTGAATGACACTGTCACTGTATGCCATAACTCCCATGGACAATGAGGATGGATTGCTCCAGATATAACAGTTGAGAACTCCTGATGCAGCTTGGAACCAGCCAACAGCACACAGGCTACCCTGCCCTGAAAGACATCTAAGATGGATAGAACCCAGTCATGGACCAAATGAACTCAACAGACATCTTGGAGGGACAGCCATTGATTATGGAAATGGTACTTGTTCTTGTGTATATATTTATATAGTTGGAAGGTGTAGGATTTGGGAATGATATAGATGGTATCAAATACCATACACTCAATTGGGAAGTCCTAAACCATGACAAGTATAGATAATATTTTACTTGTTAACATTTTTGTAAAAGGACTGGAAGCTTTTTTTAAATTCCTGGTGCAAGAAATGGAAGACATCAATTTTTAAAGTCCAAGACTTGTAAGTATTCAAATAAAAGAACCCTACTGCATTTTTCTTACCACTGCTTGCTTTTCTTGTACTTTTCTGCCCATGTCCCATTTTGTGCCTACTTTACGATCCTACTATATTTTCTGTTTAGTCCAGTAGTTCTGATGAGTCTCTTGGGATATTTCATATGCCAGTGTAAAGGTCCTAACATAATCATACCCTTCTGCTACTTAACAAGAAGCTATCAGTTCAACTACAGGAAAATTTGTGATGGTAACATTTTGCTCTTCTTTCCTGGCAAGAAACTGAAATTTGGGTTATTTTCAAGAAGTGTTGTCAAACAGTAAGATCAGTAACACATTATGCCTGACCACAGGTTACATGAGCAAATCAAGAGTCAATTCACACCAGGAAGGAAACCTTGGTAGCCCCTGTAATTAGCAGCTCTTTAATCGACAGGCATCTAAAGGTATAATTAAATAATGGAGATAGTTTATACAGACATTCAAATATTCCCACAAAGTCTCAGTAAGAAAACATAGAGCTTTTCCCAAATTTACATAAAGAAAAAGTAATGGTGACCCTTATCTTATTGCACCCGGACTAGGCAGTTCATTTGCTATTTCCATTCCCAGAAAAGGCACTAGTAAAGGAATTCATGTTAGAATACTAGCATGAAAGCAAGTGAGAAGAGATCAGGCATACATCTGAAGAAACTCGGTAAAGACAAAAAATGATGCTTCCTGCTGCAGCAAATTATTTGGTCACATAATAAAAAAGCAGTTCCAAAAAAACATGGTATATAAAGAGCTATTCTGCCCACACAAGTGTAGATGAACAAGGAAACTTGGAAGAGTGCTAAGACCAATTTCTGTTCTAATAGAAAACTCTGACAAAATAGATTGGAGGTTTTGCCTGAAATCTGACCAGATCGATCTGATCACTGCCCTCAAAATTAAGGTCTCTGCCATATGTTCACAGCTTAAGGTAGACTGCATATTTGACCACTCAGTTTCCAGTCAGAGGAACCACTGCAGCATAGCTCTTCGGGCCTTAACTCGGCCAGACAGTTCAGCATCTAATGTGTAGCATCCTGCTACACTCTTGAGGAAAAACAAGCCATTCTTTGACCACCAGTTCTAAGGGGGAGTGCAAGCAAACAACACACCCTGCACAAACCAGAAAAGTGTGCCACAAGTTTCAAATGGCTTCTGTCTGTTTATTGCTCCCCAAAAGTTTATCATGACAATGTAGACAAGAAAACATCAGTTGAAACCTGTGCACTGTCAAAAAGATATGCACTGGCTGAGTAAAAAAATGAAGCTTCTAACATCTGTTTTTACATAACTTACTCTGGCCACATCAAATAGAATAACCGTGCTGTGCAATTCCAAATTTCTGCTAATTGCTTAGGAGTAAAAAGAGTGAAAAAATGACAAAGGAGTATTTTGAGGACCATCAAAGAAATAAAACAGTTTCTTTATGCATTAAAAACAACAATAGTGATGAAAATAGGTAAAGTTTTTACCTGGTTTTGATATATACTCCTGAAGAGCACGAAAGATTTAGCTGACTCTTCATTACTTGAGATCATTTCAACTGGGTCAGCTCTAGGTGTGCTGGAATATCTGTATTGTCTAGAGATGACCTAACAGGTGTTCCAGATCTCTAGCTTCCGCAGTTTTATTTTTTTAAGTTATTTCCATGGGGGTTGTCCACTAAATGCATTGCATTCAGCATCATACAGCTTCTGTGCTCCACAGTTACATTAGATGCATGATAGCATTACCAGCTACCATTATCCAATAAATTAATAATGGAGAATTAAAAAAAAAGAGCAAGAGAGAGGTGTCCCATTCCTTCTGCCCTTCCAAATTTACCAAGGCATCAATCTTGACAACAGCTATTCTTTGTCTCCAGTTATAAGCAGTCATCCCATTGCCCTCAATACTATACTTCAATTACATTGTAACTCTAATCTTTATTTTAGTACTCCTTTTCCTATTCCACTTCACATCACACCAAATAAAAAAGTTCTTAGACAAAAGAATTAATGAGATCTCAGGAACTAAAAACAAGCCAGACATCAACACCTCCCCTGCCTTCAAGCATATACACCAGTCTCCTTACATTATATGAATGACCTGCAATATCAGGATATCCCAGGGACATCTTTTGAGTTACGTTCACTCAATCACACACATCAAGAAATGGAAGCCTAGTCAAAACCGAGTATCATCAATCAGCATGAAAAGTCCTATTCCTCCTTCGCCTAAAGATCTCTCTGGCACTTGTACATCTCTGTGACTCAGCTGCTGTATTTTTCAGACTCCGAGTTTAAAAGGTCTATTAATACAAACACTTGCTTAATTAAAGAGAAATTAAAAAAAAAAGGGGGGGGAGGCAGTATGTTGAAAATGTTACAGAAGATCTAATAATCATCATCTGGTTCATTTGACCATTCCATCACAGGATTCATCCTAGAAGGAAAGAGAGACTGACCTAATGCTTTCTTCAATACAGCTGCTGAAATATCCTTTTATTTATCAAGAGCTTTACATTGCCTAAGAGAAAAGAAAACTTAAAGCTGTGGAAAATGCAAAGCTCATGAACCTCTTTTTCCCTTCAGGATGCTTGTTCTTCCCTTGACAAACCCTCTAAGACTGAAACTGAACATCATACTCATCACAAAAAGTAGACATTGCTTGGCATGAAACTGAAATTCCTTTCTTACTTTAAAATATGAAGGAGTTTTTTTCTGTACAAAAAGGAGAAGGAGCTATAAAAGCTGCAACACAAAACAGAAGCAGCAATTCAGATCATGCCTGCTTTCTGCGTTTGTCTTTTTTAATGACAGCAAATTAATATGAGTCACTTTCCTCCCAGTATGTGTGCATCAGCCAGCAATCGGATTAGACAGTATGCTACTTCTTATTAGTTACACTGCATTATAAAGATTGGAAGAGGAAAAGGAGGAGAGTACAGAAATGTTTCTAGAACTACTAGAAGGTCCAAGATATCTGTAATTCAAGCAAAAACTTTCTCTAAATCTGGGATACTGAGAAGATTGAGATTTTTTCCCAAATCTGAATTTGCCATTGGGCATGTTGGGGATGTTTATCATCTCAGAAGGAATTTAGGGATTAGCTTCTGACTAAAACAGATCCAAGGTGACCACAGGCACACCATCTTAAATGTAACAGACTGCAACTCTGAAAATATTTCAGTAATACCTAAATTTCCATTATAACAACATGATTGGTCAGACAAGGATCATGCTAGTTCACTATCATGTCTTCAGCACTCATCCTAAGTGGATACCCAAGGAAAGCTAAGAGTAGACCAAGCCTATTTCCTTGAAATATGCATCTGCACCATGGGTCTTTTCATCAATTAACTCAGCCTCATATGGTCTGTTTTTACAGTAATCCCAAAAAAGATCTAATTTTCAAGTACTTATCCAGTCTCTCCTTGAATACATTTAGAAGTTTTGCATTCACAATAATGATTTACAAACATTTAGCAATGACTCACAAATCTGCCCGTGATGTAGCAAGTTAAACGTTAGCCAGCTGTGGGCCCCATCAGCAGAGGCAGCCCACAGTATCTTGTACTCTATTAGCTGGACCTTAGGCTGTTAGTAGATGAAGTGATTATTCCCCTTTCCTCAGTGCTTGTTAGACTGCATTCAGAATAATGCATCTAATTTTGCACTGACAAACTGGGGCAAGTTCAGTGAAGCGTCAGAAAGACGGTCAGGTGGCTGAACTGCCTGCCTTGTGAGGAAATGCCAAAGGATTTGGGCTGTATCAGCTTGAAGATGACACAGCTTCAAGGGGACCCAAGAACAGTCTCAGAGCACCTGCAAGGAGGTTATTGAAAAGCCAAAGGAAGACTCTTCGTAGTGGTGCACAGGGAAAGCACAGGATGCAACTGGAATAGTTCAAAGTGAGAGAATCTGACTCCATAGTAGAATAAAGCTTTCTTCTTACTAGGATGGACAGACAAACAGGTTGCCCTGGGACATTTTGGAGTGTCTGTGTGTGTGTAGGTTATAAAGATATGACTACATAAAACCCCAAGTGACCTGATCTGACCTCACAAGTGACCTTGCTCCTAGAAGGGGTTTAGACTAGACACTTGGCTGAGGTCTCTTTCAGCTTGAGTGAAGAATCACCTTTCTGTGTGAAGAATCATCTTTTTCATACTTGCTCTTGCTAAATAGATCACATGTTCCCTAGTTCTTGTTCTGTAAGGCATAGTAATCTGTCCCTATATCTATCCTCTCAGTGTCAATCTGGCCTTGCAGAATTTTATCATACCAGCACCCTCAATCCTTAAGTCATTTCTTTCAGTGAAAAGACCAATTGTGTCATCAAATTCAGCCCCCACAGCTTTAGGCAGCCAGATGAAACATATCAATTTAGAAAAAGTCCACAAGGACAATTTTTCCAGGTTTTGTTGTTTTTTTGTGTGTTTTTTTTTTTTTTTGCTGCACACTACACAGTAAGAAAAACTTTTAAATAAAACAAAAACCACAGTGCTCACAACAACTTTAGAAAACAAAAGGCTTAAAACAACTATGCACCAGAAGGAGAGACAAAAGAAGATACAAACCCAAGAGAAATATGAAATTTGCTGGGTAAAGTGCCCAGAAAACTCTGATCCTTGCAGAACAGCATGACATGTTTACTGGGGTCCAAGGTATCCACCACCTGCAAAGAGACCTCATTAGGGGCAACTGTGACTAAATTCAGTAAAGGAAGAAGGAACTATTTCTTAGGTGCATTCTGCTGCCAAAGAGGAGGAAGAGTCAGGACACAATTTCTTATTTCTTGGTATTTCCTGATAAAAGAGCACACAAAGAGATTGTCCTTCGAGAAGCCCAGAGGGCAGCATGCCAGAGGAGCTGAATACAGAGACTACTGTTAGCACTGAGAAGCACAGCAGGATTCATAGCTCACTTGGGGCTTGGAGGAAGAATAAAGATGTTAGTTCACTAAAGTTTTACAGAATCTGAATGGTAACAAAATGGCCTAGTCAGGATGGATGGAAGCCAAACTGTTAGTATTGATCTCAAGCCCATTCAACTCTCTTCTAAAGAATCTTGTTCTAGTCTTCATCCTTAAGCCACAGTTTATTACATTAAAACAAATAAGCCATCAGGAAAAAAGTGAACTAAAACAACAAAAAAAACCCCAAACAATGAAAACCAACCAAGCAAAAAATTTGATACCTTTCAAATAAAAACAGACTGGAAGGTGTAGTCCACCTTTTAACCAGATATTAGTCAATAGTACCAGACCAGAGCTAGTCCAAAGTAAGACTTCAGAAGCAAAAATGGTGGCAGTATAGATCTCAGGTCCCTGATATTAAATGTCATTCTGAAAACCCACTCTCATGCTGATTGCTATTGGAGACACAGCCTCATCTCATAGTACTAAATGGGGCCGTTTTGACCTATCAGAGAACGAAACTCAGAATTCTGATCTTTTTGACCTCACCTCAAATATAACATTGTCCCACACAGGTACTGGAAGGCCAGTGATGAAAAGAAATGCATTTATGAAAGCTCACTATTCCCAAGGCTCTCTAACCTTCCCCAAGGTCACACAGTGGGAATGCAAAAACAAAAAGTATCCAGAGCTAGTAATATGGCATACAAACTATTCTATGTAAATGATATACAGCTTTTCTTGCTATTACCTCCTCTTCTTGCCAGGGCAAGATGCTAGGGCATCCACCTCTAGGAGAGATGGACATATGCAAACTTTATACAGGTAATCAGTTAAAAGTACCATGCCAGAGTAAAAGACAAATGTAATGGTTGTTTAATCATTCTCACCATGAAGTGCCAATTCTTTAGTGTCTCATGACATTCATGAATGGTACAGAGGGCTGGCATGATGAATGCAGAGCAATTCCGACTGACAGATACTTTCAGAGAATTTATATCCCTCTCGCACTCCCAGGACAAAAGGGCTCTTGAGCTGAGTTATCATTTGTTCCATGAGAGGATTTACAGTCTTGCCAGCAACTCCTTTTACCTTACTCTGTAAAGTGTTTATTTTGATATACTGATTGTGATCATTCAAGAACAACTGTATCTGAAGAAAGTCAGCAGAGGAGAGAAAAAGCAGAGTGGTTCTGAATAACTTGCTCACCTTGACCTTCATTCCCCCCAACCAGTTTGCTTTGTCTTTGGTATCAGTTCTTTCCCAGCATCCACTGCTGCCCCACTTACAAATGTAATATCACTCAAGGGAGACATCTTATCTCCCATGCCTGGCTACCCTTTTTTCACGGCAAAAGATATTTACCCACAAAAGCCATCCACCATGGTCCTTTCTTATCATTGCACTGGAAAGCACCTCAGCATCACAGTTTTTACACCAGACTACAGCTGCCTTCATCTTATAGTTACATACAGCAACGCGAGATGTCTCCTGCCATGAGATTCAGTGGCAAAGGAACACCTGAACCTTATCCAAAAGAGCAGGGTGATACAGCCATGCAATGCCACAGTCTCAAGATTACTTGGAGACTAAGATATTCCCACTGCCATGATGAACATATCACCTTCAAATATGTATTGCATGATGCATTTTAGCAAATACAACACTTCTTCCCTCTCGCAGAGGCTACCAGTAAGTCTTATGACTTTGATATTCAGCCACCCTCTACAAGTTTTTCCATCACTATTGTCTCCTGAGAAATTCAGCAGTTACAATCTTGACTAAAATACATCATCACCTGAGAGGCCCTGAGTCTGTGGCCTTCAGCTGCGCAAAGCAATAGCATGTGTCACACAAGTGAGGATAATGAAAGGTCTGTGGGCTGATCACATCGATCTAACAGCAGTAATTTCCCTACACTTCATTTTGAAAGTATTAGCTGACTTCAGGCAGAGAAGCAATAAGCTTCTATGAATATTACAGATAATATCCATAATATCATCACAGAGAAGGATATTATCTTTTCTTACACATTTTAAATTATTTTTTAATGCTACATTTTTGCACCTCTACACAGTATCTTAAATGCCCTGGCCATGTCCTATTCTTGAACAGGTCCTGCACAGAATAATAGGAGAAATGTGACTTGCTTGCCTTTGAAATTAATCTATCATTATATTACAAAATGATGCACTATATCACCACACAGTGCCTACCTAGATGTGCAGAAGGGACTTCCTAGAGTAGTCAGTGAATGATTTGGTATTTAATGGGTATTGTTAAAAAGTTCTACAGAGATAAATTAATAAGTCTGAAGAAAGAGCAAAAAATGGGTAGGCCATGTACTGTTAACCTCTTCTCCTACACCTACTCCTACTCTTCCCTTACTGAGAAACTGATTAAAATTGATAAAGATTTTCTTCACTCATATTTCAAGTGTGTATTTATCTCCACCTCTGCAAACATCGAATCTCAGTATTTTAGTTTCAGTCTCTACCCCTTTATTGTGAATTGTCAGCGGCATTCCCAATAAAGCATTTAATTACTAAATCATTTATTTGGGACACAACACAGAGAAGAGCTGTCTTTTGGGTACACCTTTCGCAGTGCCAAAGACACAGAAATTCTATATAAAGCTCAGATCTGTGCTCCCTAAGTGAGAAAAAAAATCTTCCTCCAATAAGCTGGAAAAATAAATCCCAGTCTATCTTTTTTTACTCTCCTGTGCAGTAAATGCAAACTATTGATTTACCTCTAGCTCTTTCATACCTTTCACACGCTTCAATAATACAGAGGATTTGTTCTTCATCCTTTCATCTCCAGGCCTGGAATGCCTGTTAAGCCCTCCGTTAAGGGTCACTCATTCTTCCTCAAACTGCAGCACTCGCATCCTACAGAGCTCCACAGGTGACAGCTAGAGAGACATGTAAGTAGTACATAATCGCTTACCTCCTGCCTTCCTTGTCAGGTGAGACACAAAGACAAAATTTTTATAAATCCTAGTTATTCAAACTTTTGATCATTTACGTTTGGTCTTTTATAAGCCTCCTTCTGAATGCAATATAAAAACAGCAAAATATGGATAAAAAGTAATTTCCAATGCCTGCACCTTGCAGGAAGCACTGAATAATGCTGACAGTTCCATAAATTCCATACTCCCATAGAAAACATGGAATATATGGGCCTTCACACCTCAGATGCTTAGAAACAAAAAAAACATTGAATAATTGGAAGGAACATGTAGATGTCATGTAGTTTCCCTTTCCTCCAACTCAAAGCAAGGCCAATGAGAGCAGAATACTCAAGAACTACTTCAGGTCAATTTTTAATATCTCAAAGAAAGGACACTCAACTCCTTCACTGGCAACCAGTTCCAGTATTTTACGGTCCTGCTCTTTAAATTATGATTTTCCACATTTCATCTTGTGCCCATTTCTTCTCACACCATTTCTGTGAGTCTCCAAAAAAAGTCTTCTCTATAAACTCCTAGTCTGATACTTGAAGATAACCATAGTATTTCTTCCCTCTGTCCCCTTAGGGCTGAACAAGCCATGTTCCCTCAGACTCTCATATTTCATATTTTTCAGCACCTTTACCACCTTGGTGGCCTTCTGCATGTGAAGCCCAAACCTGAACGTAGGACTCCAGATGTGGTCTCACAAGTACTGACTATAGGGAAGGAAACCATTCCCTTGGACCACTGACTGCATTCTTGCTATGGCAGATCACCATGTAATTGGCATTCTGAACAATGACACATGGCTGCTTTCTTTCATTCACTTGGAACATATTCTGTTGTCCTGTTGCACAGGAGCTCTCCATCCTAGATGACTTGGCATTTGCTTTTGTCAAATTTCATAAGGTTCATTGTGATGACCCCATTTCTCCAACCTGTTGAGGTCCCTCTGAATTGCAGCTCATCAATGGCTGTCCCCAATTTGGTAATTTGCAAACTTGCTAGGAGTACTCTGTTCCATCACGCAGGTCATCACACAGACATTAAACAGTACTGGCATCAGCATCGACCCTTCAAGGGCATCACTAGTCATAAACTGTCTGTTGAACTTGAGTGAGCACAGTCCTTTGCACTAGCAGTCAAGCCAACTTTCCACCTACCTCATCATCCACCTACCTAACACATATCTCACCAGCTGGGCTATAGGGATTATTTCAGTGGACTGCACCAAAGTTTTTGTCCAAGGGAGGTAAACTTCTCCTGCACCCCTGTTATGCACAAAGCCAGTCTCATTGCAGAGAGCAATCAGGTTGGCCAAGCATAATTACAATAATTACATAATTATCCCTCAGTAAATCCATGTGGGCTATTCCAAGTTAGCTTTTCATCCTTTGAGTGCTTGCAAGTAGCTTCTAAGAAAATTGCTC
This sequence comes from Sclerurus mexicanus, assembly GCA_013396755.1. Lineage (NCBI taxonomy): Eukaryota > Metazoa > Chordata > Aves > Passeriformes > Furnariidae > Sclerurus > Sclerurus mexicanus. The sequence continues at coordinate 607,136 of VWZF01003291.1, forward strand.
AGTAATCTTCCCAGGAACTGCTGTTAGACTGACTACCCCGTAATTCTCTAGTAGATATGATATTTGCCTTCCCCCTCCCCCCCCCAGTCATTAATAACATTTTTCCTGTTTTGTTTTGTTTCTTCCCACCTACTTTCTCTCCAAATATCTCACAATTCCTCACTGTATTTATTGAAGATCAAAGTGTCACAGTGTGATGTAGGCTCTTGGATCTTAATATCTCTTCTATCCTAGAAAGAATTTTCTCCCTTTACATGTGCTCTCCTCAATATTCCTGTTAAAAATAGATCTCCCCTTGTGACAGTCTCAATCTCAGGGCCTGCAAGCAATACTTCATCTATTTAAGTGCCTGAGAACACAAAGAGAAGTTTCTGTTCCAAGATCAGGCACTTAGTCCATCAAACAGTAGAACCTGTTCCTGAGCTATGTGATTAACTGTTTCATGAGTACACCATGTAGGATCAGCGTTACATATATTATAATGTCTCATTTTATTGAAAATACAGAAAAGTATTTTCCCTGTGGAATGGGCCTAGACATACATTTAATTAATCTTTATATTTTGTCCCATTTTAGCTAAGTTGAATAGGCTCCCTCATGTAGTATACTTGCAGCTATGAGTCAGCTCTTCAGACTTCGGTGTTGTGGTCAAATACAGCTCTCAACCATGCTCCTTTGTTCTAGAGAGTAAGATTGCTACAGAATTGTTTTGGTTTTTCTCAAAGAGTATGCTGCTAGAAGATACAAAGCCTGTGAGAGCTGCAGTTTCCTCAGGGAAGTCCTTCCAACGCGTCATTCTGACAGTTACATATTCCCTTCTATACTACTAAATTGGAATGCATGCTTAGAGCAGAAAGCAAATTCCAGGAAAAGTCAATTTTCTTTCAGTGGTCTCAGAGGAGTTGGCTGTTCCATGGGCTCATTTTCCTTTGTTTAGAGGTTCAGAAGTTATTTTGAAAGGTGGTTTCCCATACAAGGAAAACCTTCAAGTACTTAACACATTTGTACATAAATTTATTTCTTTTTACATATAATCAGTTTCCATGAATTTTTTACTAATCCTCAAAGTTATTCATATTTAAACAGGGGCCTCTGGTTTTTATTCTCTCCATTTGATTCTCCCATAAGTCATAAAATGCTGAATTGATAAGGTGACAACAACTGCCACAACAGAACAGTAAGGACACAAACATAAGCAAAAGAGAATGTCATTCTGACCTTGCAACAAGCATAAATTGAGCAATTCATCTCGGGTCAGTGACTTGATTCAAGTATATTTAATTAAAAATTAAACCATGCTCATTGCAGTACTTCAAGGCAGTATTTGCTTCCATCTCAAATTTATATTCAGACACAGTACCTTCTGCAACATATTGTATTAGGGGAATACTGGGGAAAACCAATTATTGGAAAACTGAAGTCACTACTAGTGAAATTTTCCACCTGTTACAGAATATATCAGAACTTCCTCCATCACTCACATTCTTCTGTGACAACATATTCCATGAATACATGAGATGGATCTTTCAAGGCAATCCTCACATAACACTGCCAGAATAGATTTAAACCACACACAGTCAAGCAGTGTAACAAACATTTCTGTCCAGTTATTTTGGCATGAGGCACGGTCTATCAGCAACCAGTTACCGTCATTGGAGAACAAAAAGAAATTGAAGAGTTGCTAGTGCTTACATAGCAGCTAGACCATCCAATGGACAAAGACTAGAAACCACACAATGTAAAAGATGTACCATCCTCTCTTCTGAGTTAGGTCAAGTGGCTATATGTGGTGAGGGAGCTTAAGGCTGTCCTGTGCAAGCTAATCTGCACTGCTGTGTCTACAGCTAACCTACATCAAGCAGAGTATATAAACAATGCTGCACAGAGAAAAGAAGAGAAACTGTATGCTAGTGGATGCCAAAATAACAGTGTTACTTTACTACTTGTGAAGATCAACCAACCCAGACACTGATCAATTACAACCACAAGGAGCTCAGGCACGATAAGAACTATGGTCTACATACAGTTCTGTATTAAGTAAGTGAGAACTAAGAAAATGGCAGCTCTCTCAGACACTGGTGAAAGGAGCTGGTAATCTCAACCATCTAGGATAGCTAACTATTTTCCATCATATTTGCACTACACTCATTTGTTTTCCATATGCAGCATTACAAAAACAAGCTCTTTGATGTGTAGAAATGTACTGGATTTTTTTGACACATTGCTTAGGATCAATTTTGTAGAAACAAAGGAATTAAAATAAACACACTAAGAAAATACCAACATATAAAAAAAATAAATTCCAAAATCTCATATCAGACTCTGACAGTAGTAGTAACTATACATGCTTACCCAGCTAACAAAAACATGAGCCCTCCATCACCTCTACACTTTTAACAACACATCAGCAACTTGCTTAACAAGTTTACAGTAAAACTAAATTTCCATTGTCAGTCAGCCCTTACTTTCAGATGTAGAGATTTTAGTCGCTAAGTGCTATATAAATCAAGATAATGCATTTCAGCATGCTCCCTTTACTACAAACATATTAGTATCGTTCTTTTTATTGGAAGGTGAAAGGCTAAAGTTGTTTCCTTCAATTAAACTGCAAAACTTGATTTTACTTCTTTGGCAACATTGGCATAATGCCTTTCAGTGCTGATGTTTATTTTTCCTTCCAGGCTACCTTATGTATGCAGAAAAGAAAATAATCACAATATTTTCCCCTTCAGATCTTGTCCTATGGCATATATATTCAACAAGACCCACGGGAAGTGAGTTATGAAATGATAAGTAGGGCATGTAGCATTTAAACAAAGAAAACAGTGTCTGGAAGTTCCTAGTTACACACATATGCCATGCCACTAAAGGTTGAGCATGCATTAAACTTTCTAGAGACTACTTCAACACAACCCAAAGAAAGATGTTTCTGCTTTAAGAGATAACCTATCCAGCATTCTGAAATAAAATTCTTCTTGCTTCCAGGCACACAACCCAATTACTGCAGCTCCCATTTTTCCTTTGCTTTTCCTTTTGTTCCTTAGTAAATTCATTTGCATCCATTTTGACATTACAGGATAGTATCGCCAATAGAGCAAATACAATTAGTCATTTGTTTGCTCAGCACTGGCCCAAGGGGACTCTGATGTAATAAGAGGTCTTTTGCCTGCCACCACTACACAAATGAGCCAATCAACACCAGCATGTATGTCAAAGATGTTGAAGAACAAACATTAAAAGTATGTCTTTTTCAGCATTAACTTAAACTCAATATATCAATCTATGTAAAATTAGAGAAGAAAAGCAGACAGAAGTATTGGCTAAACTCACTCCTTTCTACTCCAGTATAAATTATACAGACCTAAAGGGAGTGAGTGATGAGATGAAAATGAAGCTATGTAATCTACATACAGTTTATCTAAGGAGTGTGTTTGAAAGATTCCTATAGTGAAAAAAGAGTTAAACTTTCAAAGCGGCAGCAAAAAGGAGCAGCTAGGAGCGATGTGATGAAAATGGAAGGAAAAAAGAAAAAGAAGAAAGCTGAATATCAAGGGGAAAACATGAATAGTGATCATAGAATCATTAAGACTGGAAACGACCTCCAAGATCATCCAGTCTTTGACCAAAAACCACCATGTCAACTAACCAGAGAACTACTGATCCTAGTTCTGAAGCAGTCCTTCAAATAACCATCCTTCTCACTTCAAAGCCATAGTACCTAAGTACACCATCAAAACTTCTATGTGCTTTTCTAGTGGACATACAGCAAAACTGACCTGCAGAAGTGCCTATGGGCCCCAAAACCCCAGGTACAGCACTATTGTTCCTGGTGACCAATATACACTGCTGTATAATTACTGAAATTTTTACACAGAGCCTGTAACCACAGCACCCCAGCACTGTTCAGACATGTGCTTAAGTTCTTTTCAAGTGTTAGTTCAAAGAACATCACCAACCAATATTTATTTCTTTACTTTTACCCCATATGTCTGGAAACTTTTGCTTGGGGGCTTTTGTTTGACTTTGGTTTTGGTTTCACTGCTTTTCTTCCCCCTGCTGATGTCTGCCAGAGGCATCACCATGGTGACTAAAAGACCTCCTGAGAGGATAACAAACCCTCAAAGTTTTCCTTCAGAGCAGTCTCCAGCTGTTGCAAACTTTCCCCATTTATCTCTTCACAGCCTCAATTAGAGCAATTGCATCTTGGAACCGATTTCCTCCTCTGTCCTACTGAAAATGCTTTGGTCCACCTGTCAGTTGGCGTCCCTGCTTCATTACTTGCTGACAGCTCACAATACAGCTCCTTTCCCCTAGCAAATTACTCCTAATCAATTCCTTCTGCAACATTATCTCATCAGCTCTTCGACATACAGACACATACACTCACACACTGAGAACAGGCTGGCTGTGATGGCTGCCTCCCTGAGGAACTCCAGTATATAAAGAATTTGGAGCATGGGATATTTTCCTGGGCTTGCTGCTGGCTTGTTATGGAGCATTAGATGAGTTTCAGAGTCTCACTCTCCCATCCATATAGGGTGATTAGAGAAATGTTGATGGAAGAAAGCTTGATTACTGAGGATCAAAACAAGGGGCAAGTAAATAAGCAAGCAGTATTAATAAACAGTGCAATACACTACAACTGACTGTTTACAAACAATAAAACTCCTAATGGTAATTCTTTGGATTTTCACTCTGTTGCCCTATTAGATAATGCTTTTGCTTTAATTTCAATTCCTCATCCCCTTGCCTTACAACAACAGTCTAAAATAAGAAATACTACAGAAAGACAGCTACCCGTTCTGTAACCAGAGACAAAATGAGCCTTCACAACTTTGATACATCATCTAAGGAACTTTAATCACACTATGTAAACCAGGCTGTCTTATTTAGAGAAGACAGAAGAGTCATGATGAAATGTGACCCACACCAACAAAGACTATTATAACTTGCTTTTCTGACAGGTGGACTTCATTTGATTCTGTTATTTCAATATTTCTTAATGCTGCCTTTTCTGTATGGTGCCATACTATTCACCACGTATCGATCTAGAAGAAGTGTGCTTTAAGAGTTTTTATTCATATATTTCTATGCGTCTCCTTTGTTTTTTAATAGTTTGTGAATGTAATAAAACACATTGAAAATACCTGTGTACGTGGATACAACAAACTCATTAACCAACTGCTTCTAAAGCACAGAGAGTACACGAGTGCACATTGCCAAGATTTTAAAGGTCTTTCTTTGCTAGTGCATTTAAAACTGCTGAAATTTTCTCAGTTGACATGGCTCTGAATAAGGACATCTGCTTAGCAGATTTAACACTGGGAGAAGCCACACAGGTTTTAACTACACTGCCTCCAACACTGCTGCGACCAAGTCATCAATTTCTAGGGCTGAGAACTAAGTTCGCCTTTGAATTGTTTTCACCCCTGGCCCTCCCAGGTGAGCCTGCCAAGATGTGCAATCAGAGTCATGAGTGATAACGGGAACTGCCAAATGGATCCCAGATGCTTCTGCCTCTGTTCTGCACAGACACAGCACTAAGCCTTTAAGGGCTAATGTAATGTCATGGAGCAGTGCTTGTTCAGCATCCTTATTATGTGCAGGGAAGCAGTTTTCCTCTTTGCACTACAGAGCACAGAACTGTGTGCTGGATTCAAAGATCAGAATCAGGAACATTATTCTGTATTCCTACTTTGCCATATGGAAAAAGTAAAAAAGTCCATCAACTTACCTTTGAGTAAGAAAATCTTTCTGGGTGTTCATCACATAAACTGAAACAACAAGCTGAAACTTTTAATTTTTTTTATTTTCAAGTACTCAGTACAGAGGGCATATATTTGTGGATACCAGTAAGCATGTGACAAGTGTAAAGGATTACTACAGACTGACTGGATAAGCCATATGTCAAGTCAGTCATAGATGGGGAAGTCACATGCTTTGTACTAATATCCCCAGAGACAGAATCTCTTCTAACCTCATTTGAAATTAAAGGAAAAAGGAAATAATACAGTCCTTTCCAAATTTGTGCTGGCACACAAAGAAATGGCCTAAACCTATTCATTAAGGGCAGTGAATGAGTCCCAAGAATCTGTAATAAAAAACATGTTTAGAAAGAGAACCTGACCTTATAATGTAAAGAAAATGTTTTTCTAACACTCTTTACTATTTAGAAAGCATCAAGTGAACATGATAATGAAATCTCACAAGATTTTTGAGACATACTACCATACAACTAGCTCACAACAGACAAAAAGTATTTATGATATCTTTTTCCTATCTGCTTGCATTGACTCCAGGCACCCAATACACCCCAAGGGGACAAATCTCAGTGCTGCATGAAGCTGGCAGGTTCAGCGACCTCCTTGCTCAGACGCATTCTGTTGACGTGAATTACAGCAAAGACTGTGAGGTCACCTTCCCTTTTCTTGTTATTAATAAACACTTGCATGACACTAGCTTTATAAAATGTGATGTTAATTTCCAACATGGAATCATATAAATTTAAATCCATATTCTAATTTAGATCCATTTTATAATTTAAATCCATTTTAATATATTGATTTAAATCAATTTTATATAATAATAAATTAATTAAATTATGCATAATTTAATCTAAGACCATTTCTCTTTCTATGAGTTCATAGTGTTTAGGAAGAACAAAATACTATCCCTATCTGAAAGCCAGTGAAAAGCAACTCAGTGGTCCGCACCTCCAGAAGAGCCCACAATTCCTGGTAGACTATATTAAGAAGGGCAGTGGCACACTATCTCTTTGGCTCCCTGTGATATACCAAAGTTAGTGAGACAGTAGAGAAAATTCAGAATTCCCAGCTCCAAGATGGTGATTTCCAAAGGTGACCTAGGAGTCCATAAAGATGATCTGAAGTTGGACTGCAGAACAAAATTAATATCAGATTTTTTTCTGTTTAGAAGCTGTATGATGCATTTATAGTATTTCCTGATAATTTTTTTTGACAGTAACTCAGTGGTCAAAAGTCTTCCTTACAATCTCACATCCATTTTGATAAGGGATCTATGCTGATACCAGAGTTACAGCTTCTGATGAGAAAGAAGTACCAATAATAAAAGTGACCAACCTGTTTTCATGGAAGGAGTTAAGCAGAACAGTGCCTAGTAATAAACAGCTAAGAGTGACAGGCACAAATGCGAGCAAAGTAGATATAGCAGTTTGATATTTATGAGGTCTGTCTTTTGTTTAAAAAAATCATGGTGTTACTTGGTTTTAAAGTGTTCAACATAAATCGGAGAAAAAAAAACAAAAGCCCAAGAAATTTGACCTATACGATTCAGTAGGTACTACTCTGACTACAGTAACTGCCATACAGACCCCTAACCTCTGCTCCTTGCTGCTCAGACTGGGAGCCCTGAGGTGTGTTTCCACTGAGGCACTATATCTTACCCGGATCCATGCCATGTTATCCTGCAAGTGCAGTCTCCACATGAGAATTCGCAGAAACAACAAGCTACACAATAATTACAAAAATTACACTCAAAAAAAGCCGGCTGCTCAAGAGAGGAAAGGGTGCATACAAAAATGCACTGAACTGGAAATGATACCACAGAGCCCTGCAGCAGAACGGTCTAGAACATCTAATTAGCTATTGCTGGCTGGAGATTTACTTTAACTCAAAGGTTTTCTTTTCAATTCATTTGTAGAGGTTTTCATGAGAGAACAACAACAATTGTTTCCAAATCAAAACAGAAAATTAATTTGTGGGACGTCTACAAGAGACAAAGTTCAAACATCTGTACTATACCCAGCTTATCTTCATGGCATAGAAGAAGCTCAACCACTGTTTCTGGCCTTACTAGAAGTATTATGAACACATCAAAGAAACTTCTGCTGCCATCCTGTTGTCAGCCCAGAAATGTTATCTAAATCCCATCTTCTTCCCAAACTGTACAAATAGAGACTACAGAATAACTGAAGAGCAAGGATTTAGTTCAGAGAGCCCTGTGACAGTCAAAGGAAATATAACCCTGTATTTTCCACATGGGAATTATAAACTCCTTCTGTTGTTCAAGCATCTGTTTGTGAGGTCTCTAAAATATGACATGACACTTCTGTACACATTGTCAGTTAGAGAAAAATAACATGGAATAATGTCCATCTGTAGAAAAAAACACAGATTCTCATATTTATTATAAATCATCTAAAACTAGTTCACAAATACAGTTATACCACAGTGTGTAGGAATCTTCTTATTGCCAATAACAGTAGAAAACAGTATGTTCAACCATTTGAACACATTAGAATCAAGCAGATTTAGCCCGGAAAATACCCAAGGTGAAGAACAGATGCACCAAAAGTGCATCTAAAAAAAACCTTTCGCTGGAAGTTTTATTTGACCCTGTGAATCTTTCCAAGCTTCCCTCTAATTTTCACATAGGACTAGGAACAATTCACCACGTGATCAAAGGTTCCTTTTGCCTGAGAAGGCCTGAGCTTAGAGTTTTTTATCTCTCCTGGAGCAACAGACACCATATGCAACTCTCAAGGAAAAAGGAAAATTTGTGATGCTCTCCATAGCTGAGAAAAATCCTCAAACTTAGGTCTAAAGGAGGGCCTACTAACTAAATACCTCAGCTTACTTAAAAACCTGGGCAGTTTCATAGAGTTTTCTACATGTGGTTTAAGGAAAAAATCAGGCAGTGCATTTCCTATGTCATATAATTCTGGTGAGACCTTTAACTGCAGAAACATCATTTGGAACTCACCCTGGGATCCTCTGCTGAGAGTATTAGCACGAATAAAAATAGAAGTTTTGCAATATGGACAGATCAGCTGGGAGAAAGTTGACAATTTTCACCTGTTCATTCTAAGATACAGAAAAGTGACTATTACTGGAACCTAACTAATCTGTAAGACTGTTAGACCCCAACCTTAAAAAAAAGTATTCCTAAAGAGCATTCACTTCAGCTCTTTACTAGAAATGTAACTGCAGCATCACCTTGGAGTTAAAACAAAAAAAATGTTACTGGAAACAACGCAACATTGTATTTACCAAGGTATTTACCAAAAACAGACAAAGCAAGTGTTCAAATTACAAAATAAATACAGCTTTAAGCCATCTAGGATCCTTCCTATAATGTCTTTCTACCCAAGCAAGTGCCATTCCTGCTCTTAATTAACTCAAATGAAGATCTTCCAGAGAACTTCAATGCCTCAAGCAGAGATGCTGCTTCTCTGCTGAGACTCCCTTAAAGCAAATCAAAAGGGTAAGCATCTATCACATCTTCACTGTTTTTGTAAGTACTGCATTTTGAACATGCAAATAGAAATTCACTACATTTTCCAACCCTTCAAGTTCTAGATATGCAAATCATGAATGGATCGAACCTATAGTCTTTGATCCAAACCCTATTGAGATCAAAGGCTTTGAAATAGGACCTTTAATGTTTGGAAGGGATTTCAAATAAGCCCCTAATTTAATTTACTTCTTTTTGTATTTTCTTATTCTTCACAATGGAGTTAAGGTATGAAAAGCTCTGATGAAGACCACATTGATACAGAGAAGGGCCCAAAGAATCTTTTTGGGTTTATTATCTATAACTGTTAGTATTCCCTTCACCTTTATTTAAGTTGTATTTATCCACCGAAGATTTTAGCCAGAGGGTTACAGCTGCTCAGGATATCCCCTGTGTTTAGATCTCATTTAATGTATGTTATCAACCATTTCCTTGTTGTATATTATCAACTGTTTGTCATTTAATAAATGACAAATGTGTTTCATGAACAAACTTTCTCAAAAGTATTGTGAGATTTGAAGGCCCTGACAGAGAGCAATGATTTATATAACTTCGTATTCCCTGGGGAACACCATTACTCTGTTGGAGCTCTCAAACTGTGGGGGAAATGGAGCTTACAAATGGGTGGGGGAAATTCTAAGTAATTCTAAAAATAAATTAATACATACAGTGAGCACTCATGATGTTGGACTGAGAAAAAGATACACTTGCTGGTTTGGTGCTAAATATTCCAGTTTCTCAGAGAGATAAAAATATACCTCTCTTCTCCCCCTCTGACCATTTTCTGCTTATTCCCTTTTAGCTTCCAATCCTGTAATCACTCTACATCTATAAATTGAGGTGGGAACACAAAACCTGAAAATAGTCAAAAAGTGAAGAGAGGCAGATGTTGCAGTCTTTGGTCACTTATGAGTTGCAGTCACAGATCATGACAAAAAACTTAAGATCTTTTTAGGAAAGCCTATCAGTACATTAGGAGGAAAAAACTATGTCTACAAAACAAATATGACGACTTGTGTATATGTTTTGGCAAACTCTTCTTCTAGATTAAGTTTTTGTGTCTTACCCTTACACTAAAGTCTGTAACACACATTACACTTACCGGGAAAATTGCAGAACAAAAAAAAAAACAACCTATGTGATGAAACTAGACAGAAGGTTTGATAAATTAGTTTTGAGAACAAGAAAACCAGCAGGGGAATTATGTCCACAGCAGTTCAGGGAAGTACTCATTATAGCCAAGCAGCACCACAAGTTTCCAACTCTCTTGTTGCAATGAGGAAGTGTAAATACTTCTCATTCTGATGTTGCAAGAGCTTTCTTCCATCAAGTAATTTTCTAGAAAACCTGCGTATTCCAAAGTTACTGCTTTTGCCCTTCTGCATTTCTTCCTTTCTTTCCACTGTTTCCAAAGAAACACAGATGCAAATAACACAAACTGACTTGAAAAACAAAACAGACTTGAAAACCTAAAAGGACCTTCTCTGCAGCAGACTGTGTAAAAGGCAATAGTGTTTTCTTCAGATCTATGTTTATGTTGTTTTAATGAAGTGGATAAAACCCCCTTTTAACACATTGCTTTCTATCTATACATTTTTATCCAACTAGGAGAATCCAGAATCACTCGAAAATTCATTAACACTGACATTTAAACAACACAAAGCCATTTCAATTCAATTAAATAAACACAGTGTGTTAACCTTCAGCAAAAGAAGTAGCCGTTCATTTTTATAGGCTGCCGTAAACAGATTTCTGGGCTTTAAAGCCAAGATCAATAAAGGTTCTGCAAACAATAATAATCTCACACAGACTCCATCGACAGCTGCTCAGAAAATATTGTCTGATTCCAAAGGTTTTAGTGACTGGGTGCTTTCTCAGTCTTTTCCTCTTGCTCTCTAACATCAGAGTGCAAATGCCAAGACCTTAGTGAATTCCTTTACAGCAGCCACTAAAAAGAGCTGCTCCTTCCTCTGACAAGAAAGACTTCCTATTGTGAGAAGACTTGGGGAAAACAGCCAAGTCATGTGTTGCACAACTACATAAGCACTGATGAGACACGTCTTACGTTGCCTAAGGCCATGAGACACTGTACTTCCATAAAGCAGGTCAGAGACAGGTGAAGTGTTAATCCTGCCGCTTCTCCTATTAAATCAGAGCTAGCTGATTTCCATTAGCTTCTCACTAATGGAAAACTTTATCATCCACAGAATAGGCACAATTCAGTGGCCAGCTCTGTCCACAGTGGCTTGCTTTCTTTCCTATAATCTTGCTCATGAAAAGTAACTGAGAGCAATTCAGGAACAGCAGCTTCCACGTTCCTTAGTCCTGCTAAAGCTGCCAAGGCCTTATGTTCTCATATCTAGTACACATTTTACTGTTTCCTACTTACATCCCCAATATCTTTCCACTGCCTGTTTAAGGGGGTACGTCTGTATGCGGGGATTTGTTTGGGTTTCATTGTTGGTTGATTTTTTTTGTTTTAGTTTGTTTGGGGTTTTTTTTTGGAGGGGGGATGTTGTTTTTTTTTAAAAAGCTCTTTGGGGCAGAGATAATATCTTCTTTAGTAATGCCATGCTTCAAGCCCACTGACAACTAATAGCCAGCAAATACCTTGACAATGGTTTGCTTTATCAAGTGCAGTTATCACAACTGCCAACAGTGGACACTTAATTCCTGGCTGATCAGGAAACATACGGAATGCAAAGAGATGGAAGGCAACTCATATCTTTGATCATCCCAGCTACATTAGGAATCTTGCAGACACAACATCTCTAAAATTAATATTTAACAATGAGATGCAATTATGATGCAGTTACATAATCACATATGGCCAGCATTAGAATTATGACTTTACTGTGGCATAAACTTAGATTCTGATAAAGTTTTTCCTTACCAAACCACCATGTGACCTGAGGAGAAGGGATAAGTATACAATGAGTACAGAAATTTGGAGGTTTGCACCTATCTCCTCTGATACGTCAGTGAAGGATTGAGGTTAGAACTCAAACTTTACTCTGTGATAGCTCAGATCAGGTCTCACTCAGGTCAGAGGATTAGGCTGCTTGAAAACTACTGGAAAGTCTTATCCTTGAACAGAAGCTAAAGGCTAAACTTTGGCATGGTCAATATGAGAGACATGGAGGGCCTCTGTAATTCCATAATAGTTGATTCAGCTATTAGATTAAAAAAAAAAAAAGCAGCACATCTTCCCTTTATCGTACTTCCCTACAACACTACACAGGGTATTGCAGGTTGCATCATATATGAAAAGGAAGCTATCACACATATTTCTGTCAGACTATACATTAACAAATCACAGAGACATATAGGAGATCATGCATTTTCATCTGATGTGGTGAGATAAGTACAGCTTAATCACAATGATCAGAGATTCCAAAGGAACCTATAAGACATGTAGTCCATCTTAATAATGGAAGGAAAGCATTCCCACAGATTGCCAGTTTTCAAAGTCATGGTTTAGCTGTAATTTTAAACTACTCCCACTAAGTTCAGTCATTCTATTTTCATGTTGCTGAAAATAAGAACAGGATTGGACCTTCTGAGTCACTAAATAATTGAGTAGGTACACGTCACCATACTGGCAAATAAGCAGTGTTCTAATCCATATGTACCACATATTAACCCTACTTGATGTAGAGATGGCATTCTGTCAAATACCTACACCTTGCAGATGAGGTGATTCTGGTGCTCACTGGATGGCTCTAGTTTATATTTACTGTATTTCTTTACTGAGTCCCAACAAATACATTTTCTATTCATGGGCTTCTCATCCAGAGGAATCCAACAGCAACCCAACATTTAGTGAAAACAATAAAGCAAAATCCAAGAAATAAGCCTGGTGGGATATATTTCCATTCAGTTTGATTCCCAAATCACCTTGATAACCAGTGAGAAAAACTAGTTCATGGACTACAGCAACACAATTCATTTAGGTTTTCTAGGTAAAAGTCTGTACTATCTATAACAACATTTTTTCATTTCTTTCACTGCTGCAAACTAGTGCTAGATTTACAATATGCCATTTCCAACACAGTTTATAAGGAATACAAAATACTTCAGACATCAGCACTGTTGGGAAGTGGGTGCTACTCTGCCTAGTTGGCAGTGTTATTTCTGCTTTCAAGGGCATTCAGGAACATTAGCTGCATTTACTGCAAAAGCAGTTGTGCTCATGCTAGTGAATACCATTTGGATCGCTGCATAAGAGGTTGAAATGTATTGTGGTGAATTTGCAAGCCTAACTTGGTTCTGTCCACTCCTTTTCTTACCCCTCAGTTTATGAATGGTATCTACCTTTTGCTACGAGTGCCTCTTCTGAAACAAACAAAATGGATACACAGAAAATCATCAACTAAAGAACTGTGAGGAGGCACTGGTGGGACTTTAGGGAGTGAAAAGGAAACAAGTCAGGGTTACACAAAGCAGCTGAGCCCTATCACAGAGGAGTCTCACTGCTTAATACAGTTTATCAGCAGAAATGTACTGTCCAGTCATGTGGAAAGAAACTGATAAGTTTACTTCTTCAGAAGGCAGCAGTTCATCATACCTCCAATTTCAGAGGTTGAAGGTTTACTCAGATGAAGTCAGGTGACAGGTAGCTCATTTTTATCATACATGGCCTAAATGGGGAAAACTTTTGGTGGGAAAGGGTATGCTTTATACGTCTCAACACTAAAGACACTGAACCTGACCTTTCAATTGAGCGCTCATATATAGCTGTCATTCTAATATTTTGTCTCTCATTCTGCATTGTAAAAACACCATGATTTGACCCCTGATCTCATGTGGATAATACAGACTTTGTTCCTGTATCAGTATCTTAATTTAAACCCATACTAACATGAACAGCTGAATGAAACCTATACTTCAGAAATAAGTGGTGGAAAACTCATCTTCCCTACCATGCCATAAAATTATGTGAAATATGAGACTAATCCTCATGAATCACACAATCCAATTCCTTGAGGCATTCAGCTAGTTTGAGTTATACCTCAGGCTTATCAGCAATTTGACCAAAATACGAGCAAAAAAATCCTCACTGCAGACAAGTATGTGGGTATGGTGGGTTGACCCTAGCTGGACACCAGGTGTTCACCAAAGCCACTGTGTCACATCCCTTATCAGCTGGGCAGGGATAGAAGATATACAGAAAGGCTCATGGATCAAGATAAGGACACGGAGAGATCACTTGTTGTTACCATCATGGGCAAAATGAACAGACTGAAGTTGCGAAAATTAATTTAATTTATTACTAATTAAATAACAGTAAGGTAATGAGAAATAAACATAAAAATCACCTCTCCCCTCACCCACACTTTTCCCCAGGCTCAACTGTAACCCCAGTTTTCTCTACCTCCTCCCCATAAGCAGTAAGGCAGAAAGGGTCAGTTCATCACACACTGTCTCTGCTGCTTCTTCCTCACACTCTTCCCCTAGTTCTGTGTGGGATCTCTCCCATGGAAGACAGTTCTCTACAAACTTCTCACACAGCCCTTCCCATGGGCTGTAGTTCTTCACAAACTGACCCAGTGTAGGACCCTTCCATGAAGTGCAGTCCTTCAGGAACAGACTATCCCCATAGATAAATCATCATTATGTATCTCTGACACAGAAGGAATATGTTTAGAAAAAAGTCTGAGCAGATGGCCTTTAAACAATGCAGGAGTATGAAAGACATACATGAAACAATTCGAAGTTGATGCCTGTCCTAAGAAGTTATGGCTTTAGTTCAGAATCTTTACTAACTATGTGTACCTTTTTGCAGTCGGTTCACTTCCCAAAAAAGATTTAGCAGTGTAATGCCTTCTTAATGAATTGGAAGTTGTACACCAAGAGTAGGAATCACTACAATTATCACAGCTGTTTTAACTCACTAGAATAGAAAGTGCTGTATGGAGCATTCTTGGTTCATTCTCTCCAAATGAAACGTAACAGACTTGGGTTTTTTCCGAACATATATTCTGAAAGCTGCACAAAAGCAAATTTAATGATCTGACAGACTTTTGCACTTCCTTGTGATTTCAGTTGGTTTCAAACATGACAGAGCACTGGAATAACAATATACCTACACATTGTCCTGGTTTCAGCTGAGACAGAGCTAATTTTCTTCATAGTAGCTGGAACAGTACTGTGTTTTGGATGTAATAAGCGAAAAATGCTGGTAACAACATGATTGCTTTTAGTTGTTTCTAAGTAGTGTTTACCATAAGTCAAGGACTTTTCGGTTTCCCCTGCTGTGTCGGTGGGCAGGTGCACAAGAAGGGGTGAGGGAGAACATCCAGGACCACTGACCAGAACTGGCCAAAGGAATGTTCGATACCATAGAACATCATGCTCAGTTTATAAACTGGAGGACTTGGCTGGGAGGGGCCAATCACTGCTGGGGGACTGGCTGGGCATAAGTCAGTGAGTGGTGAGAAATGATATCATGCGTTACTTGTCTTTCTTGGGTTTTATTCCTCTCTCCATTTTTGTTTTCTCCCCTTTCATTACTATTATTATTATTATGTTTACCTTTATTTTGATTCCTAAATGGTTATCTCAACCCATGGGTTTTACTTTTTTCCCTGATTCTCCTCCCCATCCACTCAAGGTGACAGGGAGTGAGGAAGCAGCTGCATGGTACTTAGTTGCTGACTGAGGTTAAACCACGACACATGTAGATAACAATTACACAATCACTTTTCAGGGGGAAAGCATTCCAATTTCTCCCTCATGGAACACTGCTGTACTAAACCAAACAGCTCCAATCTGGCTGTACTGGAAATATTAGCATAATAAAAAAATAGTCTTTCCATTGTTTATCATATGGTATAAAAGACTGAAAAAATTATATAATTTAATCATATTGTTCCAGCTATTCCTGCTTCCATCATCATTGGCATTCATATCACCAACATTAGTGGATATTCCAAATGTACACAGTTAATGATGCCTCTGCTCAAAAAAAAACAAGTGTCCAAGACAGCAAGGATACTAATCAGAAATGTTCTTCAAGTTTTCAGCATAGAAATCTAAATCTGAACATTCAGTTCCCTTTTTTTCTTTCATTCTGAAAGTGCACATGCAAGATGCTGGTGGCAAAATAAAATATGGCACCATACTTCATGTTGAATCACCTTCTCCTCTTTCAACTGCTCTATTACAGCTTTCATTAGTGGAAATTAAAAGTACAGCAAACAGCTAATGATGCACTGTCCACCCTGTGCTATGGTGCATCCCCCAGGACATCACAATTACATGCTTTCTCACATGACAAGGATCAAAGGAAAGCAAATATACTTGTCCAAATGATACTACTCAGAAACAGATTTGTGCTGACTGCAGCAAGTAGTTATTAGGGCCAGTCAAACTAAATATGGAAAAGCCTTGTTCTCAGAAGGAAATAGGGTGCAGAAAGAGTGATAGATTGTAACAAGAATACACAGAGAAAAGGAAAGCTATGAAGAATTAGGGACCAATTGAGGCCAGGGGGAAAGAGTAGGGTTGGGAGGAAAGCAACAAGAAGATCTATAGTTAATTATTTCTATATATAAGAGAGAGGTAAATAAGAAGTTTTTGAAACATGAAGACACACATCTCCAGCTACTTGGTTACTCAATAGATCAAGAAAATGTTCTTTTTATAGCAGCATATGCCTGCCCTTCCCAAAGAGGAAACCTGCTCTGATCTTCTGACTTTACCAGAATCCTAAAAAACCCAGTAAACCTTCTGGAAATAATCACAGTTGTTAAAGATCCACCTAAAAATACAAAGAAAAGTCATGGCCAAAACACTCAGACACTCTGACATGTTTTAATGTACCTTTAAAAAAACAACAACAAACAAACAGCCATAGAGGAAAAAACCAAACCCCTTCCCAAAATCTGCCAGCTATTAGGTGGGTAAGTCATTGCAATGGGTTTGATGACTTGCTAGGAGGCTGTGTCATTTTTTACAATCTTTCCTGATGCTGAATATGGTTTCCATGAGCTGCTGCCTGACTGTGAAGCCTGTAGTATGGTCTAGAGACTGTTCTTTTAATTGTCTTGCCCACTGAATCTCCTTCAAGACAAACCCTGAGGACTCTCCTCTGTACTACACCATGGAAAGCTCTCAATAAAAGCAATGGATCAAACTTTCAAGCACCTACAGCAACTATAGCCAATAATAAGAACTGCTCAGAAAGTAAGCCTTGAAGAAAAAGGTTAAGAAAATTAGGACTTAGTTATGCCAGCTGCTTGCCTTATCCATCTCTTATCAATCTGCTTGTAGATTAATCAATACCTACACGCCAATGATTTAATGCACACATAGTGATCTTGCAAAATTTTCCAATGAGAAATTCAACCAGGCAAAATAAGACTGTTATAGATGCTGCAAATAGCAGGAGTTGAAATTCATATTGAAGTCACAACAGCACATTTAGCATTAATGCCAAGTACAACATATCTGCAATATATCTGCCTTCCACAGTCTTTGTGAGAGGATGAGGTGAGGGTTTACATTTGTGCCCCCTGCTCCTTTCTTCATTGTGCTGACACAGGTACTTGGAGCGAACCAGATCAAAAAACTGTCTTCTTGATTTATGTTTCAGCTGGATTAGTTCCCTGAACTGGTTCTTATCAAACTTGCGCAAAAGTCAACACCATCCAGGCAAAAGCAATAGCCTGCAGCGGGAGTGTTTAACTTAACATCACTGCCGAGAAGATCTAAACACCGCCCAAGAGTAATGTATCAAATATGAATTCATTAAACATTCATTACTCAACTATTTTTACACAACATGCAAAAAACACCACAAAATTGTAAGTTGCTACATATTAACCTTCAGTCACCAATTGTTCTCGGATCATAAGCCATAAGAAAGGGATTTAAAAAAATACTGCTCTCTCCCCCTCCTTTCTATCATTAATACATTAAAAAACATAGAAATATTGAGATTACTATTCTGTATACAAATTTACTTTTATACTTCCCACTTACTGTTCTCTGTACCTGTCAAGTACTGAAGAAGACTAGAAGACAGTTTGTTTTCATCTTTAATGATTATGTTACTTTAAAAATAAGTTAGAGAAGCAGTGACCCACCAGGTGCCTCAAGAGTTTCCACTAGAATTAAAATACACAAGTTCAACAGGTGACATTCACATTCTCACATTCCTCTTCTGCTGTAGTCCAGCCCACTTGAACCTGCTAACACAGTGTTTCATTTCTTTTCTTTTCCACCCGTGAAATGGTGTGTCTGGGAGGATGATATTACTAATACAGATGCCATGGTAGCATCTGTACTACTCCCCACACAAACTCTTTCATCTTACTGAAAGGTAATGTAACCCAGTACCCTCTTACTTGGTGCATAAGATCTGCCCTATTGATCACGCCTCCTAGTATTTCAGGCTGGCTTCACACAGTATTTTTAAACTACAACCCAGCTTTCAATTAAGAAAAATATGCCATTACAAACCAGACAGGGACAGAAAGCATACTATTGCTTTATTGGCAGACACCACAGGTAGAAAAATCTACGTGGTTACAAAGATCTACACATCATGCTTCCCAGTAGTCACAAGCCGAAATCATTCAAACAACGATCATCAGCACTTCAGACTTCATTAGGGAACACAGTTCTAGTTCTGTAGCTGGCAAGAGGAACACATCTCAAGTATGAAATTGTATTGGGTTTGCATTGACAAGGTTTTGGCTGCAGGGGTGGTTTCCATGAGAAGATGCCAGCAGCTTCATAAGATTTGAGTCTATTTTGCCCATCATAGTAGTTGGTGATTGATCTCTTCCTGTCCTTATCTCAACCTACAAGCCCTCTGCTACATTTTTCCTCCCATGTCTAACTGAGGAGGAAGAGTGGCTTGGTAGGCCAAGGAAGAAAAGAGTAACCAGACCTCAACTTCCCACTGATTCCTTGTATCGAACCAGAAATTCACCCACAAAGCGTCTCCTTCCAGCAGAAGGGGAGTAGAAAGCCTTTGACTGCAAGATACTAGGACTGAACAGGCTGTTAAATTTCTTTGCCATGAGCCACCATCACTATGTTACTTCCACCATTAAAGGTGCTCAGTTTGCCTACACCAATTCTTTCACAGCATTTTGCTGAAGGAAACATTGCACACAAAGATGTAAGAAAACTGTAAGAAGCAAGAAATGAGACACTCACTGCGGTTAAGGATTCCAAGCTGATGAAGTAGAGGTTTTTAGGTTATTTTTAAACATTGCTGCAGTACTATAATGTGCTAAAACCTTAAAAGCCAGCATCATAAGAACACACTGCCTTGGATTCTGTAACGAAGCACTTGCAGCACACCAGTCCATGTGCCAATAATTGAGCTTCAGGGTTTTTTCTTCTTTTCATTTTTTTCCTTAAATAGTATGCTGATATTCAAACAGGAATATTAATTACTTCATTGAATAGAAGTGTCCTAGGGCTTTTTATCTCCTGCTCAGCGTATTATGATGTACTACACGGATTAGATTTCACCAGCTGCTAATTTTTTTAAGTAGTGTTCACTCAAACCTTCTACATGTGTGCTATTACGCAGGAATTGTCAGGCCAATTAGGACTAATGCAGCCAAAGCTCAAACAGTGGTTGTTTGATTACTATAGGGATAAAGCTGAAGAAAGGACACAGGAGATGCAATAATGTTAAGAAAGGAGGAAAATTCTTCTAATGACTAGACAGACATTACTTCACAGTCAGAGCAAAAGAGTTCACAGTCCCAGTAGGGATTTCTATGTGACCTTGAATCTGTTCTTACAAGTCTTTCCAGGCATGTTATGGGATTTGAGATCATCAGGTAAGAGGTACCAGAACCATACAAAATTAGGGCCTATTTTAAAAACACCTGCCCCCCCCCTTCTGTTTTTTTAAAACTCAAGTGACAAACTCAGTGACTTCAGGAAGAGATACTAAAACCTGCTTAGCACAGCCCCTCCATATACACTCACATTCCCCCCACTCCCATCCCACTTAGGCTCCTTATTTACCCCAAAAAACACACACAAAGTGTCTTGTAGCCGGAAAATTTCAAGGAGCAGAGACATTACAGATATTTAAGACTTAGCAGTGAATGGATATTTATTAAGTATGTGGAGTGGACAGAGAGCGGCTTTGGTTAGTCAGGTTCTACACTTCCCTGCCCCTCCTCCAGAGTTACTTTAAAGACAATAAACTTTATAATGAAGTATTGATAACATCTTCTCATTTAGGCTAACAGGCTTATCACACACTCCACCACTGAATATGCTGTTTTAATTAGCAAGATGGATCTTGGAGCTGATATGTTCTGTTGTGCTATAATTTCTGCCTTTACAGTAATTTTCTCCTGTTTTTCACACTATAATGTGCTATAAATCCTACTTAGGCTGCCTCACTGGCCTGTTGCTGCTCAGAGTCAATCTTTCAGGCCCTCTGTTTCCATGACAGCATCCTGCCATCCTCCCATTTGCAGGATTATCCTACAGCTCCCTGGGAACACAGCTGCTATGCTCATGGGCTCCCAAAGCTGGAGCTCCATTCAGTCCCCTCTCTGCCTCCAGCAGATTTGACTTGCCTAGACTTGCCATGCTGTCTGTACCTGGGGCTGCACCAGGGAACCAGTTCTTTCGTCATCCCTCTTGAACAGGGATGCCGAGAAAAATAATACAGGACTTGGCTGGTTTAATGCCTAAAGAAGTCAAGACCAAATTAAATAATCTGTCCTTTCACACCAAGAACTTTTCTTCCCCCATCCCCATTTTTCTTTTTTCTCTGTCTTCTGCTCCCACATTTAGTCTCGACACACATTTCACAGACTACATGCACATACCTCTAGTTGTTCTTAATTCTTAGCCTTTGTCCTGTTGCTTCTCTCGTAATCTTCTTTTCCTCTATTTTATCTTGTTCCCTGTTCCTTTTTCCCCTCTACTGCTCTTTTGAACACTCCTTTTCTTAATTTTACTCATATCCTTCAATGCTTTCTAAATACAGCTGTATGGATCCAGAAACCATTACAAGGTTATCCATCAACTGGTCCTGCTCTCCTAGATCATACACCACATTCTATTAATTAAATTTCAGTCATTAAAAAGACAAACAGGATTTTTTTTCCCTATTGTGATCTCCTTGTTTACTTTTTCTTCAGTCTCCTTTCGAGTTGTGAAACATTTATAACTTAGGAGCAAGTATCAATCCATCCCTGCTATTTCAAGAAGCAAAAAAACCTAGGTTTGATTGCTCTCTTGAGCTAAACGAGAGGCGAACGATGATAGGCAGAAGGGCTTGCATCTGAAATATCAACTTCTCTGAAGTCACTGTGTGAAGACAGAAATTGGAAGCATCAAAACATTTGTGGGCAGTGGGGGAGCAGCATTTCTCAGATTTCCTTCTGTATGACTTATTGATTCTTCAACCCTATTTCTGTTTTTATGGATGCAGTTCCCTACAAACAAAGGGTACATAACAGTCATAATAACAAATGCTATGGGGATACATACACCACCTAACCTTAAGCATCTAATAAAACTCAAAGCTTCTAGGTTTACAGCTTAGGAACAGACAGGATCCTGCATATCAAGTTACTCCACACTTTGGCCTAGCCACCGAGCTGAATGCCCGAGTTAAGTGCTTCAGAAGGTTGGGTGAAGAAGGAACCTCCTTATAGAAGATTCTCCCATAAGCTTGTCATTTCCACAGACCTAACAGACATCTGCAACATGACAAATCTCCAGCTGGGCTTCAGCGAGGTATGGCATACTTGGGCACCACAGTACTTGACCATACCTATGGCACAGTTAAAAACTAAAATTACTTCTGCATGGAAAAATGGGACCATTCCTCATTCCCATCCTTTACTCTTCAAAATAATGACAAAGGAAGTTCTACTAGCCGACAAATGGAATCCACAGGTGTGAGTCCTACTAATTTGAGAGCAAATGTATTATGGTATCAGATTGCTGATATAGTAAAATCTCATGTCTTTGCTATAGTCAGAGGATTAGCAGCTACAGAAAATGATGGAAATCCTTCATAATTTAGTAGCATCTCTACAATCTTTCCATTTCCACACTAGTTTAAATTTTTAAAATTTTCAAGTGGCAACCTAGGCTTTGAAACACCTGCTGCCATTCCAGTTCCAGACCTGGCTCTTAAAAGAAACCTTCACAGGCAAGCACAAAACAAAAAGTGCAACAAAAAAATCTGGATCAAGAAAAAATAAACCTTCCCTAGGGAAGCCTCACTTGGTAGTTGTTTTTTTTTCCACTAAATCTTCATGCTGTCATCAGTTTATATTTAATAGAACTCATTATTAATGTAAATAAGACCTTCCAGAGCTCTTTAATTTAATAAGCAGTATATTTTTTTATTCACCTGAATCCCTCAAGTAATATGGCTTGTCATATACCTTTTGGAATTTGTTTTTTATACTTACAGAGAAGTCTGATTTTAAGACTAATAAAAGATTATACAAGAAAAAGGTAAGCAAGTACTAGAAAATCCAGAATTAATTTCAATTAAGAAAACTTACCCAGAAATAGGGATATTTTTCAGAACTACAACATTTGAACAGATTTCTGCCTTTTTTTGTTTGTTTGTTTACATTAAGAAATATTTCTTGCTCACATGAGTCAGCATCACCTCCCGTCTTGCACAGGAGAACATCAGCAGCTAAATGAAGCCACGTTTGCCATAGTCTTTACATATTTCTTGCCAAGAACTCAATCATATTAAGTGTCTCACATCACACACTTTATAGAGATTTGTAAGTGTAACATCTGTCACAGTCATTGCAGGAATTTCAGCACCTTCATGAAAGCTTTCTCTGAACTGGACAGAGTACAGAAGTCTAGTTTAAATTCATCTTTTCTCCTCAGTCTGTTTCTCACTTTAGAACTAGACTTCAGACTCCCTGGCACAATGACCATATTTTTTCCAATTCACATAACAGATCAAACTGTTGTGAGGTTTTATTTGAATTGACACTCCTGTAATATCTCATTAATTAATAATCATTGTTTTTAAATGGCACATCTGAAGAGGAGGCATTCCATGCCAGATCTGCGCTCCATCTACTCTGATGTTCTACCTCTGATGCTTGTCAGTACCAGATACTTCATAGTATCTGCCTTAACCCACTGGTTAACTCCTACTAATGGCCTCAGCCCCCTGGGAGCTTAGAGCTTAATATAAAATGCCCTTTATCTTAATAAAGTGACAGAAACTGTTCAGATGTGTCTCAGATTCCATACCTCAAGCCACTGACTCAAGCATTAAACATTTAATAATTTCTCCAGACTATGTTCATGAATACATCTGAGCACACATCTACAGCTATGTTTTCAGGGAATCAACTGACATCTCCACTGTTCTGATGAGGACATTCCACCCACATGATGGAAGGACTGTCCTGTTTTTAGCAGGACTAGAGAAATTCCAGAAAGCAAAGCTGATGAGGACCATGGAAGTGAAATTTTTAGTTAATTTCCCGCAAAGCATTTATGAATTTTTTCACACAGAAGTGAGTTCTTACCATACACGTACACATTTTCCAAATCATGCTTTGAAAAGAAATTCTAAATCAATGAATTAGTTAAGTCTTGGACTTACATCTGTGAATGGCTGACCCAACAGCAACTGACTGTAAACCTTCCATTCCCGGCCCCCACACTGCCAGGGGAAGGAGGGGGGCATGGACAGACCGAGGGGTGGTGGTGTAAAAGTGTTTTCTAACCTGTTTCTATTCCTTATTTTTAGTTTTAGTTTGTTAGTAATAAATTTAAGCATTATTCTAAGTTCTGCTTTGCCCGTGGTATTAATCAAAGCTCCTCTTTTGGTTGTTATCTCTAGTCATAAATTCCTAGCTGGTTTTCTTTTCCCTTCCTCTGGAAGGCAAAAAGTGTGGGAGGGGAGAAAGGCCTTAAAACAGTTTTGCTGGACACCAGGCATTTATCGAGGGTCGAACCACCACAGCCCCTAATAACCAATGACATATGTTCCCACAGTGCCATTACACTGCATTGACAGTGGCTTTGTCCATGAGAGCAAACAACTAAGTCCTAAGTCAATGCCCAGCCTTGATAAGCTCAAGACAGTCATGCCAGTCAAGATAGTTGATAAGCTGGAAACAGTGCTCTCAGAAATAATGTGTTCTTTATGACTCACAGTAAATTGCCCCCAAGCCTTTCTCTTCTATAAAACACGTTGGTCTTCATTGCTACTAATGCCTCCTTTTGTAAAAACCCCGGTAATAAAACATGAGGCTGATATGTTCCAAAAGCCCAAGCTAACTTCAATTTTGGCTGTTGTGCTCTCACTCTCCCTCCCACTGTGCAGAACTCCAGACCCCACATTGTTGTTCGCACCTCAAGGCAGATGGACCAGTTAAGTTCTGATTCACTTAAAACCGGAATATTTGCCTTATTGGGTGGCCCTATTCACTTTCAGCTGGCTAAGGTCACACAGATAACGCTCCACCATTTCACCTGAATTCCAATGGAAGTACCTAATTAAGGCCAAAACACTGGACCAGCAGCCCTCACTTAAGCCCGGCTTATGTTGCCATAGAAAAACATCTTGATGCCTTCATTGGCACAATTGCAGAGTTTGGTTCACTTTTGAACTCAGGGGACACAGCAATATCATGCTCCAACTAAAACATTTCAGCTGAATAAATTATTTCTATACACCTCACAAGCTGCTTCCCTGCAGCTGTATTTCAGTCACTGGCTAAGAAAAACTCCAATTGTGTAGCATAGAATGTACAGCCAATTTAGAATTTTCAAGTACATTGGAAATAAAGTTACAATACACTGTAGGCATGCATTTCTCCCTTTATTCAAGATAAAAAGAAAAAAAACAAACCCACACCAAAAACAAATAAGTAACCAAAAGTCACCCCTAACTTGCTCAGAAGCCTTTCATAGGCTTCAAATACCTGAAAACTCACACTATGACCAAGACTTTGTTCAGGCCAACCCACCAATAGTAAACTGAGTCCATTCCAACACTAACACAGAATTCCAAACACATACAAACTGTAGACAGTCAAAAGCACAATTACATGAAAATTGCTCTAATGCTCCTCTGACAACACTCCAACTGAGAAGTCTCCCTGAGCAGTGACTAGTTGTTACGAGGTATTTATATCTACTTTTTATATTGGATAAAGCTCCCAGTCTGAGCCACTGCTACCAAAGGATGACATACTTATGACTACTACTAATGTCCAAAAAAACCCCAAAATAAAACAAAGAAACCAAAAACCAAACAAACAACATGACCTGTATTGTGAAACACCGTGCTTTTTAAAAGTTGGAAGGCAAATAAGGAAACTTTAAAAGTTTCCTTGTGGACTCAACCATACAAATTTCAGGCCAGACCTTCAGAGAAAAAGTTTCGCTGCACAAAAACCTTCTCCGCACTTCGCACTTTTGCTGAACCTTTCAGTAAGAGACCAGACAATGCCCAGAGACTGGACACCTCTCCATGCACATTTGAAGGCAGCTGTGGAACGAAGGAAGTTGATGGCCTCCTGAGCAAGAATTACCTGTATGGTATGGATAAACAACAGGTTCCTAACTTTTGATTTGTTCCATATCTGTTATCAACAATTTGAACCAATCAGTTTTTAAACTCAGATTTGGATATTTCTGATGACAGTTTGGTTTTATACAGGAACATATCAGATACTGAAATACTGTGTGTTTTGGAAACAAGATTATCCTCAACAAAAAAGGCAGGAAATTCAAGAAAAAATTGCACTTATCTAAACTATGGCATTTACCTGGGAAACTACTTCTGTATAAACTTGTTCCAAGACTTGAGTAATACCCCTGAGCAATACAATAATAGGAGCAATTCAATGGTACTGGCTAGAAGAAAATTAAGATAAGTATCACAGTTTTCCTACCACAAGATGACCCAATCTGGGGTTTAGAAACAACATTTCTTCCTGATATTGTATTTCTCATATACTGTATATAGCATTATCCAGGGATACAGGTAAGATACCAGTGAGCTGAAAGCCTATTTTGTTTGATAACAAAGCTTTATGCTCTTCAGACTATATAAAAATTGGGTAATGAGCTTGCAAGTTCTGTTCCACTGCACTTTGATGAGACGATCTTGGTCTCCTGGCACACACAAGTACAGGGAGAGGCAGTTTCCCCATACATAACTGCACTTGGTGTCACTGGGCCACATGACAGGGATATGCTGCTGGGACCATATGCTGAAGTTCAAAACAGACTCTTCAAAGCACAGACATGCCAAGGCAACCAAGGTCAGAGCCACATCACTGCAAAATACAACGTTATAGTCTCTGAGAAATAGGGATTTAAAAAAGAAAAATTTTAAAGCCTGCTATAAAACTTTCCATAACAGATTCCATTGCTTCATCACAGTTATTCATTACTAGGTAAATAACAATTGATTTCAATGTCCCTGCACATGTACTGACTCAATAAACTGTTTCTCCCCTGAAGAGCTACAGCTGTCTCCAAGATAAATACAACCAAACTTTAAAACTACATTAGATTACTTCTATGCCAGCATAACTACTGCAGGTTTTGTCTGGTGATGTAAATCAGTGAATGTCAGGAACTATTTTGTTTACATAGCTAAACATGTGTGCTTTACTTTCCCCTATATATAGGGAAAAGTATATGTATTAGGCTTTGCAGTCAATTTTAGTATCCATAATAACAGTTAGGACTTAAGAGGACACTTCTCATTTACAAACATGAACTAATTAAGAAATAAGAAGTGGGAGCTACTAGAGCAGAGCTGAATCAAGACAGACTTTTCTCCTGTGGGCCACATACCCATTGTTTGAAGTGTACTATGCCTTTTCTCTTCCAGACCAGTTTTCAACCTTAAAACGCCTTATGTACCTCAATCTCAGAAGGCATAGTGTATTCTTGATGCCTTCCACATCTGGCAGCACATTCCTTCTAATCAGAAGCAATCCATTCCATCCCTCTCAGGAAATAGCACTGAAGAAAAGAGGAACTGGGTACCCCCATAAAAGCAAACCACCATTTCTTACTCTTTTTGCAATACTATCAGCCATCTCCTTCCATATCTATTCAACCCTCTCTTTCCACAGATATCCCTCAAATCCCAAGATTCACACAGCTCATCTTCCTTGGCATCTTGGGCCTATTTTTCCAGTCCAGCACATATTCTTGGCATACCTCACCACCCAGATGACCCAGCATTTTTGGTTTTTTAAACCTCTTTTCATTCTTATTCCATCCATCACCACCAGCCACCCATACTTCTGCATGTACCTTCCACTTCCACTCCCTATCCCCCTTGAGCTTGAGAGCACTGACTGCATCAAATTGGGCATAGCTACATTTGGTGGCTCAGTATGCAGAAATGAAAGGCTCCAGCCATTTGAAATCTCCATTTAAGCTTCCTGCTGAGATTACAGTCTTACAGAGCCAAGGATGCACTGAAACTTAGATGGACACTGTGCTGCCAGTGACTGACTTATTTGGGTCAGTGTCTTGCACCCAGGGAATACTTCAGTGCACAACTGGATGCACAATCTGCAATAATCTTTCACCCAGCTGTGTGAGTGATATGCCAGGTCAAGGCAGAGGATGAATGGTTCCCCTCCCACCCTGTATACACCGATGTAAACCACCTGCGTAAAGTTGTTTCACTAGTTATGCAGCTGCTGACTCAGGAACTCATTTGTGCAAGGAACCACTATCAATTAAAGAAATCTTGATTACCCTGGAGGTGAGAACACCTCTCACATTCTGCATTATTTTTCCTATACCAGGAAGTACCAGATCAGGCATAGCAGCAGTCTGGCCCAGTGCTCCAGGATGAACAGCTTGCTTGTGCTGGATCATGATGGCTGCAGCAGACTTTTTCTTTCGTACTTCTTATTAAACACTGGTCTAAGTGTATTGCAACACATCAGAAAAGGGCTACACTGAATGATAAGCTGGGTATGTTTGTAAAGCTCTTTTCTAAGCTAAAGTGTAGCATTCCTTCAAATGTAAACAGGACATACTGTTTTTTAACAAGAAGTTATAGTACAGATCATCCCTGTGTAAATGGTCCAAATCACACTGGCAGTAAGCGTGGAGGCACTTCCAGACAATGGAACAAAGGTTTGTACCTTCTACTTAACATAAGGAAAGGTATTTCTTTCATCCACAGAAACACTTGTTTCTTACAATGTATTTTGTCTCTAAAGAGAAGAGCACTGTTTAAAAAAGGACCAAGTATCATTATGCTTTATTACTCATATAAACACAGAGGCAAGGGGGAAAAAAGGGGGGGGGGGTAGTTTGCACAAGATTGTGGCATGGGACAAAGAAAACAGCAGCAACAAAGCTCAGAAAAGGAGAAATCTTGTCTCAACACATTGGGGATGTAACTGCTTGCAAAAATGTGAAGTGTGCAAAAACAAAGTCAAAGAGTATCTGAAATAACTCTTAAGTAGAAGAAAGGATGAAATTAAGCACAGGAAATTGTAGTTTGTATGCCAAAGAGTATTTCTTTTGAGGTTGTTTGGGTTTCTTTTCCCTTGTGAATTATATGTGATGAAAGACATTCAAAACTACATGCTGGCAACCTATTGAAAGAACCAGTGCTGAACTGGCCACTCTGAGTTGTTGTGCCTTGCCTCCTACCTCTCCTTTTTTTCTTTTTTTTTTAGCTTGGCACATGTTTTCTTTCCTCATCTCCAGCGTTAGACAGACGCCAGAATAGCATTTGATATTAAGCAACAGCCTCACATTGGTACCTTCGGAAATGAGCTTCAATGCCCTAATTAGGCCAATGCAACTTTGGCAATGTCTATAACCCTTACATAGTCACAGCAGTGAGAATCATGCAATCATGAAAACTAGGCAGGAAAACAGATGGTCTTAAATAAAAAAATTTTGTGCGTAATTCATTTACAACATTGTGTGAGGTCTCCAACTTGATAAAAAAATAGGAAAGAGCAACACTTTGGCTTTAAACTCCTGTGTTTAATTTGGTTCTCAGATTAAAATGAAATGCAAAGTTACAAATTCAAATGAGCCCACAAACACATTAGTGTATGCCACAGAACTGGGATGCAGCTTAGTAAAAGTGGGATAGCTCTCAGAGGACAGCAATGCACTGATTTTCATTACTGCATTTCATTCTCAGCAAGATGCAAGCAGTGGCAGTTATGAGAAGGGATCACTGTGTGCCTCTGCAGGGGCAAATACAGGACCACAGGCAGCAGGCAGGGTGCTTGAGGTCAGAACTGAAGCAAACTCTAAAATTTTCTAAGCAGCCTATGTCGGAACTGCCAAAGAACACTTCAAATTCTAGACCCACTGAGCAGAACCATACCAGGACTGTAAGGGATGCTGAGTGTTAACAAACAAGGTTTTCAGCAGAGCCAAGTATATGGAGACATCTATGTGCAGAGGGTTGCCGCATGGTGAGGTACACCTGGCAACTTGGAACAGCATGGGGGTTGCAGTGAGAAGAAAAATGTCACAGTGAGCTCACAGACATTATCTAAACATTATCTACCCCACGACAAAGCTTCCAAACAAATTTTATCAGCACATCATTACCAAACTCCATTGATTTGGAAAACAATTAATGCCAAAGCCAACATCTGTTACATCTTCTAATACAATACTGCAAACCACAGGAGTGTAACTTAGTAGTTGAGCATTTTGAAACACTATAACTTTTATTGGAACACTGGAGGAGAAGTCTTTAAAATTTGAGTAAAAGTCATCCAGTGCACAGGCTGGTACTATGACGTGCACCTGGTGCTGCAGTTATAGGAGTTGTCACATCAACGTGAGCAAACACATATAAACTCTAAAGTCTCAGGAGGATACCTGCTGTAACTTGCTAGTAATAAGTGATTCCTTCAATGCATGAAAGAATTAGAATACACACACCAAATGCAAGTGATACCGACAGTTAATCGCACCTGTTCACTCTGAGCCTGTGTAACAGTTTTCTCTCCAATAACACACAACTTCCATTCGGCTTTACCTTCCCAGCTTGAGCAATTCTGCCTCCTCAGTAACAGGCATCTTAGCTGTGCCATCACATGTGAAGCTGATGGAATCTAATGTCAACCAACAACTGGCTCTGTTAGGTACTGACAGCACTTTAGGTACGGGAGCATCCAAACAACAGTCTCTGAACAAGTCCAATGCTGCTTGTCTGTGGGCAAGCAGCTGTGCATTGCCTTCTTTCAGGCATCTACTGCCCATTTCTTAGCTTTTAAAAAATCTGGAAAGCTATCTAAGGTATGTCAAATTTAACCACCTAGTTTCATAACCCCTGGATGGAAACTTTTCAAAGACTATCATAAAACCTAGAGAGCTCCACAGAATCAGCGTGCTGGTGATGCCAACAGCAAATTTAACTAGGCAAGGGGGATCCAATCAAATCCAAATCTCACTTTGTGGGCCTACATGCAGAGTATTGTTAGGATTCTGAAAACACTACTGGAACATCAAAGAACACAAAATGACCAAATCCAATCTTTCACCTGTCAGGTCTGTTGAGGTAGGATGAAGGGAGAGTAGGCTTGTAAAATGTCTCACATGAGTCTGGTAACCGAAATCTAAAAGTAAAGCACTCTTCTCAAAGTGTACAGAAATAGCAAGGACTCCTTTGACATCTTTTGCAAGGAAGGAAAATAAATAAAAAAGACCCAGGGACAGATGTGAAATATGTTTGCTTTACACATTTTCTTCTCACTCTTGGGAGTCATTCCACTTCAAAAGAAAAAAATAAAAGAGATGCAGGAGAGCACAGCACAAGGCAGAGAGAAGACTGCCATTGAGATAACATATGAAAGTCTGTCTTCACAGTTCATCATCCTAAAGTTCTGCGTAGCTCAGAGTCTTCACATGAAACTGTTATTGCCTCTGAGGAGGAGGAAGGAAGAAGGCATCAGTAGTAGGAAGAAAGATGGTATGCAGCTCTGTGCATTAACTTTATTGCTCTTCAAGAAAATAAATATCAGAACCAGGCTTCTGGCTGTTGTAGCAGAAGCCACAACAACCAGAGATATCAAGCCATAAAACAGGACTACATAAATTCTGGAGCATCCCTTACTGTCCAGCAAAGAGCCCACAGGACCTGGACCAGTAATAACCAGAAAGCACCTGTTGCAAGAGGTGGGAAAGTGGTCTGGAAGCTGCTTTAACTACAAAACAAGGACTGTAGCCTTACTCCAGGAGAAAAACAATTGGATATTGCATGCTACCAGGTATATTTATCTTCTTGAGGCAGGTTTCTTCATATGCTTCTTTCCTACTTTCAGATAAATATATTGTTGACAGGGGAAATCATCTCATTAGACAACAGAAACTCACTCCAAAGCAAGATGGTCAAACTCAGTAGTCCCATATATGCAAGCCTACAAGATGCAGTGGATATTTTACACTTTCATTTAATGGGCCTCTGAAAGCTTTCAAGGTGATCAATTTACTCACCTCTAGACTCAGGCTGACAAAACTTGTCTCAAATCTGAACCCATCCCTACCACATTATAAATAAGCAAAATCTTATTTGTGAAGGAGGAAAACTATGGCTGGCAGCCTCCAGGCAACAGGGACCCCTCACTTTTTTCCTATCCTTTAGCAGCAGCTTGTAAGGTTGCTTGTAAAGACAGCAGCACTAAGGAGTTACAGTGGATAAACCAGAGTTAGAGATTTGAGCAAGTGATAGGAATGGTTTCAAAGGAATTGAATTTGCAGCAGAAAGTAATTACACATTCAGTGCTGAATCAAGTGCCTGTCATCCTGACATTCAGCTACTCCACATTCCTCTGGGGCTAGGAAGCATCTCTCACTACTAAGAAACTTCTGGCTTCTCACAGTCAAGACAAGGAGTCACTTCTATACAGTTCTTGTTTTAAGGACTAGATTACCACTAACCTACCCATTGACCTTGTTCTTTTTGACCACACAGTGAAAGGTCAATGACTTAACTTGAATTATTTTTCAGTAGAAGAGTTCGTCATGAAAAATTCCAAGTTCTTCCAAGAGTTTTCAGTGTATCACTCTAGACAGCATTTGCACGTGTTCAGCAGATACTTGGCTGGCATTAGTCTGTGGTCTGCTTTCAGACAGATCCCTGCAGCATTCGCAATGAATTACTGCTATGATTCATCAAGGGATACTGTTTATTTTCTTATTGACTTTGTGCGGGATGTTTTCTGCTTACAAATTATCAGTGAATTTCCTTAGTTCCCTGAATACTATCTATTAGTCTCTGCCCATTTAGTCATGCATAAATGTTCACAAGTAGATAAAAACCTGAATATCAAGTAGTTTTAAAAAAATGTACAGGTGCTTTTTTCCTGTAGTTAGAGCACATTACTTCTTGAAAGATGTTTTAAGTTCTTCCTTGCACAAATGTGACACTCGAACACATAATCAGTAACCTTCAAGCAAGGCTAAGGTACCTTTTCTTGTTCAGTGTTCATTTCAAATATGGTCCTTTTGGAATGCCAGGAAGCAAACAGAGACTCATGGTTTCTGTGAGATTTTCATATTAGTACCTTATAAAGTGGCTGTATGTTGTAGTTAACCCATAAACTGGGAGTTTTTGCACCTCTACCATAGAAGTTGAGAAGGTCAGGACATAATTACATATTTCTGTCAACCTGAACACTGTAGCTGATCTCAGAAGAGACATTACACAAAATTCATCCACAGTCTCCAATATATATACATACACACACCAGAGAGACAGACATCTCAATTTCAGATGAAGTGTTCCTTTTACACTGACCACAGATTACATCATCTTGGATATCTCACCACGAGTTAGAATCCGGGCTAAAGAAAGCTTTTTTATATCTTCCCAAAGGGTCAAGAGAGACTGACACTCAGAGCTAGATCAGGTTTTCAATGCCATTTCCAGAAAATAAATTAAAATTAAAAGATCCCAAGTAATTTTGTGAAGCAACTTTAAAGAAACAAATAAAATATCAACTTTATTTCTATCCTACTCCCCCTTAAAACAACTAATGACGTCACTTAATCAGCACAAAAATATGGTCTTGACCTGATGCTAGGCAGTGAGCACAAATACAGCACTGCATAAAATAAAGACTAAGGTATGGATCTCAAACAAAGGATGACAGAATTTGCACAGAATTTACATTAAGAGTCCTCTTTGCTTATGTTTTCTTCATTCTCACTTTGTGACCTCAGGACACAGCACTGGAATTTTTTTTCGGGTAAAAGAAAAAGGCCTACAGCTATTCCATTTCTGGCCTTTCCATAGAGCTGCCATTTGCAGGTAAACTACACCTGCACATTCCAGGCTCAAAACATTTGCTTAGAATTCACCGAGGGGGCAGTTCCACTCTGTAAGGTATCTGTTCCTGCTTTGAAACAGTATGAAACTGATGGCTTTCAATGCGAGGGAGATGGAAACACCAGAACACTCAAAACAAATTAGTTCAGCTACATGTATTGGTTTTATTTTGCCAGAGAGACCCCAGCACAAACACACTAAAATAAGTTTTTCTTTTCAAATGTGTGTCCTAGTGACAGCAATACAAAAATAATTTAGAACCAAACACGTAATTACGTGCATTTATTTCAACCTTTCATTACTAGAGATAACAAGATGAATAGTGAAATGCAAACTTTAACAATTCTGTAATTACAGCCACTGAACCGTATGTTATTGAAAGAATTGTGCAAAACCCAGATGCAAAAGAATCAATGGGGTATGTAAATAGAAATGAAACAGTAAAATAATCAAGTGATGAAGAAGTAATGTGCAGCACTAAATAGCTTCTCAGCATCTCTTGCTATAACGTTTAACAAATACTTGGGTTTTTCCCCTCAGTTTATCAGCCTTTCAACTGTCATATATTGTTCAGAGGTTATTCTTGTAAGTGGACTAGCAGAAAATACTCTGATATCTACTGGCAACAATTGCCTGTAGCCAGAATTATAAGAATAAGGTAGGATCTTCTGAGTGCTCAGTTCACGCAGATTAAAAAAGCTTAAATGATAAGAAATAGAACTAGTTCTTACCAGGGCCCAGGAGCTAGGCTGAGCCCATGAGAAGTAGTAGTCTCCTGAATTCCAGCTGCATTCACACCCACTCAGAAGTTAGCCTACCCGAAGAGTAGACTGGGCCTAACAGCAAACTACAGACACCAGAGGCAGAAGACTATTGCCCAGGGGCAAGTTATCTGGCATTGAAGCTTCTGTTAATACACAGCACAGACAACTATCTTAGCAAGATTAACTCATAATTTGTTTTCATTATGATGAGTAGAGACCAGAAAGAAAGGACAAATTGTTCTCTTCTTCCCCAGAACAGCTATTTTGTGAAATACAAATATCTGTATTTCAAGCAATCTGAAACTATTTTAGTCTGCAGAAGAAGAAACATGCAACCTGGATTTTAATGCTCCTAATGCATCTTAGCCTCCTGTGAATGGCCTCTATTCCATTTAACTTCTTATTTGATTCCTGATTCTGATGGCACAGAGGCAAAGGAGCTCTTTAATCCCAAGTGTCTCTCCCTTCTTCACAAAAACCTCAAGGAGGGAAAACAAGAAACTATACTAATATCCAACAGTGCAGCAAGAATCCTGAACCCTGTCCTCACATTCAGAACACAGCCATTTAGTCAAGTTATCACAGATCAACAAAGGCAAATGGTGTCTTGGGATGTGATATGCAAAGTTAGAAATACATCATAGCCTTTCTACTTCTGGAAGCAAGAAGGCAATGCCATCCCCGCTAGGTATTTGAGAGAATAAGGAAAAATTCACAAGCCTAAACACTAGCCAGTGCCAGCAACCCAGCATTAATTGCATAACCTATTTTCAGGTCAGCCCTCGCAGCTTGCAGTGCCCACAATACCACATCTCCACAATTTTCCATATGCAGAGTGCTCTGCTTATAGCAGTTCATGATATCAAACTACCTTACAATATCCATTTTGTTATCCCTGCCTTCCTAATGTTACAACTAGCCAAGTTTACCTTAATAGTCTTCTTATCATTCATAGACCCTTTTTCTAGGACCATCCTTAATAAAGGCCTAGGTTCACTATTACAACCCAAAGATGAGACAAGTAGACAGCCCAACCTCTGACCTTCCCAATCTCATAAGCTTCTATACTACTTGTCATCACCATAATTTCTCTTCTAAAAGACAAAATCCCCAGTCCCTTCTCTCACTAAATAACTAAGCCTTCTTACCACTCACCAATATCCCCAGTATCTTTTTCAGCTTCATAATCCATACCTTCTCCCTGCTAAACAGCTTCACGGTTTTTCCATCTGCCCAGGCTGCCCTCTACTCCAGCATCCAGATGCAGCTAACTACCAAGTCCCAGCTGGAGGAAATAATGAAGCCTTCTTAACCTTTGATGGGCTGCAGCTGAGATGTTTTCCTCACAAATACTGCATAACTTCAAGGCATTTTCTGAGTAGGGCCAGAGAGTTTATATAAACTAAGTGTATTAAAAGTTATGCATGCTGCATTTTACATCATTATTGCTTGGTGGATTTTACTGGGATATATAACTTATTTTCTTGCAGGCAGTCACACAGCTCTGCACATGACAGATTATCACAGTGTACCACTGAGACTCTTTCGAAGTGAAAACAGCACTGAAGACTTCCTTGCAATTTGTTTCACCAGATTTTGGCATGATTTAAGGAAACACTTCATTCTACAAGTTTTAAGTGCTTTTTAATAAGTAGAAATATGTCCTTGTTTGTCAGGTTTCAAAACTTTTGTTGATATTAATAATACACAAAAAATATGCCCAGGAGATATCTATCAAAACAAAATTCCAGTGAAAAATAAAATAATTTTATTCGCCATCCTTCTCCATTTCCCACTGGTTAATTACTCATCATATGTTAATTCAGCAGCATCTAATGAAAACATCCTATGTATGCCCACCTAAGAATGCACTGCTTAGAGGTGAAGGACTGCTGATTGTGGAGTAATTTTGACTCCACAAAAATTAACAGAGACTAAACTCTTTCCACCTCCCATTAATAGATTTGAACACATTATTTTGATCAGAAATACAATTAATGCTGGCAGAAGAGAAACTCAGACTTGAGTAATTAAATTGAAACAAACAGAGGGAGCCCAACTCCAACCTCTCTTCCCAGGTAGTTCGAAGTATACAGTGTTACACTTTGCTTGTAGACAGATGGCAGACTCTGAACTCCTTTAGATGTTTTTTTTCCCACATTCAGTGAAACTAAAGGATAAGTGCAAACTCTCTGTGTATAACTAAAAGATCAGAAATATAACTTCATCGCAATAGTCTGATTCTAAAATGTTATCTATAAATAGCAACCAATTCATAAACTGCTTCTTCCTTTAATCCTAGAGCAAGTAAGTATTGACTACCCCTTTTATATACTTTCAGACATACTTTATCTAGGGTTGGTGCAATAAGGTACCATTAGTGGTATTTCCTCTCCCCAAACACCAGAAGGGAAGTGATTTTCCCCAACATCCAAGAGCCCAGAGCCGACCCTTTGATATTTAGAGACTGAAAGCAGATGCATTAAGTGAGCAGCATGGGAACAGGCGAGCTCTGCACGGCCCTTCCTACCCTTTCTCTCACCTGTTTAAGCATGAAAATTTTACTTCCCCAGGAACAAACTAAGTCAAAAGCAATAATAGCTTCCCAAACTTCTTCAGCCAGGGTTGAAAAGCATCCTTCTTCCCTGTGTCCCCATGTTATTTTACATAGAGGTAGCATCAACGGTCCTGTCCAGGGGAGACTCACTTACCATGCATGCAATTTGTTCAGCAATAAAGTAGTTACAAACAATTCCAGAGCTTAAACCAGGAAATGGGAAATTATGATCAAATGACCCCTAAAAGATATACTTAAGCCAGTATAGTAAAGTCAGAGGAAGAAGAAAAAGAAAGATCAGCCATGATGCACATTAAGAAGCCAAGGTACTTCTAGTGGATTTCTTTAGTTTTTATGAAGTACCAAAGAGAATTTTCAACTGTTCAAAACTTAAGATGGTATCAAAAAAGTATGTATGCTTCCTGACATCATTTATGCTTTTTTTTTTATTATAATAGCAGCAGACCCCTTGTATAAATTGCACTTTGTTAATAATTCTAGTAGCAAATATGATTTAATACTTTATTTGCCCTGGCCAGTAGGTATAAAACAGACATATAAAATACTGCATAGCCAGGTGCTTGCAAGCTAATTAACACCTTTTTTTTTTTTGGTTGGACTAAGCTATGACAAGTTGCAAAGCACATATCTAAGAAGGAAGAAGGGAAGAAAACACCTACGCATGGAGGGAGAAAAGAAAAAGATTAGATAAGGGGGGGGGGAAATAGCATAGCAGGCATTTTAGAAATCTCTGCTAAAATCATTGCTTAGTTGGCTGGATGAGAGGAGTTTAAGAGAAAGGCAAAACCCGTTGCTGAGCTCTCGTTTACCTCAGCAGATAAACAAGTTTGGATTAAAGGCAGAAAAAAAGCTGAGATGTCAGCATACTTCAAAAGCAGAATGTTTTACTCAGTACACTTTCCATTAGCTGGATTGCTTCTAGCTCCCTCTCTCACACATATTCCTCACTTATTTAGCTTACAATGGTGTCAATGACAAAATTGAAGTTAGTGATAAAAGCCTCATGGAATAAGTCTAATCCATGCAGCACAGACATGCTGTTCCCTAACTACACCAAGCATTACTGTTGGGTAATTTTCTGCACAAAACCAGAAAAATAAAAGCTACATGCTTAGTATACTTTTTCTTTCTTCTTCCACAACTTTTTTTTTTCCCTAATCTTTCCTTATATGGCAGAAGGAAAAATAAACTATCGAAATTCATTTGGGTGGTATGGATACCAAAAAGGAAAAAAAACCCCAGGGATTAAATTTGATATCTTCAAAGTCAACCTGAATCCAGATTCCTTTTTGGTATAAAAAGCTATTAAAGTGGGTAAACTAAATAGGCCTAGAACATCAAATAATCAAAACACAATTTTTAAGTTTATGAAGTCTGAGAGTTTTTCATCTTTCTTTCTGCTTTTTGGACCCTCTTTTTTTCCATATATCTTTTTTCATGCAGTCACCTTATCCAGGAACAAACACTAGGGTGACATGATAATAGTCTTCAAGTATCTGAGGCTGCTGCAAAGAAGGAAATAAGCCATTATCCCCATCCAGGGTGGATAAGACAAGAAATAACAAACTTAAGCTTCAGCAAAGGAGATCCAAGTTAGATATATGAAAAGATTTTCCATACATAAATTAACTGGAGCCCTTGCACAGACTGCCTGGGGAAGCTGTTGAGTCTCTGTCACTGAAAGGCTCTACAAGCAGCCTGGATCACCACCCATCCAGAATGACACATGTATAGTTTATCTAGCCTTGATGCAGAGAGATGAGATGACTTTTAAGGCTTCTTGTCACCCTGAGATCCTGTGATCTCACAAGGTAAAAAATGTCTGGACTGTGTCTGGTAGGTACTTGTAAGACAGGTCACCAGAAAAATCAGCTGTGGAACAACTTCACCTCTCTAATCAACAATTAGCCAACGTCTCAACTAGGCACTGCTCTACCAAAAGTAGCAATAACCCTGTAAAAAAGGATTTCTAGTGACTTGAGGCTATTTAGGTTGTTTTCTCAATCCCAACTCTTAAATTGAAGTCTGAACTACAACCCAGTCTTTAGACTGTCTGCAGTTTATCATCCTAGTAAATCCTTAGGTCCCAATTAGTTACAGTGGGTGCTTCAAGAAGCATATTGGACAGAGACCTTAGTCTAAATGGTGCTATGAAGTAGCCAGGAAATACAGAGTTAATCAGTAGTACATGCTGACGGTGCATACTCAGCTCCAGCAAGAGCAAACGGAAGTGAAAATAAGGCAGACACACATTCATTAGGCAGAAGTAAGAATGAGAGACATGGTTGCATTTGCTTGTTCGGTTTTGTACTGGTAGCCAGACTTGAATTTTAGAGTCATAGAAAACATAATCCTGGAACCTTTGCCAAACCAGCTACATTTTGCATGAAGTGCCTTCAAAAAGCCCTAATGAAAGTTGAACAAGACAAAATACCACAAAGTTTTTATGAATAGGAAACTTCTTTGTTTGCTTGAAGGCTGTGCCTTTCTACTGCACTAAGAACAATTACATCTTGAACCATTCTCCTGAAGCAGTAGAAGGTGATCTTGCCTATCTTCCTAGATACACTCACTTCATTTCTGTAAGCAACCCTGCCAGATAATGAAACAAATAACAAATTTTTTTCTCATCAGGTTTGGAAGGCAGATCATCCTTAACACCATAGAATCCAAATACCCAAACACAAACAGATCAAAGGCAACATAGACAGAAAGTTCTACAGAAAAATATCTAGAAATTAGTTGGGAAAATGTTTTCAGAGTCCAGTCCAGTCTAGTCCTTCCTTCATTTATTGTCACAGAACGCAATCTAATTTCACATAGTCATGTATATACCAAGTATTCAAGAGATCATATGTCTTTTACCTTTACTTGAGTTCTACCTAAATGATATCTGCCAAGAGAGAAAATAGTTTCCTGTGGTCCTTAGCCACCTTGATTAAACCCAAGTGCAGCTGCTAGCCATAACATTAACTGAGCACTTTGGCTCTAACACCGCCATTGTTACTACAGGAAAATCTGTGTGAGAATGAATTTAGAAGCAGTCCTGCACCAAAGGACTTCAGCAGGTGGACTGATACTAGAGAAGCAGTGTCTCACTGGATTTCCAGAAACCTCAGACAAATGGTTACAATTCTGCAAGCTAATACTTGAGGATAGGGTCACTGGCAGGATCTATATAGCTCCAAGACTAGTCAGTATCCAGAAGGAGCAGGGCAGGGAGAGATTGGAATAAACATCACAAATATATGGTGTTTTCACACTCACATTTACATAAACTGCATACTTAGCATATGAAAGAACAAAGTTATCAAAGAAGAGAATGAAAGACTGAAGTCAGATGGGAGGAGAGAACTCAATACAACCCTACAGAGACTGGAGCAAATCTAAGACACCAAGTGGAGACACTGGAGAAAGGAAAGGCAGAAGTTTTATATTGCTTTTGATTTACAGAAGTTGACATACTATTAAGATTCTTTCAAGTGGGTTTTTTTTTTCCTAAGCAACAAAAAATAGCAGCATGCAGATGTTTTATTTCTAGCAGCAAAGAAGTT
Source organism: Sclerurus mexicanus (assembly GCA_013396755.1). Lineage (NCBI taxonomy): Eukaryota > Metazoa > Chordata > Aves > Passeriformes > Furnariidae > Sclerurus > Sclerurus mexicanus. The sequence continues at coordinate 647,600 of VWZF01003291.1, forward strand.
TTAGTTCATAGGCCTGGACAGGCACATTACTGGGTATCCAATATTGTGGCTTTACTGGTGCATTTATCAAGCTGCAGACCTATGCATCTCTCACTAGAAATCACTCTGAGTATACAGAGTACCTCATTCTTATTTATACTAAGACTGCATTACTCATCCAGAGTAAAGGATCCTTATTCTGTGTTGCCTCTATACATCTTCTACACCACCATTACTTTTCAAAAAGACCTTGGAATAAACAAGAATCATGTCTGTAGGTTATAATCAATTATTGTTCTTTATTTTTTTACTGTGGATGTTATTTCATTTCATTACTGCCCTGTTTTCTTGTGATGCCTATTGCCAGGGACTGCAATGAGAACATTACATTAATTTTATTTTCACCCTGGACTCATCAAAAGGCTGCTCCGCTGACAACAAAAGGGAAAATCAAAAGTCTAGCTAGAGCAACTTCTCCCTCGCAAGTTTACGGAACTTAACTAGGAAATGTATCTGTATAAGATGCCCATACACAGTCATGATGGATATAATAGATGAATCCAGATGTATGTACTATACACAGGACAGCAATAAACCAATTAACTAGTATTAGATGAATAAATTGCCAGGGTCTGCAAATAAAATATACCAGGTTAGAACACAAACCACTCAGCTATTTGCATCTACATTTAGTGTGCTTTCAGGAAAGTACTAATGACCTCCTCAAATACTTCCATTTCATTAGAAAACACCATATGTGGGAGGAACACATCTTTCAACATACTGCAATTATACCAATTCTGTATCTGAAATCTACAGTTCCAGAATCGACTCTGTGGCCTCATGGATAATAACACAGTGCAGGATTTAGCAGACTTAACACCAATTTCAGGACACAGAGATACCATATACAGACATAAATATGTTACACAACATGCAACTCCACACTTTCTCATCTAAATTTTTCTCATTTCCAGGAATGCCCCCTCATAACTTCACCCTGCAGTGAATTATTTTGAAATTTACTTTTTTAAACCGCCTGAAGTATGGAGAATACTTTTGCCTAGGTGGTCCATAATTATGGAGAAAAGGATATTAAAAGAGAAGATAAAGGGGAAAAAACAGCATGTGTAAGAAGAAAAGGGAAAATGTCAAAGATGGTATGAGAAGAGTGAAAAATACAGAAGAAAGAAGAAAACTTATCAAAGCAAGTCTGCAATAAAAAAAATTAAGAAGGGGTAGGAAAGAGAAAAGATAATATATCTTTACTACAAGATGATATATAAGAAAAGACATATGATTCCCATTATAATCCCCCATTCTGACTGCTGACAATTCATTACAATACAGCACCTCATGTATCTATTATACTCTTTAATCTGCTAAAGAATATAGATGTTAGAAAGATAGATACTGAAATATGGTATCAACATTTCCCTACAGCCACAAACCTCATTATCAGCACAGATAAACCTGTGCCAGGATACCTTTCTTATCAGAATATAGGCAACAAACAGTTTAAAATTATGTTAGATTGAAAAGATCATTCTTGTTGCAGCTCCCTTACAGCAATCAGAAGAGCAACACAAACATATGTTGAAATCAGAACACCTTCACCTTTTGATAGTGGGATATTTATGTTCTGGGAATGAGCATTAAGAGGATGATTCCTCCTTGCTGACCTATGCTTTCTAAGATGCTGAGCTACAGATTTAAGTACCAGCACTTTGGCCCAATCTCATCCCTTCTTATACTCTGAGAACAGAGAGAGGTTTATGCAAATTTTGGTTATCAAGCCTTCTGAGGTTTGCAAATTATATCTAGTGAGAAGTGCCTTGTTGTTTGCTCCTGGGAGAATAAAGACCCGCTGTTGACAGCAAGAGATCTAATCTATAGCCAACATTTCCACACTGAAGGAAACATGGTTAATTATAGAGTTTATGAAACATTCTAGGGGAACAATAAAAGGAAAATTAAGGATCATTAGCAGGAAACCTTCCTGTTAGTGAACTCTATACGGCTATGAAATTGTCTCTTAGAGGAAAATAGTTCATTGGTCATTTTTAACTGGAATGCATAAAAATCCTGCTGAATGTAGGAGAACTCAACACAATTCACTGAGAGCTTCAGAAATTCCTCATTAAGTCTTCTGAAGAGCTACAGCCTTAGATGGAGGGTTCTACCAATGGTCTTAAAACCCCTACCGAAAGATTGTAATCCTGAATTCTCAAGAAACAATACACAAGACTATTCCATATTGGAATAATATATGAAATCATCATTCACACCACATGTACACACACACTACACTTGATATGGCTTATTAAGTCTTTCTCATCTCTAATGTACAGACAAATATTCACGTGGCCTTCCATTTTTATATTTCAGGTTCATTATTTGAAATGCCATCTATTTATACCAGCTGATGGTTATGAAATTATATAATTGTAAGAAATATCAATATATTTTTCTGTAAATGACAACTTTGATTTCCTATTGAATTCCATGCTTTGTAATTAACAGTGATAAGAATAATCTTCATTTTTTTGTATTAATTTTTTTTTAAGTGGTTATAATTCTTTTTCAGTTCCTTCTTTTTATTTTTCTTCAATGGTTAATCTAAATAGTCCACTAGGAAGCAGGATATCTTTATTATCAGCTTACTGGTTGATCTTCTCTAGGGTAAGTCCCATTACAGTGCTGGGTAGTAACATACATCCAGGAAATCTCACAGGTTTATTTACTACAAGGCTGTCAGAAGGAGCAGATATAGAACAAAATTCAGAAGCTGAATTGCAAATTAGAACCTGTTGAGCAAGTCCTAATTCCTTATCAGCTTAATTTTACAAAATTAAATTTATTCCTGTTCTAAACAGGAATACACTCCATTCTAAATACCAAATCACTGGACATGTTAAAAAAAAGCAGAGCAGCACGTACAGACTGACCGGGTTAATGGGAAGATTTCTTCATGTATTACTCCCTGTAAAGGAAAGAATTTTGTCTTTCTGTACACCCAAACCTCAAGGGACTGTGCATAGCAAGGGTGCCTAAGAGACTGTACTGCTTCTTGATACAATTTCCTACTCATTCTTCCTACTAATTCTTGTGCCTTCAAATATGCATGATAATGTTAGAGGTGGGGAACTAGTGTAAATTATTATTGGTCAAATGAACATTCATTTTGCATGAAGACTTTCTGTTTTATAATCCAATCTTTTCCCAACTCAAAATCCCATTTTCTTATTTTCTTCTTCCACAATTCCTGGGAGAAATAGCAGATTTCATCACCTTACTGCAGTTCTTCAGCCCATCTTTTAACTATATCATGCTCTTCTGGTTGTGAAAATCAGGAGATAGTCATCACAGCATGGTGTATCTAGCACACACAAGACACCAGCTGCTGGAATCTTTGATGAGTGATGATTTAAAATTTAAGAATGACGGATGGTCAGCATATGAGATGCAAGTGTGCTTTTTGACCTGTCTCTTGAGAGATACTTTCCTGCTCTCATCAGTTGTAGAAGCACACTTTATACTGTTATTTCAATTATAAATAATTAGTGCTTAATCAGTGTTGCCATAAGCAGCCAAGCAAATGTCACAGACTATACTGAAGTTCACTGGATGATAGGTTTTAATAGCTTGCCTCATAATCACAATAAAATATTCTCCCCTTATGTGTTGTGAATAACATTAGTATTTCTTCATGATGTTTATTTGTCACATATGAACTCTTTGTAAACCATTTACCATTTGTTATAAATGGGACTAGAAAAAAAATCAACAGGCAAATGTGAAGGCTCTAAAAACCATTTTGTGGTCAGCAGTCAGTCAGTTGTACATCCTCACACAGAAATATATACATGCTTGTCTCTCCTTTGACTTGAAACAGAGATTTTTACAAAACCTTTTTTATTTTAATTAGAAGATTAGATACGCTTGCTGACTCTTATATGGGTGAGAAAACTTTCAGCATATGATGAAATAGTCATGTATATTGCTCCCTTGCTAGTCAGTCCCTTTTATGCTCTGAAAGAATAACAACCCTTCTGGTTTTCTTGAAGGTGACTTCCATCCACACGAGGAATGCCAAGATACTTAATTTCTATATACTCCAGTTTAGTTTAGAATAAAAACACACATGCAACAAAATGGTTATGCCGGTGATGCGTATGGCCAAAATTTTCAGTAAATTAGCACAGGCACTTGACATTTTTACTTAGGGAAATCAATCAAAATATTACAAAAGCTGCTTCATCCAATTCTACCATTGAGACTAATGCTATTATAAAAGTTATTCCTTACACATATGGACTTATTTAACTTCAGGTAGCAAGGCAAGGCACCTCATTAAATGTGCACTGGAATTCTCTAGCATCTTTGGGTTTGTTTTCTGTTGCTTTTGAGTTCCCTTCATCCCCTCCAATCTCAAATATTAAGTAGTAATTTATTATTTCCTAATGAGAAATGGCTTTTCATTTCCTTGTAGTCTTTCTATTTTTCTAGGATGACTTATGATTGAGAGAATATTTTTACACAAGAGTGCAAGTACTGTCATCTGATTAGGAAAAAAGTAACTCTCATCCTGCACATGTAAGGGGAAAAGATTCAAATCATAGGCCATTCATTTCTTCTGTAAAAATAACTGTAACTTCCATAATGCTACATACATTAGTGAAAAGCAAAGACTATTATTATTATTATTATTATTTCCAAAAGCCTAGCTGTTCTAGAAAATCTTGAAGACTTTCAAATTTTTGCACCATTATCTCAGAAGACCTGAGACAGAGTAGAGAATAGAGCTTTTTCCTTTAACCTAGGGAATAGCCTACACTGGTGTGCTGACAGGAGAAAAAAACCTATCAAGGTCCAGTTCAATCTCCACTATGACATAAGTCCTCTGAAATCCAAAGGTCTTGAATGAGGGCAAAGTGATGCAGACAAGATTTTCAAAACTGCATTGTGGAACCTGCAGCAGTCTGCCATGATGGACTGTATTTCATGCACATCAATATGTGAACTGGGATCTCTATCAGTGCCTATCAGGTGTGGCCAGAGGTGCGCTTCAGGTGCACCTTTGAGCAATAGAGGGTAATCACCGGTGCTTGAAATTGGCTGCCTTTCTCTGATAAGCAGTACAGTGAACTGAATATATTTCAAACGCACATGCTAGTGCTTTCTGCAGGGAAAATGATCCTGGTAGAAGTCATATCCATCTCAGAAAGATGCAACAGAGCTGGAGAAGGTAAAGAAAAAATGACAAAATTGGGAAGCTCTATGTGCAAGGAGAAATTAACTGACTAAGATTCTTCAACTTAGAAGACAGGATTAGGAAGATTTCCAAGTGAAATATGCAATGCCATGAAAAGCATAGAGACGATGAATAGGGAATAATCAGTCACTATTTCACAATAAGGAAGAGAAATCACATTAGCAAGCCAAAGCTTTTTGAAAAATAAAAGGAAATACTTTTTTTCCACATAATTCATAATTACAGTTGTGATACCCACTTTGCAGAATACTACAAGTATAAATGGACTGAAAATGCCCTAACAGAAAATGTATTCTTCCACTATAACCTAAATACTACTGTGAACTTTCAAGTAACCATCATGTGGTATACTCTTTAGAATAATGCAGAACCTGAAACACTTAGAGAACCACAGTTTTGCAAACTGTACTTTAAAATACAATAACAATCCCATGATGTCAATGTCAGACCACATCAGAATTCTGATTTTGTTCTGCATTTTTGGACAGACAGTTCCACTCACTGTAATTTTAAGAATATCTAAGAGTTAAGAGCAAAGGACTACAGTGTGTCACTGTATAAGTGAATGTGTTTTTCATGCAAGGCCCTTGCAATAATGCTGACAGCATATTATGAACATAAAAGCAAAGTCATCTTCATAAAAAAGCTAAAAAGAAAATAGATTTGTGGCACAAAGCAGAAATATCCTAGTTGTGGTCTGTAGAGCACAAAGGGTAGATAAGACATTTCTTGGATGTGTGGGAAGAACAGTTTCATCACAAAGTTCTCCCTCTGTCCCTTTCTTTCAATGACAGAATTGCATTAAAAAGAAAGATACAAATGTACACATTCCTAATCTCACTTTTCCTTGCACGCCATTGAGACTGCTGTCATCAGGATATTGTGGGTTGAGAATCAGTGAAGAGATGTCCCAAAAGATAATGTATCTTTAAAATGTCTTGGAATCCCTGTAATAAATAATGTATATAACAGCATGAGAAATAATATGACTAAAACCTAAAAGGCACAGTTCAGGAGTTTCAGCTCAGCTGGATTAAAAGGTAAACCTTTAGACCTGAATAACTCAAACTGAGTTCCAGATCTGAACTTAACTTCCTATGTACAATTCAAACAAGTTAATTGATTTTTAACATAAGCACTTTTGTTTCCATGTAAAAAAGACTATCTAGTACAAGATACATCTATCCCAAGATAAATACTCTAAAGAATATGATTGATATAATCTTCTAAACGCCCTCCCAATAAAATAGAATAAAAACACACATGCAACAAAATGGTTATGCCGGTGATGCATATGGCCATATGCATATGCATATACACCTTTTGAACACTGCTGCTAAGCAACTCTTATATCCAGTGTTCTTTGAGTACACCAAGAAAAACAGTGAGTAGCTTTAGCACAAACAAAGAAGTTACAAATTAATAAAGGTAATAAAGATAGCTACTACACACTTAATTGTTGTACATTTTGTAAAGTTAAGCTTCACCCACCCACCTGATGTGGAGAATTCAGGTATGTAAGCCAAAGGAGAGTTTTTCAGTTTCATTACCTTGACCAGAAGCCCGTTAAGAATCTAACTTTGGGTCAAAATACCCCAGTTGTTAGTACAACACAGACATCATGGAATTCCATTCAAAGATATACTGACAGTTAATGATCAGTGGATTAAAACAAAAAAAAATACAAATTTAATTGTTTGTCTTTTTGTTAGTGTCATTCACTCATCCCATATGCAGCTATCAGGGGCTGCTGAGTGCAGTGGCGTTTGGCAGGGGCTTGTGTGATCAGGAGCTAACTCTGCATAATGACCATATTGATAATGTCTCAGGCTGGCAGCCAAGAGATATAACTCACAGTACCTTTTGTCTCCATTCCACAGTTAGTACAACTGCCTGCCTTTAAGAGTTGTTTACCAGCATGGCCAGCGGATTCTTCCAGGTGGGGATTAGCTATAATACCCTTCAAAATATTCAGTTGCAGAAACTGCAGAGATTGCAAAGGGTTTTATTAAATGCAAAGAGAACAAAGAACTCACAATCTCCTATAGCCTATTAAAAGAGTGGTTCCATGCATAAGCAAATAAATAATAATGCGTTCACATAAATATAATGGATTTTTCTTCTCCCTCTATGGTTCTTTCCCTCCTGCAATTATTTCTGAGTGAAGTGAAATTGTAAATAGCTTTACTTACTAAACGATCTTGAGAAAATTATTTCTGAAGTGCCACAGTGCAGCTTGGGGGCTTTTCCTGATCATTCAGTGCTCAGATGATTAGCTCAGAGCAAATTTTTGCAACTATGCTCACCAGGGCAAAAACACATTGTGAGGAATGATGAAAGCAGAACCTAAGTCACATTTTATTTTCAGCAGCAAAAGGCTTTGAACTAGAACTGCAAAGATGCTGAAGGCCACAACAGAAGTGCTTGCAAGAGCTGGGGTTATGAACTGGAACAGTGCAAGCTGCAGTTGTCCATAGCAGACTAGCTAATCTACAAACTTCACTCAGAATAGAGATGCCAGGTCTGGACTGCATGAAAGCCAAGGAGAGCAGTGAACACTGCATGTGAGAAATGAAGCACACTGGAAATACTGCCAAGCAAACGCAGGTTGGGACAGCATGGATGAGCGAACAGCCCTGGCAGAGCTGTACAGAACCCCTGCATGGTGCCTTGTTCTAGCCAGCAATGCTCAACCTCTCCACTGACAAAAAGACAAGAGGAAATCCATCAGTTTTACAATTTCTTCAGAGAGTCTCAAGGCCTTTTCTCTCTCCAACTAAGGCATCAAAGAAAAGAAGTGGGGTTTTTTTTACCTAGTTTGAATTATTTCCTTCCAGAAAATAGTAGAAAAGAACCTTTGGAGTACCTGTATAAAACACACTCCTGTGACTAAACTAATCTTCCACTCCATTAGCAACATTCCTCCATGGAAATGCAGGAGTGAAACTGTTCTGATAGAAGAAATGTGCTGCCTTGGTCAGAAGGTGATTGTTTTACCCAGTAGGTTTCAATAAAATCTATCAATTCTCCCCACTTTGAGAAGCTTACACCTCAAAAAAAGTCAGCAGACACATAAAATCTGCTATGTAGTCAGTATCTTGATTGTTTTCATAACAAAGAAATTAATTTGCACAATACATACTTTGAAGAACAGTCACCATAAGCCGTTTCACAGAAGCTAACTTATGTTATTATTCATAATGCATTTCTTTAAGATTTAACTTTTTCTTAGACCAACAGGTAGTTATGATTTTCATAAGGTCCCAATCATTTCAGTCTGGAAAGTTCAACAATCTCCACATAAAAAAGGAAGCAGCTGCTTCCACATAAGGTATACGAGCTGTAAAACATGTTGAAACCCACCTACCAGCACAAAAAAAGCGTTTTTGAAAATCTGAAAATATTATATGCCAAAGACCATGACCTGTGGCTGGAATGAAAGACAAGAGTGCTTGTGAGTACAATGAATGACCTCCTTTGGCCACTTCAGCAGTGGCATCAGATCTCAAGGATTTTCCCTCTCTGCACTCAAATGTACACCAGCAAAGATGTCTCTACATCACCTATACACTAGAATACTGCAAGGTAGTCAGGAGAGGTTATTGAGCAGAAATATGCCCAACTTGGGTTCTATCAGTCTCCACATCTCCCAAGAAGAGAAGTGTGAACATCCAAGGAAGAGGCAGAGAATAAGTATGTCCAAAGGTAGAGTTTCACCTTGATTCTCATCATGCCCAAGAGTTATTCAGCCTCACTCTGTTCACAGGAAAAGAGGTCTGAATGGCTACCCAAGGTGCTGTTAGGAAATGACTGGTGCCCATCTGCTCACTACTTCTCTCCTTCAGCAGACACATGCACTATCATCACACTGCAGTATGGCCCGTGACCATTCTCTGATTTATCCAATGCACACAAATAGGTTGCTCAGGAAGTTAAATCATCAAAAACAATTCCTCAACAGAAAAACAATGTAGCCACTCATGCAAGACAGGTTCTGGTCTTGTTCCTTTAACTGAATGTAGTCATAAGGCAATATTTTCCCAAATACAACAGACACTATACATCTCTGCTTGAAGGAGACTGTTAGTTGAACCAAGTGAGGTCTACCCTACCAGAGTCAGTGTGCCACCCCTTCAGATGAACACTGACTGGTTCTGACCCAAGAAACCAGCAAGAGTCCGTTCCAGTGGGCACACAATTCTGCAAGTTCTCTGTGACTGGAGAAAGATCCATATTTATGCATAGCTCTAGCTATCATGATGGGAAACATTAAAAGTAAGAAAACCCTATGTAACCATTTTCATCTCCTATTTTGATAGAAGAATTAGCAAGTGGTAAGACTGACTAGACAGACTGAGTGTTTCTGTCAGAAACAGATAGTATAAGTGCATGTGTTAAAATGGATTTTTAAATGTATGTTGGCCTGAGGGAAACAGCTTTGCTCACATCTTTGTAAACAGCTATTCACACTCTTCCTGCCTTTTAAAGCAGATGTTCATTGAACTGTGAGGGGGAGAAACCTAAGTCTGGGATGTGTTAAAGATCTGCAGCCTCATCAAAAGGTTCAGGTACATCTTTTGTCACTATGATGGGTACAGCTCATCTCAACTTACAGTAAATTAAACTGATCCCAGCAGCTGAGACCATACTGTGTCAAAGAACTAGGTGTGCAACAGAGCAGAAGATACAATTAGAATAGCCATCATCAACAACATTTCGTCAGCTAACAAATGACTCCTCTGATCTCCATTCTCATTGCTAATTTATTCCAAAGCATCATCTATTAGGAAATATCATCAGATATCTTCTTGGCTTTAATATTTCATACTTGAAACCAAACTTTAATTTTTGATCCATGAACATGTTGTAGTGAGGGACAAACCTACCACAGAGCTATGAGGGAGTATCTTACCTGCCACAGTATATTCTTCTGTAAAGGAATAAAGAGTGAGACATGGAGTGACAGCAGGAACACAATTCAATCACTCTTAGCTGGCCTCTAATTAGCCCAAAAACTTAACATAGGGTACACAATCATCTCTACATTAAAACAATACATTCCCATAGGCAAACAGGTTAAAAGTACTCCAGGACCCTAAAGACATCTCCTTAAAAATCTCCTGACGGGAAGATAGAGACAGAATTCTGCTTCTTTTGATAATTTTGTGTAAATGATCAGTCACCCTCTTTATTAAAAATGTACCTAATTTTCAATTTGAATATATCTAGATTCAGCTTTTAGTTGCTGGTTCTCATTATATATTCCTCTACAGATTAAAGATCCCATTAGTGCCTGGCATTTTCTTCCTGTAAACACACTTTTATACCACCACCAGGTGACCTCAATTTCCCTTTACTAAGGTGTCTTTTAAAAGCAATGGAGTGGTGTTGCAGATAATACATCTGGGGATACTGTCAGACAGTTATTTTATTCTGTACCTAATTTTTTCTGTGATATTTCAGATGCTCCAAAAGTTCTGTATGCAGGCTACACATGTGAAATAGGCAGAAATTTGATGAAAGTATGGACCTACACATCTGCAGAGCTGCACTGCACCTTTAAAATAGATAAGGGTTTCACCTTCTGTCTTTCTCAGATCCCACTTCAGAAAATGGTGTTCTTCCCCTCAAATACTTTTTCTAAGTTCAACAGAATAATGCATTTTTTTATTGTATCTTCACTCTTGATAGGTATTTTCAATAGCTGCAGTATTGTACTCTAAAATTGGCAACACATGCCTATGGCTTCAAAGGTATATTTGGAACAGAGAGGTATTAGAAATTACTGGAACTTTTTTCATGAAAAGGAAAGTGGTATTAAATGTATTAACTTTTAATACAAAGTAATTGTTTACTAAAAAAACACTGAAAATAAAGGGTTCAGGTTTTATTTTTGACCTTGAGATTACAATTTGTATGTTTTTCAGAGCCACTGCAGCAATCTGAAGCCACACATGCTTTGCATTTAACCATGCCAACAATGACGAATCTGGCTATCAGAGAGAACTTAAAGCTGTCAGTTTGAATTAGGGCTACATTTGTCCTTTAAAATGCTGCTGACAATAATGACTTCTCTAAAAAGTCAATAACTCCTTGAAAAAGATTATAAAAAAAAAGTCACAGGAAGCAACAAATCAGATTTGTATTTTTCACAAAGTATCTTCCATTCTACCTTCTCTGTTCAGATGAATGTAGGAGCACCATAGTTATGCACCTATGACTTGAAAACACACAGAACAAAATAGTAATCCCAGGGTATCCATTTAACAAACTCAGTGAGTCCTAAACAAGCACAATACTTCACTGGAAGACCTTTAAAGACAGGCTTAAAGTTAGGCATGTGCTTGTGCATTGTGCTTAGTGGAGAAAAAAGATCTCTTAGATACCATCACCATTCTCAGAGTAAAACTTTCATCTTCAAACCACTCTAAACTTTTTCCCGTATAGACTGTGTGGCCGCAGTAATTTCACAACCTCACCTTTTCCCCTTCTCAAAATATTCCACATCAAAATACATCCTCCATTTTGGTTCTTCTCATGGAAGAAAACGCAGTGAAGGAAAACACAAGGATAGCTGCACAGGAGTTTTTAGTTCATATATAGAAGAGCAATTTTGTTTAAAATGTTTGCAGCATTAAGGACCAGTAATTTAGCAGGAACTGAAATAATTTTCAGTACTTTGAAAACAACTATTTGCTTTAAGAATATGTGGGTGGTGTAGAGATGTCATGGCTAATGTGATTTGCAATACAGCTTGTTCAAATTGCAGTGACATCAGTACTGGTACAGAGCGCTAGGCTGTCACCCCTAGAATATGAAGTCCACAGAGTAGATACAGCTTGGGTTATAAAGGAGAGATTCCTAGTGATTCCTGAAAATGTGTTACATTGGGAGAGACATTTTCCAGAAAGGGGACTGAGTTTTCTTCAGTTTTCCAGTTGAAGCTATCATTAAGGATGTCAGCAAATTATCAGTGTGCTTTTAGAAGAGGGCTAAATGCTTGTCTACAGCCAAATAAAATTCTTGCAAGTAGAAAATGGAAAAGGTAAGCCAAAGGCACGCAAAATACATGATAACTCTATCACTATGGTAGTGGACAGGCATCCACCTCTCTTTTTCTGCAGTCTCCAGTAGTCATTTCTTGTGCTTTAACTATCAGCAGAACCTGCTGAACATGCACTCTAAGGGCAAATAATGAATTGAAAGGATAACAATTATCTCCATGTGGAAATCTAAGGCTCCTATATACTTCAGGTTACCAGGTTGAAAATTACATCTATTAAGCGAAATAAATTACTTGTGTACTGTACTGGAGGTAATCCATGAAGGAATTTACTTTTTCTGCCTTTATACCAACCTGTGTTAATTTAGATAATGATAACTGATGATTTGCCACATCAAATGATTGAAATTACTCCATAAAGTTTTATCCTATTAATTGTCCCTTCTCAATTAAAGAAAGAACAGCATTAATCATTCCCTAGGAGAGCTTTTCTACCTACCATTGAACTGATAAGAGAGGTCAAGAGGTCACTGTCTGAAATCTACCCAGATCTCTCAATAGACCTGTTACCACTATTGTACCGATAACACAGTCTGTATGGTTTCATCCCAGCCTGCACACTGCAAACATATCTCACTAACACAATAACCTTGGCTTATTTCCATATGGTGGGTAATTGTCATGTACGAAGTGATAAATTAAAAAGATTAACCAAAGTACTAAGTACAATAAAAGCAGCTAATTTAAGAATTTCAGCTCTATATTATCTTCTCTTTATTGAAATAAAACTTAAAAATCCTCCCTCTGCTTCAGCTAATGATAAAACGTTAGATAAAGATAGGTTTTTGTATTCTCCATTGGTTGACAAATAACAATTTATCCTCCAATTATGCAGTTCAAATAGCATTTTCCTTGACTACAATTCCACACTTGGATACAGATCTTTGCCTGCCTAAGTGAAGGACTGCCCCCACAGCAGTAGTTGCCAGTCTCCTGCAGGTTGGAGGACAGAGAAGCTGTCAGCATGTCAACAAAGGCAGATGAAATTCCCAGTGTGATAAGAAAAGAGGGAAGATGAAAAACAGATCACTAAGGCCCCATAAATTCTCTGGAATTTACAGAGCTTTAGCCATTAACTATAAGCCTTTCAAATCACATTGAAAAGCTATAGTTAAACAATAATAAAAACTCCTTCAGTTAACCAATAAATCATTAGATTCTCTTCATGCAATTTGTCCCCTCTGCATCGCTCCCTAAATAAACTGTATGTATGTGTTGATGGTCAACAGAGTCAGGCTATTTTGGTCTTGAAAGGCAGAGAGAATTCCAAACCTGGATATGAAACCCAAGTCCTGCACCACTAGCTACCTACCCATTTGACCCTCCATGTCTCTCTAACTGTAAGCTGTGAAGTTCTCCATTACAATTCTGAACACTCAAAAGACAGAAAGTGAGAGAAACATACAGCTATGGAGGGTGTATGTTCAGAAGGGAGCTTTAGAATGAGGCTGCGCAACTGCATCTCTTTGAAATCCAAAACATAGATTTGTAGCATACTATCTTGATAAACAGTGCTCCTTGCTACCATTCATAAAATCACAGAATCATAAAATCAGTTAAGGTTGGAAAAGACCTCCAAGATACAACCTCTGACTGACTATCACCTTGTCAACTAAAATCATTGCGCTAAGTGCTACATCCAGTCATTTCTTGTATACTTCCAGGAATGGTGATTCCACCAGCTCCCTGAGCAGTCTGTTCCAGTCCAATCCTTTCTGTGAAGAAATTCTTCCTAATGTCCAGCGTGAACCTGCTCCGCCACAGCTTGAGGTTATGTCCTCTTGTCCTGTCACTAGCTGCTTGGGAGGAGAGGCTGACTCCCACCTTGCTATAACTTCCTTCCAGGTAGTTGTAGAGATGAGTAAAGTCTCCTCTGAGCCTCCTCTTCTCAAGGCTAAACATCCCCAGCTCCCTCAGCCACTCATCATATGACTTATCCTCTAGACCCTTCACCAGGTCCATTGCCCTTCTCTGGACCTTGTTCCAGCACGTCAGTGTCTTTCTTCAAGTGAGTGGCTCAGAACTGGACATAGAACTCGAGATGTGGCCTCACCAGTGCTGACTACTAGGTCACTGCCCTAGTCCTGCTAGCATCACAATCTTTGATACAGACCAGGGATGCAGTTGGCCTTCTTGGCCCCCTGGGCACACTGCTGGCTCACATTCAGTGGCTGTTGATCAGCTCCCCAGGTCCTTTTCTGCTCGGCTGCTTTCCACCTGCTCTTTCCCCAGCCTGTAGCGCTGCATGGGGTTGTTGTGGTCTAAGTGAAGGACCCACCACTTGGCCTTACTGAACCTCAAACAACTGGCCTCAGCCCATCAATCCAGCCTGCTCAGATCCCTCTGCAGAGCATTCTTACCCTCCAGCAGATCAACACTCCCACACAACTTAATGTCAGCTGCATACTTGCTGAGGGTGCCCTTGATCCCCTCATCCAAATCATTAAAGGATATTAAACAGAACTGGCCACAATACTGAGCCTTGGGGAACCCCACTAGTGACCAGCCACCAACTGGATGTAGACCAGCCATCAACTGGATGTAGCTCCATTCACCACCACTCCCTGGGCCCAGGCATCCAGCCAGTTTTTATCCCAGCAAAGAGTTCAAGCCATGGGCTGCTACCTTGTCCAGGAGAATGCTGTGCAAAACAGTATCAAAGGCTTTATTGAAGTCCAGGTGGACTACATTCACAGTCTTCCCTCATCCACTAGGCAGGTCACCTGGTCATAAAAGGAGATTGTGTCATAAGCTGAAGATAAAGATAAATCCTCTCCTCCTGGGTTAGCACAGCTGGGGAGTATTGGGAAGGTTATATGTTCATTGCAAGTAACCTTTAGCATCACCATAGCTTTCCCTCTTTGTAGTACAAAAGCAAGGCAAAGGGCTTTTTGCCTGAATTGTGTTTATTCTGCCAGACTCAGCGCATGTCAATAGAAAAGACATACCTATGTTTTACTCCACTGTGTGCTCAAAGCTGGCTTAAAATGAACCAGCTGCAGATCCGCAGCTACATTACTGTGGTGCTGTGCCCAGGATAACATGTCCTTCCGCTCAACAGGTCTCATCATGTGGGTCACAGTGCCAGGCTATCAAACTCTTGTAGCTTCTGGAGTAGGTCCTGTTCATGTCTGAACAACTTCAGTCTCAGGCAGAATGATCTCATATCCTTCTCCATCTATCCACACCAGCTCTGCTTGAAAAAGCATTTTCAAGCTCCATCTTAAAAACAGTTCTATGACTGTCTTTAATTGTCCGTCTGTCTTTGGAAACTGTCTAAAAAAACCACCACTGTAAGGTTTAGGAATTTTCCTCTCATCTCCAAATTCCACTTACCCATCAGAAATTCATACTGTTTTCTTTTTAGGTAAAATTTGCCTTTCTGAGTTCAAAGAGCCCTTATCCTCCTTGGTGCTTAACTGATTGATGCAGTTACAGGGAAAAATCATCTGCCCTTCTAGCATTTGCTCTGTTAGGCTGAACAATTCAAACTCTTCTACAATCATTTTCTGTTAAGAAGTTTTCATTCTTCAACAACCTAGAAGCTCCTCTCTTTATCTGCTCCAGAAGAAATTCATCTTTCTTGAACAGGAGTTACTAAAACCAGACACACTTTCTAAAAGAATCCACACCACTTTTGTACACAATCACACTAATGCTTCCTTAGTTCTGCTGAATGTATAACAGGTCTGCTGATATATCCTGGGATATAATTTGGCATTTTCATCACCTTTTCATATTTGTTAAAAACCCTTTTTTTCCCAAAACTGCACTTTAAATCTCAGAGGAGTATGTTCATGTACAACATTTCTGATCCCTTTTAATTCCAAGCAAAGACAATTCTAATCAGAAAAAGTTCTGATTTACATCTATCATTTGGAATTTGGCTATGTTCAAAAATTGTTTTTAATTGGATCTATCTTTTCTTTGGAGTAAGCTATAAAAAAATGTTTTGGATTAATTTACATTCATGCAAAAATACAAAGCAATTGAATAGCACAACTACACCAAATGCTTTCAAACCACTTTCTAAACTCGGTTCTTTTTTGGAAACAGTAATTCAAAAGAAGCAGAAAGTTCTCCATTTCTCTGGATTTGTTTACCCACTCTATCCATTCATCCCTCTGGTGTTGTGAGTAAATCAAACACAAGAGCATTTTTTTCAGAGAATTCCTGCTTTTTGCAATCCTCCTACAATGCAGAAGGTCCCGCAAAACCAATGTGGATTGTCAGCCAGGATCTGACACCAGCCTTGGCCCCTCTTCTTTCTAGTGGCTCTTGAAATTCAACAAGATGACTCAAGTGCTGCTGGAAGGAAAGAGGGTATAGCAATGCCATTCAAACCACATTCCAGATAATTTTGGAAGAACTCACAGCAAATGACACCTCATAATCGCTTCAGTACAAGCTTTAACCAACTCCTCTCTGGGCCAATGATTAAGTTCAGTATTTACTAAACTGATCATGTCAGGTGTTTTGTAATAGTCTGCATGTTTGGGTTTTTTTTCCTCTGTATGTCTTAATACATTTCTTTTACTGCTGAAATAATTTGATCTTGAGCCAGGTTTTCAGCCAAGATAAGTATGTGCAGCTCTGCTGAAGTCGGTTCACACCACCTGAAGTGCTTTCTTTCAGCAGACAGATGGGGTTTTTTATACCAATTGTTTCTTTAAAACAGAAAACAAACTTTTTATGCTACTTGTATTTGCATTTCAGATCCAATCCAGGATACCAGCAGCAAACTACTAATAAGGTAAATTAAGCACTGAATTGGTTGCATTTGGAAAAAGTATGTTCTAAAAAAATATACAAGGCCTTGTACTAAAAAAATATACAAGGCCTTGTTACAGAAAAGGTAAAATTTCAGTTAAAAATAACAAGAATTCATCTTAAAAATTATCTTTTCAAATGGCAGCATTTAAACATCCTCCCCCCTTCCCCATCAAAATAACAGGAAAAGTGATAGAGAATGAAAGTGATGTATGTATGGTTAGGGTCATGGTGTAATCTGTTGAACAGTTACTTAGGGAAGCTGACTGCTATTTTCAGTTCCACCAACGACGAACTTCATAACTCTGAATGAATTCCTTTACTTTTTGTGCCTCAATTTACTTGTCTACAAGATGACAATAGGGATTCAGGCAGTCCACAGCCCCTTGAAATTCAGAAAAATGCAACCTAAATGCTAGGTATTAATATGTAGTCTTTTTCAAGTAAAACATAGGACAGTCTTCACCAGTTGTAAAAAAACTGCACTGCAGTGTTGGAAATTATATTTTCATAGTGTTCCTACAAGACTTTTAATTTAGATCGTCCTCAAGTCTCCTTTTAGCTCTGCTATATTCTGCAGATGTATTTTCCTTATTGATTTGTCTTTGCTTAGGTGGGTGGTATTTTTTTTTCAGAATGAGAGATTTTCCAGGTGTTCTGTACATTAACAAACGGCCTTTGAAGCAACCCAATATAATTTCAGCTATATTAGTTCGATCCACTTGTTATCCTTGAAACAGTTTTTGACTTTGCAGAAACCAGCGTTTGCATCTAATGTAAAAAGTACTGTAAATTGCCCTTAAGTGCTTAAAAATTAGTTTCAGACTGTATCTGGCATCCATTTGTCACATAAATGCAGCAAATGTAAGGCTTTTATCAGCAACATTGAACATATGAGAAAGCCACTGTCAAATAGCAACAAATTTTGTTTGAATCTAACCTAAGTAAGATTTGAAATAGAAGAAAGGGGAAAATGCAGCCTGTTAACACCCTAGAAAGTGAGATAGTTTCCTTCATAAGTATGGCAAGGCATACCTCCCAGTATGGGGAAAGTATATGTGTGTGTGTGTGTGTGTGTGTGTGTATCTATCTCATGGATGATGAGTCTCTATTTCTTACCAAATTATTTTACAGCACATTACAATCCCACCATGCTAAGGTCAGACCAGAGTTCTATGATGCAATGAACTAAACAGATACGTATGTGTGTTGCGTGTGTGCAAGTCTTACGTATGTGTGTTGCGTGTGTGCAAGTCTGAAGTCTGAAACCCTGAATGATCAAATATGGAAAATCTCTACTGAAGTAAAAGGAACAATGTCAGAATAATCCTAATACTTTCTACCTCTAAACATACAGGTGCCATTAGACTAATTTTCTAAATGTAAAACCACGGTACTTAAGCACTTACAACTAAAATAAATATTTAAAAATCTGATTTTCAACATACAAGAATTGTAGCTCCCACTCAAGACAGTTATGGTCAAAGGCATGCAGGCTTAGATCACTAATGGCATTGAAGTACATAAGTCTTATTTGGTCTCTTAGTTTTTAAATTTTCTCAGTTTTCAGATAAATATTGAAATAGGAGCTAATGCTGCTGCATGTGAGAAATGAATGGAGAGGCACATTCCTTGCCTCACCTTCAAACTTCATACTCTTTCTACACTGCCACAGCTTCAATAATCCCTATGACAGTTGAAAAATATACAGGAAAGAATCCTAATTATTTTTTAAGAGTCTACCAAGGTCTCTATATATGATTCTCACTGTCACTATCTCTTACTCTTGGTACTCTTCAAAGAAAGTTAGGACAGAATTTTATCTTCACCTTTAAGATGCAAAATAATTTGGAGATATGAGGTATTACACTGTTTGCCTTTTAGAGGATTACCTTATGTAAAAAGGCACTGAAAAATCCTTTGAAAGAAAGAGATCTTTTCTTTCACCTTAAATTTGACATGGCAAGTATAGACCTTCATTTTTGGGTAGGCAAAGCAGAAGGTAAAGCTCTCTGGTTCCTTTAACGAACTTCACATAATTGCATCAGAAGCCTGTACAGAAGCAGAATTAACCAGGAATAGTCCTTTAGGAAAAACACTTGAAACTAAGCAATTATTTGAAAAATTGGCCCAAACCCTCTTGCATTTATGCAGTTTCAATGTGATACTAATTCACTAGCTTCTGTAGCACTACTTTCAGATCACAGTCATAGTGAGAAAAGAACCAAACCCAATCGTCTTATTCCCAGCTCATAAGCAACATGAATTCAGCCTGGGGTTTATGAAATCACTTCCGTGCCACATATCCCTCCATTCTTCCTCTGCCTCATTTACCGAACAAATGAAAAAAAATCACTTTCCATGAAAAAGCAGCAGTAATGAAATTATAGCTGTGAAGGTAACCTTAGCCAATTCCAACTCCAGTCCACAGCAGACTGCTGACTGCTGTCCCAGGAAGCTGCACTCTGCAGTGACCCAATAGTGATCTTATTAACTTTGGCTTTCTCCAGGCATTGGACACCACTTCCTCTCACCTGGTCCTCCCTTGAATGTGTCTGGGGCTGCTTTTTTCCCTTTGCAAGTGGATATTAGCTAATGATGATATTTCATTCAATGATTACATAAGATCACATATATTTTTAGATAAACAATTAACCTATATTTGTTTTTTTAAACAGGGAAAACAGAAAATAAAAAAGGAAATAAAATTCCTGCTCAACGCTCCGTTGCAATATTTAACCAAGCAATGCATAGTATAAGGGTTATAGACTATATGAAATAATGTTGCTTCTTATGTGCCACAAGGATAAAGCTGGAAGAAGAGTAATGAGAATAAGGAATCAAGAGGCTTGGCTCAGTCGGGATTTCTGGTTTGTGTTGCCAGTTCCAAAAGAATGCAATGACTACAACACAAGAAGATTAGGATTGGGAATCAGGACTCTTTTCAGTGTCTCTGCTTCTCGGTCATGTTGTTCTTGTGCTGCTGGTAAAAGGACTACAATATTTCCCTCCTTTCTCAAGGTAGCCACAAAGGCTACACTGCATTTCATTCACCATCCAGCTTCCATGTGCACTGAAGCACAAACATGCCTAGCTCTAAACAGTGTTCTTTTGTTAAAATGGAGGGAAGGCAGGTAACCTATACATCCTGTTTACACAGGTTTGAGCATATTGGAGATGGGCTCTGGGAACCATTCCTCACCGCTGCAAGGTCACAGACAGAAGGATGAGCTAGGCACAGTGGAGACAATGCAAACACATATGACAATCAAAGAGAGGGTCAGGCTTGAGTCAAATCCTGCTCTGGATTTCAAACTTATACCAGAGTCTGGAGAGACTGCCTTTCAGAACTGAGAACCAGATCTGAGAGGGGATGAATAACAGTGATGGTATCAGGAGCAATGAACTGAGGTGATTGCTATTTTCTCAGGACCTAGAGAGAAAAGAACAAAACAGAAATGAACGATAGGGAGGAGAGAGGACAATGTAGGCAGAAAATACTCATCTACTTCAAAATTACCAGAAAGGCAAGATAGTAGGAAAAATCCTACAAAATGATATTACACTGTCAGCAAGAAAGGGCTGCTGCAGAGGGGGATCAGCAAACAGCCTTATTCTCAAGGCCCAGGGATTTTGAATTTTAGAGAGATTAAGCAGACACATGATACTAAGTGCAGGAATAAAGTACCATGTTCAGTTCCCTCTAAACACATGTGAGTCTTAATACCATTTTCATTGTCTTGATAATATTTATGACACAATGTCTGTAAGAAAAAAACCTCATATGCACAGTACACATATGGTCCCCACCTTAAACATTAAACAGGACAGGCTTCTGCTCAGGGGTGGCATTCCCCTTTAAGAGCAGCCTGCTTTACAGCTCTGGCACACCACAATACCACATTGTCACTCCCGTGCCATTCGTCCCTCCAGTCATTATCAGACAAACAGTAATGCACACAGTAAATAAGCAAAGGCTAAAGGGCTAAATGTTCCTCACTGCTTTCAGGCAATTATTAGTGTATTATGTACCCAGCTTCCCTACTTGAAATGTCTCTGTCTATCTTTGGGAGCCCAGCAAACCACATCATACCCTAAGGATGTTTAACTTCCTCTACATACTGCCTCTTTTTGCTAAGCCAGACAAATATGAGGTTGGCCTGCTTTCAGTATGTGATAGTCCAAATTCAGACATAACAGGCCAAGTTCAAGCAAGGTATATGCCGTGCTCTGCAAAGAAGAAGATGATTAAAACTTAAGGAAATGTAAGTCAAGTCATCTTAAATCAAGGAAACACGGCGATGCTGTAAAAGTAAAAGGGGAAAAAATTATTTTAAGCATATCTCGGAAAAAGTCCGGGACACATTCAAAATGGCATGATATTCCTCAAGGGTGTTTTCTTAAAGGATATGCAGACTGGCGCTAGCCACAAAGCAGCAGGCTGAGAAGGACTGTGGGAGGGAGCAAGAGAAATTTGGGACAAGAAGAGAGGGTGGTCTAAAGCAGTCATGTGCTAGAAGGCTGAAAATAAATCAGTTCACAAAACTCATACAGTTATGCAACAGTGCATGAGATGCACATGCATCCCCAGATCTGGTCATCAGTATCAGCAGCAAAGGCAGGAAAGAACCTCTGGCACAAAATGTGTCAACTATTGTACAACTGCTTTCTGCTTGTTACCTTAAGAGGAGACTGGAAATATGAAGATGTTCCATTTATTTATATATGTATTTATTCTAAATTGTATAAAGACAGCCTATTTGAATAGGAACAAAGTGCAATTTCACTAACCTTAACTGTAATTATTTAATTTCCTTGAGCTGTTTCAAATGTGGTCAAGACACTCCTGGCTCTTTTCTAGCTAATGGCTGATATATTTCACTGCAACTGTACTACTGTTTTAAAATGTCAGGTAGAATTCAGTCTTAAAATGTGTTTAGTTATATTTTCTGTTTCTTACAACCAGCAAGCTACCCCCATGGCACACACGACTCTGTGGTACACTTCATTCATTCTACTGTTCTTGCCACAAAATGTCTCCTCAGTAATACCAAAAATCTCTTTGTCCACATACCTTCTGCTCTCCAAAAAAAAATATCCATCCACATCCTTCCCTGACATATTTTCATTTTGCATAGTATGTCAGGTTCCCGTCTCCACCTGTCATTCGTATTTCAGAAAGCTGCTAGGACTGAGATGGGAGCATAAGAACTTATTTCACCTAAGTTTAGATGCAAATCTGGCAAAAAGGGGACAAGAAGAGGCCGAATAGTGTTTCACTGCTAGGCTGCTGGTTTTCTGTTGATCCAGAGGAGGGGCAAATGAAAGTGAATCATCTCTGCTGGTGGTCAGGACCCTTTTGACATGAGTTTCATGGATATGGATCTGATTTTCAGACACAGTATCAATGCAGAAAAACCAATACATATTGTTATTCTGCAAGCACCCTAAAAACCCAAGGAGTCTTGTAGGAAATACTTCAACAGCAAATATGAGAAATGACTGTATAACGGAGGTTCCCTGTCTGGCCATATAGAAGAGCTCTCCAAGTCAGCATAAGTGTATGTGAGTAGCTTACGCTACGGTCACTGTATACATATGCCATAAATAAAAAGAGGAAGCTGGCAGACAGGCTGTCAATTTACCACTGCAGCCATATTCAATCAACTAAATTCAACAATTCAGCACTTTACTCAAGTATACTGATACACTACATATATCGAAACTAATATAGTCATATTAAAATTCCTCTAAAGGCTCTAGCTAAAGGGCTAGTTTCCCTTGAACTTGAACCAAAGATATGATGAGAAAATGTACAGTTTTTTTATTAGCAATTACGAGGGTATTCATACAGTGCTGCTTAAATATTATCTTCTAAAACTGATAAAGAGCAATGTAAGGGGGAGTTCTCCAGAGAGCAGGAGACCAGACAATTAAAGCTCTTAATTACAAGGCAATACCCAAGAAGTTCAACATCAGACTCAGACTAAACTCTGTCCTTTATACCAATATTCATCCCCCTAACATATATCCCTTTAAAAGAGTCTGCACATCATAATTCTCTATCACATTTTTAAAGAATTTTAAGAACATTTCATGCACCAGTTAGTTCAAAGATACTGTGATACATTAAAAGTTCAAAGCTGCAGCTTCTCTTTTTCCTTTCATACCTCATTTTAAGAAGCAAAAGTTAAGAGAAGGAAAAGTTGCATGCAATTTAATATTCCTCTTCTCCAAGAGTTTGCACTTGTTGCTCTTACTTCAGGACTATTGTAGTAACTCCTTTAACACAGAGAAGAAATAATACTATATACTGTACTCATGGTGGGGAAACAGACAGATCATGTTTGAATGAATATGGGAAAATTCAGACTAAGAATGTTAAGATGAGCACAGGTCAATCACCCCCAGCCACCTGCAGCTGTTCCCAGTTACCTACCATCCTATATCTAGATGGCATCACTGTGGGTTTGCTACTAGTGTCAACAGAGAATATGAACAGGTGGTGCACTACTACCTCTAATTCATCATCATAACCAGTGATATATAAAAAGCAGTGAAACATAAAATGCTATTAGACCTGAAAAGCTGCCATAATTGCAATAGCATTGCTAACTAACCATTCAACCCCGTGTTCTGAGTAATTAGGGCAATGGTTTATGACCAGCACTTGGTGGCATTAGCAAAATGTAACAGGAGATTGAGCATGACAGGTGGGTTGGTAAAGAGGAGGAGGAGGAGATGTAAATTACAGCTTTAAGGAATCACCTGTTAAAAAGCATGTGTCCTTTATCAA
Organism: Sclerurus mexicanus; assembly: GCA_013396755.1. NCBI lineage: Eukaryota > Metazoa > Chordata > Aves > Passeriformes > Furnariidae > Sclerurus > Sclerurus mexicanus. The sequence continues at coordinate 671,483 of VWZF01003291.1, forward strand.
AAAGGAAAAAGTTAAGGAAAGAGGACTTAAGACAATGGCAAGGCAACAGTCTTTTTACAACGTTTTTTACCTTTTTTTTTCATGTCAAACGCGGATTATGTTATTTTGCTCTGATAAGTCAGCAGGAGAAAGAAAAGTCTTTCAGTCAGGCTTTTCCAAGATAAATTCTGTATGCTTAAATGATTTGAGAAAGATGTTAGTTTACTTCCTCTTAGAATGAAAAGGCTGATCTTGTAAGTCACCTACACTGCAACTCTGAACACAGCAGGAGACGACTGGAGGAGTTAAGCTAATGCAAGGAAAGAAAAACCATGGAGGGAGGAGAAGTCATTGCCTCTTTTCCTCCACTGCTAATCTTCAACAGTGAAGATTCTGCAGAAGATGCAAGAGATGGATATGCATGATTTTTTTCTTCAGCCATGAAGAAATCTACTCTGAACTCTAGCGCAACTTAAGCTAACTTTCTTGGTTTAATTCCTACTGGAAGTCCAATAGCTGTGTTCAAACTATAGAATTCATTTTTAAAACTTTTTCAGTGGTGGTGGGAGAAAGGATTTTTGACTGAAAACTGCCAGCAGTGATGGCTTTCCCACATTGTAGAAAACTGAAATGTGCAGACTATTACTACACTACATTTGTCTAGCTTAAACTTCCAGCCACACAATTGTCATGCTTTCACTTTTAAAAATTTAAAATATCTCTTATTAAATTGCTGTTTAACACTGTAGATAACTGTAGATTTTTCTTGTTATCCTTCCATCCTGCAGAATCACAGAATCATTTAGGTTGGAAAAGACCTTTAAGACCATTGAGTGCAAACTCAACCTAACACTGCCAAGTCCACCACTAAACCATGTCCTTGACCACTACATCTACATGTCTTTTCAATATCTCCAGGGATGGTGACCCTGCCACTTCCCTGGGCAGGCTGTTGTAATGGTTGAAGACCCTTCCTCTGAAGAAATTTTTCCTAATATACAATCTAAACCTCCTGTCACAACTCAAACACATTTCCTCTTCTCCTATCGCTTGTTTACTTGGGAGACCAATACCCACCGAGCTACAATCTCCTTTCAAGTAGTTGTAGGGAACAACAAGGTCTCCTCTGTCTCTTCTTTTTCAGGTGGATACCACTCACCTCTCACTGACAAATTTTCCAATCCTCTTACTGATTATCATATTTAAGAACTAACTCCCCTCTAAGATATTAGCAGCTGTAAACGTAAGAAGAAATGGATCTCAGTCACACTTGTACTAAGACCAGATATATTTGTCCCCACTCAATATTCTTCTGTTTACATATCTAGAGAGCAATTTAGTGCTTTGGGCACAATATTATCCTGAGGACTCATTTTCATCTAACAGCCATGACCCTTTGGCAAAAATCACTGCTTTCTAAGGTATTCTATAAGGATGCCTTAGATTCTTTGTTTTAAAACTGAGGCATTTCAAAACAGACACTTTAAAATGCATCTTATTCAGCTGCCCTCAATTTACAACACAATTCAGTCTAACAGTAACATTTTGTCTCTGAATGTTTGGACTACTTTCTCTTTGAGCCATTCAGTGCCAGCTGGTCTATGAAGAGGACTTGCAAGACACCATTTCCCTACATATATTTATACATATGTTTTTCCTCTCTAAACACCTGCTTAAGGCACAACTGTACACTCCTATTCATTCAGAGGATGCTGCAATACAGGTAGCAGTGGCATTGTGAAAAGAGAAAATAAGCCAACTCTGTTGGATAAGGCATAAAGAAGGCTCACGCTGGGAAACTAGCTAACCAGAAGGAAAGTGGCACATATGACCTAGGAATGAAGGAGAAGTTACCCTCCTCCACATTTCAGGTAATCCACCGGTGGAGCTGGGTGCCTCAATAAATCTGAAACAGGATGCTCTGAGACTGATGTTGTCATCCCGGGGTCTGCATAGAGGGTACGTGGCAAGGGGGTGTTAAAGGGGAGAAATACATCTGACTACCATGGAGGGAGAAACAATGGGACAGAACAACACATATATTTCTAATAAAATTTGATTTTTTATGGAGAAAACTCTAAATTGACAGTCCCTTCAACCTTTATTTTCTGGTAACAAAGTCAGCATACTCTTATAAGGGAAAGCAAGATCTTTTATTTGCTGAAGAAAATATCCTTTCTAATAGGGAGCAGAAGCTTCTATAGCCTTGTCCCACCTGCCACACAGTGGTGTATGCCACATAACAGCATGCCTCGGGAAGCTGGCAAAGGTGATGACATTTTCTCTGAACCCTTGAAGGTGGCTAAAGAAAAAGGGCACTTGGTCCTTCCCCTGTTTTCTTTGACCTGTCACAGAGATGTGCTGCATCCATAAAACAAGGTAGGGGCTGCTGAGGAATTCACAGCTTCAAGGAAGCTTGTTTCCATCCTCCAAGAGTCAGAGGCCTACAGAAAATACTGAGGCGAGCACAGCAACAAGACCAGAGAGGGAAAAAGTGTGTTTGTGGATTTATAGCCATTTGTACTGAGCTAACTGACAGAATCCTAAGTGGGAGGGTGAGCAGCACAGGGTGCAAAATTAGCGTGCATTTAAATAAGAGAAATGTGGGTTTGGAATCCCTCCCTCCTCTGTTTAAACAGCCCAGTGCTGCCACGAACAAAGCCTAAGAAGATTATGTTCTGTGAGGATAATCTCAGCTCTCTAGTGCTGTCTTGGCTTCAGAAACACAGCATTCCAGTTTTCTCCCAGGGTCATTTCTATCCCTCCCCTTCAACTCTTATATGCTTCTCCAACTACTCCCTGATTTCTGGGGAGAAATTTTTTAGTTATAATTATCAAGGCTCCTCAGATTTTCCTGCCATTCAGGCTTGAGAGGTACAGATTCCCCACCTGAAGGTAACAGGATTAGGTGTCAAGGAGCTTTCTCAGCAATCTAGGTACCCCTTTGGAGAGCAGAGGAGCAGTGTACGCTCTGTGCATGGGGAGCCAAGAGCACAGAGCACCTCAGTGCCCACCCACATTATCTCATCTGTATCTTATCTGAGCATTAAATAATGCAGAAAATAATCCAGTAGCTCAAATACTGAGCAAGTGATAATGATGCTGTCACTTTGGCAGAATGTGAAGATATTAGTGCAGATGGATAACATTTGTGAAGAAGACGAGCAAGATGAGAGAGGAACCCTTTTATCTGCCCTGCACAGTTCCCATGCTGACTGAGGGCTTGCAGGTTTCTGACAGTCAGGGGACAGATGTTCCCATTCTGGCATACCGTTTCCCACTCACAGGGAGACTCCCTTTCCTTCCCTGCTGCAAGAGTGCAGAGCAGCCTGTGTGACAGGTACTGTGCACCAAGTTTAAACATGTTGAAGCCTGAAGAGTGGCATCTGTTTATGCTAGGCTTGAATTTGTCTCCACAACTGCCAGAAGACTGGTGAATATGCCGTGTAGTGTTTTGGCACAGACTGTATCTATAGGTAAATGAATGTCAGAGATATTTTACACATCTGAATACACTGTGCATAATATGCCTTGACTGCAGATGTTGTTCCTATATTTTGAGGTACATATGTTGCCTCATTTACATCTACCAGTTGTATGTAGAACAAAAGCACAACTACCAAGAGAACTGATAAATAAGCAGGAAGAATAACAGAAAGAAAGCAACACAAGAACCAAGAGTAGAAACACTGTTAAGAGCTGCAGCCTTTTTCTAACATAGAGTCTGGGGTACCTAGAAGCTCATTGCACAGGATGGGCACAAATCTCTTGACTTCTCTGTGCCAAGACCACAGGATCAATCTTGTCCAACTCCTGCATGTCACAGACACAATAAATAGCCTGTGAACGCACCTTCTTCCTCTGGTCTAATGAAGGTTAGTCTGCATCGTACTTGGTCTAACTGTGCTACGTATAGTATTTTGTTTGGGCTGTGAACATGAAAGTCTGGCACTGCCATGAAAGCAGGATAGCAAATAACCAACATCACATACGCAGCCCAATTAACTGTAATTGTTCTTTGTGGTACCAAGTCCTACAGTATCAACACTAAGCAAATTCCTTTGACTTGTATGGATGTTTGGCCTGAAAATGGATTAAATGAATCAGCCTGCATACCACAGGCTACAGAGGAAATAGAGCGACAGAGGAACAAAACAAACATGAACTAATCTCAAGTTCAGCCTCAGGCTTAAAAAAGATTGAAAACAGTCAGTACAGTACCTCATTCCATCTTAGCCCCACTGATCTGGAGGTGCTGCATGAATCTTTCCCAGAGTCTTTTCCATCAGAGCTCAGGGTGGGAAATCCCAATTCCCAGGAAAGCCAAACAAATGCCCAAATTAATTTAAAAAACAAGTGCTGCAATAAACCCACTTATTCTAATTCAATTTCTTTTCCACTAACATGTTGCAAAGCACAGCCAGGAACACACCTGCTGCAGGAACACCTCAAGGGCACTTTGTGAGATTTCCCTCAATCCCGACAAAGATGGCCAAGAAATTATCTAGCTGTTACAAAGTATTGTTTCTTAAAACACATTATAAAGCTCTGAAGAATGCAACAGAATCTCTATATTCAAGAACTTTCAATTCAAAATACTTCCATCAGGATATACACACAGTACAACTGATCGCAGCCCTCCTGATGTGGCACATGGTAACTACACATGGTACAAAGTAGTGAAAAAGGGATGAAATAGTGACTTGCTTCTGAAATGCTGTAAGAACACTCAATGTCCTTTCTCATCACATAGCTGCTTTGGGTGTTAAGACACAGACACGCTAAAGCCCCAAGGCCCAGCTCCTGTTGGAAATCCAACATGTCAGCCAAGGCGCCAGCTAAACCACTTCCATCTATAAATGTCCCAAGGCTTCCTGATGCACAAGCTCCTAGCAGCTGGCTGCCTCTGTCATGGATCAGCTCCTTAGTGCAAACGCTTCATTATCTTCCTGCAGCAATCAAGCTGTAAAGTCTCAGTGTCAGGCATTAGAAAAAAGATCAACGAGGTGAAGTCTGACATCACTTGGTGATATATGACATGAGCATGTGCATAGGGGTATGTAATTCTGCGTGTGTGTGTGTGTGTGTGTGTGTGTGTGTGTGTGTATACACACAGACACACACACTCAACAGACTGTTTGCTCAGAATTGTGACCCTCCCAGGCACCACAGCCACAACATCAGAGGAAGACAACGCCCTAGCCAAGCCAGAAGAGAAGTACTAAAATCACAGCCACTTCGCATTTTTTATGCGGTTTGTCTCCTAAGTGCCTCTGCACCTCCACAAAGCCCTCTCATCACTGCCTCAAAGCCCATCTTGTTTCTCTCAGCTGATTAGGAAGTTTTATTCTTGCTTGTCTCTCCTCTTCCCTGCCTGTTCCTGTGCCCTTGGTGTCAGTGTCCCCGAATAGCAGAGGTTCTGTGGTGCTCTCCTACTACATTGTCTTTCCCAAACACCTACTACCACTTGTGCTGTCAGTCACCCACTACTGCTTCTCCTGCACCATTCACTCTGGGCAGTCAGGAAAGTCAGTTTTTGCCAGGCTCACTCTTCCTCCCACCCCAGACCAAGAGGAAGAAGCATGCACTAGGCCCTGGGAAGCTTCCACATTCCCAAGTCCATGTCTGTACCCTAAGTCTGCCCCAAATCCAAACTAGGGCAAGAACTGGGTACATGTCAACCCTCCCACTTAACACCCTAGTTTTCATGAATGGAAAACCTGGAAATATGAGCAGGTGCGAAGGTGCCACATGATCTTATCCTGGTAAAAGGTTCAGATGACTGGGAGATCATTAGTTCATGGTGGATTACAGTATACTTGAAGAGTAACTTTAGCTACGGCCTGACATTCTTGTGTTCCTGCTTGTAAAAAGAGATAATCATGCTTTCCTAATTAGTGCATGAGTGTTGAGAATAAACATCAAAATTCTTGAGACACATCTTAGTGTAGGAACAAAACTCTGAGAGGCCCAATACATTGACAGAGGTCACAGCAAAGCTTTGCTTAGCTTACAGAGGACATGCTCATAGAAGGCTGATTGCTTCCCAAATGGAACAAAACCATCTTAAAGCCATAAAACCCCCCGAGTACATCTAACACTACTGGACAAACCCTTCCCTTCCTTCCACAAACTCTTCTGATCTCTCTTTTTAACTCTACTAGTCATCCTAATACATCTTAACATCAGTATACTTTATATATACTTGTATACCTTACTAATGCCAGTTCAACAAAGCCATCATTTCACTGTATTTCCTCAAGGCATGCACAGCTCAGCCTCTTTCTTTCCTCCCAAAATCCAAGCTTTAGATGACCCTCTGTGGCTATACAGGGTGAAAGTCCTGGGTATACATCAAATAATTCAGAAGTAGAATAAACATCAGGAGTTAAAACCAACTGACCTCTTAGTCCCTGAGCTCAGCCCCATTGCTTTCCCAGCATTTGATGGACCAGTAAATCACTCTTCAGTCCAATCTCTGAAACTTGCAGGTTTCTAAGCCAAACTCTTCATTAAAACAAAACTATCCAGGGGGTCAAAACAAAAAAGTGTGTCCTTTTTCTTCAAGTGAAAAGTGAGATAACATGGTAATTTTATTTATGTTCTCTTTGTAAAGGATTGCTAATGTTGTAGCAAATGATGGCTTCACAGAATCACAGAATCATAGAATCATAATCAGCTGGGTTGGAAGAGACCTCCAAGATCATCAAGTCCAACCCAGCAGCGTCATAGCAAAGAAGTTCTAGTGAGCAAATTAAATCCTTCTGGCAGGTTTATTCACTCATACGGAATTCTTTTCATTATTTAGTGCAAGTAAAGATATACCTTCATGAAAGGCTTCTGCTGCTCATGCAACTCACACGCATATTTGATCATTGAACAGAAAGCTGTAGCCCTTTGCCTGTTCCAAACAGCATGCAAGAGGGGTTTTCTTCTGAGACTGCTTAATTTTCAGAAGAATGTTGGGGTTTCATACTGAATTGGATGAATGGTCCATCAGACTTTGCTTTTTGTCTCTGAACCCCACTCAGGGAGTAAAAAGAGCTTGCAGCACACTTGGCTCATCCAGCAAAGTGAGGCACCACAGGGAGAGACTCCTGCCTGACCTCTACAGTCATTAGATAATGACTTGAGCTATGTGATTTGAATATCCCTCTGTTAGATCCCAAATATGCCTCTGAGGCAAATTGCTCCATGAGGACAGAGAGCGAACTGGGACTGTAAACAGGATTTCACACTCTCTCTACTTTAATTCTACATAGGACTAGGAGGGGAGAAGTAGAGACCCTATAAATACACCTTCCCTCAGAATCACAGAATCAGCTAGGTTGGAAAAGATCTCTGAGATCATTGAGCACAACCTCTGTCCACACCTGTTCTTTTCTTACAACAGCATTAGCCTGACACCAATTTCAAAGCCCCCAAAACGTTTGCCTCTGGGCTTTGAGAAAGATAGGTGGGAGTTATTGCATCCCTCCTCCTCCTGCGCTGTGAAGACAGCTACACACAATCCAGGGTCTTACACCAGCAACTTGTTACTATTTTGAGTGAATGTATGAACCGGGTTCTGCCGCCCCATGGCAATAGACGGGATAAAGATGTGGTTTTTGTTCACAGCACAAAATGATGCTTCTTTTCATATCTCTGTCCTGTATCACTGGCTGGTCCTTTGGCCCCATGTTACTGAAGACTATAAGAACTAGATGCTGATCATTTTCTGCCTTATACTTCACAGTCCTTCCACTAACAGTTAAGTAGTCTTTGCTAACTCATCTGTCCTCAAAGCTAAATAAGCCTTTTCAGTATATCCCCCACTTTTCATCTTCAACAGTCAGTTCATCTTTTTTTACCCAGATTTTGCCAGTGCTAGGGAAAACCCAAAGCAGAATTGTGTGCTCTGATTATGTCCAAGCCAGAAATTGTAAGTGCAGAATTCACTAGGGGAAATCACTGCAAAATAAACAGATGAATAAAATACTCCACATTTTGCAAGCCCATAAAAAGCTGGGCTGGAACAGAGTGGGCAGGAACTAGAGGAATGAGTGCCAATCAGGATAACTGAGGGGTCTGTTAATTTATCCCCCAAAGATTTCCTTCTCCCTTAGGTTGTAACTAATAACACAAACTCCTATCTAATGCTACTAATGCTATTATGATGGAAAGTCCAAACGCGAGGAGGGAAAAGGCAGTGTCTGGCAGCAGATGCCAAAAATCAGCCAAGATCAGAAGCAGAGCATGTCTTCTGGCTATATGTATGAGATAAATGTTGACTTCATTTCCATCTGCATTCCCTATATTCTGCTCCCCCAAACCCTTCCAGTGCCTTTTCTTCCAAAACTCTGGCTCTGTTCATGTCAAAATGATAATTGTTAATTTATTCTGCTTTTCTGGTTGCTGTGCTAACCCACAGCTTGTGCTGCTTGGTGTCTAAGCAGCTTGTCCTGGGGATATGGTTAAACCTGCCTTTGATCAGCATTTAATCCTTCAAGGTGCTCTGGGGGCTGCAGTTTAGTTTCTATGTGAAAGCAATAAGAGATGGAAAGGAAGGAACAGGACTCTCACTCTTCTTCTCCCTCCAACCCTCCCTCCAAAAGAAATGTTTGCCATGGACTGGGGTGGTTATTACAGTGGGTGCTCCATGGGGCTGGCCCAGATCTAATGAATGTGAGAAGCAGAAATCCCAGCCATCAGGAGCCTAATCTGTCCATTTCCACAGGTAGCCAAAAAATCTGGGTTATTTTGTTCCTCAGCTAAATATAAGCTGCTTGTTAGGAAGAGAAGCTTATCCTCCCCTCCCTTGCTACAAGCCTTCAATCGGGAAGAACAAGTAGAGGTAGAATTTTTAACAGATGGGAGCTAAGGGAGTGTTTCAAAGTAAATAAATAAAAAGTAACTTGCAGTTCCTACACACAGCTAAATATGTATGTCTAGATAAAACTCTTACTGTGGGGTACAGCCATCTGCAGGGATGCAGAAGCTGCAGAAGGAAAACAAGGGGAGGAGCTGGGGAAGAATTTGAAAAGGCAAGACTAGACTGGATGAAGAAAGGCAACTGATGCCAAACATCCCAGAGAAAGCTACTTAGAGCAGGATTTGGTTAATGCCCTGGGATAGTATCTCTAGGAAAAAGTATCTCACCTAAAATCACTTAAAGCCAAGTGGTGTGACATCCACATCAATTTATGGCCATGGCACAGGACTTCACCAGTGTGGAAGATGTACCACCCATTTTAAAAGCTTACAAGCACTTGGCTCTTGAAAATCAAACAGCAGCATAATGTCCACTTGTTCCTCATATTTTTGGTCTTAGGCTTACAATGTAGAGGCCACAGAACCGTCGTTCTCAACCTTTCTGTACATGGAGGTTGTTCATCAAAATTATCTGGCATATACTTTTCTGTCATTGGCTAGATCTTGTCAGCTAAGCTCTTGGTGTCACAGAAATGAGATACAATACAGTCTCTCTATCTACTAAGGTACTTCTAGAGTACCGATCGATGTAGTTGTCGAGAAAATGTATCATCAGGATATTAAAGTTGGTTACCGTTCCCCAAGTGCTGTGGTAGGTTACTCAACCTGAGATTAAAGTAATAAATCCAAAAATAGCTGGAACTATAACCAGAGGGTGCTCCCACTGCTACCCCATATATGGCATGGTTTAGTAAATCTCGGATACACTACAGCTCCTGGATTCCACTTGTTCTGCAATGGAATTATTTTGTGTACCTGATGAGATGCTTCTTTTCTCTAGACTTCAATAATGTCATGATATTTAGTTTCCTTATGAAACTCAATTTTCAATGAAATGGAATTAATGATATTGTCCTATTTCAGTAGGATACTTTTAGCTGGCTCTAAACATGTAAACAGCTGTGAAATTGCAAATAATAATTTATCTCATTTGTACTTGCTTACAGCTACACTATTGTAACTCTTTGTGTGCTCATGTGCTTTTACTCTGTAACTGGAGATAGGAATTAGGATTTGTAACTGGAGATAGGAATTAGGATTTTTACCTAGCACTCATCATATAGTAAAATGTGAGTCACTCACCTCTTGTACTTAGGAAAAAATCAAGTAACCATATGTAATTTTGAAGTACAAATAAACTTCACTGCATGACCTGTCTCGCAAATCTTCATGCCATGACACCATACTAAAGGACTGCCATCTGAACATGCAGAAAACAAAATCACGTAGCAGTTAAATACATGACTTGTTCAAATACCACATAGAAGAAACATTTTTCATCTCATACGGAAAATAAATTAGAAACATGCCAGCATCATTTACAAATATGCTAAACTCTCTAAAACACCCCTTCTTATCACATTTAAAACATGTGGAAAACACTGACGATATAGGGTTAAACTGGTCTCTGGCAGAATTAAAGTAGATTCCAGGGGCAACTGTATAGACAGGAGCTCTCTGCCATCCACTGATCTCTACTCCATAGCTCTGAGCTGCCTCAGGGCAGGCGAGGAACAGCCCCTTCCTTCCATCTTCTGTTGCTCCAAGCCCTGCAGCTTTACAAGAACTCTCTTTCTCATCTCATGTTGTGCTCTGCAGCCCTAAAGAAAATCTGCATTAGCTTTGCTGCAGAAAAAAATCACTGCTACCCTTAGTTCACTAGCAGAAAAGTAATTGAGAGGCACTTGAAATAAAGAGTTAAATCAATTATAAAAACATGTCCCAATCCCTCTTAACTGGGCTTCAGCTTTCCTTGCTCATTTTTTTCCTTCCCAGGTTTTTCAATGTAGAAAAAAATGTATTAAAAAAAAATTAAATAAAGCCAGCTAGCACAGCAGGAGCTACATGCTGATTAGAAAACTTTTGCTTTGTTGGGGTGCAGGTTTGGGGGCAGGAGCAAATGAAGCAAATAAATGGTATTAATCTTTTAAACCTGAGAGTTTTAGCTACTGCATTAAAAAGTTGGCAGCGGTATCTTCTAATCCCAAAGCCCAAGTACAGCATATTATCTAGCAGACTGCATTTCCACACTTGACACCTCCCTAAAAGCTTTCCTTCATGTGTGCCAGTTTTATTGGCTACCTGGAGAACTAAAAGAGAATTTGCTCACTAATTCCCAACCTTAGAGCAATCTTGCTCTGTTCCTTGAATGGCAGGGTGAATAGGGCACTATATTTAGAAAGCCTTTCCTTGTTCTGTTATACCACCTTGCTTCACTGCTAGCCCTGAGTCCAAATGGTATTACTTAACAGAAGCAGCAAAAGCATTCACTGGTGGTCTAATTCTGCTCTCCCTGCCTTGTCCTGAGGTGTGACTGCCTCTGCTGTGAACCATGAAAGCTGATGAGCAGTTCACAAAAGCATGATGAAACAGTGCAGGCCAAGACAGGAGGAAAATGTCAGTATCCAAGTAAGCTTGCAGGAAGAATGTGAAGAGTCAGGATAAAAATAACACAACTCGCACATAGCCAAAAATGAGGATTAACACTAGACAACGTCAGTGACAATGAATGATGAGGATTCCCAGTTGTATGTCTAATGCCAAAAATATGTCCACAAGTAACAACTAATGCCCTAGCCCCAGCAAGAATGAGCTCAGCACTGAAATGCCAGAACTGCTATTCCAGATGAAATCTAGGTCCACACACACCAGTATGTCTATGACAGTAGCCAGTGTCATACCCTGTGGTGAAAGGGCAAATCCTTCAGTAAGGGGGAATTGATGTAGTCTAGTAGGATAACTGATGCAGCTGGAATAAACAGGCAAGATATCAGACACAAAATCTTTTTCAGGTTAAAAAAATTAGTCCGTTATAGACCAGTTTTATCAGTGATTTACTAACCTTGCTTCCTTTACACACTAAGAACATTACAGCAACAACAATACTATTAACTACAATCTGCTTTAGTAAGTTTTGGGAAGATATGCTCCTGTAGCTCCTAGGTCTCATTCTCCTTTCTGAGGATAAACTTTGAAACAGCAAGTTTCTTATTCAGAGTCAAAAACCCATCATGCTACCTCGTCAATGGCCACTGTAGGGCACAGCCTCCCCAAAACCATGCTGAAGCACCTTTTTGGTCCTCCAGAGGGATAAGGAAACACCACACAGTTAAAAATAGAATTTGACAGATTTTGTATAATTAATAGTGATGTTTAACAACTCCAGATCACCTGCTCCTTTGTCATTTCATCCATAAATGCAATATTTCTTCAGGCCTGTAAGGAACATGATAACTGTCCTTTGATCTTGTCCTCTTTCGAGTTACAAAATAAGATTTCATATTAAGATTTGGGGCGAGGGACAAACTGCTTGGAGTTTTTGGTGTAGCACAATGTACTGAATGTATTATTTTTCCAAGTCACAGCTTCCCTTGGATTCTGACACAGAAAGACTGACACACCGGATAGACCAGGGAAGAAATTAGATCATATGCAATCTGTTACCTTTTCTCTTTCTCTTTTTTTTTTAAGACACCTGAAGCAGATAAAAAAACAGAGCAGGGGGTTAGATTCCCACTGGGTATAAGCTGGCATAGCTCTGCTATAATCACTGAGTAGAATGAGTCAATACATTGATACCTACTGAGAAGTTATCCTGTGTATCTTAAAATATTAACACCACAGACAACATGAAGAAAAAAGGAAAGGGGCTTTCACCTCATCTGTTTGGATCTCCACCCTAATGAATGTATAAGTTCCCCAGCTTGCGTATACACACACACAAAACACACACACACACACACACACACATACACACGCTTGTTAAAATGAGCCTGGCTTAGTCAGAAGGGCACTGAGGGATCCACCTGCCCCTGATAATCACCCTTCTTCTCCCATTCACCCACTTTTTGCCCCAGAACATGCCTTGCTCTGCTGCCACACTTCTGTGTCAGGCACAAGTCGCCTGAGCAAGCAGAAGTAAAAATAATAGGCAGGCTTCCAAAAGTCAATTGTCTATCTGCATTTTTCTTTATTTACAAGGTAATTGGTCCACATTCTGCTATTACTGGTATCAGTGCAAACCTGGAAGATCGCTCTTAAAAGACAGCAGAACAGACCTAGGATGAAAACCATGTAGTCTCCTGCTGTATCTGAACTTAAAGCATAATTCTGTAGTATGTAATATGCATTCTTGCTTTTTCTTGTGCACATTCTAGTAGTTCATGAACACATTATTTAACCTTGGTAAACATCAGAACTTCCCTTCATAAAGTATTTCAATCCAGAGGATTGCTCAGATAGAAGTGTCCAGAAATTGGATTTAGAGGAAACAACAGTCAAGAGGCACTTTGACTGACTGTTAGATGAGGAGAAAAATCCTTTTGTTTTTAAACATATAACAGCTTGGAAACAGACAGTGCTTGATATCTGTGAAGCTTCCTTATAAACTCTTAACTGCAGGAGCCAGTTAAAAAGATGATTTCCATCCTGTGAAAGACTGGGGTTTGGAGCCTGGCATGGAGAATGAAGAACGGCACAGCAGTGTCCTCCGCAGTTCCCAGCACAAACCATACACTACAGGCAGGACCTATGTGTTGCCCTCCACTGTAGAATGCAGCTTTCCAAATTCGGTCCATTAAACTCAGTGTTTGCCTCATATCTCTCTATAGCACAGGCAGACACTAACACATCAGACTGGAGAACCTTTGGGAATTCTCACCTGTGTCATACAGCAACAGAAGTAATCCAAAGGTCTGGTCTCCCCTGACCATCTCTGGCATAGATGTGGCTATTTCCAAAAACAGAGCTGACTGTGGTCTACAGCCTTTGGGGATTTCTGCTGGGTTGGGAAAGTTTACTAAGCAGACATGCTGGGCAAAGGAGTAAAATGCTTCCATATTGTATGTCAGGAATAAACACAAGGTCATTCAACTCAATCAACTTAATGCCTTCTTGTTCCTTCACACCTGTAAATGCTGCTGACCAATCATCTAGAGATATGCTTTTCTAGGGCAAACATTTTTCCCATGCAAAGGAACCATCACAGTTAGATATGAAGGACTATCCTCTACCTCCTCCCCTCCCAGTCTCTGCTTCCTTTGGCAGTGTTCTGGTGAAGATTTCCTTAGATAATACAGTTGCTTTAATGTTTTAAAACTAAAGACTTCTTAAATTGAAAAACTGCATTTTAAAAACTGCAATATTTTACTTTTCAACATTTTTCATTTTTACATTTTAAATGCTAATTCTATTATCAAAAATGTTATTGGAACTGTTATCAAAATGGTTATAAGTGTAGTAAAACCCCTTAGAACATAAAAAAAACAAATCCATTTTGAACCCTGTGAAACAGAAAAAGCATCAAAACCTCTATATTAAAAGAGTAAGTTGAAAAACATTTTCCAGCCCATCTCTTTAGAAAGGCAGGCAGTTAACTCACTCCTTGCTGCACTTTCTCCCTCTCCTCTCTTCTCTGCAAAAGCAAGTACTGAAATGAGGCTGGCATTTATTCCCTTTCATCACAACACAGACAGAATTTTTCCACAGTCTAATAATCTACATACCTACAAACCTACCAACCAGTGTTTCTAGAGGACTAGCTACTCGCTTGCCCACAATTTCATGTACAGATTATGAACTATACCCCTTAAGAACACTCTGAATGAATTGCTTTACTGGGACACACTTTGCAGGAAGAGACACAATGCTGAATGGTCCTGACCACACGCATACAACCACTGCTGCTACATGCACACACCAGTAGAAACTGCTTGGGTCTCTACCCAGAGCTATTTAAGCTGGTAGAAGAAAGTTCAAAGTATAAGAATTAGGGATCCTACTTGCCTTTTACCTCTAAAATGCCAGTGCTAGTGAGTGGCTACATGTGAAATCAGCAGCTGAAAGGGAGAAAAGTAAATCTTTTTTCAATACATGAATTACGATCTTTTTAAAGTGTAATGGTGCACAGCTCTCCCTCTTGTTTAGATGCTCTCTGGGAGCACAGCCTTACAGACGTTCAGTGTAACAACTAAAAGGTTTGTCATGTTAAATGGAGCCAATGATGGCTAAATCTCAATCCCCAGTTAATCATTTGCTCTTGCCAGCATGGTAAAGCTGAACAACCCAAATCTCCAGGACAGTAGTGCTAATGGAATAAGCAAAAAAGTCAAGTGAGATGCTATCTGAGCCTGCCTGATGAGATTGCAGTTTGCAGACAACCCTGGCTTATCTTAGATGATGAACTATCAGGGATAAACAGAATGCATCAAGTCTGTTTCCCCAAGACCTTGACTTGCTGGTGGTACGGGAATATGAATAACATCTAGGCAGCTCAATATAGATTAAATGAGGAACTGGATAAGATCATGGTTTTAATGAATACGCCCTCTAAAAATATCTCCAAATACCTAGTCCAATAACCACACAATGCAAAGGATTAAGGTTCTTGTATACATTATTTCAGGGCAGGTAAATTAAGATTAAAATCAAGGACTCCACCCTAAATGTAGTGTGTCTGTGCAGACATACATATTTTTTTCTTTGTGAGCACTTAAAATAATACTCAATTTTTACATAGTTGAAAGCTACTATACATCTCAAAGTGCTTTACAAAGCTGGATCACTATCACAAATCTTACACACAGGAGGAAACTGCAGTATTGGCCATAATTACAAGACCAGAACATGCAAGATACACAAACAGATTCTCACACCCTGCTCTCCACTGGATATACAAACACAGCTATGTATCAATGTTGTTAGCAAGAAACAATTTGGTAAGAAAGACATAGGAATCTTGCAAAATGAAGACTAAATGTTGTCCCACACACCTGTGATCTCATCAAAATAATATATTCCGTTTGATAACTGCCACTGAGAAACAAATTTTAAAACATCTAGTTTTGGTATGCAAATCCATAATGTGCAGAGACATGCAAAGGGTATTCATTTATGCAAATGTCACTACATTATGTGTGCCTGTACAAGGTATTGTAATGCATGGAATTAACATACCAGATTGTTTATCCTAAACAATGTATTGCCTAAACAGTGACTTGTCTTCGTTTTAAATTTATCTCGCTTTAAACACCCAAAAGACATGGGCACCTAGCCGTAATGGTGGGATACAGACAGTTTTCAGTCTTGCTCCAGTAGCAGGTTGCCAACTGAAATTTCTTGGTGCAGAAGTAGTGCAGAATTTCACAATGAAATTTCTTCATAGCAGAATCAATGACACTTTAACAAGTCCACAACTACAGCTGGATATGCACTGGGTTCATTTCACAGTGGCAGTAAAAAGAGTACCATGACCTTTTATCTGATGTATGACACTGCTCAATTGACTTTGAATGCTTTTTCTCAGAATCTCACTGACACCCATTTCAATTTAAAAGTTCCTCTTCAATTAAAATCCCAACTACAGAGTCATAATACAACAAACATTCAGTTTTAAGCCTAGAAATGTGGAAAGAAGCACGGTTTAGAATATTCAATTCCAGAGCCCTAGTTACCTACAGCAAAGGTCCAGAAATATTTCTGATTTCTCCTGCTGTTCAAGCCACACTGCATCAAGAACAGGAGAAATAACAGCAACTATTTTGGGAGCCTTCCAAATGGATTAATGCTCATGTAACCCGGGCTTTCAGAATGGTTCTAATGGCATAGATGTGAGTTTTTGTTTGCATTTGTGTTCAAATCTTTTTATGACTAGCATTGGTTGAGAATTTTCCACTGAAGGGTAATTCATCAGAAACAAATTATTTATAGGGATTGTTCCATATTGGGTTTTAAACAAGTTTAGACATTTAACACTAAGGTTTCAAGTTTCATTAAAAACATGTTTTATTTGGAAATCTTAATAAATAAATACTTCAAGAAATTAACAAATATCAAAGACTGAAACTTTTGTAGTGATGTTGTTATACCCACGATGATTATAAGATACAAACAAGCAAGATTTGTCTTGAGAAGACCAATCAGTATAGAAGGAAAAAATGTAAAACCTAAAGAACATAAACCCTATTCAGATCTAAAAGCATAGCAGCAACTTTCAAAACTACATGCAGGTTTAGACTAATAACTCTGAATTTTACATTGTTATCTAATAAATTAGTCAATTTGAGGAAAGAGTTACTGCTATGTGTAGATCCATGGAGAGTGGTACTAGCAATAGTAATAGGCGCTGTCCCTCAGTGGGCCAGGGAGAACTAATTATCGCCTGTGGGATATGAATAGTTCACAGGCAGCACGATGTATGAGGAAATACAGCGTACAATAAATTAATAGTGCTATCCTGAGCCCTTGATTTTTTGAGTCTAGCAGTTACAAATTTTAGTTTCTAAGATCTTCCTTTGAAACTGTTTTGAAGGACTCCCTTGAGGAACAGAGCTGATGGGTTAGAGTGGTTGTGAAAAATGTTGTCCCCCTGTTAACTGGATGTTTCTCTTTACTGAGTGCCTGTGTGAGTTCACCATGGTATACGCCAGGTTTCTGGGCTCACTAGCTTTGCTTCCATGAGGACTTTGGCAAGCACTATATGATTTTGCAACATTAGTTCATATGTTGGACCTTACATGTGTTAAATCCAGGGCTTTGGATGGTTGATTGTGACCGATGTTTTCCTATGGCGACTACAGAAACTAGGCTGTCTGTGGCTTGGTTTAATTAAATTAATTTTCTTTCTGTCAAGGTTGTTGCAGCAGTAGTCTAAGGGTATGGGCATTGTAGGGAAGAAATGAGTTTTGGGAGAACATCTTTTAATGATATTAGTTTTCCTATTGAAGTTTAACGGTTTTCTCTTTAAATTCCTGCATATGGTGTTAGGTCATTAACAGTGTATACAGTGGGTGTATCTGTGCACAGAGAAAGGGTTTTATTCTTGTTATTTTGCATCAGGTGCATGGATGTTTCACAAAAAGATATGATCTATCTCCCTTGAGCAGTAACTGTTAAAAGAAGATACTTGGACTGATCCTCTCTGAATTCCTTGGAATAGCCAGCTCAACATTTACAACATTTTGGGGTTTTGTCCATATGAGAGATGGAAAAAAAAAAAAGAAATCTTGAATAAAATATGGGACCGCTTTTCATTTTCTGTACCCTACTCTACTCACATCATAAGTTACAACAGCAAATGGAATTCCTTTCTGCCCAGGCCATAAATTCTCCAGCATCCCCTTTCTGCTGCTGAGTCTGACAACTACTAGACAAATACAAGAGACCAATAAAGATTCTCATCTGCAGCTGGCACAATGTACAGCCAAGGCTGAAACTGGGATCCTCAGCTTAGAGCTACTTCTTTAGATATCAGGTACAGACTATGACAGCAAGGGAACTGACGCGACCTCTAGCCAGCTGAGAGCACAATGCCAGCACAACAGACTCTTCTTGATGCCAAATGTATTCTGGCTTGTAATGGCAGGAGTAAGATCAGACTGGTTATGTCTCTCAAGCCTAGGAAATATGTAAGGATTTCAACTCCCCATTACCACCTGGGAATTTAGAGCATGCAGAGGTGAAGCTCTGATTTGTCTAGAGTGACAGCAGGAGGCAGGGTCAAACCATTAACCATACTCACAAGTTGTTTCCATATTCCTTCCTTAGACTGCTCTGCCTCTTTCCCTGCGGTATATTCTTATCTGAAAGCTGCTCTCTGGAAGGCTTACAATAGTTTAGATGAAAAGGCTGAATAGAAAGGACCTACTTCTATGCATCACGGACTGTAACTGAAACACTGGGAGTGCATGGCAGCTGCATTGACACCGGACACAACAGGATTAATGTCTACACAGTTTGGAGGCAGAAGAAAAAGCATTTCTGGCAGAATTTAACATGGCTAAGGTTGTTATTTCTAGACACAAGTGCAAACAAAACCAGTTTTTCTGTAAATCAATGCATAGTCTCTCTCTCACATACATACAGACACACCAGTCCTCAGAAGTCTGTGATGCAGGTTTTTATTAGGAAGAAAGAGAGGTATGGCTGCCATTTGTACATATTTCCCCACTATATCTTAGTTTTCTATCTGGAAATTCCTTCTTAGGAAGTTGGAGGGTTGAGTACATGTGTCTGGCATTTCTGGAAATCCAGTTTTCTGATGTTTATCCACAGGTCAATGCTATAATGCATGTGCAGTGAGGCATATATTTCAGGAAGATCCAATGTACTTGCACTCTACCAACAATCTACCCACAAACTACAAATTTTTGAGAAAAAAATTATTTGAGACACAGACTCAAAGTACATGAATGGATTAATCATGATGGTCAATGCTTCTCAATAGTGTCAAACTAACTATGCATGTGCCTCTTTTCCTTGTGTACACATTCCAGCAAAGAAATCCTAGACAGAAACACAGCCATGCCACCAAGCAAGAGCAATATGAAAAATGCACTGGAACAGATGCCACCAGTGCCAGGTTGTACTGTCAGGTTTGACTTTGTGCACAGCCACATTCAGATAACCCAAATTCTATTAACCTCCAAAGCCTGTTAGGTGCCTCTAATTAGGCACCCTGATAACCTGGAGTGAAATGACAGAAAGCAGTGAATGCAGGGACTTCAGCATAACTGAGGCTGTTTGTGGTGACAGTTTCTGACTCAGCAAACTGCTTTCCCTCTCTGTGTCCCATTTTCTCATGTCAGAATAAAAAATACAAAAACTGGTTGCTTGCCCTCTATCAGTGCTGTGATGCCCTAAGAAGCTGCATTAAAATGCTTTGAGATAGCAATGTAAAAATAGCTAAGTAAAAAGTTCGTTTAGGAAACAGACTTACTAATAAAGAATGGCATGTAAAATTATTATAACTGGAATAAAACTGCATTAAGTCTCCTTCTCATTTCTTTACAGCACAAGGTGATCATCATTTGTGAGGTCAAAGAAAAAATATAACCCTCCCTTGGGATATACAATTAAACATATCAAAGAGGTTATTTGCGTCCATCTGTAGCATCTGGCACTAGCCACAGTCAAGAGACAGAATACCAAACCAGATGGACCAGTGTGTTTGGAAATTCTTATAATCTTCTGTGATTAATTTCTTCCTTCAGGTTGGATATGTCTCTTCAAATTGTGTATCAACATCTAACTAAAATTGGTGTTGACATATCACTGATTGTACTGTGAGTTTATCTGCAGCTCAGCATTCTGGGACAGTTTAGTCACCTGTTTACCTCAACTAAAACGCAGGATTTCTTTATCAGTGAATTTGTACATTCACTCAAACGTTTTCCAAGCCTTGTCCTCAGAGATTACTGAGAGAGCCCATGACTCAACCGTAATTTGAACCAAAAATCTTTTTTAGTTCCTGAGTCTTTGCTATTGTGAGACTGTAGCCTACAAGACTGTAGACTATAAGACTCCAAATGATTTTCTAATAGTACAGTCTTGTCCATGAATTTATAAAGCCTAGGTTTGCATGGCAGCATCCTAAAACCTTCCCACAAATATTTTGTAATGACTGAACTGTTTTTCTGTGATTCACATGAAGACATACAAATTAACAGTGATATAAAACAGCAAAGATAACAGAAATCTTGTCTTTTACAAGAGCCACCCATTTAATTTCTAGGGTTTTTTTTGTTTGAAGATCATGTAAGTAACATTAATTAATTATTAAACAATTAGAAATCATTAGCCTTGCATCATAAAATGGTGACATTGCATTATCATAACACAAGAGACTTTGTTGCCATATTTTAAACTTCTTGAGTAACCAAGACTTCTGTAAATAAACACTGTTAAGTTCAGCTACATGAAGGCCAGGGACTGAGTCATCCTCTCCAGAAGGTGCCCTTGAATCCAGGAACCAAGAAAGGTTATAGAAAAAAGTTTCTGTAGAATGGTTGCTCAGGCAGTGAAATGGGATAAAAAAAGAAACAGAGCTCCTGCAGATATGACTGCTTTGTCTTTACATAGTATTTAGAGGGAAATAGTCTCCACACACAGCCCCTAGCCCTTTCCTGAATGTGAAGTCAGCTTCCCTATGGACATGAATTAAGCATAATCCTAGGCCTCAGCAGAAATGTAAAAACCAGATATTGCTTCTGAAGAGAAGCAAGTTACCCTGAGGAGAAATACTCACATATCCCTATATACACATGCAGGGGTGCCCCAACAAAAATGCCCACAATTCAGACACTGCATTTGAACAAACTGCTCCTCTTAGTCTCCTGTTGTGTAACAGGGGAGCACAGACAGGGCAAGCACACTCCCCGAGGCACCACTATAGGCTGACATACAGCCCAGCCTTTACCTAGGCCTGTCCTAGTGACCTTCTTAGTAACACAAATAAAGCATTGCATAGCTCTCCACGTGCCCAGCAGCAGCAGAATCTACCCCCTCTCCTTCCACAGAAAAAATGCTTTGACTCTTTAGACTGATAGGGAATAATTATAATACAAATGTATTAATGTCTTCCAAGAATACAGGCAATGGTATTAAAAAAAAATAAAAAATAAAAAGGTAAATGGGTGTTTCAATAATCACAGTAACTGGACTTACAAAAACATATGGAATATTTTGAAGTCTAGGTCCAAGGTCAAAAAAGTGTGTGGCTAAAAGACCACTGTAAATTGGATATCAGCAACATGAGGCTCTGGTGGACAAGATGCAGATCTACAGCCTTCTGCAGAGCACCTTGAAACTGCCCAGCTCAGATCAAGAGGAGCCAACAGGGCAGCCCTATTGCTGAGCTCTGACACTGCTCCTTACTATCTTGTTTATTTAGTATATTTTTCCCTCTAGCTTCAAATTGCTTGTGTCTTTTCTTGAGAACTACTTGGCTCTTTAATGGTTTTTCTGATGATCCTTCCCTCCTTTGCTTCTGATCAAAGAGAAAGAAAGAATGGGAATGAATTTATACATCAGCCTTAATTTTCAACTTCCTCCTCTCCCTCCCTCTTCTTTCTCTTGCTAACTGAAATCACCTTGATAATTTTGTTCACAATTTTTGGTTAATTTAATTGACTGAAGAGTTGCAGACAAGATCTAACTTGTGACAGAAGCAGAAACCAGCGAAAGGGGACACTGAAAGTAGAGGCTGCGGTGACACAGACAGCTCTTTGGGTCATTGGTCTAAAAAATCCCCCCAGAGTTCTGAAAGCAGCAAAGAGAAATGCATGTCTGTAATGCTCCTTGAAGCAGTAAATGAAAGTCACCAGCAGCAGAAACTTGGTCTCAGAGAGAAATGACTAAAACAAAACACTGTATTTAGCCACACAGCCTAGGCATTCCCCATGTTTCTGATAATATATTCTTGGGACAAGGATCAGTATTTCTTTGCAGCTGGCTGCCTAAAAAGGCACCAATCCTTCTGAGGACATTACAGGGATGAATTCCCAGGACTTCATTCAAAGACAGTAGCAGGAGCCACAGCACTACGATGTTCCAAGGACCAAATATTCTGGCTGAAGTTTGAAAATAACTTTCCAGTATGTTGTGAAAGAACAGTAACAATACAGCTCTTTTCCTTTCATATGTCAGGATCTAAAAAGATTTTAAAATCTCATCATATTTTTGCACTACAGCAATAGAGAAACTGAATCACCTGGCAATGTAAGATTCACCATCCATTATGTCAAGGTGTAGCAGATCTAGGGAGAATGTCTGGGGATTCTTGTCCTCAGTTCTGTTTCATGGTGCTGCTGAGGAAAATCATCTTCAGCACTGCTCATTGAAAAGTGGAATATGGCTTCACTGACATCACTGGCAAAATTTCTCACCTAGGGATGCACAAAAGGCTCAGGTTTTGACCATTTTTAAAACAATTATCAAGTATTAATTCGTCGAGCAGGGGAGGCTGCTCGTTTTGCCAGTGTATATTTTCCTAAAGACTGGGCCAGGAAAAGTAGCCTGAGTATATGGTTTGTTAAATAGAAACTAACCTGTCTGGAATAACAATTACCTGAAATGAAACAAGCTTTGATATACACCACTGGCATTCATCTGAGCAGAATTTGCCACCCTGATACTCAGTTACAAGACATACTTTTTTATACTAAGCCAATGCACAACAGTTCTGAAGGACAGGCAAACACATCACCTTATTCTGTTCCAGCCTACTGCAATCCTGGCATATTTGTAGTGCCAAGTGTCAGAAAAATAAGTTACCAGGTGAAGGAATCTTTGTAGGGCACAGACACTTTTTTCTCCAGATTCTCCATAGAGAATCTTTTCAAATAGTTTGAAAAGAAGATAGTAAGAATTCTCCGCTCTGATTCTCTTCCTCAATCCTCTACAAAGTGATGAATACATTTCTCAAGGAAAATTAATTTCTTTGCCTTTTCCTTGCCTCTAATGACTTGCCTCTGAATGCATGAGGGGACAGGAAGGGGAGTAGGCTCCATGGTGAGATAATAAAAACTGAAAAGGCATTCAAAGCCATCAGTATCTTCCAGACTTACACTGACAGAAATATGCTGGACTGCACACAGGGGAACAAAATCAGGAAAACTTGGAATAGTTTAGGCATTCATTACTAAACTGCAAAGAAAAGATTATACCGGGGAGCAGGGGTCCTTCTGCAATCCTACAGAGAGGTTACAGAAACAGATGACTAGATGTAGGCCACATAAACTTAGGATTACTCTAGGTCCTTTCCAGACCACCAGCATTCCTAAACACCGCACTCAGTGAAGATTACTGAATCAAAAACTTTTCTGTGAAAGCCCAGGACATCATAATTATCACTAGCATAACCTGAATGTAAGAAAAGCTACCATTAGACAAGTAAATCAAGAACAAACAATGGGAAGAGGAAAATGTCAGGTTTCTACCTGCTGTTTCCATTTTCATCTCACCAGATACTAGAAGACCCACAGTGCTTGCAGGTCAGAAAATGTGCCTCTAGAACTACAAGTTCCAATAGACTTTGGAGGGAAACTCTCAGATGATCACCATAACTCAGGGAAGTTACAAAAGATGAAGGGTTTAATCCAATACACACAGAGACTCCTAAATGTTAAATCAGACAGTGAGAATCTCCAGAACAGACAGTCAAGTGGAGATATTGGCAGAACCCATTTTCTATGTATAGTCCTGTTAGTGTAATAATGAAATCAAAATTAATCAGGTCCTTTTTTATTTTTAAATTCTTTTCTTCAAAAACACTTGCATTTCTTCAACAATTTCATGTCTACTGTATCTACTGTATGTTCTCTCCCTTAACCACCCTGTAACTGCCTTCCCAACACTATTTGGAGAACTTCTGTACTCTGCTGCTTTCACAGAATCAAGGAATATGCTGAGTTGGAAGGGACCTACAAGGATCATGGAGTCCAACTCTTAGCCCTGCATAAGACCATCCCCTTCCAGGCTTGGTGCTGTGACCACTTCCCTGGGGAGCCTGTTCCAGCACTCAACCACCCTCTGGGTGAAGAACCTCTTTCTAATATCCAACTTAAACCTCCCCAGACACAATTTAAGGCCATTCCCTTGGGTCCTGTCACTGGTCACCCCGAAGAAGAGATCAGTGTCTGGCCCTCCTCTTCCCCTCACGAGGAAATTGTAACTGCAATGAGGTCTCCCCTCAGTCTCCTCTTCTTCAGGCTCAACAGACCAAGTGACCTCAGCTGCTTCTCATATGGCTTCCCCTCAAGGCCCTTCACCATCTTCATTGCCTTTCTTTGGATGCTCTCTAAAAGCTTAATATCTTCCTCATATTTTGGTGCCCAAAACTGCACAAAATATTCAAGGTGAGGCCACCCCAGTGCAGAGCAGAGCAGAGTGGGTCAATCCCCTCCCTCAACCAGCTGGCGATGCTTTGCCTGATGGTCCCCAGGACACAGTTGGCCCCTCTGGCTGCCAGGGCACTGCTGACTCAGATTCAACTTGCCATTGACCAGGACCCCCAGGTCCCTTTCCGTGGCACTCCTCTCCAGCCTCTCATTCCCCAGTCTGGACATACATCCCAGGTTGCCCCATCCCAGCTGCAGAATCCGGCGCTTTCCCTTGTTGAACTTCATATGGTTGGTAATTGCCCAGTCCTCTAATTTGTCCAGGTCTCTCTGCAGGGCCTCCCTGCTTTCGAGGGAGACAACAGCTCCTCCCAGTTCCATGTCATCTGCAAACTTGCTCAGTATCCCTTCCAGTCCTGCATCCAGGTGATTTATGAAGATGTTGAAGAGCACAGGGCCTAAGATGGAGCCCTGCAGAATCCCACTGGTGACAGGTCTCCAGTCTGATGTTACCATATTCACTACTACCCTCTGTGCTCGACCCATGAGCCAATTGCTCACCCACCACATGATGTGTTTATCCAGCTGTGTGCTGGACATTTTGTCCAGAAGGATTCTGGGAGACACAGTATCGAAACCTTTACTAAAGTCCAAAAAGACTACATTAACTGGCTTCTCTTGGTCAATTAGGTGGGTTACCTTGTCATAGAAGGAAATCAAGTTTGGTATGTTCTCACGCTATGAGTTGACGCTTTCACTAACAGTGGACTGCCTTTGTGCACTAAAACATTTGTAGCTGAAACAGTAAACCTGCAGAACCAGCTAGAGAGAAATATTTCCAGACTTCATCCCTGTGATGTCTCCACTGGCCAAGCTTATTAAGCAAACTAGCTGAAGCAGGAGCAGCAGGCTGCTGTAACTGCAGGATCCAGCCATGACAAGAAGTCATGAAAATCCTCATTGGGCAGTGCAGCACTTGAGCAAGGAACCAAAGGGTTCACCAAACATGTCCAGACAATCAGTTGATGTCATGCAGCATGATGTTAAAGATCAAACTTTTGGAAAAAAACAAACTTCACCTCCCTTCACCTTCCAATAATTTGATCTGCTTAATATGCTGAATTTATTCTAAATTCTAAACCAAGTTCCCAGGGTAGCATGGAAATGGACTTACTCTGCAGTTGTTAAATGGAGCCTGGCCTGTTGACTAAGCTGAGGGTACTCTTCCTGAGCCCTCTAGAAAACAAAGTGTTTCTTCATTCTTTACGATGTGGTAGTCACAGAAGAAGTAAAGGGTCTTTTTTTAGCAATATTTTTACATCTTTCTGATTCATTCACCCTGTCCCTTGATCTTCTGCACACACAAGGCCCTCTGTAGACTGTGAAATACTTTCCACTCTCTTGTTCTCCATCATCAAGACTGAAAAAAGATGAAAGATGCAAAACTACGACATGATAAAGTAAACCTTAGCACTGGATCAATTTAGTAATGTCTTTTATCAGCCCACTATTCATGCTTCGCAACCACCATAGCTCACACCAACTTCATTTTCATCTTAATACATGATACAGAAAAGCAGCCTAAATATACATCCCTAGATATAAAGTGTATAATCTGTAAACTACAGGAACAGCAGATCATTTCCATTAGTTTCTTATGTAGCAAAACCCACAATTTAGACCCAAAGCATATAATTATATTCAAATTCTAAAAGACAGTGTCAGAAGTACTTTAAATTCATAGTTAGGGGAAAGTTGCTCAGGGGTATAAGTAGTTACGTTTTAATGTGCAAAAACAACACACACAGAGTATAGGAGAAGTAATATACAAGAGTGATGAGAGAGCTATGGTGAATTGCAAGTCTCTGGCTCCAGTGGCTGCCTGGTCTTCAGCACAGCCAGCACTCTGCCAAAACGCTCTCCTGCTCCTTCAGAAACACCAGTGCTGGGATTTGGCACTAGAGCCTGTCCAGGCTTTGAAGTCATAAGGGAAAGCACTACTGGGATCTATGTTCATAACTTGAAGGTATCTTGCTTGTCCTGCAAGAAGAGATAGAAGCAGGTTGCTCTTTTAAGGTTCTCCGACTTCTAAAGCCCAAAAGGACTACTGGGGTTTCATTCATTTCTATGCCTTCCTGCCAGGGATCTCAAAGCACACAGGTGTACCAGGACTGCTCACCTAACCTCAGTGAAAAAATGGTTTTCTTTTCATTTCACAGATGAAAAAAAAAATCAGAAAGTAATGTTTTGTCAAGGTCATACAACAAATCAGAGCCACTGGTCAACCACATGTTACCTTGTGTGCAGAAATTACACAGAAGACATGAAACCCACCTTTTTTTTGCTAGTGCAAGTGACCTTTCACAGTTATCAAAGCCCACTAGGACAACAAATGCCAAAAAGAATAAAAAAAAAAAAATCAAAACAACAAAATAAACCTCATCAAGTCAGCTAACCAGCACAGGACTATCATCCTGGGCACCTACACATAGAGCCAGTCTTCTTAAGGCACAGCATGTGGAAAAAGAAAAAAAAGAAGGATAGTCATCTTTTGTACTTCCCAGACAAAAGTTATATTCCTTGCACTTAGAAGCTCCAGCTCTTTATTCGGTTACCTTCTGTACGACAAACCATGGAACTTCCCCACCACCAGCTGGAGACTATTCTGTTCTTGTCAGTATTCCCACGATAGATGACCTAGGTAAATTTTCTTCCTTCTAGTGAGACCGGGGTAATGAATTTGGAGCTTCCAAAAGCACAGTATATAATAACTCAGTGACTAGCATAACTTTGTTCAAGCATTTATTTTCAAGCCACGGCAACAGAAAGAAAAACAAAATAACACGGAAAATTGGCCAGCATTGTTAAGGAGAAATTCTTAAAATTTTAAATGTAGAAATATTATATAAAGGAACATTCTCATTCTGCAGTATTCTGACTACATAGCTGGTGTCACATAACCCAATATTCTTTACAACTTCAATGCCTATACAAACCATACAGCAGGATCCTTCATCTGTTTTTGAAATGCAGTCACCTCTGCAGCAGAATGTGGCAGTTGCTTGAAAAGTCAGAGCTGTATTACCCAAAAGCAGAAATGATAAAGAAAAGAAACCTCTCTCCACTATAAGTTGCAGAGGAAACATAAGGCAGAAGAAAGCTCTGATCTAATTCTGAGTCAGGATTAGCATTCCCACTTCTGCAAAATGTGCTATGAGATACTGGACAATGGCAAAGTAACTTTGAGAAGAGGGGTTTTTTTAAACATGTCTTAAGAGACTGTACCTTCAGCAGTACAGGTCTGAGGAGTGTTTCAAAGAGCACAGAGACATATTAAATCAGACTGTCAGGGTTCAACAATAACATTAAGTTTCTTATGTTCCAGATCTCATAAGATCACTGGGATCTCCTTGGAACAAGTACCACGTGAACAGACTTAAATGTCAATTTTGCAGATCAATGCAAACTATTTTGAGTTGGGAACAGCTAATACTGTGCACTGAATGAGAAGTCAAAGCACCTGATCAGAAACTGTTCCATATAAAAGTATGCAAAGTATAAGTCAAACAGCAACCTCATTTTGAGGAAACAGCCTTTGTGCACACCAGATTCTTCCTGCATTCAATTACTCAAAACCACGCTTTCTCAGAAGAGGTACAAATTCAGCACAGAGAGGGCAAAGACTTAAGACTACAAGGGACTTGTGAGTTTGGATGCTTGTATTTCTGGATAGCCAGCTTGAGAGATTTAAGCAGATTTTCAATTTCTTTAAATATAATTAATAATTTTTAATTTCTAAGGAAGGGAACATAAACATTCAAGCATACAGAAGCCCTAGCATTTGCCAAAAAATTAGGTTTCATTGTTGATAGGAGAACAGAGGCAAGCCACAGAAAGTAGAGAGACTTCTAGCTTTTCACCACTGCAGAACTTAATTGCAACCTTAATTTCAGCTCCAAATGAAGTTCATTTTACTGGATCACTGACTGCTCTGTATAGAGTGACTTTTTTCCCTTTTGTTAAAGCTACCAACTTTTGCTCAAAGTAATCTCCTGATGATGGGGGAACAGGGAAGGTCCTGCTTTGTACTGGGGAATGGGCAGTGCGAAGGACAGGGAATTAGTTTTCTACTTTAAAGAAAAGGCAGGATTTTAAGAACATAGAACCTTGAGATGAGGTCACACTGGAGGACATCTGTATTATAAAGAGAGTACACTATTAAAGCTCTGTGTGGCAATCTTTGACACTGGTTTGCAGAATACCTGCCTATTTGTCCAAGCATTCATTCTTATTTGCTGATTTTAAAAAATATATAAGAGAAGGAAATGTTTCATATAAATGACAGAATTGACCTAGGCCTGAGAGTTACACCTACAAGATCTGGTGATTGCTCACTGCAAGTCCTCACGACAGAGCTTCAATCTTTGCTGTGATTTGTGCAAGAGCCTCAGAAAGCCTAAGGTCCCCCAAAGTGAAAACCAAGAGAAATTACCCTGTGCCCACAATCACTCCCATAGCTGCCTCTGCAGAGCAGTAGTCTGCAGGCAGGGGCAGTCTGCATCCCTCCTCCCCATCCATTAAGGAGGGACAGAAAAAAAAAACAGCTGGAGGAGAAAAAGAGAAACCAAATTAATTAATTCATCAATAAGACAAAACATGCACAAATCTCTGCATTTTATCTGTCAACCAGCGGCATGCATTATTCATCAGCTGAGGCAATGAGGACATGGAAAGAGGGACTGTGAAGTCACTGCTGCAGGCTCTGGTAAAGCAGCTGACCCAGGAGGGTGCTAAATAGCTAAGGGGAGGCAGGAGGATTCAGCACATGTGGACTTTCAATAAACACAGCCCAACTTTGTTCCCTCCCCTGTCCCACAAGCCCCTAGTGAAACCAACAGGAACCATGGCTTTCCCTTCCTATTATTCAGGGATAAAGATTCTGCCAGCCTAGGAAGGGTCTCACATGGAAAAAAGATTTGTTCTGACTTGCTGAAGTCCCTTGCCTGGCCAGACTCACTCCCCTGCTGACAAGGAGGTAAACCTGTTAGAAAGACTTTCTCCTTGAGGAACATGCGCTGTGCCAAGTTTTACATTTGCAGGTTGCAGCTCAACTACCAAAAAACACCAACTCAGTGATACAGAATTAACTTTCATAATACCAGCACTGCCTGTCAAATCCAGGCCCCATCCTGTTCAAGGTAAACCAAAAGGTTTTCCACTAATTTTAAAGAAGCAGTAAATACAGACTCCAAACAAGTGCTCACTGCTTGTGAGACATTTAATTGTCCTCTGTGCTAGATACTAATTGGCTTCTTCAAATGGATTGAAATCCACTGGGATGTAGAAAAAAAAAGGAAAATATGTTTAAACATAAGACTAAGACTCCAACTGGTCTGGACTGTGGACCTGGAAGACAACACAGCAGGGTGGCCACGATGCTGATCTGATTCCTTCCAAAACCAGTATTATAATGTAGCCACCAAGTAGAGCAGGAGCCAGAATGAATTTTTTATTTCCCTCTAGCAAAGACAAATAATCAAAATCCCAGGAAACACAGGGAATGTACAGCTTCCCTGGGATCCGACTCCTCAACACTGTTACAAATCCAAATCCCAAGAGCCTCTGTTGTGCAACAGTGAAAGAAAACACAAAAATAAACCATGCATGTGTTTACAAGACCAGCTGTCTTTGTGGTCTCTTCTTCTTCTCTCTCTCCATCTCTTCGCTCCATCCCCCCAACCCCCTTATTTATGGCCAAAGGGAGTTTTCATGCCAGCTTTGCTATATGGCATGATTAGAAAAGGAAAAAAAAAACAACAAACCCACAACTCAGACTGGCTTATGTACCAGCCTGAGCTTCCTGAGCTATTTTCCTTGATTCCTTTCTGCAATGAGGACACTGAAAAAATGCCAGTTTCTCACTGAAATTGATAACAGCTTTTGCTCATGGCTCTTAAATGAGACTTTGAGGGCAGACGGAAAAGTCATCAAGGAGAAAAGAACTTTCATTTCTTGACCAGGAAACAGACTGGACTCTCTCACAGACTACTGCCTGCCTTTTACATCAAAGCCAACCACCATCACATTTTGCAACACCCTTCTCTCCTTTCCTCACAAGTGACCTATGAGCTGGACTTTGCTATTCCCTTCCATCATAGGAACATTCAGCTACAGAAGCTGGGCTGTTGGAAACCCTTTGGCACAGGAACTGGTTGATCTCTCATATTTCTCACTTCAGCACAACAGGGACTCTCTCACATGGTCCTCAAGTATTGCTGCACATAACAGGGCTCCTGCTGTTAGTGATTAATAACCCATAACCGAGTTTCACATGGGTCGTGCTTAACAGATGGTCTTGATGTCTGGCATGGTATTGATTCCCTTTCCATGTGGAGCCTGAATGTTTCTCTTGCATTTTAGGGAACTTTGGGATAGAAGTGGGAGATTGATAGGCTGAAAAGATGGTGCCACTTGTGTCTGCAGAATTGGCTGCGCACCTCCGGCTCAACCTATTTCATCCAGTGCCATTTCAGTCCCGAGTCCTTGTCTCTGCTATTCTGCAGCGCCCTGGGCTCCCCTCTTCTGCACTGCCAGAGCATCAACAACCTACCCCGCATAACTCCCTATCACCCTCTTCCAATGCCCTCTGCCAAAACACCTCCAGCTAGCGCAGTCCTGCTCTGCTGGTGCTCAGTTGTGACCTGCAGCATCTGCCTCCTGGCTTTGTTCCTGAGCCCCTTCTCTCTCCAATGCACCTCGGCTCAGACCTACAATACTGAGCTCCTTGTACAATTCTGCCAATGTACCTATAGACTTAATTGGAGGTCCATTCATGGCTCTGCCATCTGAACTCTTCAGACCGCTCTGCTGGTCATCCAAGCACTTATCTGTGACACTCCAGGTTTCAACATCCCTGTAGCCCTGCCAGCACGTTCTCACAGTGCCTGCTGCAGCCATGTCATGCGGCATTTCAACCACTGTCCTAGGGCTCTCATCTCCCTTCCCCTCTCCTTCCAAGTGTTTCTATGCCTCCTTTCTGACACTGGTTCTTCTTCTGGTCCTGCACAGATGTCATTCTGTAGCTGAATACTCCTATGATGGAAGGCCAGACCTGACCCTGACCTGCAGCCCTGCAGGGAAAGGGACAGGCCTTGACCTGCCTGCCTTTCCTAACTGGTGTGGCCGAAAGCAGAAGCTAAGGGGCACAGGACAGAGAGGAGGAGGTGGAGATGAGGGAGAGTCCCCATGTCAGCCAGGTCTGGGCCAACTCATCTCAGGGTGGTCAGGCTCGGGTGAGCTGGGCAAGCAGCTGTGCTGGTCCAGCTGTTGAGCATTGCTCAGCATTTCAGGGGTATGATGCTGCCCAGTTCCACTTTCATTCCCCCTTGGCATCCCTCAGACACCGTCTCCCCCTTCTCCCTTGCTGCTAGAGTGAAAACCCACTCCCTGTTGTTTCCTGCTCCAGAGTTTACCAAGAAGACACTACCAAGCATCAAGAAGGAAGCCAGGAGCAGGGGTAAGGAGACCTCGCCTTTTGCTTTGTACGCACGGAGCTACCGGTCAACCTCACACAGAAAGGCTGCGAGCGACCAGACAGGGCAGGGGAGCAGCGGCGGCGGCAACCCCCGAGCCCTCGTCCGTCCGTCCCTCCCACAGCGGGGCGCCCGGGAAGAGGAGGGTGGCCGGCAGGGAAGATGCGATGCTGCTGAAGAACTGTGTAAGCCGCTATGAGCCGGGGAGGTAGCGGTTCCCCGTCGGAGGAGCCCAACGGGACAGGAGCGGATGCCCCTCCGCCAGCCCGAGCTGTTCGGCGCTGCCGCCTGGCACGGAGCGACACGAACCCGCCCCAGCCCCACCGGCGCCCACCCTCCGTCCTGCTGGACCACACCGGCCGGGAAGTTGGCTCTGGAAGAGGCGCGTCCTCAGCCCTAGGCTCTGCTAGGGAGGGGGCAGGGGAGGAGTAGAGGGTTAATAGGGAGAAATATGAAGAACTGAGGGGATCCCCCCTCCCCCGGAGTCACAGCCATCGTCCCTGTTCCGCCTCTGCTACTCTAGTGGCTCTGCAAAAAGGTTAGAAAGAAACAAGAGTGAGAACCCACCGTGTCCTCCTCGGAGGGAGACAGGGGAGCGGTAGATAGAGATAGGCACAGAGTGGTGCTTGCTGCCGTGGAAGTGATGCTCATACTGAGCCTGAGAAACAGACGAGGAAGAGGAGGCAGAAGAAGCCACGTTAGAGGAACTCCACACAGAGCTGACGATACATCCCCAAAAGAGGGAGCACATCCACAGGGTCCAGGCGGGGCGGCGTCCCGGGCAAATGCTGGGGTCTATTCTCAGGTGCATGGTCAAGGCACAAGACACCTACAGACGGGCAGTCTGAATTCCAGCCAGGGAGAGAGAATAACGTTCATGATGCCAGGGGACCCATGCTAGCAGAGAGGAGAGTCGCTTCCGAGGCTCTAGGGGTGTGCGTGTGTGCTCAATAGGCAAAGAGACAGTATGTGTGCGAGAGAGAGTGCTAGCAGGGAAGGGGAGGGATAGGGGAAGGTTAGTAACCACACAAAGACGAATAAGACACGCCGTTTCCCAGGGCTGGATCTACTGTAGCAGGAAACCCGCGGCCGTACCGAGCCTCCAGGAGCGCGCAGGAAAGCCGCACATGTCCGCGCGAGGGTCCCGTTCAGGTTCCTCCAGGATCACGGGGTCCTTGAGGACTTTTCCCTGCCTGCGATCCCCGTCTCTCACTTTGCTGAGAGGGACTATTAAAAACGAAAAAGAAGAAATAAGCCAGAGACCCCAGGTAATATTTTTTTTTCTTTTTTATCCCAACTCCGGAGGGTTTCAGTTGCTTCTCCACTAGCAGGTGTTGCAATGCAGAATTGCTAGGGCACGCACACGCGCGCGCACACACACACACACACACACAGCGCGATCTGGATTGTTATCCTCCTTCCACCGAGTCCAGGCGACCAAGGGCTCAAGCCGATTAACCCTGCGCAGCCGGCGAGGGCACCGCCAGGTCTGCCCGGGCGGGCGCGGAGCAGCGGCCGTGGCCGCGTTCGTGTCCGTGTCCGTGTCCGTGTCCGGGCGGGCGCGGAGCGAGCGGAGCCGGGGGCGGGCGCGCGCGGGCGGCGCGGCAAGTGCGGGCAACTCGGCGGCGCAGGTGAAGCGCAGCCNGTCCCAGAGCCGCGCCCGGCGGAGCTCCCAGCACTGGCACCGCGGGCGGCAACCACAGCCCGGCACGCGTCCCCGTCCAGCCGCGCCCGCGGGGGTGTCTGCCCCGAGCAGCCGCTGGGGAAGTGCGTCCGCCCCGTCCGGGACGGGACGCCCCCGCTTCCCGCGGGCACCTCCTCTCACGCCGCCGTCCCGCTGTGCCTCGGGCGCGCACGGAGCCCGGCCGGGCGTGGGGGACAGCGGGCACGGGGCTCCCGGGAACGGCGCGGGGAGGGATGCGCTGGAGGAAGGCGGCCCCCAGCCCCGTCCCAGGGCTCGTCCTGCGGCCGCAGCTGCTCTGGAGCAACGGGAGAAACAGGACTGACCGCACCAAACTTCGTATAGCTCTTAAAGATTTTTTTTTTAATGCTCCTGCAACAGTAGGGCTGAGTCTAAACACTTAATCCTCGGCGAGTGAGGGATGGAGCCAGAGTTTCCAGTCCATAAATTAATAAATAAATGAATTATCTAGTAATTTACTGTCTATCAATTTGCATGGCAAAAATCTCCAGCCACACTAGGGTAGCCAGGCACCAGCAGTGAAGTGACTTATGCAGGATCACTCAGGGAGTCTATAAGCAGCTTTGGAAAAGAAGCCAGCCAGCCAGCCCCAGGACTCACCTTGCACTGCACTGCCTCCCTCTCCTTCATTTATTCATACTAACTGGAATAAATTGTCTATGACTGTAAGTTTTCTTGGTTTCTCCTCTAGATCCGTGTTTGTAGGTGTGCACACATGCGCCTCTGAAACATGCTGTTTGACTCAAGTATTTCCCTAATGCAGAAGTGCAATGTTTTTGGTCATTGATCTCAATTTGGTACAACACCTCAGTAACTTGTGATGATCAGCCCAAGTTGCACATCTAATACTTCTAGCCGAGCCTGATATGCTTGTAATTTATTTTCTAGTAACTTATGTTATAAGTGATCTAAATCAGGGATTACAGCAGTTAGAAATGCTTTGGTGTTTTGCTGGGTTTAATCAATGATTGTGGCAAGCAGGAATATTACTTTTCACATTTATCCAACACCTGCCACCTAAGAATCTCAGAGGGCTTTCAAATCTTTTATTAATTAAGCCATTCAACTGCTTTAGGTATTACTTTGCCATTCTGCAGATAAGCAGACAGAGGCTCAGTCATGTTGAGCCAGTGAGTGCCTGATAGATGTGGGAACTGAACAGAACAGACATCAAGATTCTTCATCCTAAACAGTACATGCTGTTAGTATAAACGTTTGACTGATTTGGTGGCCATTTGCTAGCCTTAAAGTGTAAATATCAGCTTTCCTTGCAATGGGGCACATAGCTGGAGACAGGACTGAGTTAACCTGTGGTGCAAGTGCCTGCTGGATGGCAAATTTGCACGGCCATACATACGACACAGAGCAGTTTAATCTGTGCAAGACAAATGTTCCTGGCCGTGAGTTTCGTTGAGGAAGCTGAAGCTTCTGCCATGTATGTGGTAGGATACATAGAAGCATCCTGCCTTCATGGAGAAGCAGCCCTCTGCTACTACCTGGGAGAAGAGGGGGAATATAACCTTGCATAACACTCTTGAAGGGCTGCCGACCCATGAGTCGGTACCCTTGAATCCCTCTCTATGGAAGTCTTGATTTTAGTCCATAGTCAAAGTACTTTGAAATATTTATTGTGCAGTTAAACTGTAGGGAGCCTGATTTAGAGAAAAGGGGGAAGGATATATGTTAAATACACGTCACTGAGTAGCTTATTTGTAAAATACAGGAAATCTGAATAAGCTTCAGACCCAGCTAGTTATTAGCAATGCAGCAAAGCAACAAAGAGCTGCCTCCCATCATTTTACTTTCTGTTTTCTCTGACTCCAGCATTACAAAACAGACAGAATGCATCACACATTATAGGATCAGTCAAAGGGGCTACAGGTCTAAATATTGAGAACTCAGTGCTGCTTCTTCAGAAGGCAGTGGTGAAAAAAAATCATTAATTGTATGGAAAATAAACATGATTTAGAAAGTGTGATTCTGGAGGAAAGAGCGGGGGAACTGCATGGATATACTCCTTGCCCCTTTCTGGCAACTATTTGCCCTGTTGCTGAAAGAGAAGAAAACAGAGGAGGTTGTTTGTTGATTGAACTGTGGTAGCACCCTTCAGCTCAGCTCTTAATTCCCCTTTAACAGTCCAACAGGCCACATCCTCTTCATCATAGTCAAGACCCTGTTCATTCTGGCCATCTCCCTCTTGGGCTGCTCTGGGAGGCAAAGCCCTCAATGGACAACAAATTACTGAGCTCCAAATCACTCTTTCCCTTTTTCAATCTGCTACCACATACAGAGGTACCAGCTTAGGTGCGGGGGATGTACAAAGGAGACAAGCATCACTTCAAACTGCCCTGGCCAGAGATAGAAAATGCCTGGGCAGTCCATGAACAGGAAAAACAGTGAGCTACTGTGTATTGTCCCTCTGATGGGGAGTTGTCCTACATTCTGCCTACCAACCTTCCTTCACTGCAAACCATTGGGTAAACTGCCTTAGGCAAAAATGAGAAAGGCCAAGAAAGCCAAACTGTAGGAGTACTCCATAAAAATAAATAATAAAAAAATAGGAAAACTTGCGAAGCTAGCTATAAATACATCATAGGATTCTGATGACACCATAAAATACTGGAACTTCACTCTCCTTTGCTTTATTAGCTGTTGCTAGATGTATTTACTGCCCTGTAGTTCACAGGTGACTCATTTATTTAGCAGCACCACTGCAGGAAGAGGGCAGATTTCAACTGCAGTTTTCCTACTTGGGTGGCAAAGGAAAGTTTATAGTCATAAGTGATGTTTCAATAACATTATTGCCACCAGATTTACTTCAAAAGAAGCTGGGTTTGTAGTATTCATATTAGCTTAGTTAATGTGGGTAAACATACAGTCTTTCTAAATGCTCTTGTGTCTTCAGAACTGAGATGGATACCTTAAAGGATAGTGGTTCCCATCATATGCTTCTCCCTGTAGATATGAGAAAAGTAGCTTTATTTCTTACATAGCTGTTTCTTTTACTAGAAGAGCACAGGGCCACCACATTCTGCAGAAATGAGAAATAATAAAGCAACTGTTTCTGAGTTTTAGAATCCCAGAAAGAGATCGAGTCAGCTTCAAGTCCAGGAAAAGTTTGTACACCACCTTATTTGAGGGAGCAAGTACAACTCTCTCTATGTTTCCTATTAAATCTTAGCTGTTAATTACTTTGATGCACTCAGAACTGAAAAATCAGTGCTTCTCTAAAATCACAGATCTCTCAGACTGGATCCAAAGGGGAAGCTCCATTAGCTTTTAGCCATAGAGGGTGCCTGCCAGAGAGAAGGCAACTGCCTTCACCCAGTAGATGCTAACAAGGTACAGTGTTTAGCCCATGTTAGCCATAATAAGGTTAAGGCAATAAGGTCAGCTTAGAACAGCCTGTCACCCAAAAGCTTTTCCCAGACTGAACTGTTTCTCTCAAGGTTCAGAGCAGTTCCATTCTTTTTTTTAATGTACTTTTCCAAGAACAAGGGTGAGAACAGTTCTGCTTATGATGTTAAAATACAGTTTTAAATAAAATAAAATAAACCAGAGAGGATTGCATGCTGTAGAAAGCTTAGGATTGGCACATAGACACCTTTGTCTTTAGCAAGGTTCCTCAAATACTGCTGAGAACAGCAGTGATCAAAAATCTGGTAAGTTCCTCAGCACTGCCAGCAGAATTAACTGCTCTGAGACTAGTCCCTGGTGCCCCACTGTCCTTGTCATCACTGCCTCTCTGCAGGCAGCCTCAAGAGGCAGGACCCAACAGCACCAAAGAATTATCGGTGTTTGCTCATCCAGAGCGAAAGGGAAGGGTTGCTCCAGGACAGGGCTGAAAACCACACATACAGCTGCTGCTATGCAGTACTTTTTCTGTGTATAACAAACTCACTACAGCCTCTGCAGTTCTCAGTTTTATTCCCTATCTTTGGGGAAAGAAAAAAAAAAAGCCACCTATTCTCAGGGCTTCTGTGCTTTTCTTTAGCAACCAGTAAGTCCAGTTACCTACACAAGTTGAGGCGTATGCCTTACACGTTACCAATAACATAGGGCAGGTTTTACTCTCTTTTCCGCTCAGCTCCACAGATTGCCATAAGCAACTTATGTAGAAGTTTTGGAGCCTAGTTCTCATTAATGTCAGGGTGAATAAACTCAACAGAGCCAGTAGATTGACATTGGTGAAAGGAGATCTGACCCTTGGTGTTTATTTGTGAGAAGAGAAATGTAAGCTGATTACAGCTGGTTAGCCTGGGCTAGCAGTAAGTTAGCCAAATATGGTTCTACCAAGCATCCAATTTAAGGGCCAAAAATCTTGTACAGCTCAAACTTTTCTGACACACTCAGAGTCCTATGTTGGTGAAAACAAGCAAGAACAAGTGAATGGGCATGCAAAAGAAGTAATATATCTTGTTTTGATAAGCATTAATCAATTATAATTGGAAAAGAGGCAATGTCAGAATTTGCTAGTGCAAACTGACAATAACATGTTAGAATTGCCCCTATTTGCTAGATAATCCACTGTATCTCAGCACTATGTAAACTAACAAGCTGAGAGTGCCTTCTCTGGAGAGCTTACAGACTTGATGGAAAGGCATAAGCCAATATATGTCAGAACAGCTTTATGAGAAAACAGTACCTTTTTTTGGCCAAAGTCTGCTAGTCTGTGAACCTAAGAGAATGGAAAGGCTTATATACTGGCAACAGTGGCTTCACACAGGAGTGTCTAGTCCAGTGCTTTCAGCCCTGGGCTTCAGAGTTCTCATTCACTCCTTCATCCTTGGGAATCCTCCCTCACTGAATGTGCTGCAGACATATCCCTGACTACCTGCACAGGACACCAGTTAAGTATCGTGTCTCCTGAAGCTGTCTCAGAAATTAGGACAAGATCCTTCTCACACTTCAGACCTTCTACTAGATCAGTAATTATGAATGGGCTTTGTGTTAACTAAAGAATGCCTAGATTTAGTTTACTTCAATCACATGAGGAGGCTCTGTTATTCAAGTCTCCCCTTTTGTCTCACTAACCCTTTGGTCCCTCCCCCTGGGGTACTTTATCGAAGTGGGTTAAGCAGGCTCTGCTGACAGGCAGCCTCTCATCTCACAAGAGAAAACTGATCCTGTGCGTGGCTGCACAGCTTTTTCCTCCAGGAAGGCTGCAACTCCCATCTATCTCTTGTACTCTCAATAGAACTG
The DNA here is from genome assembly GCA_013396755.1 of Sclerurus mexicanus. Lineage (NCBI taxonomy): Eukaryota > Metazoa > Chordata > Aves > Passeriformes > Furnariidae > Sclerurus > Sclerurus mexicanus. The sequence continues at coordinate 710,482 of VWZF01003291.1, forward strand.
GGCTCAATGGCAGCTGCTCAAAGCTTGTCAGGCAGAGAAACAGAACCTGCTTCCACTTCCAATGTTTGTTCAGACTCAGAAAGATTAGAGAAACCAGAAGACTGGCGACATTTTAAAAAATCAGGGTTGCCCACTGCTTGACCTTAGATAATTATTGAATCACCAATGAAGGAAAAGAGCCTGACAGTTTTAATGTTCTGATGTTTCTGCCACAGAATTCACACTTATGTACCTCTATTACTTGTGTTTCACCAAGGATACCAGTATAGAATGGTAGTGACCTATAACTTGTGCTGAGAACTGATTTCCACCATTCATAACAGCCCCTCTTACAGTCTGCAATTAGACTGATTTTATGTTGAGACAAGTTCACCTCCAGCATAACTCCAAGGGACTGATACTATGGATGCAAGTAGCTACTGTTTATGGAAAAAAAAAAGATATGTGTATTTTGGACTCCCTGTGTTTGGAATCAGTGTTGGCAAGTCTAGGATGAAGGTGAATGGCCTGTTTCCAGCTTAGGTGTGAGCTTTGCCTGAGATAACACACTGCTGCAATCCTTTGCCTTCAGTGACTCTCACAGCAGCAAGAGGTTAGATGCACCTGCAGATCACAGAGGAGAACACATTGCCTCCTGTAATTTTGCCTGTACCTATTTTGCAGATCTAGATTTAGATCTCCAATCTCTGCCAGTCCAGCAGTGCTAAATATTAGCACTGCAGAAGTAACATTTATGTCATGAATTCTTATTGTGGAAGACAACAGCTGGGAAACTATTTTTTAAGACTTCTGAGTTCTAAAATTTAAATAGCACCTGAAAGGCTGAAGTAAAAAGAGACAGAGAATACAGAGTTAAAATATCTGCTGAGATAAATAGGGAACTATTTTAATTTTACCCATGAAAGCAGAAAGAAACTTTTATTTTCCTTCTGCAGTCAAAGAAATCTTGTCTGACACAGAAAGGAAAACCTGGAAAAACTGTTGCTTTTGCTCTTTTAAACTGACTTCCATGGTAATGAAAAGCGAACTCTCTAATACACACTGTGCACAGGCTCCCCTCTGCTTCTCTTCTCTCTTCCATCTATCATCTTGCCTGGCTTTTCCCTTTAATCACCTGTTCAACTCGCAGCAATAACTGCTGGGTGACAGTTGTTTGCTGTGGTCACTCGACCACCAAAAAAAAAAAAAAAAGAAAATTAAAGCAAAGAAAGATATAGGCAGAAAATCTTTCAATGATACAAGTGTCTCACCACCAAACAAAGAGCAAAGTGATTCCAGCGGCCAAGCCTCCTTGCATCGGAGCAGCTGGTAGGTGTAATTTCCTAAGATGTATACCTTGTCAGTGTGCAGAAGATTCCCGAAAAAAGAAGGTCAGAGCAGCCAAAGCTAAAAATTAGAAGGACAAAAGTAGACACTGGGGGTAACAGTTCTGTTTTTAACCCTGAAAGAGCCCATGCTGCATGGTCTCTGTCAAAGCAACTTACTGACTACGGCATAACAAACAATATGACTGTTAGATGGCCTTCTCCTCACCCAAATGAGACAGCCATTTTTATATGGGGTGCCTGTGCTACACAACCTGCACAGGGACTGTACACAGTATACAGTCCAGTTGCTCTCAAGCACAGTAGAAAGTAAGTTTTCGCCTCCAAGTAATTAGGCTCATAATAGATGAAACAGCCAGGTACCTTAAGAGGCTATCTAGTCCATCTCTCTGCACCAATACAGTATAAACTTTACCTACAACAGTCTTGGTGATGTCTGAATTGCATTGATGAAGAATCAATACTCTGAAAGCAATCTATACCACTGTTCATCTTTATCAACAGAATTATTTTTTTCCTTCTCACAACTCTGCTATAGTCAAAGAAGTTGCTTGTGACACCTATAAATTGCAAATGCATTAATTAGGATATAATTAATATTAGCTTTCCTTGTGCCCAGATATAAACATACTAAAATATTGTAACTAACAGCAGTATATAATATACTGCAGTACTGTGATGATATATATAAGCATTTCACGAAGTATGTCAGCAATATGACCATCAAACAGACAAACAAGACATAGTTGCTCATAAGAGTAGCAAAAAGTTGCAGCAAAGGACAATATAAGGATAAGGGATGCAAACACACTGGGCATCCTTCTAAACATACAAGAAGCATGTCTGGGGAAAAAAAGAATAAGCGAAGCAGCACTGTTCGCAGACAAAGATCCAATGTTTGGGAGATTGTAAATGAAACAGAGCAAGGTCCCGAAGAGGTTAACTCCTGTTTAGGTTAACTCAGAATGAGGATCTTGCTCTCAACCCAAAAGAATGCACACACAGCAATGAAAAGAACAGAAAGTAAAGACCTAGCAGATAGAACACAAAAAGTACCAAAAAGAACATAAATTACTAAAGTAATAGATAAGAAGCGAAAATAAGAGCTTCAGTCCAAAATTGTCTGGCAACACCCCCGTGGAGTCAGCCAAATCAAGAAAGGTAAAAAGTTCAGGCCTGAGGAAGACTTCTTACTTCATCCAAAGACCCCCAGAAGACCCCGAAACATCTCCCCAAAAGAGGACTCCGCCCAGACTCCACCCCGAATCCGCCTCTTATGAATATTATAATTACATGTTGCAATCACATGATATGAATGTGAAGATGTTGTAACCTCTCCTGAAAATTGTATAAATTACCTAGCTTTGTGCTAACAACTTGGAACTCTTTGTCCAGCACGAGCTGGGGGTTCCCCAGCGTTGCAATAAATACCTTGCTGTTTAAAGGCTTAAAACTCTGTCTCTAAACAGTTTTATTAGGCCTTTTTGGGCTTCATAAATAGCATTGAAGAATCAAGTAGGAAATGGGAAATTGGCTATGGAAGACAACAAGTCAGCATCACTTCCAACTTCTCTTATCCTTCTCTGCTTCTCACCTCTTCTCCTTCTGCAGCTAGAACCATCAAGAACTGTAGCTGTTAGCACGAACTAGAGAATCAGCTCTATGGCACTGTATAGTCACAGTTAATGTAGGACATAAATGTTAAAGAATAACAGTTTTGTATATAAAGCAATAATTAATGAGTGAGAATTAACCATTAGCATAAAGTGTGTTGCTACTTAATGAGTTCAGTAAAGTTTTGTTTTAAAGTTTAAAACTGGTCTGATTTACCAGTGTTCTCAACATTCCCTTCCTAGCAATCTGTAATTCCCCAAAAACATATAACATGTATTTTCAGTTGCAATATTGTGGTCTATTATTTCTTGCCCTATGATAGAAAAAAGATTATTTCCTTCCTCTCTACAGATACCATTTACATATTTTAAGACTTCTGCTATGTCACTCCTCCCTAGACAATGACATTTGCTATATTATTCCTCTGAGATTTGTGGGGTTTAGACTGTGCTCATTATTGCTAGTTTCCCAGAGATTTTTTCCAAATATTTGCATTTTTCTTGAAGTGCCATGCCCCAGACTGGATGCAGTCCTTCAGATGAAGTCTCATAAGCACTGCATACACAAGAACAGTTATTTCATTTATCCTATTGACAATACTCCTGTTTACATTACTTGTAAGATGTTTGCCCCTCTTGCATAGAAGGAGGGCTCATATTAGCACCCTGCTAGCTATTTCCTATTTTACATTCTATAACATGAAATATATGGCTAAACGCTGGTTGACAGGTTCCCAGGCCTTTTGTACTGAGGTTTTTTAAAAGTTTGGCAACTTTCAGAAAATCCAGCTTAGGTCACTGTAGTGTTGCACGGGGATGAGTAGTTAGTTGTACAGCACCAACTACCTCTTCTCTGCTGATATGTTTAATACTACCAAGGACAGGCCCCGGATTCAAGGCAATACAACACACCTACACCAAAAAACATCAAACAGATGGAAGCAGAATACACTCCAGGTCCATTTGCAGCAACTGATCAGAGACCTTACTGGGACCCTCGGTCTCTAGCAGAGAAGCTCAACAAAAGCACAATAGTGAGAATAAATATAAGGAGCATGAACTGCTTTAAGCACACCTCTCTCCTTGTGAAGCATCTCACTCTCCTATCATTCCCCATGGTCTCAAACTCCACCCGCATAAGCTCCTCCAACACTGCAGATCTCCTGAGGCACCAGCAGTTTCCTTGTCTTGCCAAATCCTCCAACTCACCTGCAATTCAGAGAGTGTTTGTACTAGTCACATGGATGCAAAAAGCCTGCTTCCTCAAACCAAACACTTCTCTTTACCCAGCACCCTTGTATTTGAGCAAAATGGGAGGGAATTCATGTAGAGGGAGTCACCCAGCAGCAACAAAATCCCACTGAGGCTGCAAATGCTATCACCAGAGCAAATGCAGTTATCAGGAGTACAAGGGCTTTAAGCACCAGGCAGCAGTGAACACTGGGACAGGGGAACAAAGAAGGGGAAGGAGTAGGACAGTCCCTCACTGATAGGCTGTATACAGCAGATAAGGCATAAACTGCTACCAACATGGATGTACTATTTAACAGAATCGACAGAAAACTCCAGCAACTCATTGTAAAATGCCAAGGAAAAAGCTAATGATAGACATGCATGGATTAAGTTTAAAGTAGTCAGATGCATACAAACGTGTGCATGCACACATGCACACACGTTTCTGCCTCTCTCTCTCCTCTGCAGCCTCTTTATCTCTTCATCAGACCATCAGCCAACTACAGAAGAAACAGAAAAAAAAGGAAAATAAGGAAACGCCTGGATAATCCATAGAGGGAGCTTACTTGAAGAACCACAACTTTTTCTCTTTTTCCTTTTGAACTTTGGGTAAGTCATTCAAAAGCCATCTGCACCCTGGACTGATTCATTCCTTAAGTCACGCTCTAAGTTATAACTAGGTCTGCGTAGTTTCTCCATGTTTCTCCCTCCTCTCCTTTTTATCAGTCACCAAAAGTGAGCACGCAGAATGGCAACACGCAGTCTCTCATTGACTTGTCCAGGGTGCTGGCCAAATTATGGTGGTTACTGTGAGGGTGAAAGAAATGTGAGTGGTCTTCAGGATGACTAACTCTGAGTCATTTTATTGCTGTCTTCCTCTCTGCATCTCATTCTGATGATCTCCTCTTGCACAGAAATCTGAAGGTAGTTATTCTGTGACAGCCCAAGATACCAAAAAAAAAACCCCCAAAGGGACAGAAAGCATTATGTGATCAACAGAATAAACAGATATAGAGGTGCTCTGTATAACACCTTTTCTTGCTACTTATAACACCCCTTCAGATGCTACTTATCCACTACCAGCCCCTACACTAGATGTTATCATCAGAAATGTAGAAGTAGGCAGATAAAAAGAGGGTATCTGATATTCCTGGCTATCTGAAAAAAAAAGTTTGTTTTACAAGCAGCAGAACTACAGAAGTAAGTGAGTAGGAAATGAGACTTCGTGTTTCCCCTTTGTCATGCTATGTGTGCCCTCCCCTGTTCACCATAATGTCACCACATGACCCTCCGTTCCCCCTGCATTCTCTCATACTCCTTCCTCTGATGTGCTTAGATTTTTGTCATATTTCCTTACCCTGCTGTAACACCTTTCATTTATTTTCCTTCTCATGACTTCCTTTGGCCAAGGAAACAGTCTGTGTTGTGGCAGGTTCAGAGCTGCAAACCTCCCAGCTGGTGGACCAGCCCATATGCCTCAGCAGGGTTGAAGAACCTGGAGGAATTCAGTATCTCTGGGGCTTCAATGTTCCTGTCAAATATGGTGGCAGCTGGCCAGGGAACCAACAGGCCAATGGCCAAGCAGAGTGATTGCAGAAGCATCATTTCCCTGGAAAAATAGACTAAAATAACACTGTATTTCCACACAAGTAGTAGGATCTCAAGCAGTGCAACAGCTGAAGTTGCAGGATGCTGGCTGGTCACTTTGGACTGTATTGCAGGAAACCTTTTGTAAAGGGAGTACCAGAACCAAAGACTGTGGTATGAGAGTTGGGTAATTCAGCATCTTAGATCTGTACCACATATATAGGCTAATGAAGCATGTTTTAATTAAAGGGTCACAGAAATAGCAGCACTAGCAGGAATCTTTCAAAGGTGAGTAATTCTATGCCACTTTGATCAAGCATTACTCTACACTAGAAATGGAAGATTTCACCTAGCACTGACAACAGGATGTAGACCATTTAGAACCCAAAGGCAGGGAGACTGCCTCTCTTCCCCACCTGCAAACATACAGAGCTTATCATATCTTAGATTATATAAATCATGGTAAAATAATTTATAGGGTAAAAATCAGACTAGACAAAGCACTGAGACAACTAGGCAACAATCCCACACCATCCAAGTAGGACAGTGACATTTAGCAGGTGTTTATTTTTACCTCCATCCATCTTCATTTTTCTCCTTATCTCCCATTTTTGTAATTACCCATCCCATCCTGCACAGTAACACAGGCTCACCCACTCACTCCCATTTCTTCACTTGCCAAGAAGAGCATCCTGTGTGGGATTCAGTCATTTGTTGTCCACAGAACTTCTGGTGTGTGTCTCTCTAAATAGCTGACATCTGGAGGAGCTAGATACTACTTATACCCTCCTTAGCACAATCAGATGCTGCTAAAGAACATGACAAAATGCCTCATTTAAAAATATTGTCTCTCTACTCCATCTTCTTCTTTCCAACAGTTGTTTTTGGGTTTTTTTTCTGAGAGGGATTCACAGTCCACTACACACTGCAACCAGCTTTCAAAGCCATTGTTCTCAGAGACATAAAGAAGTCAAGATATAAGCATACACTGATACCAGTCCATTATTTCTGCACTCACTTCAATAACATACTGTTTTTGGAAGAATGTATCACTTCAGAACCCTGTTGCAGAGCTAGGAACACAACTCGGGCATTCAGGTTTTTTAATTACACCCTGCCTTCCCCTTCGTTATTCAACAGACACCTTAATGTTTATATCAATTAAAACAGGGTTTTTCCAAACTACAGAATTTTTTAACTCTACAACTATGTTTCGCTTATGATTCACTTGTGACTGTTTCTGTATCACAAACAAATAGAGAGTCCACAATAACATGGTCCTGATCCTATAATTAAGACTGAAAGGAATGCAGAAAGGGGAAGATGTTACATGGTTTTCCAGCATGCCTCAATTTAGAATGCTTGATTTTGCAACAAAAAATCCAAATCATTCAGAGAAGGGTTGTTGCTGGCCTTTTTAACATTCTCTCTTACACATGTGTCGATCTATTCATGTTCATGTGTAATCTTTACTTCAATGGAGTATGCCTTCATTCAAAAAATGCAGCTGGGACATACATGCCTCAGGTCACCCAGGCAAAAGAAATACAAATAGTCAGCAAAGTGACAGGTAGCACAGATGCACCTAAACTGATTAAATTGCTGTTTCTAGAACACACACACTGCAATCTCTTTCCCTTTTGGTTTATTCAAGGTACCCTGTCATTCTTCTCCAATCCCTTCCAAAGTGCTCTTGTTAGCAGGTTGAGAGAATTAAGTTGACTCACTGATATTAATAGGTCTCTCTAATTCAATAGCGGTGTGTTCAGAGAATGCCACCTGCCTTCTCTTTAAGCAAAAGTTACTGAAACACAGCCAACACTTTGCCCAGCTGTTTCAAAAGCTAAAATTAGACACACCTGTTTTAACAGTTGTTTCAGCAGTTGGACACTGGGATATTGATCAATAAGATTTACTCACAGTTTTCTCCCCTCAGAGCCAATAGTGTGATTTTAGTCTCTCATCCTGTGTTTAGAGAAATTTGTGTTGCCAGGGATACTGTGAATGAATCAAAAGAGGTCAGAGTGTTTCTCTTCCACATTGCTGGACCTTGCTACAATCTAAGAAAAATTGTCTATTCAGTGGAGTATTGAGATCAAGATATACTGGTCTTGACCTAGCAGTATACAAGAACAAGATCTTGAACCATATATAAACCAATGCAGTGATAATCTGCAGGTATCATAAAACCGAAGGCTTGTGAGGTTTGTACCCTTCCATTTGTTGCAATGAGTTGTCAATGCTCAAATCCAGCAAGTGAATCCTATCAACTTTTCCATTACTGATCTTGAAATAATCCAGGTAACTTTCAAAACTCACTTCCATGGCATCTAAAGAACAACTGTCCCTGTCTTCACATTCAGTGTGCACCTCCACTGCAGAAACCTTTGTCGTGTTGGAAACAAAATCCACTGAGATGTTATAAAAGAACTGACTGTAATGTAAAAGACAAAATAAAATAAATCTTACTGAAATTACACTTTATGCATTAGCTGGAGCTGTTTCCAAGCTTCTATATGACCAAGTTGCTTGAGAATCCAAATACCTTGTCCTAAATGATGCAACTCCTTAAAACTGCTGTATTTTACAATCTAGTTCTGTTTGCTTTTTTCCCTGAGGCAAAATCAATTTATACAGTGCCATGAAGAGCCACTTATTCCCAGCCCTCTGGTGTGACTGTGGGACCACCTGGTAAGCAGGATCAGTGAGATAATCCATATTATGAAGAAGTGTGAAAAAACAGGAATTCCATGAATTTGTTACAATTAAGAAAAAGACACAAAAGAATTCTCAAGACAGTTCTTGAAGTTACAGCTGGCCTTGTACTCTTAGAGTTCCCATATAATCAGAAGCCATACATTTGTAGATATGCATGCACTGGGGTATATAAAAGTTAACATCTTCCAGAGCATATGCTCATCTGTATACTCCTCTGGAATGGGCACCTGAGTGTTCCAAATAAAAGACATACACACTTATGCATATGAACTCAGACAGGTAGTATGCACACCTATAGAGATCATTTATGGTGTACAAAAATGTATGCAAGCATACAACCATGGCCACACAGCTCTGCAGCCAAGGGAGCAGGTGCCTCAGAGCATACTGCACATCATCAGGTTCCCATCAAAACACAGTGCAAATTTTCTCTGTCAAAGAGAAAGGGGCAGGAAGTGGGGGAAGACTACTTGGCTGTCAAATCAGTAATAAATGCTTGTCAAGAGAGTTTTTGATAGGTTATAAAGGTGCTTGAAGAAGTGAGGCCATCACAATCAAGCTGCACAAGTTGAACTCAAGAGCAGGGAAGACAGGAGAGACAGTGACATGAAGACTTTTCCCCTCTTTCTGGGAAATAATGAACAAATCCTTCAGAGTGATTATTCTGTTACACCTGCTGGCCCTGCTCTCAAGTCTGTACAAGACAAAAGATGCTCCTATCCTCCCTCAGATTAAATGTGCCTTGTAAAAAGTGACCAGAGATTGGCACGATAATTATCTTTCCTCATTAGAAAGCAAGCCCTGGACCTCACTTAATATGACTCCTGTGTCAAGGCCCTTTGTGGGCTGTAATAGTACGCAGCCAACATCAATGGGCACATTTCATGTGAACAAAACAAAGCAACAGATCAAGTAATCTTGTCTTTTTAGTTGCTTTTTCTCTTCTAAGCCTGATGAGTGAGGTGGGAAGGTGCCAAATTCCTTTTTAACTTGTATAAATGTGTCTAAATGTCACAGAAGAGCCTTGTTAAGTGAAAAGCTTTCCAAATGTTTTTCTTTCCCATATCTAAAATAGATTGCGCTTTTTTCTTTTTCTGAGTATTGGGTTTTTTGTTTGTTTTTTTTTCTTGTTTGTTTGGTTTGTTTTTTTTTTGGGGGGGTGTTTGTTTGGTTTTGGGTTTTGGGGGGTTTTTTTGGTTGTTTTTGTTTGTTCATTTGGGGGGTTTTAATTAACAAATGGCACAGTCTCTCAGACCATTGCCTTTTACCATTCCTGGGGTTACTTACAGCAGAGCTCCCAGTGTTCTCCTGTAGCATCATACCCCATAGTGCATGGTACAGCTTTGCTCATGGAAGCCAAGAAGAAGGGCAAGTACACAGGTAAATACAAGGCTGAAAACTCTTCTAACTAGGCATTAGCAGACCTAACAGGCCTTTCTGTGACAGAACATACATGCTCCCTAATTTTTATTTTTATTTTTGAATTCATTTGAAGCATAGTTGTTGCTTTTGTTCTTTTCTATTACCATGAATGTGAAGACAGTGACTAATCCTCAAGACCTCTGACCCCAGTGACTGTAGCACCCCCAACAGAAAAGGCAGAGCTGAGGCAAAACACTATCCTGCCACAGACAGGGCAGCTAGGAAAACTTCATGTAAAAGGAGTGACTGGGAACAGCTGGTGCTCATACAGATATGACTCTTGTAGATATGGCATGCTGAGAAAGATGGGTGGTATGGTAAATCATTATGGGACCTGTGTGATAATAGATGAGGGCAGACAGCACTGGCTAGTCTACAAACTGGAGAATTAGGAAGAACTGCAGAGTCCAGCTGTGCTTAGGGGCCTATGAATCAGCTATTTCCCTTTTAGCACAACCAACCATGGTAATTTCGTCGTCCCAGAGGTCACTCCTATCTCCTCAGTCTAGCTCATTCCTTGGTATTCTCAGTTAAAAAGCTCTGGACTACAGATTGCATTTCTGGTCTAAACCAGAAAGATGTCAGGAGAAACATCCCATTTTGTTCTGCAGCCAAATACAGGACTCAAATTATCACATCCTATAGCCTGTTCAACAAATCATGCTGCAAAATTATGTTACTATGCAGCAGCAGGAACAGAACTGTGTTAATGCATTACAGTATCCTGCACCACTGTCAAGTGAGATGTGTGACCCCAAAGTGGGATGGCATTTAATTAGAAAAGTGGAGTCAGATACCAATTTTAGGAGATCTGACATCACAAGAAGGAGAACCTTGGACACACTGCAAAGGAACCTTCTGCAAGCTACCTATGCATGTGATTCCAGTGCAACCTGACCCATTCTCAGCCTCCTTCCAACACCCAACTCAAGAGAGACCTTCAATCCTGGAAAAATGAAGTCTCACAAAAGTAGTTTTCTTTTTCACCATCTGCCACAGTCTGTCCTTTCCCAAGCAGAAATATGGGCCTGTCCATTCCAGGCAAAATCCAGAAGCTCAGACTAGTGAAACAACCATCCCCTGAAACCTAAATCTCTGAGCTGGCCCCTCGCATGCAACAAGAGTGACTTTAAAAATGTTTTGTCTTGATTTTTTTTAAAATATAGTAGTGCTTCTTTTATTTGCTTTTTCCTTATGGATTTGAGTAAGGAGAGAGGAAAACTGGGGATCAGGGGACTGTTGTCATGCTTTCATCTGTAGTAGATAGAAAATTTCTTTTCAGAAAAATTAAATGAGCAGATACAATGACAATGTGTACCTGCAGGATCTCAGATTTTAAGATACACATCAACCACCAGTGGCCTCAAATTAAATTATGCACTAGCAATAAAAAAGCATTTCACTTTTAAAAACCAACCAGAATTCTTGATCAGTGAACATTTCAAAATCTCTTGTTTTGCAGAGGCAAACCCAGGTGTTTGCTAGGCAGATATAACAGAATGCTACTTCACTGGAGCAGCGTTTAACTGCACTGAACATTTAAAAGTGCATTTATTTGCTTTGGAGTGAGAAAATTAAAAGGTAAAGTAGCGTTGTTTTGTGGTCCTATTGCTAGTTACTAGCCTTTTCATCTAGGTAAAACTTGAGTAGGCAACAATGATCTCCCCTGAATTGCCTTAGCTTTCCTAAAACTAATCATCTCCCTGGGAATTTGACTTATTTCCATGCTCTCCCATTTCCTGTGACCACTTGCTTCTTTCCCTTTTGTTTTTTTCTTCCTTGTCCCCTTGTTTCATGGGGTACAATGGGACAAGGAACATGTATAACCTGACCGCTTTACCTTGCTGCTTGCAGCAATTCTCAATTTTAGGAAATAGTTACTTTCACTATTGCTCCTAGCACCTTATTTGCATAAGGAAGAACTATCAAACCATGTCACCTCTCCTCTTCTGCAGTACCACAGTCTGCTGATGAGCCTGAGTAGTTTTAAACAGAGTTATGCTTCCTTTCAAGCCCTCTTGCAAGCTTGGTGCTCTGCCAGGCAGCTGCAGAATGGATGTACTGAATGTGGAATATTCCCTGTGCGGCAGGCCAACAGGAGTTCTGATGGGGAGGCACATCCAAGCTCCTGCAGCTAAAGCCTAAAAGAGCTTTCTTGCTGCCTTGAAAATGATAGATGTACACAGAGGCTTTGCACAACTTACAGCCATATGATCCCCCACGCTGTCCCCCAGAGCCCTGAACACAATGTAAATTGCCACACAAAGAAACACACTCAATAGCACTGACCTGAACACTATCGAGACCAAGCAGTAACGTAACACATAATGTAACTCCACTGTGAAAGATCAACCTTCACTTATGGGGTGTGTTTTTCTATTCAGATACTCATATATTAGCTTAATGGCTGGCACATTCAAGGGGATGGCAGGAGATAACCTCGGTTGTTCAGTTTGGATAGGATTAAAAGCTTTTACATTGGTACTGTGATTCTTGAGAAAAGTAACTGTTTCTCCCACAGATCTCAAAAGATGGAAGGTTTCAGTCTAACCAAAAATAGTGATAACAGGTTTTCTTTTGGTATTTCTGCTCTAAAGGAGTTCTGTAAAATTACACATTTTCTCACCTTCGAGGAATTAAGCAGATCAAATATGCTTGACCTTCTGATGAGTGGAAAATGTTGGGGTTTTTTTCTTTCAATGCTGGACCTAAGAGAAAAGGTAAGGATCCAGCAGGTAAGACTACATTACAAAAAAACTATGTAGTTCAACCTAAGCAGTTCACTTGCAAAACCAGCTATAAGGAGCCCTGGCCAGTGTGATCCCAGCAGCCCACATATAGTTAGTTGACCTCCAAGCAAGAGGTATGCATTTACAGTAAGTCACATACTAAATACAATTTGCCTGCTAGCAATGAGAAGACCTACTGCTAGCAAAGGGTAGGGATCCACATAATTTTTTTGGGTCAGTTGTGCCAGATATTCAGGTAAAATTATACTTTTCTTGCAGAAACAGCCTGACAAGACTATGTGATACCACTGACATCTCATTTTCCGTATGCTCTCTATTTTGGCCTATTAACAAATTCCATAGCAGTCACAAACACCAGCATAAACAAATATTTGGTTATATTCAGCTAAGTTTTCAAAAATTTTGTAAATCCCTCATCAGTTACAGAAAAATTAGGGTTTGCTAGTTAATAATTTATGTCAGATTCATGCAGAATGCCCAACTGTGTAGCAGGAGAAGAGACCTCATTCTCCTGCTCCAAAGCTACTGCCTTCTAGACTGCAGAAGACCTGTTCTCCCTAAAGCACACAGTATACAAAAACCCCAGCATGCTCTGATCAGCTCTAGGCCTATTCAGTGCAGCAGCAGAACACTCAGTTTTATTCTACAGCAAACGCATAACCTAAACATACAAAAATCCTGTTCCAAAGTCTGCATCTCCACAAATAAATTGTGTACTTCATAGGAATATTTTGCATTTGTACAATGTATAGTACCAAACTATTCCAAAGGAATTTCATGCCAGAGAATACAAAGGAAGGAAGCGTCAATTACCTCCAACCCTAACAGAGAGCCAGGCTGAGGCAGTGAACAAAACAGACCATCAACAAGTCTGGGGAGGCACCTCTGGCCCAGGCCCCAGCCACTAGAGCAAATTCTCTCCCATCCTACCAACAGAAACCATTATAATTTTTAATATTGTTGATTTCTAGACATAAATTCCTACACAAATAGAGCATAAAAGCAGTCCCTGGGTTTCATGTGTGTATATTTCTGTACAGCCTTTTTTTTCCCCTGTGCATTGCATGAGGAGAAAGTCATACAGGGGAAATAATGAGTAAAGATGTTAAAAAAAAATCACACCATAAAGACCATATCAAAGGAGCACAAAGTTCATTGACACTAATTTTTAACTGTTTGATTTTGGATTGTACTCAGTCCTTTCAGCTTTATTATATATAGAACAGCTGTGTTGTTTCTATAAATATTTATATAGAGGTAGATTTGTAAATACAGGCACATAAACATATACATAAACACATAAAAACACACAGCCTTCTCTGAAACTTACTTTAACTTTCAGTGAGTTCCTTTTGATTTAAAGAGATGCTATCATATCCACTGGTATTCCTGTTTTACATTTTTTATTGAACAAATCTAGAACTGGAAACTAGATTTCCTTCAAATTCCCCTACCTGCCTGATGCAAGGAAATGAAAATGCCTGTCAGCAAAAGTAATGTGTTTAATACCATGCCAGCCCTAAACATCAGTAGAGATTTCTGTATATTGCAGATAATTCTATCACCAAGCCATATTGCTCTGTGATGTGCTTTTATCTTTGCTGTAGGATAATATCAATATTTCAAGCATGAGCAAAAGAATGTTTTATGAGATTGATGTGGGAAAATACAGTGACAAGTACATAAAAAAGGGCAGAGAAAAATGCCAGGTAGTCATCATAAATGCCTTCCATTCCCACAAGAATTTGTCTAGTTTATTCAATGCTAATCAACAAGTAGAGGTCCAGTGGGGCCCCAGCAACTTTGATTACATTTTCAGTGCTGAAAAAGAACAGCAAGCAAAAGAAAAAAGAGAGCACAGATAATGGGATGAGAAGACTGTCACCTACATCCAAGAATTCTAGACCTTTACAGGCCAAAATTCTATCTTGTTAAACTTTTAAATTAAATAAAAATAGCAAAAAAACAACCAACCCAAACAAACAAACCAACCAACCAAAAAGAAAAACTCAAACCCACCACCAAAAAAAAAAAAAAAAAAAAAAAAAAAAAAAAAAAAAAAAAAAACCTGAGCCATTTGTTGCACTGCACACATGCCTGGTAAGGGCCAGATCATTCAGGACAGAAGTACTCAGGGAACAAATCCACAATGAAGCCCTGAGCAGGAAGCTCTCTGAGCACTGCTGGAACCTGAGCATGGAAATTAACCCTGTATGGCTCTGGCTGGATGAATTTTTCACCTCTTGTCTACCTCTGCAGAGGTAGACAAAGTAGGTTTTATGAGGAAAAACTCTCATTTACAGATACAATTATACCAAGAAAAAAAGGTGATTTTTTTCCCCAGTGCAGCTAATTGGCTACCTGCGTCCTACACTGGCACAAGATATACACTTGTTAACAAAAGCTCTGCAAGTAACTGTTCTGGCAAATCCACCAACAGAGACCATTTGTCATATTGTCTGGGTTTTTTTTTTCCTCTGGGGCTTGCAGTTCCTCACAGTTTGACAATAGAACTGATGACTATTATTTAACCCCTTTCCACATTAACGCTGCAGCTGTTCAGCCATACTCATTTGTTACTGTGGTTTGGTGTTAGGTACCTCAATATTTGGCTGTCAAACTAAGAACCCTTATAGGAAGCTGAGTTTCAGGAAAAGAGTGATTAGCACCCTCTGCAATTAGTTTTAAAAATGTTTCAAGTCATTACAATTGAGTTAATCAAAAATACTAGTTCTGTAAATCTTGTCTGTTTTAACTGAAAGCAAAAGGAAATCTTGCAGCCCAATCTTTTCTAAAGCACTCTACAACCCTACTGTCCCCTTATGTGCAACTCAACATGTTGTCCTGGGGACATTCAGATAGTTTTTAGTCCATCTGGAAGTGTTCACTTCAATACTCATTTGAATGTAATGCCTAAAAAACTCTTAGAAAATAACTCTCATAATAAGCACTGTACCTTTTATGATGTTACATTATTACCAGACAGTAAATTCATCTGTTTCCCCAGATCCCTTAGCCAACCTCTTTTAAATATATAAATAAAGAGGGAGAATTTCAGTGGATATTATTTCACAATATGTGGATCTGAGACATTTTAATAAGAAATGCACCTTCAGGCTAAGAGGTATGAATTGCACACCAAAGGGAATGGTTTAATACACTGTTTAATGCTACCATCAAAAATGATGAAAACATCATGGCTTTTACACATTTTAACATTTCTGTAGAGCTGGAAAAAGTGATAGTGAGAACCATATTTGTATATTACATAAATGTCAGAAGTAACACTGAACCAGCCAGGTAGTACAGGTCCAATAGCATTTCCTCCCCCTGATATTACCTGAACAGAGATTTGCTCTGAGAATGACCCGTGGAGAGAATGCTTGCCTCTTCTGTATACCCCACCAGGTCGTGCAGAATGACCCATATGTCCTCATAGTACGTCCTCTTGTTTCTACACACAGTGTGTATTTTCAAAAGCTTTGATACATAGTCAAGGCATGACATGTTGGTAACAGCACTTGAAACGGGAGCAAGATGGACAGGATACTCCTATCCACCAGAGAACAACCCACGATCAGCAAAAGTCCTAAATGCCCTCTGCTGGGCAGAGGCATATGCAAGAGAGCATGGTTTTGGGGAAGCCAGCAACAGCAGCAACCACTTGTAAGCTACCTGTGCACAGACCTAGACAGACACCCTGGAGCAAAGGTAGATAGATACCTGTAAAACTGTAGCAGTACTGAGGAGGGAAATAACTGCTTCAGGAGAAGAAAAAAAATGTTCCTTCCTTAGCTAGAGCCTTTCTAGCAGGACTTTGCCAGGAAAAAAAAACCCTCAACTACTATATAGCCTATGATCATACAGAAATTCTTTTAGGGGAGTATCCTTACCTTATTTACAAAGAGGTAGTGGAGGCCAGTAACTTCAAGACTGCAGCCCCCTCCAACTGGCAGCAGCCCACTGTAGGCCACCCAAGCCTTGAGTCTCTCTCTTTTCCAAAAGGCAGAAGGGGAGGAGTGGTATTTTCTGGAAGCAAACCTGGATCCCCCTAAGGGAAATACCTCTGCATGAGGCCATAACTGGAATGCTAGCAAGATTTTCACTCTTATGGTCTTGAGGATGGGAAGATTGTCAGGTCCCATATGGGAATTTCCATGAATGAATACAGGACTTAACTCTGAGGCACTGAGGAGGCACAAGGGGAAGCTGAAGAAGTGATGCTGCATTTTATTTTTTTAATTAGTTCAAATGTAAGTCTTATTTTTGTGTTCTCAGAACCCCACCAGGCTTGTGGTAGTAGGACCCAGTCTAGTCGTACAGCATATATCCATTTAATGTATTCCTATGGACTCAGATTGACCAAGTGGCTCTAAGATTTTGAGATACTGTTGCAAAAGGAGCACTTTTAGATTTCTAAAATGCCACATAAAAGTAAAGTTGGTCTTTCAGTGTTCTGGAACCAGTCTGTGCTAAATTGTGCAAGCTCTAGCAAAAAGTATTAGTTTGTTTTCTCTTGGTTTTTCGTTGTTTTTTTTTTTTTATTCTTCCAGTGAACAGGAAGTCCCTAGGGTCCTGTTAACTGACCATAGTAAAGACTGCTTGCACTTGTCAACAGAAACAGGTTTTACACCTAACTATAAAGTATTCTAGCACTTGATAATGTGTATTTGCTCTTAGCTCTATTCCTCTTAAGAGGGATGCTGTCATTTTTACAGATTCACTGGGGATGGGGAACATCTGAAGCCACACTGTGCTCATTTTCTGGAAGACAGGGACTTTTCTCATTCCATGGTACGCCATTACCTTCTTGAGGAGTCAGGATCTCCAAACAGTCAGGCAACATTTTCCAAGACAATATTTGCATTTATCAAGCATACACAGACAGGACAACTTTCAGATTTCTCTTATGTTGAGTTTCTGTTAAAGCACCAGTTTCCCTTCTCCTTCCAATCAATACCTCTGTTTCCCATGGCAGTAGAAAAAAATCAAGGCTAAGATGGAATGGGAGAGCACAGGTGATAGAAATTTCCAAGAGGGAGCACATGCCTCATATAAATTCTCCTGAAGACCAAACACATAGCTCATATGTGGCTACTGACCTAAAGTGCATGAATTTCCCTTCCCTTTTCCTAGGGAGCATGCTTTCTACATGGAAGAAGTAATAAAGCAGTTTTTCCAACTTGGACTTGAAAATTGCAACCTTATCCTTTTCATAGCTTCATTTCTTTTCATAAGTGTAAGAGTCCTGACCAAGTGTTTTCATATCAAGATATGTTTGGTGAAAAGGTCAGGAAAGACTAGCCCAAGGTAATGTTAAACCTTAGCATAAGGATGAACAAAAAAGAATGTTTAGGATTTTAGACAGTGGGTTTTTTTTTAAAAAGTACTAGTTCTTAGTTCTGAAGTACACGTGTGTGGAGGGGCAGAAAGAGAATTACACAAGTAATCAATCCGAGTTTCTGAGCTGCCATGTCCTCCCCTTGCTTCTCTCCCCACCCACTTCAGTGCTCCTGTGAGTTCTTAGATCTGGCTTTGACTAGCATTTACTTAAATGTGAGTACAAGCACAGCTATATATATTCACTTCAATGTAAGTATCTTCATGGGGTTTACAGAGGCAGGATTTTTTCCCCCCAAGTATGAAAACATAGCACATTCAGTTATTCTTTACTTAAATAAGAAATAACTGGAATATTGATATAAACTAGTCTTAACTCAGTGTCCAAAGACACTACACTATCAACATTTAAGGCTGCTTCAGGAAATTAGGATCTTAAGCTTATAAATACAATTAGTTTGTCATAGGTGTGATAAGCTTTCTTCTTCAACTTGTTTGCAGCTTTTAAAAACTAAAACCCCAAATAACATTATTATTTTTGAAGTGGGTGCTATGAGCACTTCATCAAAACTGCAGATTTCACAGGGTGAAGTCTGGTGGTTTGGGTTGGATTTGCTTTTTTGAAAAAACAACAACAAGTCGGTTTTGACCTTAAATCTATATGTATAATTAAGAAGGGCACTTGTGGATTCTCTTTGAGTGCTGACCTGGCTGAGCACTGCTCCTCAGCTCTGCACTGCTGCTCTGCCATTATGTCACAACTGATCTCGAACTCTTCCATCTGTGAGTTATTCGTTGCCTCTCCTCATGTTCGTCTGCTGGCTATTTATAAATTAAACTCTACTATCACAGCATTCACTAGTTTCCCTGAAAGAGGATCTAAATTTGCAGAATATAATGCTGAAGTTGCACAAACACTCCTTACACTGGGAAAAAAACCCATCATATAATTCCCATCTCAGAAACAGCAGAGTTACTGTGGATATTTGAAGTATTTCCACTTGGGGCTATTCTACATATTGCCATTTGATGCAGCCATTTTGGACTTTTAGCAGGCATAAGGGCACAAAACAGCTTACTGAGAATCATTTGCACATATGCTGATAAAGTCCTGGCTTGCAGTATACTAAAAAAGCAATCACCAGTAGGCAGTTTAGCTTCCTGCAGCTTCAGAAAGCCTGTGCATAAGTGACTGGAGGCTGAAAATCCCTAGGTATCTTATAGCCATACTCTATCAGAAATAAACCCTTGGGACCAGATCCTCAGGTATACGTGCTTGTATTCCCATTGCCTTTGGGAAATCCTTCTAATTTATACCAGCTGAGGAATCAGCCTTTATATGTGTAGTCTTCGTAATTTTCTTCCTACGATACCTTTAATAAAATGAGAATGATAAAAACTGAAAGGGTAGGAGAGCGTAAAAAGAAAGTGAGTCCCTGCTCTGTCTCATACCAGTAAGAACCTGAAAAAGGCAGAGCTTGGAACAGTGGCTTCAGATCCACCCCGACACACAGAGCAAAACCTGGCCAAGGTGATGTCCAGAATTATAAGATCAACTCTTGGTCTATTTTTCTTATCTCTGCTACACTTTCTTCCTGACCTTGGGTAAGTTGATTAACCTTTCTTTTCTAAGTTTTTCTAACTGTGGTATGACTCTGTACCTCCCGTAGAGGTTGTGGTGTTTAATTGGCCAATATCTCTCAAATACTTGAAGTGCTTCAGATGAAATATGTTGTGCAAGAGAAATAATTGAAGTCAATGGAGCTGTGACAACTGACACTAGCTAAGGAACTTCCCCCTGGTGTTTAATAGGATCAGAAGGAGGCTTAGTTAAAATGACAGGAAGCCAAAGAGGCATTTGGTGGTAATAAGACCATAAATGAGTCAAAGGCATTACTATTTGCTGTGGTAATACTCAGAATTTTTCATCTTCCAGGCACTCTATCAGCATCCATTAATTCTCAGACCTCCCCTTAAACAGAGATCTGTAATATGTCCCCCATTACACAGATAAGAACAATCAGACAGATGAGTGATGTGACTTATCCACAGAACAAGATGTGAGAAATCAAACTTGAGCCCCTGGCTCCTAAGCCTATTCTCAGAGCTCTGTTTCTGCCACTCTTCTGTTGTGTATATATTTCCTTATCTTTCTGTTTCAATTATGAAAGCTCATCTCCTGCTCCTTTTTCTCCAAGTATGCCTAATTCCCTGTTAGATACTGTTCAGATGCTCTTCCATAAACTTCTCAAAGCTTTCAGACAGAAAGCAAAGCTGGGGGGAATGCTGCTGGGCTGAGCAGCTCTCCTTGTCTCAACAGTCCCTTTTCCCAAGTGCCAAAAAGGATGTAAGAGTATTTGCCCTTCTAAATATTTGTCATTGTTCACTACCAGTTCCCTACAGCACTTGGCTGCCACACTGCAACCTCTCCTCTCAGAAGCAGTTCTTATTAGAATATGCTGGGAGAGAGTCTGTCACTTCAGACTGCCTATTGCTCATTTCAGGAAGAAATTCATGACCTGCTTAAGCCCCTAGGGAAAATTATTGTCATTACTTCAGCTCCTGCCATTCGAGGATGCAAGGCTGAGGTTATGTAAGTGTGCTGGCCAAATCCAGTTGTTCCAGGAAATCCAACCACAGCTGCTCTGCTCTGCTCCTAACCCCCTCTGTAATGGATGCTAGGCCAAGCTTTTGGGTGCTCAGTCTGACTAATAGCCTCAAGACAAGTCCCTGAAGACTAGTTTCTGTGTAGAAGCAATATATGAACCTGAATCAGTACCCTACTTGAAAATACAAAAATAACATAGTGTGAAGGGATGCTGCTGTGAAGTGTCCCAGCAGATGCAAGTGTAACATGAAATGGGACAAATTATTCAACTTTTATAATGTCAGAAATCTATAAACCTGCAAAAATCCCAGAAAATATAGTTTACTCTATAATAAAGACCTCCACTGCTGCTTTAAGTTATTTACCCTAGATTTACACTCATAGTTCAGAAAGCAGAGGTTTGGCTACATTATATCTACTTAAACTATAGCCCAAAATGGGACAAAGGAGAAACTGTAAAACATTACCCAATCAAACCTCAGCACTTACTTTTGATAACATCAAAATGAGACATATTTACACATGTTATTTCCTGGCTATCTAGAGTAGTCTTGGAACAAGAGAAACAGCCTTTTTTCCCCTTAAAAAAACCCAAAAGAACAAAACAAACAAACAAAAAAACCCCCCAAACACACACAACCAAATAGGAGCATTTTAATTGCCATAAAAGTGCAAATTTTGGTCCAGATGAAATTTGGAGGAGTTAGGAAGTAAACTGAGTATGGGTGACCAGATAATAATTTAACTTTTTTTTTCTTTTCTTTTTTGACAGAACAGAAAGGTAAAGAAGGATGCATCACTATTTTGTATGTTGAAGAGAGATAGCACATCAGACACAGACTGTAAATCTAATCTGTAAATTCTTCCTATCCAGATGAGTTGTCAGTCACACCCAAAAAAATTCTATGAAAAAGAGATATTATTTCTGTCCTCTTCTGTGCTCTTTGCTTACTAAAATGTAAAATTTGAGACATTTGATTGAGATGTTAGATTCTTAACACATTGAGTATTATCTGTTACAATGAAGTGAACTCCCTAAAAATTTTATCTCAAAGCCAACAGAGGGTTCAGCTGTAAGGGACTCTGACACTGACTCCCTTTATAACCTTAAGGAAATCTCTTATTTCTCATGTTCATCCACTGGGAGCTATTAGAGTCAATTCATTAACATGCAGAAATGTGATTTAAGACCATCAGACAGAAAATCTGAAATGAAAAGCATTGTCATCGTAGATTTACATTAAATTATCTTAATAAAGTGAATGCTATGCTATCTTTAGTTACAAAGTTAAAAAAAGGTAGGCAGAGTTACACTATCGCATAACTAACACAGCAGGGAGATCTGTGACAAGTAGATTCAAAACAGCTAAAACTTCAGAGGCTTTCTGCAAAACTACAGGTGAAAGCAATGACATGTTTCACTTAGAGACTTGCTCAGAGCTCATCCCCAAATACTGTATGTCTGAAAAAAAAAAAAAAACCCAAACCAAAAAAACACAACAGGAGAGAGAGAGACAGTAGCAATTACTATTGGGGAAAACATAAAAGATGACTGCTCTGTGTGTGCCAGGCATTGGGGAAATTACTACTTTGTCTTTAGCAGAGAGATGACATTATCCCTGCAGCCAAACAGAAGCTACACTGTAAATGCAAAGTCCAGATATATCCAACAAGAGGAGGTGAGAAATTCAACTGGATTAAAAACAGAGCCATTCACAAACTAATTTGGACAGAGAAGTTTTGCTAACAGTCTAGGCTGCATACAGCACCTTACCAGCCACTTAGAAGAGGTGGAAGTACCATCCCCATTTTGGCAGCTCTAGCAGTTGGGAATTCCCAGGATGACAACGGGAAGCTAAGTGGTCACAAGCACCAGGGAGATAGTTCCAGTCGGCATTGGGCCTTTTGCATGTATTTAAATGAACGATACCCCCGTGCTGCCAAATGGAGAGACCATTCTTTCCTGTTTGGGAATAGATTCCAGGATTTTCCTTTTTCTTGGTAGCACTGATCTGGAATGGTCTACAACAACCCAGCGAGCATATCCCAAATAAAATGATGGTCTATTGGATATGTGAGCTTTTCACATTTATGCTTGGAGGGAAAGATCTTAAAAGTCAAAAAAAAAAAAAAAAAAAAAAAAAAAAAAAAAGCAGCAGCACAAAAGCCCAAGGGAAATGGGGCAAAACTGTAACGAGAAAAAGGAATAAATAAATGGGAAGTGGTACATAAGCAGCACTTAAGTCTGTGTGAGCTTAACACCAACCACTTACTCCAAGCTAAATAAATGCTGCCTGGGGACTGCGATTAGAGCAGGCAGCTCAGGGGAGGCAGCAGCTTCTCAAAGCTGGAGCCTGGAGGAAGCTCTGGGAGCTCAGCAGTCTGGTGTGCATTTTTGAGCATTAGCCCCATCTGACCAAAGAGAACATGATGTTCACAATAAGGGTGAAAGCACTCCACTCCCCTACCATGTCTATCTAATGCAGTGCCATCATGCTGTCAGCCTGTGTAGAGATGTCATGTCATTCTGTCACATTACCATCACAGAGTCTCAGAGAAACAGATGTCACGTGCCCTGTCCAAACTGGCCATCTCGTGTAGACAACAGCTTGAATTGCCTCCTTCCCACTTTACAGTCCCAGCTCAGAGACAAATAAGCAGGCAGTCAAATGCAGATATAAATCCTCTTTTGAATACTCTGGCTCTTGTAATACTTCTGCTTTTTCAGAAGTAGGCATTGGATAAAACTGCTCAGGCACAGCCCTGTCAGGTGGCAGCCAAATTATTAATTTACTTCTTCTGATTTTTATTACATTCTACCTCCAGGTATGTAATCAGGCTTTTATTCACGTAACTGCTTTATTCTCTAACAAGCAATTCATCTGAAGAGTTTTTCCTGTAGGATTTCCAGTGTAAGGATCTTTTTTGTTGTGTTAGAGAAAGAATTCACTGCTTCAATGCAACACTTTTGCTCATTAACAATAATTTCTCAGTGAGTTTAGTTGCAGTAGCTCTTCAGTCATATTACAGACCCTGTTGCAGCATTAGTTCCAGAGAACGTGCTAAAAACCAGCAGGGAAAATGAAAGGGATAGAAGAAAACGAGGCTGGAAGGACAAGACAGATTGCTGCAAATTATAAGCAAGCCCAGACGTGCTGGTGCCCACAGGGGTACTGATTGGTCCAGCCCTGGAAATGTGTTTGACCATAAAGTCAGACTGTACCCTCAAAGGAATTTCTCACCTGCTTACAAATACAGTTATCTCTTGCCGGCTCTGTTCCCCCTTATATCACCCTTAGCTTTCTTCCTTTACTACCACATCTTCTGTGCTCACTAGAGATGCTTTGAAGCTTGCTTTCACAACATAGACTCATTCCAATCTTTAGGGAAATCTGGTACAGAGACCCTGTAGTTTATATCAGCAAATTCACCAACACAAGCACACAAGCACATCACCCCAGAGAGATGGCATGTTCAGCTGCCAGTGAGTTTGCTTCAGCTCCTTTGCTTTTGGAGTAGACAACTCCCTCCTTAGGAAATTTCGTGTGTGTGTGTGCTGTGTGGGGCAGGCCTGCAGCAGCCTGCTCTGTTACAGTATGTGATATAAATTGACATCTTTCAGCATAGCTCACAGTTTTCGACTAAGCAAGAGAACTGGCACAGTCTGGAGGTGAAGAAAGATTATTTCAAGACACAAAGCATGTTAATCTTCTTCTGACTTAAGCACAGGCACCAGTCAATGATTATTTCTAATATACCACATAAATAATGAGTCACATTATTCAGAGAAGCATCAGCTTAGACAAATACAGAAAGTAGCGATGTACTACTTTTCATTCAGTAGGCCAATTTCACCTCCAAAGCAAATCAAAGCCTTCCTGAAGCTCTTCATCAGTTAAATACAACTTTGTTTTAATAAAATCAACGTACGGTCCCTTAGCAGCATAAAAGTGCTAATCACCTCAGGGAATTTGTGACTGTACAATGACACCTACTTTTCTTTAAGCAGCAGAACAAGGAAGAGTGTGGTAGCCTCCTGGACCCAGGAAAAATAATGTGACAGTTCAGCCTAAGGGAACATACTAAAAGATCAAAAAAGAAACTGCAGTATTTGTTTAGAGAAGGACTATTGCTCAAACCTAAAGAGTCAATATGCTGGAAACCTCCCTGCCTGAAGTGAAACAAGACATAAAGCTACTGGGATTATCCTGCAAGGGGACAACCAGTGCTGCATAAGGAATTAACTAGTTGAGACTTTCTAGACTTTTTCATCTTTAGTCATATTGAAAAGAGCTGTCATGGTCACTGTGGCCATGTAATCTCCTAGGAAGACAAGGGAATATAAATTTGGGCCTTCAGGCTTCAGTGGATCATGTCATTGTTAACTACTGACTCCTTTATACCTCTGCTACATCTCAGGAGTCCTTTGATTCACTTCTAACTTCCTGCTTCTGGCACTGGTAGGTGAGAAGTGGCCCTTTCACATGCTTTTAAGCCCTGTGGGAATTCTGCAGTCTGTTTTATCTCTAGTATTTTTTCAGCTGGTGTAATTGGTTGTTTCAGGATGGATGAAACCAGAACTGAGAAATGGGTTTCCATGAGTTACTAAAAGCAGAAAATGTAAACAAAATCCGAAACTTGAAGTTGAAATCTTAGACACTTCCCTCTCTTCCAAAATCTCATCTGTATCACGTCAGCAAAACAGATGGTGTAGGAATACAAAAACATACTGAGAGACTGTCTGTCCTCCTCAGACTGGTCCAAGGGTGAGGATGATAATGCCTAGAGAGCATCTTTCACCAGGAAGGGGAAGAAGTAGTTTTTCCATTCAACAAAAGATGGAATTAAAGCAAAGAGAATGTGAAATGAGGAGGCCAGTGTCAAACAGCAGACAGAGGCTGAACTGAACTTACAAACAGATTTTCTAGATGCAGGCTGGTACCCTCTCCCAGAAGTTGTACTTTATAAAGCACTTAAAAGAAAAATCAGTAGACTATTACATGGAAAAGACAACCCCACAGAACTGTGGAAAAAAGCTGGAGAGAATGCACTGAAACCTCATTTTTCTAAAGAATTAATGGAACTAGTGGCAGCCCTTGTATATGCAAGAATACAGGAGTATCTGAAGAGAAACAAGCACAAACTGGCAGCACTGGTATAAGAAAAAGCCTCACAAGCATCTGTCACTCTTACCTATCCTTTACTGAGTGCGATATGTGGCTTCCAGCAAGACATACCAAAAGAATCACCAGCCCATGGGGTAACCACTGTACACTGGCCAAAATTCAAACTGACTTTTCCTAGCTGAGGCAGCATAGTTAGCATCACAATCATGCTGGCCAGGACTCATCCATCATCACTTAGGCCTTCACATCTGAAAGAGTCTGTCAGACTTCCTTCAGAGTCAATGAAGGCATTTCCAAGGTTGAGTTCATCTGATGTCTTTTAGATGTCCATTTTAGAAAAAGGGGAGAGAGATACCAAGCTCATATCCCCCCACTCTGAACCTCTAAATTTGAAATGTGTATCAGCAAAGAGATAAATACACATCCTTTACTGAACTGACTCTCACTCAAATAGATAAAAACTGAGGATTGAGACAGATTCATGTAAAATGCAAGTAGTAAGAGCCAAAATGAAAGGTTACAGGAAGTCCTCTGTAGTGTCAAAGAGGAAGCTTGTGTGCCACGAAGACCAGCAATGATAATCAGATACATTCCCCTGTATTGATGCATACTGCCAGGAAGAAAATGGTCCAGACTTTATACTGTGCTCTATCAGGATGTTTGCTACAAAATTTAGCATACCCACAAGGTAGGTAATGCAATAGGTCAACATAGAGGCTAGTTATTAAGTTAAATTTCATGACCACAAATCAAGACTAATTCCAACAAGAGATCATTTGAACTGCAGCACCCAGACTTCAGCCAGTATAAGCCAGTATTGACTCTGACTGCAGGGTTTAGTTTGGTAAAACCAGCTCTTTCTCATGACTTCAATGACAAGGTTGTTAGCAGTGACTAATCAGAAAAGTCTCTTAGGGAAAAGGAGAGTTTAATTACCTGAGTGTTCTACCCTGTGACTTTCCTAGACATACCACACACTGAAAGATACGTGACAATGTGGGTGCCAGAGTTTATATCGTTATGAGTTTGGGACAGCCATGTTAGTCATGGGTTTGATTCCTGTCTCCCTCTTTCCTGAAGTGCATTAGCTGCTATGGAAACAATATCATTAGAATGGGCAGGGATTTCTGACACTCAGATGAACCCCATACTTATGCTAAATGATGTATCTTCTATGCAGAGCTCTAGATAAATCTAACCTTGGCATATTAACTAATCCAGGTCCATCATGCACAATCTGAAGTACATTTCCATACAAAGGAGGTAATTCATAAAAGCTTTGCAGTTTTTTCTTACTCTTTCCTACTCTTGTGGTGGACTTCTTGTACTCTACAATGTTGTGAAAATGGCAAACTGCACACAGCTGCAGTAATTGGCAATGTGATATTTAGTTAAGATTAGGGAACAATTCCATGCTCCAGAAAGACTTGGATCCCTCTGCTGAATTACAACTACAATGTAATTAATTTAATTTTTATGCTTCCTGAAATTCTCCTTTTGAAAGGATGCTGAAAGAGTAGCTACCTCAATTAGATCAAGAGACATACAGAGAAGCCATACTTTTACATCCTCATGTTAAACGCTACTTACCAAAAGACTAAGAGACAAACACAATGAAAACCACTCTGAAAAAAAAAATAAAAAAGGCAGTTCTCTTTAATTAAGGAGTCTATCAAATTCCATAAGCTGACTGAAAATTTTTACAGGAGAACAATGAAACAAGAAATTCTCTACTCAATCAAACTGATGGCTCATCTCTTCTTATATCTAAATGTGACAACTGCTAAATGTTTTGAGAAAGATGTAACCAATTCCCTTTCTGCTACTGCCATTCATTTCAATCCTGCTGCACTATAACCTGCACTGTTATATTTCTCCCAATGCCAGTCTGTGATCACAGATATGATGATCAATTTGGAAAAGCTTCAAATCTCCAAAATATTTACCAGATTTTAGAACATCTGGAAAAGTATGAAATAATAATAAAAATGACAATTATAGTACATAATGCTTTTCCAACAGGAGTGTGCCTGAGATTTATTTAAGTTCCCCAGTCTTCAGGAACTACAGAAAAAATTCTGAGATATCACAAGGAAAGCAACTGTCTGGATCTCTCATGCAGGCCCAGAAGTGTCTGAAATACCTTTGTTTTAGCAACCAATCCTACACCATAGTCAGGACCTAAAAGACTTGGAAAATCTCAGTGAAGCTTCTACAAGAGGAAGCTTGAAAAATTCAGCTTAGCACATTGGTCATAGCACTCAATCTGCAAAATATCATTTTTGCTCTTCTTGCAAGAAGCAGCAAATGCTGTCAGTATCTCATTGAAGAATATGTATGCCCCAGTTTACCAATTAATTCTGAACAGCAACCTCCTGCAACTGAAGACCTTTTTCCCCCTGAAATAGTATAGCTGAATTAGATATTAGTAATTCACTCATAGTAAATTAGGCCTGATTGATTAAAGTCTACCACTCTGCAGAAATAAAATTAACTGGAAAACATCATGTGGCTATTAACTTTTAACAAACAACAGTCAGAGAAGTCTGAATGTATAATAACACCTGAACTGCATACTGCGGTCGAGAAATAAGTTGAGGACTTGGCCTCCCACCTGCAATAAATGGTTGCAATGCTGCTTGTTTGGAAAAATAAGGACAACTAACCATAGCAAAACAGGCATGTGCATGCTTTACTTTTTTTCTTCTTAGCTAGAAAATTTCCAATGCTGCTTTTGAAATTGCTAGCAATCTGTCATTCTTTGACAAAACTGTTCTGTCTACTATTTGTTTTTAAGCAGGACCAAAAAGGAGTCTGAGCCTGGTAGGGTCTTACATGTCTTTAGCCTTGCTGGAAGAACACCAATAGCAAACAGGGACTGTGAAGCCCAATAGTTCATCAAAGCTCAAGGGAGCTCCACAGCCCTCACCTGAACACTGGTCAAGGCCAATGGCTGAGTACTAAGAATTAAAATCCCCAAAGGACTGTAAAAAGGTCAGAGGCACAGCATGCCTGTGCAGCTATGACAGGTGGTTACTACTGCTCCATGACCACATGAGCAATTCTCAGTCACATCAGCAGATAATTTGTTTACCTGGGACTTTTACAACTGGAAGGAAGCAATGATACACAGTCTTCCGGAGGCTCGTGATCAAATTACAGTGGTTTTCAACCTTTCAGTTCGTAAACACTCAGACATTTGTGGGCCTTTCTTGTAGATCGCTATGAGGGGATTTTAAGCCAAATGACAATAGGCTTGCTTTACTTAGCTACTTTTTGGATAGCTTAGATGTAGTCCACTCACATCTATAAGTCAAGATCTAAAGGCGTTCCAGTAGATCTTTTCCACAGCTTACTATCAAATCCACCAACTTAAAAAGTCAATTCATCACTAAATGTTTATAGTAGTGATCACTGCTTTGAAGATACTTGCATGTTCTTTAACTTCTATTTCCAACATGAGAACAAAGTGCCATCCCACTGCAGTATTTGCCTTGCACTCGGAGCTAAGACAATATTATGATGCCTGGATGCTGCGGGTTGGCTTTTCAAGGCAGAAAATCCTGAGCAACCCTGCAGCAACTGTAGGATGAGTGAATCTAGTTCTGCCTGAATCTCTCGGCATCCTATTGCCATGTGGTGCTCACAGGGTTGGGAGAAAGTCGACAGAGATAATGGCTGCAATTTGCAAGAGCTTCTCTTTGTTTCACTGTCTGAGCTTGTTTGCTGAGGCGGCACCAATTGCAGAACAAGGCTTCAGCTCAAGGGGCCTCACAAGCAGAGATGCTTGCTCCTGAAGCTTAATTCCCTAATTCATGACCTTGGAACAGCAGAGACAGGGGAGAAGAGGGAACACACATATGACAGTTGTTGCAGTGAAGATGGCAAAGTGGCCTGAGGGTTCAGGACACAGATTCTGTCCTCGGCTCTATTTTCTACTGGTTGTCAGCTGTGGACATCTCAGAAAAGCTCTCCTTGGACTTAAGTTTATCTCATAATGGCGATGATCCAGCCATATTCAGATATTTGGAAGACAGAAAATGCAAAAACATTTTGTAGCATCTTATTATTAAATATAGGACTAGACAAACACCTCTGAATTTTGTTATTATTCAGATAGATAAATATAGAGCTGGTTGCATTGGGTCCCTTCTGTGTTTTCCTTCTGTGAATATTATAGCAAATGACATGTAATGTGGAATGAGAAAAAAAAATAAAAAAGAGGTAAAAAGAACAATTTTAAACTGTAGCAGAAACTGTTCAAAGAAAAAGATTTTTTTGATTGTGTTAGCTCATTTGCATTTGAGGCTTGACTTGTCTTACAGGAAAAAACACAATGTGATTTTACAATAAAAATAATAGCAATAAAAAAACCTAATTATAAATTCCACTGAACTCTCCTATACCCAAATCCCTCAGTAGCTTCCTCCTATGTGGCATCTGAAGCACATTCTTTTTTCTTCAAGGATCTAGAGTTCTGTACACAAGTGTAAAAGTAATTCAAACCACACCACACTTTCATAGGTAACTAAAGATAGGGATGGTAGCAGGAGCCACTGCTAAGGTACAAACTGAACAGGGGAATCAAAGCCCAAAATCTTAAAGAGAACAGTACTAATGGGGGAGGTGAGTGGGACTAACTCTTCCCAGTGAAAGTGGGAGGCATTGTCTCTCCAAAAGGGCAAGTGAAGGACAGTTTGTATCACTGATTTAGCCTTCCAGCTGCTCAAACCCCGAACCACGGAGCCAACAGAAGAGCTTCCTGCCTGCCACCACAGTATGCAAAGGGCAGCTCCAGCACTGTTATGCCAGCACAACCAAGAGGACTCATAGTCCCAAGACAGTCCTGATGGGGCAGAAAAAGGCACAGAAGATTCTACCTCCAAACAAAATCAGGTCAAACTTCCACATGGTTTTCTTTTGGTTTGGTTCTCTTCAGCTTCATCTCTGCTCCCTGCTTATGACACATGGGTAAATCAGTAAGCACATGGCCCATGCCCCTTAATGAATTCATCCAGCACCTCAGCATCAGTGGTACTTCCTTAGGTCTTACTGCCTTCTGAAGATAGAGGAGGAGCTAAATTACCTCCCTATGCATGTCACAAAAAGAACCCAAAAAACCCAACCCAAACCAAACCAAACAAACAGACAAACAAACAAAAACAAACAAACAAACAAACAAAAAGAAAAAAGGAAAAAGTCATGCAGTACATTTTGTTCCTTAGGCAATTAGTAGGATCAGTCACAACAAGAAAATCATAAGAAAGGCTGATTTTTGAAGACTCAAGTTAAATCCCAAAATGTCATTTTGCTCCTTGGAGGGGGGAAACTTTTCTTACTTTTCTCACTAATAGCTTCAATTTCCCCCACCAGGACTGATGGGAGAGTTATACTCACTTCATAGTAAGCAGAAGTCAAATTTCAAAGCAGTTTTACATCAACAGAAGCAGGTGGGGAGAGGTGGAGATGCTGAGGTGAGATATGTTCAAATAACACAGAAATAATGTCCAGTCTTACCTCTTTTCATTCAGATTTGCTATAAACCTTACAGAGACTAAAATAATAGCAATGGAAATCCAAAGAAAAGAGACTAGGAAAAGAGACACATAAGTACTAAACGTTATGTTGTATGCAATAGCCACAGTATGACCAAGAGGTCTGAAAGACAGAAGGACTTCTGATTTTATTCCTGGACCTGCCACATCTTTGCCACTTCATCTTCAGCAAGTCACTTATAAGTTTTCTGTACATCCTATTCATAGTTTATAAAGGGGACAAAAATACTTTGAGTTCTTTATACAAGAAGTGCTGTACATGACCAGGGTGTTATAACTACTATTAATCCACAGGATTTGCATTTTAAAAAACCCCAAACAAATCCCAAGTCCCTCTTCAAAATAAGGGGTGTAGGACTGGGCTGTGATCCTGGAAATGTTCATAATGAGTTAATTCTGAGGATATTAATTAATGGATCACTTTTCTCCTATACAGCTGTTGATGTAGATTGATAATCTTCACAGAAAAGAGAGAGCCTTGGCAGTAAACTTCAGGAGCACCTGGTAAAAGAGCCCAAATTGCAAGTGCTCCTGAAATGACAGCTTGTTCATTGGGTCATGTTGGCATCTCCTGATAACATCTCACAATTTTTTTTTTTAAAAACTGTATTTCACTTGATAGAAAGAATTCTTGTAAACGCAAACAGAAGCACCTTTAGAGAAGTTAGTACTCCCAAATTAAATAACCTCCTTTCGCCCTTATTTACAGACATGCATATTTTTATCTCCAAGTGTTTCCATTCTACAACTGTAAGCAAGAAAAAATCTGTAGCCTGACAATGCAGTGTTGACATTTGCTGCTGAAGGAAACCAATTCCTCCCTGACATCTTCAGTGACTACCAAATGTCTTTTCCTAAGCATCTTCCAATGTTTACATTATATAAAAATAGATAATAATATTATACTATGCAATAACATATATTAGCATACAATAATGTTCCATGTAACAATATATAATTATGTTACATTAGATATAAGATTAATACTACTAGCTTCTATTGTGGCATGAGAATCAATTGAAGATGTAACATTATTGCACAATTTATACTCAATGTTTAGTATTCAGATGATCAATATTGAAGAATGGCAAAGAAAATTTCAGTATCAGAGCTGTTTTCCATGACTAGATAGAGCTTCATCTAGCCAAGCACATTACACTTCTGGATCCTCTCATAAACATATACCAGCAGTTGTACTGGGCAAGTATGGGCTAAGCAAACACACTGGACTGCTCTGGCCACCCTGACTGCATGCTCAGAGCTGTTAATGCCAAACACATCAATCATCTGTTCAACATAGATACTCATTAGTTCATCATTAGAGTTTCCAAGCATTTGAAGTGAAAGACTGCTTTCCTCTTTTCTTACTTATACTTCCCTTTTTAATGTAAGGACATTTCTGAGATACTTGCCAAAGTAGCAAGTTACCACAGAATGAGTGTTCGTTATTGTCTCACTTTCAGCAAGGTTAGTGTGCAGTGGCCACAGCAGTTTGCCTTGGTTGGAACTGTCACCTTAATCTATGCTGTCCCTGTCCATTGATCATCTCTGCTAGTCATCTCTCAACTTGATTTTAGAATCGCATCTCTTTGGGAAAACCACATCTTCAACAAGTTTTACCCAGTGACTAGCATAAGGCAGCTGCACTATAAATAAAGAAAAAAATTGTCAAAAATTTGTCCAATGGCCACAGCAGTGAGCTTTAAAACCCTAAGTTGCACAGTGTGATGCATGCCACAGAGTAATTAATTTCTCAATAATGAAGTTCACATTTCACTGTGAAGAGTTGTGAAGCAAACGCTGTTGGCATTTGTCCACCTAGAAGGTACCAGTCACTTTATTATATAAGGACCAAAGATAAAATTAGATTGAGAACAATATGTAGCATCTTCTAGAGCACAATGACTCACATTCACACATGAGACTGTCAAGCTGGAACGCCATCATGGAGAGTGTAAAAACAAGGCTGCAGTAAAAAGTACATCTCCAGATTGCTTTGCTGAGAAATGGAGAAAACTAAAGAGCTAGGGACACACCAGTGCTCTCCAACCTACTGATTGTACAGGCCACAGAAATTCATGAAACATAACAAATAATATTACCTCCTTCCCTACACTTTGCAAATCACAAAACAGAAAGAATTGAAGGGGAAAAATATGACAAAAGAAAGACTAAATATCCCTAAGAGAAGTGTCAGGAGAACATACTCAGAAGGTGAAACCTCTTCCTGTGAGTTCGCATAGAGACTCCTTCTGCCTTATTCATACATTCCAGCTTAACAGAGACTGGAAAATGTGAGATTCTATACAATTCTCCCATTCAGAAAAAGTGTATTGTTCTCATTGTGGTACACACAAAATGAGAGAGGTGAGTAGATAACTCTATCTGCAAACATCTGTTGTCCTCCCTCATTTCAGCTTCTAATGAAGGAAGCAACATTGCCAATTCTCACTTCAGTGAATTCTCCATCCAGATAATTGTTGCATAGCCTTGCTCATCAACTCATGAAACCAGAGGAAAGACAGACCATTTTTGGGCTGTAGTCTGGTATTATCAACCTGAGTCCAGAACAACTGATGTATTATATACAATTTATGATAAAATGGTCCTTGAAACCATTGTTGGGTTCTAACTGATGTCAATGACTATAGCAAATATTGTCAGGAAGCACTTCCCAACCACTGCCAACACCTCTCATTGAATATGTTCAGAAGCTGTCACCCAGCTGTGAAGAGGTATCTGATGCCAGTACCTACCTAACTGCTGCCACCTCACAGCAGACCTGGTCAAAGCCACTTCCTGACTACTGCCAATGCCAGCCAGCCAGGTCACTTGTCCTTATTGATGATAACACAAAAAAAAGGTCCCAATGCAGTTTTGCTTCCATAACAGTTAAACATGATCTCTTTAACCACATCTCACAACCAACGAGCACATTATTCTGTACCCTGGCCTAAGATAGCAGGGAATCCCTGCAACACATTGGATTTACAGCTGTGCCAATGAACAACAGTTATCCAGCAGTTTTGTCCAAGTCTGAATAAGCAGCTAGTAAAAATACCATCACTGAAACATGGTAGGTCTTATTGCCATGAAGTTTTCCCTCTGCCACATTCAGCTGAAGCTTCCTTTCTTGAGATTTCTCCTTTCCCTTGCTGTACCTTATTTTGCTATGATACACTAAGCAATGCTTCTCACTCCTTGATTTTGAATAATTATCTCATCCCTACTTAGTCATACATTAGTCAAGTTGTACATATTTAGTTTGTTCATTTAAATCCACATGCAACTGTTTGGCTCCCTTAGGAGATGTGAAAAGCAAAGAATGCTTTTAGTGAAAAGAGAAAATGACAGATTGTCCCTCAATATGTGTGTGTGTATATATACACACATACACTGTATGTTCTGGCACATGGTAGGGTGTATTTACTGTATGAGGCCATATGCTTGAAGAATTAGAACAGAGGAAAAAAGCCAGTTTCTGAATGTTGTATGTCTAGTTTACATATTGTCAAATAGATTCTAAATATATGGGAAACACAGTTCATGAGATTCACAATTCATAAAAAACAGGCAGTCATATATAAAGATCAGTGAGTGTTCAGGTGTCAGATTTACAGACAGAAAAGGTGGAACACTTCTAATCTGTATGAAGGCATATCACTGTTCCTGTCTTTAAAAAAAAAAAAAAAAAAACAAAAAACAAAACCAAACCAACCAACTAAAAACAAACAACAAATCCAAAAAAAAAAAAAACAAAAACAAAAAACAAAAGAGAACCCCAAACCAAAAAAAAAAATCTCTTAAAAATTTGAGCATGCCAAATGTAACAGAAACATTTTCAAAATCCTTGCATCATATGCAGATTTACTGGAGTAAGTTTCCGCTTCCAGTGGTGGAATCACTTAGCACTCTAATATATCACATAATATGAGTATGTCTATACTCAACTTGATGCTTTGTGTGCAAGTGTAAACATGTTCAACGGATGAAAACACTGAGAGTTAAAAGCCCTTTTCAAGGTAACAGAAAACCAGATAACAAGAAGAATTAGCTGAGTGCTGGAAAATGAAGCCAGATAAATTCTTATGAGAAAATAGGACTCTAACTTCCAATGAGTTGGAATATGTAGATTATGCTTGTAATCAGAAGAGATTTAAACATTCAGAAAGAGTAATCTACATCGATGCTTTCATACTCTGTTTTGCTTGTTGTTTTTTTGATTTGAGGCTGTTTTTATTCCTTTCTTATGCTATTATGGGGCAGAAATAGCAATGTTTTGTGACATTTCATCCTTTCCACCACAGTTTAAGATGAGAGAGAAGAGACTAGTTCTTCAACAACAACAGCTAAAGGCCATGGCCACAATTAATGTGTTTGTACCCAGCTGCCTATGTCAAGTATTGCCTTGTGAACTTATTGTTAAAACAAAGACTTGGAAAAATGGTTGCCCTGGGGAAATATTACACAGGAACTGAATCTCCTCTTTAGGCTTTTTAGTGTGTAGAGAATTAGACGTACTCATTACAACTTATGCAGTATCTTCTTTGGAACCTCCTAGGATACTGCATTACATAGCACCATTGTGAAATGACCAGCTCTCTGATTTTGCAAAGTTATTCTATTTATTAAACAGCTGTGAATAATTCACATTACTATAAAACAATTAAATTCATTTTAGTCTAGCAAACTATGTCAATAAAGGATTTCATTGCACATCAAATCATAATCTTCAAAAATGTCCCCAAACCACAGATGCTTTAATAAGTGAATTGAAAACTAAGGATCTTCATGAAGAACAGATTAGCTCTGGTTCTTTCATGGAAACTCATTCTTAAATCATGATAGAACAAGGGATCAATTACACAATTTACTTCATTATACTTCAATTAACTCTTGCCTACAGAATCTCTCTGCAGTTTTGATAGGCCTCATTTCCCATTCCAGACTAGCCACTGAACCTTTGTGAAACCTAAAATCTCTTCCCCTTTCAGTATTTCAGTTTCCCTTCCTTTCAAATATGAGGATGATGATGTTGGTATCTACCTCAGAGGAATTCTGAGGATTAATTCTCAGATGACTGGAAATCATCTAAGCTGTGATATGTGGGTAGAAACTATGAATTATTAGCAGATGTTGCTGTTACAGTGACAACTTCTTACATTTTAAAAATCTCACATTTTTGTGTGAAAGAAAAAGAAAAAAAAAGAGAAACACCTCTTGGTTTCTACAGCAGACCTTAGATTGTGATTTGATTTTGACCTTCAAGATTCTTTTAACTTTATTGTGCAGGGAAGGAAGATTGAGAGCAGGGGCTGGAGAAGCATCTGAAATTCACAGAGAACCTCTTCTCTGTCTTCCTTCTTAATAGCCTCTTCAGACCTGCAGTACTGACCCCTATTAACCATCATCATGGCACTTTGCCCCACTGGTTAGAAGAGGTTTTCTCCTAGTGTGCTGAGCAAGTACTGACTCCAGCCAGCAAAGGCAGGACTTTATGTATAATGGGAAACAAACAGCAAAAATGACAGGACAAAAAGGACTTTGACAGAGAAAGATTGATGGCGGCAAATGGAGAAGTGTCACAAAGCCAACCTTATGCTTGCCAAATTCCAAAGCCACATTTGTCATCTGTGGCACTTTCTCCCTGGTGCAAGCTGCTTGTCAGTGGGACTAGTTCAAGTGTTCAGCAGGTGAGGAGATGTGGAGGTGAAGAAGTGAAGACATCATTCTTCATTACTCACTTCAGGAAGGGGGAAAGGAAAATAAGAAAGTCGACCACAGTACAGTCTTGATTAATTACCAGGCTTGTCAGTGACAGTGAAAGCCAGAGGAGGGTGAATTTTATTGCTATATACACACAGAGCAAATACAACTTCCCTGAGAACCATCAGTTCAATGAGGCAAGCGTTAGCATCTAGATCTTGAAGGCCTGCAGCCTGAAGACACAGACCAGCAGAGCTGTCCAGACCCTCTTTGTTCCACATTGCTGCTCTGGGCCTCAGACCTTTCTGATGGGCAAATGTCCTGGACTGGTGGTAAGTTTGGCCTTACAATAAGCAATATGTTGCATAGATAGTTACAAATACACACATTGCATGTAAAGACTGTGAGAACAATTCTGTTGTGTAAAACTGAAATGGTTGCAGAGGATTTAAATACTGCCCAAGTGCAAATCAAATGAAATTCTGATTTTTCTTTTCCCTTTCTGATATCTACCCTAAAAGTAGATGAAGACTTTGTTTGAAAATCCTGCCTTTATTGCTAAAGTGGCCAATACCTGATTACTCCTTACATGCTATTCAAAATAATTTAGATTGCAATTATGCTAGGAAAGCAGCTCAGTTAAAAAGCCATTATGGGTCTCATATCATGTACACTTAGTGTTCAAGAAAAAATGCTGGTTTTTCCTTCTCTAACTGCCAACCTTGTAAACTCAGTCCATGATCTGTCGTGGGTTTGCACCTGAAGTTTGCACCCTTCCAGCTCATATATCATCTGAAATAAAGAAGGCACTTTTGGACTTTGCAATCAATTCTATAAAAACATGTAAACCATGAAAGAAGATGTATCTCTCTTCTCTGAAATTTCTGCTGACTTTAATAAAAGTGAAAAATACTTCAAATGTATCTTGTTTCTACATCCTGCAGTTCTAATTCTGCATTCACAAAGGGTTAAAAATTGTGCCTATTATTATTTGAGCAAATAGGCTTGAGATCATATTCCAATAGGTTTCAATCACTGTGGCAGCTACTGGAAACCACTTGTCCCATGTTCATTAGTAGTAAAATTGCTTTCAACAGTGGTTGAGAGAGGATTAGACCAACTGATGACAATCACTGTTAAATTACAGGTCACTTTTCCAATACACACTAAGTATGAGTCTCGGCAGCACCCAGAATAAAGACTCAGACAAAGGATCTGGACTGTGAACAATGTATTTACACAGGAGTCTGAAAGAAGGAAGAGTTTCTGAGCTTAAAGACAGGTATTCAAAGTTCAAAGGAGGTCTAAAAAAGCATACCTACCAATGTGGCCTCTCCCAATATCCTCCCACCCTGTCATCTCCACCTGAGGAGTTAGGCACAACGACATCTGGAAAGCAAACTATGCAAACATTCCGCACAGCTAAGTTGGCAGTACTTCTGGGCGCACACAGGAGCAGAGTAGGAGACCTCTTAGTAAAATTTCACCAGTAAATGCAGATACATACGGTGTCCGAGGAAGCTATGCTCCCTAAGCAGAGCTTTTGGTATCATTTAAGCTGCACTTTAAAGACCAAAGTGCTTTTGTGGATACTGACCACAACCTTTTGCCACTGAGACTTCTCACCAACCTGTTAGCATCATATTTCACAACCTTCAATGTATGTATCCAAAATATGGAAGACACAACTAAGCCCTACAGTATGGAAAGAAGCAGAGGGAGGAGGATCTTTCAGAAAGCCATGAAGCAGCTGTATCCAAGCTGTATCAGTCAGAACCAGCACATCTGGAAAGTACTGTGTCTCTGATAAGAGGCAGATACCAACAGATATATATGGATAACACAACACTGTTGTGAGGAGAACAGCATATATCTCTGCACGGATCTGTTCTACACATTACAGAGACACCATTCATGTGGAGCTGGGCCAATGCACCCTGCACCATGCTTGGCTATGCAGCATAGAAAGGCCAGTCACTGCACAAGGTCACTTTACTCATCTACAGAAAGTACGAGAAATGTGCAAGTCCTAAACTCCTAAAAATGGCATCACTTTCATCTCCCTTCCCCTCCCGTCCTGAATATCATGTTAAAAATGGTCCCGTCTCTTCAAAACATAAACACTGTCACCCTCAAAGCATACGTGTTTTCTCAGTAAAAATGAGTCACTTTCTAAGTAAAGGTAAACTCTTCAGAAGCTTTGTTCATCTTTTCATGCAAACCTGCAATACCTGTTTTATCAGGGTTTCTCACTAAGCAGGTGGTGCAAAATCCAAAGAAGGAAAACTGTAAAGATTTGTGCCTTTTTTTAAAAGATTTAATTTCACCTGGTTCTAAATTGCAACTCAAGGTGCAGAAAATATGTACTGCTACTAAGACCTGTCTTTTCCCTGACACACTTTATTCATTGATCCCATGTAATGAAAGGCATCTTGAAAGAGTGTTCTATTTTGCATCCATTTTTCATGTTCACTGGCTCTCAGCATCCCTCACTGCAGCTGGTGACTCAGTACGGCTCCACAGATGTGTCCCCTCCTCCCATCACTTCCATTCTGAAAGCACCCAAATCTGCTCTTAAGCAAAGAAAATGAAATATACTTCCAAATGCCTAAGGGGCTTTCCCCTTCACACCACACCCTCCCCATTGCAGGTATCCATACTTTGTCCTTCCCAGGTAAGCCTCCAAGTTATAGCCACTATACTTCTTTCTGGACTGACAATGAAGCCTGACAACACTTTCTCTCAATCATCTTAAGCTGTCAGTCATTATGAGTGACATGCCAACTCACAGCTTGAACATATTACACCCACAGGAATCCCACCACTATCTAGGCTACACAGTGACAGTCTCTGACCAAGTGCTCTAAACCAAGACTGGGCAAAAGGTCTGAGGCAGGATAACACAACAGATGTGCCACCACCAGATTGGCACTCTCCTATACCCTATGGCCATCTCATAGTTCCACAGCAACAGCAGGAATGAGATTTAGATCACAAGATTGCTGAGGCAGAAACTGTGTATTTTATTATGTGCAAATTCAACACACTGTATGACACGTCTTTATCTTTGTGCTTGAACTAATAGAGAATCTCCATCAATGTAAAGGAGTTACGACACAGCTGAGAGACTCTGATTCAAGCTGTTAGAGGAAGCTCTATGCAAATGCACAGTTTATCAGACAAGGGAAGACCCTCCTACCTCTTGCCCCAATGCTCAAACCAACTGTTTTAAATGTTGGAAAACACTTTCAGTTCTTTCCTATTATTCTTCCATATTTGCAGCTGGTAATACATTCACTATTGAAAGTGGGAAGTGACAATTGCCTAAGAAACCAAAACCACTATGTTGTTTGAATTGCCCCAACATGAACCATAAATACTAGAAAAGGTACAAGAAAGACTTTCTGCTTTGAAAATCCACTATGAGTACATAGATTATAGTGTTTAACTGACAGAGGAAGGTAAAGAAGTTCTGCAGAAATGATGAGGGAATCTTAGTCCTGGAGCTTAAGCTGGATGATGTCTCCATAACATGCTGCCCTGTGGCTCCACCATGCTGAGCAGGCATAAACTCTCAATGCTCTTTGCAGTGGGTGACAAACTCCAAGGAACACAGGCTGAAAGAGAAATGCATCTCCTATGTTCAATACTCACCAAAGTAACATCAAAGTCTTGTAATTTAATGTGCGCTCAGATGTTTATTCCCACTCTGCTTAGGCTGGTAAAAAGTATGGATCAGATGCTTAATGTTTTTAACAGCCACCTTACACTAGAAT
The DNA here is from genome assembly GCA_013396755.1 of Sclerurus mexicanus. Classification (NCBI taxonomy): domain Eukaryota; kingdom Metazoa; phylum Chordata; class Aves; order Passeriformes; family Furnariidae; genus Sclerurus; species Sclerurus mexicanus. Next base: position 751,241 of record VWZF01003291.1, read on the forward strand.
CAATACTGCCAAACACCATGGGTTGTCCCTCATTAATGCCCTTACATCAGTGGTGTCCCTGATTTAACATACTTTTAATGGCTTTGAACATTTCATCTATACACTTCACTGGCCTAAACAGAAAGAAACAAACATCTCTTGACACACTGTACGAAATGTGTATGGGCTATGAAACTAGACAAAAAGCAGAGTGTGAGTACTGGGGCAGTGGCTGCACACCACAGTCATGCTCATCACTCATCACTGGCCTTAGCTCTTTAATTAACAGACAAAATTTCACCATTCCAGCAGATAAGTGGTAGTGACAGCTAGGAAATGCATGGTGCTCTTGCAGAAAGCAGAGAATAAGAAAGAGGGCAAGGAAGATAATAACTTTTGTGAGTTTCCTCATATTTAAGGAGTAGTTTAGAGTGCTATAAACACAAAGAGCAAAAAGGTTCTGATTTTTCATCTTTCAGGATTGTGCTAAAAAGGCTTAGTCTTGTCTTCTTTAGGGTTTGTGCAAAATGCACTTCACTCCTGTCCTCCTATCCTAATGCTGTATCACACAGCGTAGAAGTATTTCTGTTGGACATCACATACTGGCAAACTACATAGGATACTCTGAAGCCTCCTGTGATAATCTGATGGCATGACCACGTAAGACAAGCACCGATGGGCAGATGGATTGTCCCACTGTATAAACACTAAAAGGAATCCACAGAAAAAAAACATCCCGCTCAGATCCAGTCCCCTCAGAACTATTCAGTAGCTGTTATTTATATTCTCTACATGTATGTTCATGTGTCTATATTAATAAATGTATACACACACATACACAGAGATATATAATCTCTACTCAACAATTTTCAGAAACTAATTACAGCCTTGACAGGGTGGGTCTTGCATCCTGATAAACTGCATTGCTACAACCCATATATAATCCACAGAAATGTATCTTCAGATTCCTATGCTTGTGGTCACAGCTCAGTGAGAAGCACTCTTTTCTAAAGGATGACAAACAGCATCCTCACATTTTTTAGACTTTTGCTCTTATGACTGCATTCTAGCAGCTTATCATGTGTTTCCACACCTGGTGTCTCCAAGGAAATTCCTTGGCACCTGGTTACTGCTGGATTTTAGATTTCACTGTGATAGAGACCAGCTCTGCATTTCCACAGGGGCTCTCCTCTCTGCCTTAATAAACAGCACAGACATTGCACTATGAAACAACTCAGAAGGGCAGATGACAATGCATTGCTCTCCCTGCAGCTTGGTCTACCCATCATCTTATCTTACCTCAATAATTTTGTACTGGCCTTACTGTGGCTACCTTCTATATGAATGCATCTTTCACCTTCCACCTTTGCTTTAGGCACTATTCAGACAACATAATATTCCCTTGCCTGTGGAATGTGGGGAGACAGGAATGTGGCAGCTCCTTGCCTCTAGGAGAATTGTGCATCACGCTTAGAAATCACATGGGGATTTGTTCTAACTTATTATCATCTGTAACAGCTGATACTTCTGTTCAGTCTTTGATTCTGTTAGCCTTGTTTCCACTACACAGACGTGCATATCTACCTCTCCCTCAAGAAAAGAAGAATATGAGAAAGAGGTGGTAGAGAGGAAGAGGAGGAAGTCAGTGCATGTTTGTTCTGTAATAGCATGAGGAAGGTGTGCGGGGGATGCAGTAGGGCTAGAGCTATCATCCAGTAATCACAGCTCAGGGAGAAAAGATTGCACTGCAAGGTGTGAAACGTCTTTGGAATGTGATTTTCACTTGATAACCAGATTTTCTTTTATATTCTCTTCCTTTTCCCAGTTTTCTCTTGCCAACCTGGAGCACATAGGAGTATTTTCCTTCTATTATTAAAGGGGAGTTTATCTCCCTTTCTTGCAATGAAATAAAACACCTTAAAAACCACATAAAAAAATCTCACAAAGAAGAACACTTAAAGTCCAGCTAGAATAGCTCAAGAAAGCAGATAACACAAATTGGATCAAATAGGAGACACAGATGGAGGGCTTCTGGTCTCTCAGAATTCTTTTGGATTTGCTGTGTGGTCACTTTCTGTAGTAAAAGTCCTTGGGACAGTTTGCAGCCTGGTGCTCTCTAGATTTCAGATGGGAAAAATTTGAATGCCTGTATTTCTCTACTTGTGTAATGTCCCTCACTCATTTTAATGTAGAAGTCAGTACCAAATGCACTGTGCAAGGAAGTGTGCTGTGACAAAAAGGGGTCTTCAAAGAGTCAGTACTGAGGGCAAGTGTGAAAAACATGAGAAGACAGCAGTCCATTACCATGCTATACTAATGGTAGCTCAGCAACTAACTCACCAAAGGGTGAGGAAGGAAGAGAAAGCTCTGCTGCTGTTCCCATGAATCACAAACATGGTCTGACAGCATGGAGCTTGAGCTAACAGTTAGGAGTTGTGGGCTTATTCCCAGCCATACCTCTCCTCTCCAGAGGAGCACCCATCACACTACACTACTACTCAAGTTCAGTTTCTCCATCTGTATAATAGGCATTTATTGTGTTCCATAAAACACAAAGATCCACAGAAAACTGCCAGATAAGTGCTAATTATTGTTAAAAATATGACTCGATCCTAACTCCTTCAGACACACTAGCAGCAGCTTAGAAAATGAACAGCACAATCTCAGTAACGATGATCATCCCAACAGCACTGGTATGTTTAGCCCTGTATAAATCAGGCCTGGCAGCTTGATGAGTTGCAAGGAAGGCGATATTACATCTCCAGAGGAAAGGACAAGTGCTGACAGCTCACCAAGGCTTCCTCTGCACAGACACTAAGCAGCTTTCTGCAAATGCTCAAGCTCCCGCGAGAGGAAAGAACAGTGGGAAGAGAAGGAAAGAAAAACATTTTGCAAACTTTTTTTATCAAATTCTTTTTTTCACTTCTGTTGCTGTTCCATCTCCCTCCCCAGTTCCTTTTTATTACAAATTAAATAATTACTGGGCTGTAGCCCAAAACACTGAAGATTTCACATCTTGTTTGGTCTAATTATATCAGCCGGCCTGACAAAATGGTTTCATCAATGGAATTGCCTTGCAAGAGCTCCGGCTAATCAATTCTTTGACACTTAATTAAGAACTCTGCTGGTCTGTGAGGATTCAGGGAGGGAGGAAGGGGGAGATGTTGGGCAGTAGAATGTCTGATATGCAATGTAGAGCACAGGTTGTTAAAACTCCCAGCACAAATGGACCTCTACTTCCTTCACTGTCCCTGCTTTAATATCACCTCACACTTTATCTGTCTCTCTAACCACTTGCTTCAGTTGGGTTTTTTAATTACTTTAATCTCAGCCCTGCCACCAGTAATGGCTTCAAAACACCTCTAGGGCCTTAGATTTACTTTCAGACAGATGTTTCCAAAGCAGGCAGCAGCAGACAGGCTCAAAGCATAACACTTCAAGCTGAAAGTGCATTAGACTTCAAAGGCTAACCAGACTGAGGTTCAGGCAGCATTTGGAGAGGAGATCTGTGCAGGTAAGTGACACTGCCACAGTGAGAGGAACCCAGGGCAGGTGTACTTGAGCCAGCACCCACCCTCCCAGTGTGCACAGTGCCTGCAGGTCTTTGCCAGCTGCAGGGGAATGGCTTTCTTTTGAAAAAACACTTCTACCAAGCAATATCTGGGGATTACCCAGCAGTACAAATTGTGATCTAGGTCTGCAGCACACAGATAGTTGTTTTTCTTTTGAATGACCGGTGCACACAATCCAGTCCTTATATTAGTTTTCATGGTTATACTGGCTTTCATCTGTCTAAGGGAGAACAGAATAATGACCATTCTGGCATAAAGTTAGAAAGGAAAAAACAGAGAGTATCTTATCTAGTTTAAATATTGCCATTCACTGCAAGGTTAACCCACTGATATTTTTCTTAATAGCTCTGTACCAGCAATGTTTTTATGTTTTTGATCTGGCCCTAGAGCAGAAATTAAAACCTAATGAGCTACTTAAAAATTGCATCATTTAAGAAAGAAAAGTGACATTTATAAACAAAATCCAATCAGTAAAAAAAAACAAAAAAAAAACAAAAACAAAAAAAAAAACCAAACCCAATCAACCAACCAAACAAAACCAAAAGCCAACAAAACAACAAAAACAAACTGGCAAAAAATTCTGGAATTTGCCTGGGTAAAAGTTAGTTTATCAGTGTTTAAAGGAAACACATGACAAATGCACCCAATGTCATTTTGCGTGCTAAAGCTCCATCACAAAGCTACCTACAGAGCCCTAGTTTGCTGCTCTTCTCATCAAATGCCAGAGGTTAGCAATACCAGAGGTAAACAAGAGATGGGATACTCTTAGCTTGACCATACATTACCAGATTTTCAGTAAAATGCTTGGTTACACTGCAGATTCAGAGCCTCAGATTCAATTCCAGTAGTGGCAAAGACTGATTATTAAGAGTTAGAAGGACAAATGCTTTATTGCAAAGAAAGCAGCCAGCAACAGGCTCCTCCACAACATTAATATGTTCAGAGGACTCTGTGAGCAGTTAATACCTTTTCATTCTAAACTCTCCAAATTTTGGGGTGTAGCTCAGAGGACTTTGGCTGAAAGACAAGACTTAAGAAGTCAACCTTTTGAAATTTAGGATTCAAATTTAAAAATTCTGTTTCAGCTTCATCCAAGAATCAGATGCATAATAGGAAAGGAAATAACCAGAGATGTAACAGGAAGTGACAAAATGCATTTTGTACACATTTTTCTCTACATCTGAAAGACATTAGCTAGTAACTGTAAACTCCTCTAATTGTCTAGTCCATTCCTAGTTTGGAAAGCCGTGAGTCCAAACAGAACCAAAATAACATTTAAAAAAAAATCCAATTTTTAGGTGCAACTTTTCTAATTTTTATCAATACTAGATGGCAAGACTGGCACACGTGGGACACTCCCTGGATCCATGGTCCCAAATGGGAGAGCAAATTGCTAATAGTGGATTCAATATATAGACTCAAGTTTTGGCCATTTTGAAAGACTGCAGAAAAGCCAGGCACACTGTGCAGAACCAAAAGTGGAGAAAAGCAAGCAGGCATCTTTAGTTCTCAGCTTCCAAGAAAGTTAGCCTTATCTAAGCACCATAAAGAAAAGAGCAACTAATTTTCTTCTTGTCAGCATTTGCTACTGTCCTTCTCCCAGTGTTGATACTGCCATTGTGAAAACTTTTCCCTTTGCACTTCCTGCCATCAGGATATGCTTTTCTGTATCTCCTTCTCTCACTGCTCTTTAGCTTTCAAATGCCCTTTTTATTTTTCCCCCAGAAAAGCAGTTACCTCTACACCTCTTCACTAATTCTTCTTTTCTCTAAAAACAAGAGCTACTGTGTTTTGACTGTCATTGATGAAGGTGTGTCAATTTACGCAGTGGAAAACTTTGTTTATATTAGACAATGAAATTAATAAAAATTATATAAGTAATAATGGGAAAGTTCTTTTATTCACCGCTAAAACAAATTGAAGTTCGTAGCTTGCAGAAAACAGTGACATTTGTAAAGAACTAGCTGACTATCTGGATCAGCTGGTACCAAAAAAAGGAACACAGCAGAGCAAATGGAACATGAGGCTAGTGAAAAATGAAATTTGGGAATTAATTAGGAACAGAATAAGAAAGACTGAAAAACTACCTTTATAAAGCCCTGTATTCATTCCAGTCTTTCAGCGTTGACTGTCAGGAAGTTAATATTTTGCTGTAAAAAATGTGCAAATCTTTCATATTTGTAACTTTTTTTTTTTTTTGGTGGTGGGTAAAAAATTTTTTAAAAAAGAGAAAAAGGTCCATTTGCTTCTTCACAGAGAATATGATTTCAAATTTCAATTAAAATGAAATGAGCAGCACGATTATCGCTATGGAGCAGACGCCTGGTAGCGCAAAAGGCCTCTTTCACTGCCATGGCAACCAGTCCTCATTGTCACGGCTACCTTGGCACTACATGTAATTGTCGATGTGTGAGCCTGACTGATAATATACAATCAATACCCCATAAGCAGCAAACATCATTTTCTGTCTAAGGGAAAGAAAAAAAAATGGGGGGAATTCTTGCTAAAGAGAAAAAAGAAGCAAGGAGAAACTGGGAAGTGAGGAAAAAGAGAGCAGAAGAAGAGAAGGGAGACCTAACTCCAAAACACCTTTTACAATGAAACATGCTGCTTTTTATTTTCTCTAAAGTAAATAGCTGGAAAAATCCCAGCAGCACACACGAGCACCTGCTAAGTCCTTCTAATAGTATATTAACTAATTGTTTATGCCAACATCATTAAAGCATTATCCAAACACCACATCAACCAAGAGAATGCTTCTGTATATAATCAACAGTAATTCTGGTAATGCCAAATTCTCCGGAAAGAGCTGGCACTTACAGTCCAGAGCAGGAAAATGATTTTTGTATATAGATCATTAGGTTTTTGACTGGCTGAGTATAAAAAACCCCAAAAACTCAAAACAAAAAGGCAGCGGGAACCAACTGATCATGTAAGGAAAAAGGGAGCTTAGTCCTCAAACACATAGCAGAAAGTGAACCATGATATCAGAGTGGAGACAGGTGCAGGAGGATAAATGGAAAAATTAAAAGTCTGCTTGGCGTTAACACTAATGCTTTGGTTACCTCATGTTCTTCTTTGAGCACTGTGTCCTTTTACCTAATGTGTGCATGCTGTGCAGTGCAATCAGGTCCCATTACTAGCATAACACAAATGTGAATGAAAATGGAGAAAAAGAAATAATACATAGAGGAGTATAAAGAAAAAAGTGGAGGGAAAAAAATTAAAAGAACAGTGCAGAAAGAAAGAGAAGAAAGCGAAGAAAAAAGCTTGACACTATTTTTTATATCTATGGGGCCCTACAGGTCAACCATGCACACATGTTGACCAGAGTGTGACCTACCTGAATGTTACACCTGTGTATACAGAAAAAACAGAGTACACAAGACTGGTACTGCTAGAAATGTGGCCATGCAGCACTAGTTACTCTGCGCCAGGGAACTGGCCAATGAGAAATACTAAAGAAATTTCAGGTCAAACTGAGTAAAATCCTTATGGGGTAGCATGAAGTCACTGTCTTGAGGTTTAAAGTATTTTATTCCCTTGCAAGTCTGCAAGGATAACTATCAGCAAACTGTAGACTCATCTGAAAAAGAGAAGGACTGTTAAGGGAACTGGATTCCTTTAGATACTCAGTGATCTCAACAACTCCATCAGGAAAAGCCACAGGCTCACTAAACCATTTGGAGGTGAGATGTTGGCATCTCAGACCAGTGCACACCTCTGGATGGTATGAGGTGGTGTTAGTGAGGCTGAAAATAGCTAAGAAAATTGTCAATGTATCTGTTCAGAATAGCACAGAAAGGAAGTTCTCTATGATACCAAAGAGTTTTTTTCCAGATCTTTCTTATTTTCTTTAGTACATTTACTTGTTCCTATGAGAAACTTAGAAGACATTTTGCAGGTATACATGAACTTTTGGGTTTCATAGCACAGTGCAAGGGCAGCTAATGGTACAACATAACAGTGACAAGCTTAGTATATTAATATTGAACACACAGTGGGAATGTCATCCCATCTTATTCCTTATGAGGTAATCATCTGTAAAAAATCAGCTACATCAGACAAAGAAGAAATTCTTTGCTAGCTTGGACAACTATGGGCAAATATGAATCACCTGATCTTGTGGTCTACTATTTCTTAAATATCAGTGTTCTGTCTGCGGAACCTGGGCATGCACCTTTGCCTTAGAGTGGTGTCTTTTCAATGGTCTGCTTCTCTGAGATAGTACATGTGGTAATATTAATTTAAAAAATCACATTGTGCATTCAAGCAACCAATAAAGTAAAAATGTGTTTCTTAATTAGTCAGTTTAGACAAAATTCCCAGTTCTCACACCCAGCTACACAATGCAGTTGCTGCTTAAATTTCAGTTTTTCAAAATAAAAAATTGTATTATAATTACACTGCCAGCATAATTCTTAACTACAATATCAATCACCTCTTGCATGAAGGAGAAGTGTATCATACAGATATGCCTTGCCCTGGAAGAATCCTGTGTTAGTACTGCAGCAATATGCTTTGCTTTCCCATATTACCAATCAAGGCAAGTCCCATAAGGCAGATCAAGGGAGAGTTAGTTACGTAAAGCAGCTTTAGATCTTCCCATTTTAATCCAAATCTGAGTGAAAAATAATGAAGCATATGAGTCTGACCACACCTTATTTAAAGACCAGTGTGGTCACATAGCATATAGCCCTGAATCTTTTATATGGCTTCAAACTCCCTGGTTCTTCTGAAACCACATGATAGCATCTTCTTAAAACTCACACTCACTCCAGAATGATTAACTGTAACCTGCACCTTTATTTGTCAAATTCATGCTGCATAATAGATAGGATAATTGGGCCCCAGTCGTCTAACTTTTATGGAACAAACCTCTGATAACAACAGATTGATTGACAGCTACAGTTGTAGAACACGAAGTCTTTTAGATTGTAATGTTCTAAATGTTAATACTAGAGGTTGAAAAGCAAAATTAAACAATAATAAAGGACATACCTGCAACAAATGCAATGTCAGAAATTTCCCTGTGGTTTCAGTGAGGTCTGATAGCATTGTTCTAAAATAAAACTTGAAGACACTATAAAGTTTCTAGTTTTAGTAACACTCCCCCAGGCTTCCCAGGGATGCCTCATCATTTCCCAGTATCTCAAGAACTACTTTCCAGACACTCACTTAGAAAGTTTTTATCTTTGTTTTTCTTTATGGACTTGTGTTTCATCTTACCTTGTACCCCTGCCCCAGACTAGTCCCATTCAATTACATACACTCTGAAAATTAATAGAAACCCCCATCAGACAAAGCCAGCAATCTGTTCAGTTTTGGCTCTTTGTCAGATTATCTGATCTATTCTGCTTTCAAGTTCTCTTTGAGACAATGTGTCAGAAGAAGCAATCAAAACCATTTTTGTTTACTGTATTCTTTTTAGTAAATGCAACCTTCATTATTTTTCTACAGACAAATGACTAATGAAGTCTAATTTGTGCTATAATTAGAAGCAAGAAAGAAATTAAACATCCACTCTTTCCCTCACAAAACTATGTTAAGAATATCCATTGAGTATATTACATAATCTCAGAATACATAGGTAATTACATAACATGATCTTGTAGCTACTAAGGTTTGCAGATGTAAAGGCCTCTTTGAACAACAAGGCGAAGGTCTGCCATACTGGAAAGCATCCTCTGCTCTGAGAAATATGTTGCCTTTGGTACTTTTACCAGACATGCTAAAGAATTCAAAACTCTCTGTAAGTACATTTTCAAGTATTAGAAAAAAAATGTGAAAAGAAAATCTGCAAATACGGCCACCTTCCATAAATCAAAACTAACCTCACTTATGAGTCCTGGGAATGTATGTGATGTGCATACTTGGGACAGAGGGGCACTACAGCCTGAGAGAATGGAGAGCAAGGGGAACAGCAGTCTGACTGAAACACTAAAACTTTGTAAACCACTCCCACTTCCTGAGCTTAAATGAGATCCAGTCCCTAATTGCAGCATTTACAGATGCTTATTATTAGCACTACATCAGGTAAGTAGTGGAACAGCCACACAATGGAAAATTAAGTTCCCTAAAGCACAGGGAGAATATTTTGCCACTAACACACAGAGCTAATAGCAAAGCTCCAGAAAACCTGAGATAGCTGCAAATCCTAAAAAACATTTTCTATTAAACAGCCTGCCTCTTCCAATGAGATCTAACAGGCAGTCCATCTAAGCTGGCATGAACAAAATCCACTTGAAAAGCAACCTGGTCCAGTGACTGAATAAGTCTGGCCTCCCTGGCCCTTTCTCTTGTGTCTTGTAACCCTGATCCTCTCCTTCCTGCTTTGGGTGACTCCAGCATCCAATGGAGGCAGTGATTTTAAGTCAATGTTACAGTTCAAACTGCCTGTAGACAAGGCTACAAGGAATTTCAGGGGCTGTTTGACAACCTGCCTGATGGTTGGAAAGTCAATCTCACAGAAAACAATGTGCTACCATAAATGTCTATGAGCCTTTGAAGGGCACATAATGCGAAAGGGGAGTGATAGAAAGGGAAGGAAATAATTCCAGGTTGTGCAATTAGGAAGAAAAAGACGAAAAAGGAACACACAGGAGAAATGTCAAGTTGCATTTCTGTTTGGCAACAAAACCAATGGAACAGCCTCCGCAGAGTGATGGTGGAATTTGTGTTGCTGTAGTCATTTATAATTAAACTGGATGTATCACTGGTGAATGTGACATAAAGAACAAACTTGCAGCAAATGCCAAGGGAAGGACTAGATGGCACAGGTGTTTGCCATTTCTTGTGCCTAAAGCATCTTTCACTTCATTCATAACTCCTTTCTAGTCTTTCTACATAACCCTGTTAATCCCACTACCCTGGCAAAATTCCAAATAAGTAATTAGTTTCTGCCTACCTTAAATTTCTTTTAGCGGCTTTGATTTGTTACAGCATTATCACATCTCCTCTTAAGTGAAGTATAATATTGGTCTGTCATGTTTCACTCCAGAAGTAGTTTTTAATACACACAGAAGGGGAACGCGGTGACTGTTTAAAAAGCTCAGCAAACATGAAAATGTATCACAGCAAATGGAGGAGATCACAGCCAATACAAATCTGCTGCAGAAACTAAGCAGAAAATAGCTCTTCAAACTGGAACTAGACCAGAACCCTGGATCTAACATATCTATAATTGTGAAAACTGACAGAAGATCATTACAAACACCAACACTCATGAAATAGACCTATGCTTTATCCCAGAAGGCCAGCAGAAACAGTACCACCTCAAGCGCCAAAAGACCATCTACCAAGCCATCCCTTATGACTTCCTGCAAAAAAAAATGTTTCTTGGTGGTTTTTCTAGAGAACTTTTCTTTAAGCCCTAACTAAGCCTATTTGAAATCTGGTAAGATCACTGCATAAGGCAGTGAGGTTACATGAAGTCAGCTAATTTCCTTTGCAGATAACTCTCCTGTTTCTTTAGCACCTATATCAGTCTTGGAAATATATGAAAAAGTAAAAAGCCCACAGACCACACTTAAAAAGCAACAAACAAACATAAAAATACAAGGTTCTTTTGCTCTCCACTTATTCTGTAAAAACTTGGCAATTTAAGTTCCTAGTTGGCTTGATTTTTTTCCTCCCTTAAAGATGCACCCACTCTAGAAATTACACAACACTGATTACTCTTAAAATGTAAGTATTCTAGAAAAACACATACCAGAAAAAGGATTTTATTCCCTCTGTTCTTTCCAATGAAATAAGCAGTGTGTATACCACATGCAAAAGTAATTACTCAGAAACTACATACTAGGATCTCAAGAGACATGGAAGAAGAACTAGAGACGACAGTATTTCCTGACTTTCATTACAATTATTGCTCATTTTTTGAAGAGGAGCATCGATATTAAAGAAATATGAAAGCACTTTTTTTTAACTGCAAAGCAAAAATAAATAAATAACTGCATTAGTTAAATCCATTCTCACATCTTGAGAGGTTATTTATTTTCTCTGAGGACTGATAAAATCTCCCGATGACATGCTTTCTAATTTTAAAATCACTCTCCCTTCACAGTTCTGAAAAAGCTGATGTCAGGCAGTGAGTGGGTGGGTCTGTTTTAAGTGTGATTCACACATTAGATTCCCTTATCACCTCATGCATATTCAGAAGTGCTATCCATGGGCTGTGGGGTTCATGAGGAGTCCAAGGGACCAGAAAGGAAAATGGTCATTTGGAAAGAGCTAATTAAGATAGGGGAAATAATAAAAGGACAGTTGTCACACTATCTTTTCCTCATGTGTCAGGCATGAAAAGGATGTCCTATTCATGCCCCAGCAGAGTATGTCCCACCTGCAGAGGGGTTCTCCCTGCCCTTAGCCCTGCTTCTTCTCACCATCTCCATAATGCAGAGGTAAATCCAAGTCTGCCATGATCTCCCCTAAAAAGGAGCCATGTTTTCAAAGATTCTTGGGACTGGAACAAAATAACTAGCTCCCAAGCCAAGGTTGATTCGCAGTGGTGTAAGGCTTGTGCTTATGAGGCATCCTGAAATAACACACTACTATGCCAACATGCCATCTCTTCTGTGCAGAGTTTTAAATACTATTTGCTCCTACAGTGTGTCCGATCACGATAGGTTCTCCCCAAAGTAAATAATTCTGGAGAAAAAGAAAAAAACATTCTTGAGATGAGATACAACCAGATGATGATGTCAGCTGCCTAGGTGAAACGCTGTTGTCAAGCCACTAAAATCCTAACTTGGCCTGTTTCTCAGATGATCAGGCCAGCTAGCAGAACTACATCTTTCCTCAGTCTTTTGCTAGAGATAACTGCTTTGTCGCTTCCCCCTCTGACTGTGGCACATTTGCTGGTATGGAAGAGTGTTACAGAATCATGAGATGGCAAGCCTGTGTAGAAAAAAAAAAATTCACCCGTGACGGCTATACAAGAAGATTCTGTATGATGGCTACTGTCCTGAATACAGACATGACCTGAAGCACAATCTGGCTCTCACTGCCTTCATGACTAACGGAACCCACGATGAACAGCCTCATCACAAAGTCTCTGCAAATCCTGCCCTACCCTAAGCAGATGAAAAAGGTTCTGTTGACTGCAATGCACATACCTTGGTTCTCAGAAGGTAGCAAGCACAGCTGAGGTGGGGGTGGTAGGAAGAAGGCTGGGTGGTAGGAAGGGAATGTATATGATGCAGACACACACAACACTGTAATTAAGGGTAATTTCAGAAGCATTTACCTGTGTTTCAGTGTCTGACAACTTTTCACTTGTGAATGCTGCAAACCCTCAGCTCTACAGACTGATCTTGTTTTTATGTTGCTGAAATGGGAGGAGCAGAAAAATGAGTCGTTCTCTGAATTAATTACCTCCTCTGATTTGAGCAACATGCACTGAAATATAGTTTAACTCTTGCTCAGGATCTAAGTGCCTACACTAAAACAGAACTGAAATGGAGCCATGCCTAGTGTCTATATACACAGAGCTATTGTAGAGGCTCTTCTACCTGCAGAGCGTAACCAAAACAAATGCTGCCACGTAGAAAACTCAGTGTTTTTGAAGGACTATGCTGGAATCCTAATTTCACCCAGTATGACCTCTAGATAGCAAAAACATTACCATAAATATGACCTTTGTTCAGTCACCACCCTAAAAGCCACTGCTTAATCTCCATTTCCTTTTGCTGCAAATCTGAGGCTCTCCTTCCCTTTTCTTGAAAAGTACTATAATGGGATTGAAAACCAAACTACAGCTCAGAGGACTCAGGTTATATCTCTAATTCTGTGAGTGGGTCAGTTTTCGGAACATTATATCACTTCTTTCCCTTCCTGTTTGCTTGCTCCCTAAGGCAGTAGCAGCATCTTCCATCTTTGTCAAGTGCTCTGAAAGCTGGGACTCATCAACCTCTGAATAATGAATACTTTGGAGAAGTCCAGAGTTAAAAAGTTGGGAGGAAAATTGCATTTTAAGTCCAACAACCAATACTTGCCTCACTTTTTTATTTACTGATTTTTTAAATTAGCTTAACAATTGTGCTCCAGGTCCTGACCCACGATGTCAGTCTCTGTCATGTCAAGGTATGTAATGCATCAGACTATGTCATATTAGACATGATACTGTATGTCATGAAAACAAAATACTCCATCCTGACTTGGTGGTGGTGATCAGATAAGAAAAAAAGGAAATTTAAGAAGCAAATTATTTTCTCTCATTTAAATTAGCACTACAGTTTATTTTACTCATCATTTTACCTTAAATACGAAAATATTTCCAGAGTTTCTAGCAGAGAATTGCTGAAAGCACCAAACAGAACGACACAAACTGTGGGCAGGTGATAGATTTCATTTTCATAAACACGTCTATCCTAACCTTCAGGTCCTCAGAGAGTTGAGGCCTAGGCACCCCAACAGTATTGTCACCCTCTTCAGAAATCATTCCCATCCTTCTGCTACCTGTAGCAATTATTCCACAAGCCAACTCAACCAGCTCCACCAATGGAGCTATGCTGAACCTTGTGTTGTTCTAGTCTTTCAGATGTGGAAGAGCCGCTGGGGTTGTAATCTATAGCAGAGGAGTCTGAGATCACTAGATTCTTTAACTCCAGTTGACCTCAAATTTGGCACGATTTGATCCCCTACCTACAGAGCTGAAAGACTCATCAGTCACCTATGTTTACTGTTTTAATACAGTCTAAACATCTTTATCCAGTTAATTTTCTTTCTTGCTTTGATCGTGCAAAATGAGGATTTTCTGAGAAGGCCAGTGTGTAGCCAATACAACATAAGAATACCTGCTTCCTGCCACAGTTATATGCAGATCTTGTTCACATATTTATGCTGTTTTCCTTTATATCCTTTTGAATGTGACTTTCCACTCCTTCCATTTTTTCCCCCAGAGCAGCAAGGAGCAGTAGCTGAACTAAATTTCCTGCAGCTCACAAATGCTCTATGTGAAGTAATGACAACTGATAATCCATCTGAGTAGAACTAAGAACAATTAAGACTTCCATTTCAGTATTCAAAGCAGCAAAATCTTTCTATAACAGAGCTAATCTCTCATTCACAATAGAAGTCACCACAATCAGCTGAGGAAACACCAATCAGATTCTGACAAACATCAATTAATTTTGGTTTGTCATGTATCCACCTCTGAGAAACTGCATGACTGTGTCCCATGCTATTATCAGACTAATTGGAAGATCCTTTAGCATTACACTTACATCAGCAAGCCTGACCATGCACTTCCCCCTCGCTCACTGCACAGGGCAGTCTATCCCTTTGGGACACCTGGTTGCCCACGCCCCCACAGCATTGTGTCAATGCCATCCCAGCAGCAAACGGAGCATGACAATGGGCAGAGCAGCACAGAGAGGAAGAATATGCTGGTTAGTGCTTGACAGTGAATTGCAAGGGAGGAGAGTTTACAGTAAATAGGATGCACAATTGAGGATGGGCTCTTTCCTATTGAGATAAATCAAGAAATTTCATAATTTTTTTACACAACTTGAGTTGATATGTGCAAGAGGAGAAAGAAATAGGAAGGGAAGTATCATTAGTTCTTTCTATTTGCTTCCATGGATTGATTTGACCACTGTTGGTGGACAAAATATCACAGCAGCCACTTCTTCTTCACTGAAAAGTATTAACAATTGAAAAAAAAACTCCCTGTCATTAATCCTTCCTGTCAGAGCAAGCCTGATCCTGCAGAGCATACCTGTATCTTAATACAGCTCAGTTGCTGCAGAGATAGGGGATGAGTTCAGTGTAAACATGGACAGCACTTTTTTAGGAGCTTCTGTCAGAGACTAGAAACATAATTGACCCTAACAAACCAAAAGCATTTGATAAAAGTGCCAGATCATCAGGTCTGGGAACCACAAGATCAGCCATACTTGCCCTAAGGCAAAATACATATCTGCTATGCAGACAAAGCTACTCAGCATAACAAAGAGAGGAGGAGCAGGAACTCACACTGTGTTTGCAGGACCTAGGAGCCCTTTTCAGAATGTGCTTCAGGATGAGTGCCTGACATTGGTGCTCCAAAACTCTGTGACAGATCTCATTTCTCTTCATAGCCTGTGATTTCTGCCTTAAAGCTTAGTTACTCAAAATTAGATTGCATTAATAACTTCCACAATGCTTCTGGATCAATCTCAGGTCCAACTTTCACTGTGAGGAAGACTGACAATAACAAACAATAAATGCTGTTCAGTTGTCCCTGATTAACAGTTATTAATCAGTCCCCATGCCAGCACTTTCCCTCCTGCATACTTTTCTCCCATCTTATGGGTATATCTGTATTAAAGCCCCACAAACCTACCAAGTGTCTCCTTACTGGAAACAGGCCACTATCTCCAGGAGGTTCACTGCTCCACTCATTTCTCCAGCCCTAGAGTGCTCTAAAAAAGCAGCTCTTCAAAAAAGGCATCCCTGGTGAAACCCTGGGGACACACAAGCCGTGAACGCAAAGGCAGCAGCTGCCGAGATGGCTGGATGTCGCTGATACTGCAGCGAGCATCATGGCCTCTTGCTGCTCTCTGTTTGGAACTGAAATGACCATTTGTAAATCATTTTTAATTGTCATGTTAAAGAGCACAGAGTGCAGCAATCATAGAGCTGGTGTTGTTGGAGGCCTGACACCACCATCAGACACGGATCAGCAGACAGGATAATAGAAGAAAAAGCTGCAGGGTTACATAAGCAGGTGCAGGCAGGCAAGTGGGAATGTGAGAGAGGAGGGTGAGTGCATGCCCTCTCCCTGCTCCCTTCTGGGGAGCAACTCGTGTGAACTCAATGGCAACATAACCTCTTACATCATGCAGTAACTTGGTCCCTTGCAAAGACACACAGCTCAAAATCTATGGGGGATTTTTCACAATGAAACAACCAGGATACTTAAAATTTTCTCTTTTTAAGCACTGGGAAGTGGCTTCTTCAGGTCCTAATAGTTCATTGCTACCTTGACTAGAAACAATTAAGAGAGGTTCAGTAGGCTCTGACCAGCTAGTCACCTTTTTGGTGTTTTGCCTTTTAACCATCTCCTAAGTGAAATGGTTCCTAGAAAATCTCACACAGCCAGGGATCTTCTTTCCAAAAGGCATGGTTCTCCAGGAAAAGATAACCAGAATCAGAAAGGTTCAGTCACTCTGGAACTGTCCTTTCAGCAAGTCCTACACTAACTTCAGGAAGAACTTTTTATGTTGATCTACAAGCATGGCTTCAGTTGTCTCCCAGTAGCTTGTCTGCTTCTGGGTATTTGTGAAACACCAAACGTAGGTTTGGATCCGGTTTATAAGAACTAAAAATACATAGTAATGGGTGTTCAATGACCTTCATATGCCTCTCACAACTACTACTCGCTATTAAAGACTCTACAGCACTTTAAAACCTGCAACTGAGTTCCAGAGGACAAAACCTTTCAAATTCCTTGTTCACCTCTCTGATCACTAGACTGCTGGGGAGCATAGAAGAGCAAGGGCTGAAATCAAGGATCTACCCTACCTTCACCACAAAGTAGCCAGGCTACTGTACTAAGAAGTCCTCGGTGCATCATCTCAGTAGGTATAATCATTATGCGAAACAGCAGGCAGCTGGAGAGAGGCACAGAAAAGGGTTCTGCTTCACTGAGGATTCTTATTACTGCTTAAATACAGAAGATTGGATTTTCTTTCATTATTGCTTCCCATGAGGCCAGGGGCCTTGCAGATCTAGGATGTTTTGTAATCTGACATAAGGGACACCTGTTCATCTGCAGCACACGGATTCACTTGGCAAACACATTCTGGTTGTATTGTGAGCAGCAGAAAAGCTATGCTTGCAGTCTGAGGGTGGAAGGTAGAAGAGGCTAACTGCTGCCCTTCAGTCTCCAAGATGCTGCTTTGATTGCTGCTACCCTATTTATAGTTTGAAAGAGCTATCCTTGCATTTAGAGGAAGAAGCTGAGAACAGTCATAGCCATGTCCACCTCTTCTACAGTGGCACTTCCAGAATGCCTTGTTTTTTGCTAGCATTATGACAAATGAATTTCCTAATAAATAAATACAGAAAATACATACCAACTTTATACTATAAAAGCAGCAGACAAATATCCCAAAACTTGGTTCATTATGTTTAAGTCCAATGCAATACTGATCAGGTGAGAATCAGGCTTATCTTTTCTGATATTCTTGCCGAAGCTTTCCCAGCCGTAGGGAACAGAGCAGATGCACAGTAACAAACACAGTCAGTTCCCTATGTCTATGCAAGATTTCAGTGGTCCGGTGAAAGGAGTTCCTCTGTATGTCAGGGAACCCCTTTCAGAGGCTTTAAATACTTGGCTTTACCCCTGCCTCTCTAAGTCCTGTGGTTGCCCTCATACTCTCTCATCTAAAAGTAGCAAGAAACTGAAGTGTTGATTTCATTGAAAAAACATTTGGCTGTAGTTTAAGGGTTCAAAAATATTGTTCAGAGTTTGGTTCTTTTCAGTGTCATGGTACTAAGTACTTCCTAACTCCCTACACAGGTAAACTGAAAAGGGATAAAATAATAAGGTCACACTCACCAGAACTGTAAAGAAAATCTGTCCCAGAGGTAGAGCTGACAGAACCCACAGAGAGATAGGTAAGAATGAGCAAGCTTTAAGAAGTGTTGGTTGTCCCCACACAGTTCTGCAGAACATTGACACTGAAGTGTACAGGTAACAAGTTAAGTGTTAGCTTTGTGAATTATTTCACTTTTGATCACATTAACAGGAATATCTAATTGTTTTCAGCTCAAAGAGAACCTGGGGATAACACCACCCTGAAAATATACCAAAACAAGAACACTAGGAAATCTTACACAAATATGTGGAGAACCTTTTCTCTTACTGCCAGTCCCAGTTCTAAAAATCAAGTAAATAGACAGTTCTGACAGACATCCTTTGGCAAATGTAAATTAAGCAGTACTGCACACACCTGTCTATCCCACTACTTCACTAGAGAAGACAACCCTTAAAAATAAATAAAATAGACATGGACAAATTTGTCCATGCCTTATTTGCTCCATGTTACATTCCTAACCAGCATTTTAGCACAAACCTGTCTTCTCTGGTGGCTTCATCTGAGTTGTTGGATTGTAATTCAGTTGTGAAAATGCAGACACTCCCCTCATTCTGCCACCCCACTGACAAAAGTCATAACCATAAATGCACTGGAATAGAGTCCATAACTGGGAAATGCAATGCTAAATACACCTATGTCTGCCCTAGTCTACCAGTGGATGCACTAGGATTATTCAGGCCATCCCATCTTCGACATTTTACTCTATTCAATTCAAGGTCTTACAGCAAAACTAGAGTCTGCAAATACATTCATCAGGCCACTGACCAATTCAATCAATTTGTCTGTCTTCCCTCCTCTCTGAACCACAATTCTTTTGACATGAACTGCCTCTAAAGCCACTAACAATCTCTATCCATTCAACCAGTTCCCTCTGGAATTGCTGAGGAAGTTTCCTTCTACTGGTGCTGTTCTTCCATGGAGAGGCAATGTTTCACCAAGAAGCATGGTATGAAAGCTATGTGAATAGTTTTGCTTTCAAGCACATTCAGTTTTCTGACTGATGCTCTAAGGTGAAGATAAATACATAGAGTAAAATGCAAAAGAGAGGAGCAAAAAACAATCCCCCCAAAAGGAGTAACTACACAAGACAGAACAAAGAGAGTCTCAAGATACTCTTCAAATCACAGTTTTTTAAAAACTTAGAAAATCTGTTTCTTGGATACCTTGATTTTATGTAGGAACTTGGGGGTTGGAGGTAGAATTTATGCTTCAGGGGAAAACAGAATGTTACCCCTCCCATCCACAGTTTTCTTCAGTTCATTAAATGAATTTGGCGAAGGTAATTTTGTAATTAAAAAGCTTATCATAGCTTTCTCTAATGAGCTAAGCAAACAGACAGTAATTCAGTGACAATATTTACACAGTGCACACTGGGGGACGTTTGTTTATAAAACTAAATAATAGAAGAAAATGGGAGGAGGAAAGAAGGGAAAGCAAGCAAAGAAGATGAGGTCAATTTTAGATCCAAGTTCATCCCAGGACATTGGTCCTCTGGTGACTTGTTCCTGTTCCCATCACATCATAGCAGCAAAAAGAAGAAAAGACTGTAAGCGACCTATGCTACCCCCCTATGTAAAGTGGGCTTTTCACAGGCTGAATTTACTATGCTCTCATCTCCAGCTGGGACCATAGCCAATTCTCTATTCAGGATTTCATGGAACAGCTTTATACTCATGCAAGACTAAGAATTCCCTTTCCAAGGATACATTTTCTCCCTCTAGGGTGCCAGAGACTTCACACACACCGAGGGAAGGGAAGACAAACTCTTGAGAACTGGAGGTAAAACTTGACTTCAAAAAGCTCTTCTGTTACATTTGGACTGAAACTCAGAACTCAAACTATTCCTTTTATACCTTCAGAAAACAAGAAAACACCACAAAGCTTCTGCCTCAAGCAAAGCTTTGTGCATTGCAGGATTAAAAAAAGCAACAGAGGAAATCCAGCAGTTCCGTGGAGATTTTTCCCCTTTTGGTCTGTTCTGTTGCACAGAGGTACATCACTCCCATCCCAGGGGAAGCTTTCTAGAGCAGGAAGGAGGAAGTCCCTTCTCCCCTGCTTCCCTTATCCTTTAGAGTTTGTTCTCCTGTCATCTCTCCCCACTCTAACTATGTACAAAACCTCTGGCAGTTTAAGAGTGGGAGGGAAGTGAGCTCTGGAAAAGTCATTCTCAGTTTTCTGACTTTTGCACGCTTGCAAATCTGTTCCCTCTATTCTTGAAAAGAGAACTGACTTAGATACTGTAGCAACAGGCAAGTGCAAGTCAAGAGAAAAAGATGAGTCCTAAAAAGGGTGAGCAGAAGATCAGATAGATATGAGGCAGCAGAGAGACAGGAAAATGCTGCTAAGAAAAAGGTTAATGGTGGGAGTGAACTGACAAAGTTTAAAAGACCAGAAGAGAAAACAAAATGGGAACTTCAGTGGACAGAGAAAAAGAACTGGTGGATCTAAAGAATTGTCACATCTCAACTCAGAAATAGCTGCATTCCAATGCCTAGTGCACACTTTCAAACCCTTCTTTACAGCTATAATGTAGAGCATGACATTCATATTAACAAAGAAGAAAATAATTCAGGACATTTGTCTCTAAAATTTCCAGATGAATTCCCTGATAAAGGACAGGGTAAAGTCATCCCTATGAACCATCAGAGGTCAGCATATCATTGTATCTTGTGGATATATGAGGGCAGAAAACAGAGACCTCCTTTTTTCCTTAAGATTTAGTCTATAGTAAGACAACCTACCTCCGTTTCTGAACTGAGTCCAACAGGAACCTCTAGTACAGCACACGTCCCACCACCTCTTGAGACTCTGACACCAAAAGGCACTTTTAGATTTAAAAAAAAAAAAAAGACCACACCACTCTTTTCTGAATAGCTTCTTAAACTTTAACATCAACCCAATTTACTAGGTTAATAACTGATTGCTGCAGTGTAAAAAGATATCTGCAACTTGCATGGAGTTGCATGGAGATAAACCAAACTGCTCTCATACTAAACATACCTGATGCTTCCTTACAGCAAAAAAGGAAGCTCCCCATTTCTGCTTTCCTCAGAGGTATCCTTTACACATCCCACTTCTTCTCAATACATGAAAGCCAGGATACTGCATAAGAGCATTCTGAGACCACAGGGCAGGCTCTGAAATTCCAAAAGAACTGAGCTCCTGGCTGCAGGAGCTAGACATAGCTTACGTGTATGCCTGAGAGTACACTCTCATGATGGTGTCTTGGACCAGAGGATAAAATCTCTAAAATGGCTTGCAGATACACAGGTCAAAGCAAGACAGACAAAATCATAACAAAGCTGAGTACCTTTAACAATCCTTAATCCCTTCACCTGGAAAGGAGACTCCTGTTGCTTCTCTGATACCACACCTTGCTGGCTGTCCCTGAATGTTCTCTGACAGGAGGGCATGATTGCACAATCATTAATACTAAATATCCACACAGTCTAACAGTCCTAATTTGATACAGATCAGGCATAAACCCACAGCTGCACCTCTGTTAAATTAGCCAGGGAATATTATAGAGCATTTAAGGTTTTTGTCATACCAGTTGGGGTTCAATACACCTCCCCCAGCATATAATCAGAGGTGCAAAAAACAGACAGTCCAAGATCCAGCACAGTCTATGAGTACACACCAAACTCCTTTGGATAAATCTGAGAAAGCAGAATAAATGTATTGATGTCACATGGCCCAGCTTTTCTGTTTTCATCTGAGATGTCTTAAAGCTGTGTCATTGAAACGTGGTCATTATGCATGGCAGGAAGAATCTCTTTCACTACAGAGACAGAACCTATGGTAAGTCCAGATCTTGGCATAACTCAAAGTCAAATGTGTCTAGGAATTGCTGATAATTAAGACTTACAAATAACAGTACCACAGACACAGTTCTGCAAACTACCAAGCACCCCATGGGTTAAAGGAATTCAAAGTATTAATAACACTTACTAATTGGTTACCAATGAACTTAATAATTGGTTCCCATATTTCTCCAAAATCCCCTTTTCAATGATATTTTCCAGCATAAAAAATATTTTCCTCTTCTTCATCCTTTGTTTTTTCTCATCCTTATAACTTTTCCCTTAACTGTTTTTGAAGCCATCAGCAATCCCTTCAGGACATCAAAGTTAGACAGTGATGATTTTCTGGCAAGAAAACAGACGAGAGCTCAAGAACTTGCCTAGGTCAGACCTTACAGCAGAGCTGTGCCATTTCATTAGCTGTAACAGTAACATGAAAATCCCAGTGGCTCTGGAGTAATAAATATGTAATAAATGCTACCTTTATACATAACAGAAAAACCCTGCAAGTTATAGTGCTGGGGAATAATTCTGCTTTGCACTTAGGCAAACTAACTAAACGGAGTCTGGCAGTGCTTTTCCCCCTCTTACTTCTGTAACCTAATATCCTCAGCAAAACAGCAACTACATCTCTTTTTTTGTGAACTTCTTCTGGTTGTGGTTTTTGGGGGGTTTTGTTTGTTTGTTTTGTTTGGGGTTTTTTGGTAATGATGAATTGGTAATTGACTTGCTTACGGGAGACTGGGTGTACCTGCCTATATGGCTGCTCCCACAAGACAGAATCAGGGCTGCTCTAGCATTGCTCATATGCTTACACTAAGATGACTGAGCTGAGGGTCTCTTTCAACTCAGGTAGAGATAGTCTTTGGGTTTTGGAAGAACAGGACCAGATTTAACGTTCAATGCCATTATTCTGTATTGAAGGGACATTTTTTCTGTTAGGATAGCAACTGTTGGGAACTCACTCTGCATTTCTTTTGACCTGAAAGTAATTGCACCTGAGGCAACACTACATAGAGAAAATTAATAGATAATGACTTAAACATCTGAGGGGCCAGCTGAAGAGAAAGCACACTAGACGAGCTATTGAGAATAGCAGGACTGAAAAATGATCCACACGTCTCCCACTTTACTGGCAACTCAGGGTGGTTTTTGTTTTTTTTTTTAAACCGTGGGAAGTGAGGTTGTCGTGATGAGGCAAGAATGAGGTGGCTGTGAGATTTCTCCAAGGAGCCTTTAACTACTCTCTGGGTATTTTAGCGCCTGCACATGTGAAACAATTGAGTATTAGCTTAGCTCTCTTTCTCCAGTTAAAAGCATTAAATTGCAGATGCCAAGTGTTTTCCTCCCCTTATTCTCTTTCAAATTCCTGAAAGCTAAAGTAATTTTGTCATGACTCACATTATAAAAAGAACAAGTGATGTGACTGCTCCCACTTATCATGCACATGTACATAACAAATATTCTCTGTCCGCTCTACCTTGACTTGCTGGTGCCTGCAGTCCTATCATCACAGCCATCTGTTTAAGCATTAATGCCAAGCTCTGCTCCATGAAGCAATTTCTTCTTCATTTTTCCTCATTTTTTCTCTCTTTCTTCCCCCACCCAACTCCCCCTCCCTGGGGTTGGAAATCTCCCCCCACCACATTATTATCATTTCTATTAAATTAACTGGAATTTGTACAGGGCAATAAACAGAAGAATTAGGCTATAGCATGAGTGAAAATCCTAGATGTTGACAGAAAATAACCATTCTCGAATCACAGAGACTGGACGCAAATAACAATACCAGAGAGAATTTGAAAACAGGCATCCCTCAAGACTCTATCCACAATCTCTTATCTTCCAAAATGTATATGGTCAATCTTACTAGAGTTAGTAATGATTACCATTCATTTAGTGACATGATCTAATCATTGTTATACCTTTTTATTCAGCAAATTTGTTACTGATGGAAACATGATTAACTTTCTAAATTAAAAGTGCACCCTGAGAAAACTGGTGAGGCTTTATATTAAGTTCCCAAGTCTTCTCAACTAAGAGATTAGTAGGATTTTCTCTGTATTCATTATAATGTCAGTTTCTGGAATATAGGCTTTGCTTTTGGAAAATGATCCCACCTCAGATCCTTTCAGCTCTCAGCTCACAATGTTACCACTGCTGCAGTTAAAAAGACATCCAAAGTACAATCTGAACTAAAAACAATTTTTTGAAGTCACATGAAACACTAGGGCTTTAATTTTCACTTGAGTTTACCTTTCAACAATTGCAAAAAAAAGAATGGAGTTTAACCATGAAGAACAGGTGTCATATTAAGGATAAATAACAGATTAAATTTCCAAATTCAATAAAACATTAAAAATATTTACAAGGTGGGAAAAAGTTTTCCAGTAAAACCCTTACAAATACAGAATTTTTGCAACTACCTCTGTAACTTCTGCTCCTTTTGGACCATGAACAAAACCTTTACATATATATGGAACAGATGAAACTATAAAGCACTGGAGAAGATTTTGGTGACAAATGTTTTAAGTGATACTGGTTTATCTGCAGTAAGGATGAGCCTCCAATCTTCTGAATCATTGTTACTAAAATCAGATTCAAGGACCTTTGGATCTGTTCCCATTTTCAATGTATAAGCCAAAAGAAAACACTGCCGAAGGCTTGTGCACACCTGTGCATTTTTCATAACCAAATCTCAAACCTCAGCCTTTCCAGTCTTTCTGAGGGATGGGTAATGGGTTAAAAACCTGCAATGCCATTTCATAGCTTGACTCTTTTCTTGGAACAAACACCTAGATGGAGTCAGAGGGTTCCTCACTACTATAAAGACATGATGCACATGTGAAAAGACACACTGCTCTGCCTTAACACCCACTCCTTCTTACGGCCAACATAAGTTGCACAGTCTCTGCAGAAGGCAGCATTTCTAACTCACTTTTACAAAGCCTTTTGTCATCAGTACTGTGTATAAAATACTAAGTAATAATGGTTATGTTTAGATTAACAATTCACTGAGAATAAAAATCCAAGCAATTTTGGCCCTTCTTTATTCTTCATGGACTGAACCATATTTCTGTGAATGGATTTGTTATCCAGAAACATCCGCCAAATAGTTCATTTGAGCACATTTCCGCCTCCAGAACACTCGTGAGCTGCTCACTTCAGTTATCTGCTATTCACAGTGCACGAGTGGTAGCACAATATTGTTTCCAGTTCCTGACTAGAGGAAAAAAACTTTTCAAGTGGGGGAGTGATAAGCAGCAAATGCTAAATCACTGTTCATAAATAGCTTTCTGAGATAGATGACTGCATGAGTACATGCTCATGTTAAAGTCTATGAAACCTACAAAATAGAGAGATGTTTTTACAAATCCCCACAAGAGAGGAGTAATCTGACCCCACATATAACTGTTGTCACACTCAGTGCTTCATTTTTAAAATGGCTTTTTGTATTAAGCAGCAATTTGATAACCATGTGTTAAGATTTTTAAACTTTGGAGCAGTGATACTATACAGAAGAATTCATTGCTGTTTTTCGAATGGGAAGAACAGACACATCCAGAGAAGCTCAGTAATTTTTAAGCAGATTCTGCACCTTCACTACTGGAAATCATCACGACTTCCTTTTCCCATTCAATCATCATGACTTCCTTTTCCCATTTTGCGTGCTGTATACATATGTGAGTAATTTAATCTTCCTCCCAAAGCTGTGACGCTAAAAATCTACCCACATTTTCCCACTACCTGATAAATAATCACTGCAAAGTTCTCTTTGATTACAGTGTGAAGCACAGTAATAACCATGAAGAGAGATGGCCAAAAATTTGTTGGCGTCAACCTCAATAGCTGAAAGCTGGTTACGCTATTTCTATGCCAGAAGAAGGAGAGGTGCTATACTATATAATTTAGTGAGTGGATAACAGCATTCTGCTGCCATGGTTGAGTTGTAGTGTGTGATGCTTGCACAGTGACATCTGGATGGCCGATTGATGGAGAGATTTTGCAACACTGAGTTCGACAGTGTGGCTGTGCCATGATTTTGCCATAGGTGACTTAATTTTTTTAAGGTGAGGAGTAGAAAGAAGCTGTTTGGGCTGACAGAAGTCAGAAATAAGATAGATATAATAAGTATCACTCTAGCCACCTATAGTAACAACATCTGTTCCTTCTGAGTCCTCTTTTTGTTTTTGTTTTGAACTTAGTAATAAATACAAAAAGGCTAATGCTGTAACTAATGTCAGAAAAAATCAGCCAAAAATCAAGACAACGAAAGGCAACAAACTTCCTACATCCCTATGAGCCTAGCTATCCTAACCCCTTGGCACTTCAAAATCCTCCCTCGTTTGCCAATACAGTGCTCATCCCCTCCTTCTTTTTTAAAATACTTTTTATAGTTAAGGGCTGCCTGTAAGCACCAGGGCTGATGGGGACTTCGATTCAATGCTCACTTCAAAGGGATCGTGCTAGGTACTTACACACGAATTACATGTCTTTGCTTTTCTTCCTGCATTCAGTGTGCCCAGATGAATAATCAAGGCAGCTTTTATAGAGACACAAGAAATGCCGATCACAGTTTGTCTCTGAGTCAGTTGACATTTTTATTTTATATATAAAGCAAATTAGGGTGGAAGACACAGACAGAGCAAGAGATGAGGCTGTGTGACAACCCCTTCAGATCTCATTTAGTCTGTTACAGAGAACTTAGTCTTTACAATCCTGCATGCTAATAAGGAGCACATATCACTCCTCTGAGAAATTAATAAATCTTGAGACAGCTTAAAGGAAAGACAAAAAAAAATCACTGTCTTTAGTGTGCATATCTGAGCCTCTGTATGTGTGATGGCATTAGGGTGAGGGAGGTGAAGGACTTTCAACATTGCTGAGGGGAGGGATGTAGGAGGGTGGGTGTTGGATTTTTCCACAGGTTAAGAGTCATTCCAATATCTATTAAAAGTAACTCAGTAATTGCATTGGATACAAACAATGAGAGTGAATAACCAGTTTCTTTTATAACCACTCTGTCACAGTGCTTTCAAAGCTCTGTTTTCCTTGTGATGGTCCCCATGACACTATCACTGTGCTTGGGATGTGACCTGCAGCATCCACATATACTCCAATCCCACAGGAAGGCTAGAAATCTTCTCTTTCATCAATTCAGAGTTTTGCCAAGATTCAAATACCCAGCTAAAAAGAATTAGGCACAAAGGTCTAATGGAAGAATCTCCAGGAGAATCACAGTTTACAAATTTCATAATAAAGTGGACAATTATTTCAGTGAAATGCAGTGTGATCTTTCACAGCAACAACAGCAAAGAAGCATTAGATATTGCTGGGCTTACACACCATGCCATATTTTGTCCTCAAATTCCTACCTATGCAGGGGTAATAAATTGGATTGGTGGAAGATGGCTTGCATGTTCCCAAAATTGGAACTGGATCATCATCTTCCATGTAAACTCCAGACACCATGTATGCTCTTCTTCATAATTACCATCTCCTATGACTCTGTTCAGCCTAATAGATACAGAGACTCAGAGTAAAACCAAACAAGACTTGATGGGACAGAAGTCCTTGATTAGGATGTTGGACAAAAATAAAAAAGAAAAAAGAAAAAAAAAAGAAATATGAAGAGGCTAATTGTGATATAGAGCTGTTCATTGAAGAGGCCTGCTGGAGATACTCTTGTAAGTTTAAAGAAAAATATTGCTATTATAAATCAAATTGTTTCAGTTGAGATTAAAGCTATTTTTTAAGTGTTGGACTAGCATATGTCGATGTTCTTGCTGTTCAACCTGCTTTTGAGCTAGTAAAGGTAAACCTAGTGTTTCGAGAACTGTGACATCTGTCTTTCCAATTTCTAAAGTTCCATGTTTAGTATTTATGGCAGGTCTTTCTACTGATCCACACAGCAATTACTGAGCAGAAAAGATCCAGATGAGACAAAACCTTGAATAGGCAGTAGCTGAGCTGTGCGTGGGAGATTCCATCCTCAGCATGTGCTTCAGAAGACATCAAGCTCCAAACCTCAGATACTCCCAAACCTCAGATACTTCACCTCACAGGGAAGTGAATGGAAAGAAGTGTGGGCAATCTACTTGTCAACTTGGAGAAGATACAAACTAAACTCCTTTTCAGATTTCATCTTTTTGGACAGGAGTCTCACAGGTGCTTGAAAAGCCTGACAAGAAAAACAAACAAACAAACAAACAAAAAAACCCAACAAAACCCAGAAATTTCACAGGTGGGAGAACTGAAGCGCAACATATCAACAGCAGAGGCTGGAAAAGAATGCGGAAAAA
Source organism: Sclerurus mexicanus (assembly GCA_013396755.1). Taxonomy (NCBI): domain Eukaryota; kingdom Metazoa; phylum Chordata; class Aves; order Passeriformes; family Furnariidae; genus Sclerurus; species Sclerurus mexicanus. The sequence goes on from VWZF01003291.1 coordinate 779,482, forward strand.
TCAGCCATTACCTTTCATCCATTCCTTGACATAATTGCAGTATTATCTCTTATCTCCAGATTCATTTGCTATCTCTATCAGAGTCACTTTCTACCCAGCCTTACAGTGAAGCTAAAGCCTTCTTTTCTACCACAGTGTTTCAATAAACACCTAGGTAGGTCCTGATGGAGAGAACACCATGCACAGACAGGGAGAATGAGGATCCTGGGAGATACTGCCAAACAACCTGAGTTTCACACTTTTTGGCTGATCCCAGTTGAGGGATGCTCTGTCAGAATAATGATATTTATTATTTTTTAGAGAAAGGGACTGTTTCTTACTAATCAACCTGTGCCAGACTCAAGTTTCATCAACACAATAGCTACCTGCAGGCTAACTTGCAATTTAGTACATGATTACCTATTGCCAGCAAATCCTCAATCTTTACAGTCCAGGCAGTCAGTGCTGAAAAATGTTTAAAAAATCACTTACTGTATTTAGTGAAGGAGGAAGGGAACCAGGAGAAGGAAGTGGGAGAAGAAAAGTGCAATATATTGAAGAGGAATAAAATCGAAGGTAAAAAAGGGAAGAAATAAAGAAGTAAAAAAGGGAGACAAGAAGTAACAGCAAGAAGAAGCTGGAACAGGAGTGAAGAAATGGAAGAACGGCAACTGCAAAATGAGAGAAGTTTTAAAAATCTGAAAAGTAAACTTCATGTTTTTTTCTCCTAAAGTGAACTTCTAGTGGAACAGGGCTGCAGCAAAATTCACTTACAATCCTTCCCTCTCCCTGCTAAAACTAGCTCAAGATTTCTCAGCCAAACTGCCAAAATTGAAATTTTAAAGACAGAATAAAGGAGACTGGGAATGGTGTCAGCATAAGAGCTTGAGCACACCACCCTTGTCCCTTCCTACTCTATATGGGCATTGGAGTGACAATTTCCCTGGTGGAAAAGTAGGTGCCCATTGAGAAGGCCACCAGCCCTCACAATCCAGCCTCCTGCTTTGGAGCTGCAGCCAAAGTCAGGCTGCTGGTCAGCCACAAAACGTTCAGCGGTAGAAACCTGCAGTCCAGGTAGTGTATGGCACCTCAGCATCCAATTCCTCTCCTTTCTAGTATAGGCAGGTGTCAGAGGGGTTACTCTGTGTTACCACTCTCAGTGGGCTACCTGCCTCCTTGAACTGTCCTGGCTGTTTCTACCACAGTCTGAAGAAATTATTACAAGATGCATAACACTGGAACTGTGAACTGCTCTTTCATTTCTGTCTTCTCTCTGCCTCATTTTGCCTCACAGCTTCACCTCCCAAATGATCAAGTTATTTCCGTTTGTTTTTTCACCCGCTTTCCCTTTATACTTGCTTTGTGTCCTTCATCTGCAATTAAAACTCTATTACTTGATCATCTAAAAATATTCCTATTTTTTATAATTTTTCTATGTGCCATTTTCTGCAGTCTCAATATTCTGAAAGGGAAATTGCTTTTGCTCATACAGAACATGAATTCCTTGTTCAGGAAGGAGAGCTCATGTTTTCCTTTCTCCCTAGTAATCCACTCTTATTATGGGATCCCTTTACTGCCCTGCAGGTAAGTTACCCTTAGGTTCTCATTTTTTTATACTGAGCACTAACTTTCAACTGAACACACACCCTATTGTCTTAACCTACCTTATTATTTCCCCCATTTTAGGTTCCTTATTATATTTACATCCTGAGAAAGGATGCAGTGTCAGGGATATGTCACAGAGCCATGGAATCAAATTTCAGATGTGTTTTAAAGGCACATCACAAGTCCACTACTCTCCCACATGCAGTCATTGGTTTATCCCCCAGTGTAACTTGAGGCATTTCTAATGTGCCTTGTTTTTTACTATCTAGGTATTGGTATTGCACTGTGTGACAATAAATTTTAAAAGTACTTAGAGCTTACTCAACCTTTGTAGGAGGATCACCATCAAACATGGAGACTGGGATCCAAACCATGCCTGCTGTAACACTAAAGGGATCAAATTAGCCATGTCTGTACATACAAGAGATACCACATTTTGATGTTCAGCTCACCATCAAGATATGAGATCACAATTAAATCACAATTCCAGCCTGTCACTGTCAAAAGTGTGGTTGTTAGTAATGAATAAACCACAATTCTGGCATCACTTGACTGAATCAGCTAAAAGGCAAATATATTTGTTATGTGGGTTCACCCTTTTGGAATCATAAAAATTCATATAAAACCATATAAAAATTCAGATGTTTAGGACAAATGTGTCTTAACATTCACTATTAACAGTTGTGAAACAGGATGCATAATTTTTCCTCCTTCTTTGAGAAATCAAGAGATGACCCCTAGTGACATAAATGCTTTGAAACTCTGGTCATGCAAATCTGCATCAATAATGATAAAACATGAAAGCTAAACCAAATCATGACTATCTTACTCTGCAGATAGGGTTGGTACTGGCTCCTGGAGATTTATTCATCCTCAGACTTGTGGTAAATGTAGTGACAAGAGGTATTTAAAATTTGTTTAATTGCAAAAGTCATGGCTGCTTGTTGGTATATGTTTGGATTGGGGGTTTTTGGGTGTTTTTTGTTTTGGGTTTGTTTTTTTTTTCTTGTGTGTTTTTGGGGGGGGGAGTTGGGTATTGGGGGTTTCTTGGGGGGTGCAGGGTTGGGGAAGAGAATTGGGTTGGGAAAGTCATGATCCCATTCAAGTCTCCAAAAAGTGCATGTGTGTCATGGGAGCTGAAGCAGAATTTTCATAAGCTGTTGGGAGTAACTCAGACCCTATGACACACAGCTAAGCACAACAGCCTTTGTCAAGTTAGGATCAAGGTAACATTCATGCCTGCAAGATATTTCAAAATTCTCAGCAAACTTGATCAGGGCCCTTCTCTGTTATGGGAAACTGGATCCCAAGGTAATGAAGTAGACTCAAAAAATGTAAGGTACCTTCTAGTTCCATACAAGATGCAGTAAGAACCCTCATTTATTTTTGAGATCTCAGCATTTCTAGTCTCAGGACTGTGTGCATCAGAAGAAAAAACCCAAAAACTGAAACACAGAACCACTGAAAATAAAATTGCATGTAATTAAGGAATACCAGTTTTGGAATTTTTTGGTGATTTTTTTTTGGGGTGGGGGTCAAAGTGTATTTAAGTTATAATTTTCTCCTAGCCAGATCCTATATTAATATATCTTCAAGAAAATACTTGCTCCATTGACTTGCATATTTTCAGTTTTATGGACTCTGAGGTGAATGAACATGAGTTAAAGAGGTGGACTGATAGTTCACATGATTATTTTTCTCTTCACTACATTATCAATTTAAAAGTGCCTTTGCATGAATGATTTAAGTGGTTAAGTATTCTATGGGCTATTTGCTTTACACTGAATCAGAATACAGACATTTCATTCTTTTGTATTTTCTTTTGTTAAGCTAATGAGTTAAACATATCCCAGAAGCACAGTGCCACATTAGTGTCACTGACTGCAAAGGTGAGGCTGTGTCTGTATTTTGGCAGCTTGTTAAGTAAGAGTACTGGGCAGAGACGCTGCCTTTGTGTCTCTCTCCTGTCAGTTGTTTGGTTTACAGGTTGGAGTAAAAGAATTTTTCTGGATGGGAAGATGTTGAGAGTTTTTTCTAATTTTTTTGGCACTAAATGTTTCTTTTTAGTTTAATTTGCTGGTTATAAAATGCTCCTATTTCATTTGTATGCCAGTTTGGGGGGCTGTACAAGATTCAGCTTCATTATCTTGTTTTATCAAGCATGTAATAAATAAGCACAACTAATTTGAAGCTTTCTATTTGTTCACATTGTTTATTTCTGTATCTGTACCCTCACAGTTTTTCTCACTCTTTTCCCCCGTTTGCTATACTCTTATTGCTGTTTTCTTATATTCGATGGGAAGCTCCTCTGGGTGTAAGTCATGTTGTCATATACATTGATACTACATGGACTGCTACACTGGGACCTTGATGCTGAAAGAGGTATTTGGGAGTGATCAAAAATAGACCTGATAAGCAAGTAGTAAATTGATCTTTTTTTCATATTTCTCCTATTTTCTCTGTATTGGTATGCATCTGAGCACAAGTCACTTAGATGTGGTTCAAAGAGCAACTGGAATGTTGCATATGGATACCTGAGGGTTCCATTGGATCCAAGAGTCTCTATAAAGGTAAGTTTTTCTCTCATCTGCTCACTAACAATTATGGCATTGGGAGAAGAAAAATACAAAATAATTTTCTGGGCAATTTATTATATCTATCTATATCTGTGGTAATGCCTGAATATCTAGTAGCTGCCTTCCAGGAGAGCACAAGTGCAAGAAAGCCATCTATGTTGGGACAAAGAAGAAAAAATAAAAATTCAGATTCAACTTATAAACTTCCAACACATTTAAAATAATTTTCTGTTTCTTTCCTTGACCTCTAGCTTAGTCAGACCTCAGCCTACTGTAGAGAACTTTATAACTTCAACCACAGATGGTTTTTTTGCAATTGTTCCAAAGATAGCAGATAGCTCAATAAGGTACATCCAGGAGTCAAGAAAGACAAAACCAAATCATATTCACAAGAAGCATATAAAAATAATCCAAACTTTCTTCCAGAAGTAAATAGGAGACAAAGATATGGATGCTAGTGTCAAATGATGTGCAAAACCTAGAGAGATTATGCAGAAGAGTACATTCATGTGTATTTCCTAGTGCAATTTCATACTTGAAGCAAGTCAGTCAGTCTGTCTGCTCAAAGGAGATTCAGGGCTCAAGGTCATGGGTGAAATTGTTCTCCTTCCACTGAAACTTCTGTTTACAATGAGCCCTGGCAGCATTTCTCCCTGAATTAATTTCAGGAAGCAAAAAGTTCCAACTCCATCAATTTCTTTCTATATTTTTAACCCCTCCAGTTGAAACTCATCATTATTTTAAAGCACCAAGGCAGGCTGAAAGGTTCACCCTAGTGACCACCTAGCAAGGCTGGCAGAGTGGAGACCTCACTGAGAAACAGCAGCAGCAAGTCAAGCAGGACATTCCAGAGAGGGCTCACCTTAGTCACATTACAGTTTTCCCATGACCTTCAAGATGCCATTTCCTTTCCCTCAAAGAGACTTAAGCAGCCTCTTTGCTATTAAGATGTTCCTTCATTTGTCAACAGAAAGCTGCTAAATTGCTACCCTGAGCAAATTTACATAGAAATTACCAATGATACTGTGCAAACAGGAGGATGACGGCAGAGACACCCAGCAGAAACAGTCCAGGACACACAGCCTACAAACAGAGTCAGTGCTCAGACAAAGATATGGAGGAAAATGTTACAGGCAAAATGCACTGGACTCGCAGAACTGTTAACATGTGTGCATTCAGCACTGTGAGACATGTTAGGGCTCTGAGTATACTAGTTCCTCCAAAACTTTTCCATAGAGGAAAGATGTTGCTAGCACTTTCATCCTACTTGCCATGTATTTCCAAGCTGTCGTTGCATCTTTCCAAGTTGCCATGCAGCTGAATCTTTTGGTGAAGCCTGGAGATGAGAGGGCAAATTGCTGTGCCATTCTGATAAAGGATGCCTGGCTTTTCAGCCTAGCACTCTGAACTTCATCCTCCTGTGTCTGACAGAGAAGTCTTTCTGGCACCCTCAAAGCTCCTCCTTGATGACAGCAATCTCTCCTAGTCTCACTCCTCAGACCCTCTATGTACTCTCAGTCTTCCCAGAGCCCTTTACCTTTCCCCACCCAGGAAAAGCAGGCACCTGATTTGCTCAAAACTGCCATTTTCTCATATTTTTTATTTCCTTTCTAGGTTTCTTGATCTGATCCCAATGGGCTTTTATTTATAGAATTGTAGACCTATGAAGTCTGTACTCAATCCTTTTGTGGTAGTATCCTGCCTCCAAAGCCCTGTATGAGGGCTCAGAAAATCATTGATGAAATACAAATTTGCCATGTTTACTCCTTGACCAGGAGCATGCCTGAGAACATAAAGCATTTCTTTCAATAGCAGCATTTTTCCAGAGCTGCCCTTCAATGGAGCAATTCTTCTACAGCAATCAACAGCCTCAGCACAAGGTCTTAGCTCCACAAATTATTTTGTTTTTAAAAAAAGAAACGCGGACTTAAAAGCAATCATGTCAGAGGAACACTAACAATATTGGATCCTGTCTACACAGAGGGACACTCCAGGAGTCAAATGAAGTAGTGGGTGTTAATGGATACCAAGACGAAAGTCTACATTTCTTCAAATGCCACACTGCAGCAGACAGATCAGTTAAGGGCAAATAAAGAGGAATCCAGCAGCAAAAATCTGTCTGGAAAATGTTTTCCCCTATGTAGGTATGTACATAAATGGAGGTACATTTGTGTGAGTGCGCACACAAGAGAAAAAAAAAAAACAGGGATTCAACAGGGCATACAGTATCGAATGCTTACTATGTGATCTTGACATGAAATGACTGCACAGAGTAGAAGAAAAATCCCATTTCAAATGATGATCAAAGCTATCATAGAGGAATGAGTAGCTTCCACTTCTTAAAGAAAACAGGCAGATAATATTTATTCCAGAATATAGACAAAACTCTGCCTTCTGTCAAGGGGAAAGGAATAAATTGTTTTCCTATAATGGTGTTTTCTTTTCAATCAATTTCCCTTCAAGCTTGATTTAAGAGGAGGCCATGTCAGAACCTCAGGCATATGGAAGAAACCCAAGATACTCCCCCATCAAAGGTGAAAATGATGATGCAGTCAGTTCCATCTGAACACCGGTTCTACACACAGGTACAGTCATGCACTCCTCTCCTGACTCCTCTTCAAATAAAAGGTTTGCAGCAACAATGCAACAAAGGGCCAGCAACAATGAGGAAGTAAGAGTTGAGGGCACGTGGAACAACAGCAATGGGTATATGCTGGAGTGCATATTGCTTTAGTTCGGGATAGAAGTACTAGAGAAACTGTTGCTACAGGTCATTTTGCTACATACACAGGCATATGCTGTATATGTTACAGATTTATTTTTTTTTAGTGAGACCTTTGTAGATATTACCTTATTATTAATATGCATGCATATAGGAAAGAAGAATAGTTACATTTGGTGAAATCCCTGACTTCTAAGAAAAGCTATAAGGGGACAGAATGAAGAATGAGACTGCTCCCGTGGAGTTGCATGCACTTAGGTACTTGCAGAGCTAGGTCATCAGGGAACACTTTAGATTCGAAAATACTGTCTTGTTAGAAATTGTGTATATTTTCTGGGGTTAAAACAGCCCCTTGAGTTGGAAAAATCATAGTAGTTTCTATTTCAGAATTAAATTGATGTCATAGAAGCTTTTCCATCTATTTCTTTTAAATGCAAATTGTAGAAAGACTGCTTCCAGGAGGACAGGAATTTAAAAAGAAAATACTTAGTATTTTTTAATCTTGGAATAATTTTGACAATTTAACCCACATGTAGTATGAACACTCAGAACAGTTCCAATAGTATTGGAATAAAAACACATAGTCTCAAAAGTTCAACTAAGCTTTTAACAGGCACAGATCTGAAAGACATAGGACCCCTTTTTCCACTCAAAAAGTTCCTCACAGGATGCAACTCCCAGTTAAATAAATCATCTGTTCAAAAGTCATGGATTCTTACTGGAAGATTTTAGGGAGGGGCTGTTGATTTAAACAACACATCCCATTTTCTTCCTGACAGACATTTCATTCAAACTGATGCTGCCTCAAGACAGGAGCACTTGGCATGTTTGAGTACAACGATTTCCTCATGGCAGTACAGTAAATAAACAGCTAGCAAATTATTTGTATGTTCAATGGACTTTGCAAGCAGGATTCTTTACAACAGTAGTGTTAGTTATGCAAAAGCTAATGAACACTTACTACAAATGACATTTCCATTTCCTGGCCCTAATTCTCTCATTACTTATCCACAGGCATAACAGGCATATACTGGCCTTAGTATTACTGACAACAAAAGCCAGAAGCACAAAGGATGCCACATACACTGATGACAGCTCTAGAATTACAGCTGTTGATTAAGTTGAGGACGGGGGCTGCTGGGGAGGATGGAGTTAACACCCAGGCCAGCCCAGCTGGGACTAGCAATGAGAACTTGCTCCTGGTGTCAAGTACTAATCCAGGCACATGTGTATCTGTGCATGCACCTGCACAAGGAGAGTCTTACAGGAATCTTTTAATGATTAAGATTTTCTCCACAAATGTAGGCCAACATTTTCAAAAATAGATGTCCAAAGTTAGGCATTCCAAAATCCATATTTAAGCATCTACAGAAGTGTCCTCATTCTCAGAAGTGCTGAAATTGCCAAGAGCTGTAAAATGCTCAAATCTTGAAAACCAGGCCACATCTTTAGGTGCTTGAAAACAGATTCAAAAACCTAAGTTTAGGCATCTGTATTCTTGAGTGTAAACTTATATTACCGTGCAAGACCTGCTATAATCAATCACACATACATGACATTGTCAAAAATGCAGTGTACTAATTGGCCCAGGTTTTCAATTGGAGCTAAGAGCCCAGCTCAGAGCAGGATCACAAAGGTAGCTACTGTCCTTCTTTGCCTATTTCCTGGTGGTATTTAGGGCACCAAATTAAAGCGACTCCCAAAAGCACCCAGTGAAGAATGGCAGCAGCTGACCTGGTCCCTATTCCCTTTATCTAACTTTAGTCTCCAGCAGAAGAAAGGATGGAATTGATGTAAGGTTGCACTAATCAGATTAAAAAACAGTGCTGGTTTTGGCTGGGATAGAGTTAAATTTCTTCATAGTAGCTAGTATGGGGCTATGTTTTGGATTTATGCTGACTACGTAATACAGAGATGTTTTAGCTATCATTGGACAGTGCTTACACATGGCCAAGGCTTTTTCTGCTCAGTGAGTAGGCTGGGGGTGCACAGGAAGCTGGGAGGGGACACATCCAGACCAGCTGACCCAAACTGACCAAAGGGTTATCCCATACCAGATGTCATCATGCTCAGCATGTAACGGTGGGGGAAGAAGACAGGAGGGATGTTCAGAGTAACAGTGTTTGTCTTCCCAAGTCACCATTATGTGTGATGAAGCTTTGCTTTCCCGGGGTTGGCTGAACACCGGCCTGCTCATGGGAAGTGGCAAAGGAATTCCTTATTTTGCTTTCCTTGTGTGTTGCTAATCCTGTGTTTAAATCTGTGCAATGCAAGAGAAATAGGCCCCATCCTTTATCAATGTCAATCACATTTATTAAACATGTGAATAGGGTATATCTGTTTACTTAGATGTTACCAAGTAGAATTCAGTCACATCTTTTGAAACTGATGTCAGATCTTTAAGCTTAGGGAAATTAAAAGGAAATGCACACAACTGTGTGGTATGCTGGTGCCTCAGCAGGGAAATAGCTTCCTCCCGTGCTACATGTGGTAGAAGCAAAGTAAAAGGATTGATAATATTTAAAGGCAAAACGACACTTAGGAAAGGTACATCAGTGAAATGGCAAATACAGAGATGAGTTTATTTTAATGCATTGATACTGCCTCCTCTGAACCCAAAATCACGATATTATCTCTGTGATATACCCTGTAACAAAATTCTTAGTATGAATCAGGGTCTTCAAGGTACTTCCCTTCTTCATTTTTCAGCACCATTTTAAAATAATTGCTGCATCCTGTAGCTTCAGTACTTAGACAGCAAAAAAGACAACATATTATACAAACTGCCTGCACCTGTACACAACTGTACTGTCCCACACAGCCGGAAAGCACTCTGATGAATGGGCATTCTGGAACTACACAAAATTATCTTGAATGTTAGGTAATTCATCATATGTGGCAACATCTTACTAAAACTGCAAAGAAAGCAACCACACTTCCATAACTTATTTTATCCAATTGTGTCTACTATGTTTACCTTTTAATGTATGCTTACAAATGGTAAAATTTTCAGATGTCCTAAAATGTGGTATTCCATTAATAATGGAGCTGTTATTATCTTGAACAAGTGAGAATCTGATCACAAATTCCTTCACTTAACAATAAACCAATACCACTTCTAGGACAGCTACAATCACCATTCAATGGCACACAAACAACGTTATGTAAAAGTTTATAGCTGGAAATAAAACAAAAGATCTCTTTCCAAAGATCGAGTAAGGGAAAATTAACACAGGAAATTAATCCAAACTGGCCAAGGCATTTAAATATATGGTTTACATATTATATCCCAGAGAACAAAGCACCTACTAGGTCACGTCACAACCATGAGCACAGTTTAGCTTAACCTCCTGCAGAGCAACCAGGCATGACTCCTACCAGGAGCCACAGTGACTCACTGTGCCCCACCAATTCCCCATGGTGAGACCACATTCCTCTGTGAGCTACCCACATAATGCCCTCCTATTTCAATAGGACTGTCTCTGCGGTGGCATGTGTCTACGTGATTCTTGAATCCAATGCACAGAGGGACTTGCTTACTCCACTCTAAGAAATTCCTAGAGGCTCTAAAGCTGCTAAGAGGCTGAACTTACTGGTCCAAGCACAGAACCAGTTCTATGGCTTCCAGACCACCTTGTTTACTCACCATCCTGGCCAAACACAAGGCAATTCCAAACGCATATTTGCCAGCAAAAGACCCTGCGAACTTATCCTTAGTTCATGTGAGCCAAAACTGCTCCAGTGCAAAGATGGCATGACTGAGCTCTTTGTAGCAAGAATTCCCTTTCTCTTGCTGCATAGCCCAATGATGCATGAACGAGAAATAAATTTCCCATGTATAACAAATGAGAAGTGGTCTCTTAAACTACAGAAACTTCCCTTTTCACTCGTGTTGCTATGATTCTCTTTTTCCCAATGGCTTACTCAGGGAAAAAGAGCACATGGGAAAGACTGCAAAGAAATATTTGAATGAGCTGAAAATGGTGTTTTACACGCACAAAAAAAAGACAGGGCAAGGCATGGCATTCATGTCAAATGGCTATTAAAGAGGTAACAACAGAAGAGTGAAAAAAATTATGATACTGGAGTCTGATAAGAGTCTGAACAGGAATCACAGGAAGCACTTATGCAGAAATGAAAGGAAGAAAAGAATTTTTTGGTGCCTCAGACGACAAGTGATATGATTTGAGCATGAAATGTAAAACAACTGGCATTGTAAAATGTAGTAAAAATGTAAAGCAAACAAGATAAGCACAAATAGAGAAACAAATGCAGAAACCTCAGCAGCCTCTTGAATGAACTGCACTCAGGGAAATCCAAAGGAAGAAAGTCACAACAGCCAGTGCAAGAGATTAACAGAATTATGAACAAAGTTTTTAGCTGGAAGATTGAGTTTAGTCAGGAAAGTGAGATCTGTTGTTGGCTGTGCCAGACCAAGAACCGGATGAGTGACAGTTGCCCAGTTACCTTCTTCCTCTGGGCTGGAGCTCAGACTGAGTTGTGGTCCAAAGGAACGAATGCATGCAGAGCTATGAATTTTAGTGTATAGCTTCTCCCAATCATCCATAAAGAGTTGCTCTCTATGCCTCACAATGTAGGAGGAAAAAGCTGCCTCTGAATCTTGGTAGCTCTGCATGCACAACTTCCCAGAAAGCTACCATTCACACAGCAATGCCAGCTTCAGGTGTTTCACAGAAAGTATTTGTATTCAAAATCCTAAGCTCAGTTTTGCAGACTTCCAAACAGGAGAACATCAGTGAAAACTGCAAGAAAAGACTCAATGGCAGAAGTGGTGGGTGTAACAGGGATCACAGGAAAACATTAGGGAAAAAAGGCTCAGATTTCTCTGCCACACACATTTCATCTTTTTAATTTAATACATTTAAATAAACTTAAATTTTCCATGTTAAGCAATGTATCTGCTGGTCCCTAAGGTCTACACCATCAACTTTAAACCTTGAGTTTATGAAGGTCACTTTCTCCCTTCCTTAGCTCTTATTGTTCTATCTGTGCTGCTGAAGGAATCTCTGCTGTTCTTAGAGCGATGGCAGCTTGCAGCCATCTTGGTCCCTGTGCAGTTGTGTTCTTCACAACAACCCTGTTATCCTGACACTCTGCTTTTACTATTGCACCCTCCAAGTGCCAACTCCCTCTTCACAGAGACAGACAGTTACAGTAAGAAGAGATATGTGTCATGTGCTCTATTATTTAGTAGTTCTGTCATCATTTAAAATAAAAAGACAAGAAGAGAGACCCTTTGTCTCATACTAATGCCAGTAAATGCACAGGCTACTGTTAGCAGATCAAAGCTAGTGAATACTGAAAAGAAATGGCTTGAAATTTGGTTAAGTTTTATATGGAATATGGTTTGTTAATATCCAGCATTCAGTTCTGTCTCATGGCCTGTGCCACTGTGAATGTTTGATTCCTGAGAAGTGCTGAAGAGAAGCATGGACACTTAGCAGTATTACCAAGAATCTCCTTTAGAGTTATTGGTAACAGATGCTTTAGTACAAGAATGCTTTTGGTATGCAACTACTAAACATCTGGCCTAAATATTTACTACCTTCTCACTTGATGGTTTGTTTACATTCTATAAATATTGTATTTTGTAGTTCTTATAGGGTTTTCCAACCAACTTTAATCAGTGAGAGATTGCTCATTACTTACATATGTTGTTCCATATAACACTTCTAACACACTAAAGATTTCCAACGTCCTTAAGATTCCACAACACCATACAGCAGTGAGTTCCAAAGGCTCATTACATACAGAAAAACAGAGGATTTCCTTAGATTTCAAGTGTGCAGCTTCTTTGGGAATCCCCGGCACATATACACTATTATGTTATATTCCAATCTTGCATTAGATAAAGTAGTGTCTCATTGTGCTTATTAAAGGTATGTAATCAATTAAAATCAGCTCTTAAGGACACTACTTAGAGGAAAAAAAGTGTAAATCCACCAGGTCTCAAGAAAAGTTTAGACCACGCTATAGAATAAAGCCAATGCTGTTATTTCACTATTTAATGATAGAGAGCTGTGTTCAATAACAAAGTGTGTTTCACTTCAGATTAACATCTTTTTGGTTAATGAAAGTACACTGTGCTCCATAGCTTACTTTTTCTGCAGGGAGAAGGAAGAACAGTATTAAAAACTTCATTTCATTCCTTAACTTAATCCCAGCTTGAAGGACTAAAGATGAAAATTGGAGATGGGTCTTCATTGTTGGGTTTCTCAGCTTTCTAGTTACATACCGTACCCTATAAAACATGCACGACAGAAAAGAACCAGAGGAACAGGCAGACTGAGGCAGAGTGAAAATGTCTTAATCCTTCTGACCTTTACCACAATTTTCTTTCTCCAACAGAATACACAACTGACCTTTTCTACCTACTGACAGCACAGCTTATGGCAGATTTCCATTATCCAAAGCTCTGCAAATTCACTGCAGTTATTATTGATAACTCAGCTCCGTTCTGCAAGGATATTACAATGCACAGCTCACTGTAACCTTAACTATAGGTTGATACCTGTCCCAGAAAGTCACAATGGCCATGCTTGCATACCTGCCAGCTTTCCAGATGTGCACAAAAGCATAGTACCTGCAAGATAGCCAAACATTACAGATGTCCCCAGCAGAAACAGGACTGAAGTGTTGCCAGATGCACCAAACGTGTTCAACTAGGTCACAAACATCACTGGATTGAGGGATGTCTGAGTCATTAGGCTGCCTGCCCAGCACACAGGAGATCTGTCTCTGACTTAGTATGTGACATTGAGAAAGTCACTAAACCCCTATGGCTCCACTCTAGTAAAAAAGGAGTGGACTGCATCCCCTTACTTCAGTGTTATGAAACTCTTGTAGACAATGAATCATTTACACCTACTCTGGTAACAGGGTCCAGATGGAAAAATTTGCAGAATATTTTAGTTGAAGTTTATAGTTTAATTATGGAAAGACAATAAAATATTGTTGGGTATGGTATACAGGTTTTATTGGTACAAGTTGGATATGTGAATTATTCACACCTAAAAAAGCAGAGTGATTCATGAAGGTCGTATCAACTGACTAGCAGAAAAGTCTTTATACCCAGCTGCACCATCCTGGTCTCTGTAATTTTCACACTTTTATTAAGAAAACAAAATGTTTTTGATACTTTTTATATCTTTTCACATCTTTTTAATTTAAACTATTTTTACATTGCTCCAGCTGTAAAGCCATACTCTCTTAGTAACCATGTGTTCAACTACAAAGCTCACTGTGGGAAAGAAAACAAAAAATAAAATTATATTTTCATTACCCAAATAATCTGTATTCTTATGCTTTTTTCCTTTCTTTAAATTAGATTCAGTACAGACTCTTGAAGATTTTTTTGAGTCGTTATCATATGTCTTGATAGGGAAGGCCAGAAAGTGAGCAGTTTGACACTTCAGATCCACGGAAATATGTATGCCTCTGTGGTCAGCAAAGACAAAAATGCTGGGGTTTGCAAAGGAGTCAAAGGCAATAAGACTCTACAACAAAAGAGATGTTTTAATCTATAAATCAAGACAGCAGTTGCAGTGAGGGTGTGGGAGTGATATTTGCCTTTCTCACTCAGACTTGGTTTGGGATTTAAAATCCCAGGGGTTTCCATCCTGCATCCTACTGTGGGTTTACAGGGAAATGAGCACTGAGAGAGAAATATGAATGCTCAGACAGGGAGACCAAGAAAAGGAGAAAAGGACAGCAGAAGAGGATGTGCAAAACCAATACACTGTACATGGGAACCAAGCCTCCTTACAGGCATAACCACTGAAGACAGCGTTTTGAAAACAGAAATGGAATTAAATGGCACCTGAAGAGGCCTGTGATGCACCCTACCAGCAGGAAACTTTTGGAGGAACAAATTCCAGACATAGGTAGAGCAGTTCTGAATGCAGCACTCAAAAATGATCACAAAGAGCACAAAATATTAAGTCAAATATATTTAATCTCAATGGAAGAATTTCAGTGGTCTGACTATATTTACTCTTTGGGTAAATGTATTCTTGGCTACATAAAATTCCCCTGCAGACAATATTCTTTGTTTTCTGCATTTTGCCATTAACGAGTCATAATATTTTGTGCCATTTGACAGACAAAATACTGTTCATAAAGCTTTGAAGGACCTTCCACAAAGAAAAAATACTCTCTCAGAAATAGCATTTCAGGAAAGTGCTATTTCAGATTTTAAGGCAACCAGAACTAGTGCATGGTTTATGTACATTTAATTTAGAATTCTACTGACATTGTCTAATACTTCATTCTACATTGAAAGGAATTTACAATAGAAGTATCATTAAAAATTATCCCATGCTTCAGACAGAATGTCTCAGATTGTGAATGAACAATGACTTACAATCAAGATCTAAAAACAGGGCAAAAAATACTATATAAAATATACTACATAAGTATTTTCAATAAATACACAGTTATATGTTGCACACAGAATGAGAAAGGATATTGAAAGAAAATTCATGTAGATAGAACTCAGAAAGGAACATGTTTAAAATCTTACAGAAAAGACTGATTTCCCCATAGAATTCTAACCTGGTTTGTTTTGTTTTGTAACACACAAAAGCTTGGGAAATATGTAAAGGACTGATTATTCATTATTACTTAGCTAGTGGGTTTGGCTCTGACATTTCCTTCTTCATTTTCCTTCAGACTGCCTACCAAATATTGCAAAGCTCCATTTGGCAATGCTAAGCAGGAATAGACACGAAGAAAATCTGTGATTGCCGTAGACTGATTTAGGAAGACAGATTCAAATTTGAATATGAAAAGTCTGGGCAAATGCTGACTAAGAAGAGAAATAAAAATCTACAAACATGAGATGCATAGGAAAGATGGAAGACCCTACGCAGAAAGATAAAAATCAAATTAAAAGCACAACAATTTAGACCGAAGAGCATGGAAATCTTCCACAAAGTGAGAAGATGCTACAGAGTTATTATTTATTCTTTATAATGTTTGTCACAGAACCTCAAAACTGGATCACAAATACAAGGTAACAGTGTCATTTCTCAGAGGATAAGAATCTCATCACTAAGGGCACATAATTAAAACACAGAAGGAATGGAAAAGGCAATTGAAAGCTAACACGTAGGGGCCTCACTGATGCCTAGAGTAGCATAGAATAAGTCTTCTATTTCTGAAAAGTGTGATTGTAGCAAAAGTAAAAGGCTTATGCATGCAGGAAAAAGGATACCGCACAAGAGGGTCTTGTGTTTTTAAAGAAGGCATGATTATAGAGGGGCGTCCTTCCAGTAGTAAAACACATACACAGGATAATAGGACATATTCTTACATGCACATTGAAACACTGCCACTGGATGCAGAGACAAGGTGACTTTGCTGAACAAAGGCCACACTTTCCGATACATATCTTTTGTTTTTCTTTCACAGTCATCTGAATATACTACCAAAATCTGATGCACCACTAAATCTTCAAGAAAATGCTGTGCTGCAATCCTTTGTTCATTTTCCCGCTTTTCACATCCGAACTCATCCCTCTTCAGCAACAAAATGGTAAGATGCTCCCTTAGCCTGCTGCTGTCTGAGTATTTTGGACTCACTTTGCATCATGAAGAGAAAGTGCTTTTCAATGTCTACCACTGACAGCAGTTCTCCTTTCCCATACATCCTTCCTCAGCAGACAACAAATAACTTGGGCTAACACCTCCACTAGAGGCAAGAGAAATGGCCAGTTTGAGTATCCTATTCTTTTTTCTAATCTATAACTGATAACTCTCAGTCTGCCTCAACTGTCTGTCCCTGAGAGAAGGCTTAAAATAAAGTAAAGCTGCAATGGTGAGAAGCTGGATAAATATATGTTTGGGTTATTTGTTCTTGGTTGTTTTGCTTTTTCCTGGAATATTTAGTTACAACTGACAGAAGTTTGCAAACATCATCTACTTCCTCAACAGTTTGGAGCTGCATTGAAGTCATGCTCTTAAACTAAACTCAAGAAAAAATAATGATCTTTCCTTGGATTTGTAACACATGCAAATTTTAGATTTCACAAAACTGTAATGATTACATAATTTCCCATACAGGTGCTCAGAATATGGGATACAGGTACTTCAGGAAACATTAAGCTCATATTTTCCACACTGAAATCTAGGGAAAGAGAGTAAGCACTGGATGAAAGCCGTAAGTATGGCTTTATCGCTCAACCATGCTGCCCTCCAGGGAGAGGCTGGAGAAGCAGAAGGCTAGTTTTGCTGTCTCCTCCATCTTTAAAAGGATTTGTTTGCACATGTATGGACCTGAAAATAGGAATTTTCAGCAGCACAGTATGTCAACAAATACTCTGTTGTCTGCTCTACCATTATGAAAAGTGATATCTGATTTGTCCTTGCCCTCCACGTTTGCTTTGTAGGGTTTGCTACATACAGACCTCGATTTGCCACATTGTGGCATAGAAAATCTGGGGTTCTCTCTGCAGAGCTAATTAACAGCAATTCCACTTCAGTATTTCCATCAAATGCCTGAAAATACAGGCCCAGAGCTCCTAACTAGACTCATCCTTACTCTGTGTTTCCATCCAACAGAGACAAATGCTCTGGAAAAATTGCTACTATAGCAAGCTAACATTAAAAACACAGTTTGCATTTCTTCTTTTAAATGAGTTAGTTAGAAACCAGTCAGCTGTTTGTTTGACATTCTGCACCACAGCCAAGCATGAATCTCTCCCTTGACTTACATTAGCTTTGAGAATGCAAACAATAAGCAAGCTGGGGCTTAATGAGCCTGCATGTGGGGTCAGTCTGGCAGAACGAAAGAGGATGGTCATTTTTTGAGCTATCCCAGTTTGAAACAGAAACTACAGGGGGGATTAACAAGAATAACAAGGAACTAAGGACCTGCAGAAAGGGTTTCACCTACAGCAACTCCCTTGTGGCTTCTTTACTGCAGCTGATAGTAAGACACTATTGCCCAAGTACTGACATTGAGTAGCTAATTCAGATCAGCTTGCATCAGCCTTTGGCATAGCACAGTGGCACATCTGGATCGGGAAGGAAAGACTAAGCCTCTTGTACAGGAATGTATAAGCATATTTGCTTTTAGAGAAATTCTCTTCAAATAAAATGTGTACTATGCAACATGCAAAAGGAACACTATTCCAAAAAAAAATACCCCAACATCTCCAAATCCTTTCTGTAACTGTTTCTGAACAGTACATAATAGAACCTCCTCTTAAAACCCAGTTGTGTTAAAAGCACAGACTTTCACCACCAAAGCGAAAATGAACATCATTTATTTGTCTCTAAAACGCAAAAGATAAACAACTGTAGACATAAAAACACTCCACCAACTGGGGAGTCAATGGACAATACATACTAGAGCAAATACAGAGCCATGGTAACATCTTGAACTAGTTTCTCCTTCCCTTTCCTCTCCTTCATAACTCATGCCACAGACCCCATTCTAGGGCACATTTCATACTCTCTTTGTTACTCAATTTAACAGCCTACTTTCATTTCCCTGGCCTTCACACCTCTGAAGAGCAGGGGGTGCTAAGATATAAAGGTGATGGGCTGATGGAAAATTCTAAAGGCAGACTGGATTAATGTCATGGAGAGATCTCTGGGCCATCTAGAGAAGGAATCTTCAATTATTCCAAGGCAAGTTAATGATCTTTTCAGTTTTACCTTGGCAACACATTCCCCAAGCTGCAAAACAATCAACAGAAAAACTGAACATCAGACAACTGAATGGTTAAAATCCTGCTTGTGATCTGCTGCAGATGCTTTTACTGGGAATGTTTAAGCATAATAGTTCAGTGTAGGAGGAAAGGAACTGTTGTTATTTTAGTCATCTGCATATATTCTAGTGTTGGTTGGTTTTTTGTTTTTACATGGCTTGGGTTTGGGGTTTTTTAAAGGTACATTTAATGTTTATTCAGAAGTGGACTATTATAACCATTAAAAATAATATTCATACAGATTGCAATCAGATCCAGTGTCTCTGAACGTGTCCGTGGGTTGGAGATGAGCACCATGACCAGTAGGCAGGGCCCTTTTTGGTACTGATGGGGGTGTATATTCAAACTTTAAAAGTTACTGTGATTAATTCCTATCAAGTCAGCATAATTTTCTTCACTGCCTAAGTATTCCAGCTGCTAAGATTCCTAAAAGGGAGTCAACTGTGCTCTTGAGCTTCATTATTACAGTCATGCTTTTTTTCAACTAGATTGAGATCCACCAACTCACAATTTGGCTAGGACTTTTGCACATATTGGTTGACAGAGCAATATCCAGAAAGCTGATTTCATAAGAATCCAAGTCTCCCTTCCTCAGCAGCTCTTTTCTTTTAGACTATGTACTGGTAGAATTCAGATTATGTAATTTCAATTTCCTTAGATATCTTCAAAATACTTTGGCTTTTGACTTAAGTACCAAGAAAATACCTTCATTTAAGCTTTGTCCAAGGGAGCAGGAGAGGTGGAAAGATTTTGCTTCCCAGTTAGTTGTATTTGGGATGTTGAAGGAAAATCTTCCTTTCTTATAATATCATCCATCCCACTAATATCAACTAGGAAAGTAGTACCAAGTTTTACAGAGCAGTTGTGGTTTCTTCCTAACAATGATCCATTTCTGACTGTAGCTTTGACTCCATTAATTTGGTGGAATTTTTAATTCTTCTTGATAAGATTCTTCATGAAGAAGATTACTGTGGGAAGTATTGAAAAACACATGAAAGACAATGTTGTCATTGGTCACAGCCTCCATGAAAGGAGAGTCCTGCTTATCAAATCTGATTTCCTTTTAGGACAAGGTAACCCACCTTAGCTGATCAAGGGAAGCCAGTTGATGTAATCTTTTTGGATTTCAGCAAAGGTTTTGATACTGTCTCTCACAGGATCGTTCTGGACAAAATGTCTAGTGTATAGCTGGATAAACACATCATATGGTGGGTGAGCAATTGGCAGAGGGTCACAGTGAATGGGGTGACATCAGACTGATGGGGTTCCACATGGATCCATCTTGGGCCCCATGCTTTTCAACATATTCATAAATTACTTGGATGCAGGACTGGAGGGGATACAGATTTTTACAGATGTTTGCAGATGACACAAAATGGGAGGAGCTGTTGACTCCCCTGAAGGCAGAGAAACCCTTGCAGAGAGAGATACCAACAAATCAGAGGAGTGGGCAATCACCAGCCATATGAAGTTCAACAAGGGAAAGTGCCAGACTCTGCAGCTGGGATGGGGCAACCCTGGAGGAACATACAGACTGCAGAATGAGAGGCTGGAGAGCAGGGCCATGGAAAGGGACCTGGGGATCCTTGTCGATGGCAAGTTGAATCTGAGTCAGCAGTGCCCTGGCAGCCAGGGGGGCCAACTGTGTCCTGGGGGCCATCAGGCAAAGCATCACCAACCTATCGAGTGAGGGGACTATCCTGCTCTACTTTTCACTGGGGCAGCCTCACCATGAATGTTGTGTGTAGTTTTGGTCACCACAATATAAGAAAGACATTAAGCTATTAGAGAGCATTAAAAGGAGGGCAGTGAAGATGTTGAAGGGCCTTGAGAGGAAGCCATATGAGGAGCAGCTGAGGTCACTTGGTGTCTTAAGCCTGGAGAGGAGGAGACTGAGAGGAGACCTCATTGCACTCTACAACTTCCTCATGAGAGAGAGAGGAGTGGCAGATGCTGATTTCTTCTTTGTGGTGACCAGTGACAGAACTCAAGGGAATGGCCTTAAGTTTTGCCAGGGGATGTTTAAGTTGGATATTAGAAAGAGGTTCTTCACCTAGAGGGTGGTTGGGCACTGGAACAGGCTCCTCAGGAAAGGGGTCACAGCACCAAGCCTGACAGAGTTCAAGAAACATTCAGACAATGCTCTCAGGCACATGGTGTGATTCTTGGGGAGGGCCATGTGCAGGGCTAAGAGTTGGACTCCATGATCCTTGGGGTCCACTCCAACTCAGCATATTGTCTGATTCTTGGGTTTGTGCCCATTTTAACTAACCTGTTTGGATTCCTTTCCTCAGAAGGCTGAGGAGTCACATCAATCACAAGAGTTTTCTGAACACAGAGAGAATGAAAATAGGGTGGATACCTTTACATTTTCCATTCTGCTACAAAGAGAGTAACCATTTATATAATAATCCTTAATACAAGTATACAACTCTTAATTGTATGGTTCATTCATCCCCCAAAAAATACATATGCACTCTAACTGAAACTACTTCAGATAAGAATCATATTCAAACTGCTCCAGCCAAAACAATATTGTCAAGTACAATCTAAAAAATGCTACATAGTCTTTCGAAAGGAAGTCCTTCTTTGCATTTTCATATAAAAGTGAAACCCTCAATTTAAAATTTTGCTAAATTTTTAAGAGTCAGTAAAAATAGCAACTCAACACTTGTTCTATCACATATAGAAATACATTGAAGGACGTTTTAATTATATAGAGGAGACGAGAAAAAAAGTGCTTGACTATTTCCAACACCATTTTCTATTTCAATCAGCAAATTATAAAAACAGCCTTTGCCGTTCAGTCCTACATATAACAATTCAAAAAGCTACCTTTGACTTTGCTCTCCAGTTTTCTACTAATCTATGGAATCATTACAGCTACACCTGTTCTGCTCATCTGTACTACCTTCATCGCCTGAAAAAACAGCCTACAAATGCATTTTGTTTCCTAATCTCTTGAATAGGCTGGCCACTATTACTTACATCATTCAACTGATTGGGAAATACAGAAAGGCAGTGTAAATTACTGGTAGTCATGCAGAAGGTTTAAAAATTCTCTCCTGGCTTTGGTCATGCTTTCTGATATATATCCTTTCTCTTTATTATGCTAATGAGTCACATATAAACGTTCATCCTGCTGAGAGTGCCAAGGTTTCCACATAACCCATTCCATGAGCAGAGTTCTGATGAGAGTTGCTATCGATCCTTGGTACCTTGACCCCATGTAGATCGGGGTCCTTACATGATCAATCCATTCAACATAGTAGTAGCAGCATTTTCTACTACTACAGAAAAGTCGCTTTTTTTCTCAAGAAAAATGAACATGCTGAACTACCACTGTGGTTTTAGCAAGTACATGAATAGGGACTGAGGAGAAAGAGAACAATGCATTCATTTGTTCCAATAAATAAGGGCTTATGTGACCCTTGCTCTGCAGAGGTGAGAGGCTTCTGGACACTGAAATAATCCAGCCTGGTAGCTTTTGTCAACTTAGTTAGTTTTTACTGAGATTGGTACTCACCAAACTGTCTTAGATTGACAGCCCTGCAGATGATGTCCTGTGTTGTCTATGAAACAGATAAAGTCCAAGGAGCAGCAATGCTTTAGGTCTGATTTATTTTCATTTCAGTCTTAAATGTATCCTTCAATTTTTAACTGATGATAGTGACATCTCTTCCCCATTAGCACAATTCTTTGTTTTTCTCTAAAAGACAACAAAGGTATTTTCTTCACCCATATAGATTTTACTTCTAAACCTGATTAATTCTCCCTGAATAGCGACCATATCTTCATAAATACTTTTATTACTGTGATTGCCAAAAGAACTACAGGTTACTTAATCAGTGACCTGACTTTTAAATATGGAACCTAGTCTTTATTTACATTAAATAAAAACATCTGGGTAGTTATATTTTAATAAGGTTTGTTTTGGGTTTTTTTTTTGTGGAGAAGGAGATTGCTCACCGAAACTACAGAAATGTAATAAGGAATGGGAATCAAGAAAAGGGAAAGGAAAATGGGGAACCAATAATTTTAAGATATTAGTGGTCATATGTTGTTTCCCCTGTATATATACCACTAGCTACATGGAGCAATGAAATCACTGTGAGGCAGGGGAATAGCACAACAATGTCATAACAGTGAAAGAAAATTTAAAACCAAAATCTGCAGGAGGTGAACAAGAAGGAAGAACAAAAGGATAATCTAGTGAGTAGGCAACTAGTAATCTGCTTAAGCCTGGGCCTCAGGAAAGATACAAACATAGAGGTTGATGCACTGCAGCATCCTGGCTCATGAAGCAATAGTTGACAAGACCCAAACATTGAGATGAACCTGGAGGAAGATTCTGCTGTAGGCAGCAAAGGGGGCAATCAGATTCTAACATAAAAGGTAACATCCTAATCTCTAAGCTTGATCTAAAGCATGAGGTTTAGTATCCTTTCCAATTTCTCTGTCCCTGTTAACGGGAACATCCAAAGTTACAGCAATTATCAACATAAATGTCATCTCTGCATCTTGCTAAGCTCTTGGACTTAATGAAACCCTTTGGCAAATCATGCATTGTAAAACCTAGGTTCAGCTTGTTACGACACCACAGATTTCTTGTGTATTACTTACAAAATCTTTAAAGACAAAGTTTTTAAAAGGAATTTAAGCACATAACACATCCTTACAAATCTGTTGGATCCAGTTCTTGCAAAGAGGATAACTACACCTTGCAGTACTTTACTTATCTTTACAATATCTCCAAATTACAGACTGTAAAAGCATTTACTACTTGAGTAATGACTAGGCAAGTGTGTAAGGGACCATGTACTTAGTGATGAAATTAGGTAAACTGTCACATAATAGCTAGTCACTGGCTTCTTCAGCTTGAAAGAATTATTTTCTAAAGACCATTCTCCTGTTCTTTGTTAAGTTTTAAATAAGTAAAACATCAAGACTCTCTCAGAAATTATATCCACTATGATTTTCTTGCTTACAAGGTCCCTCCACTTTTCAAAGAATCACAGAATCATTAAGGTGGGAAAAGACCTCTAATATCGACTCCAATCATTAACCTAACACTGCCAAGTCTACTATTAAACCATGTCTCTAAGCACCACATCTATATGTTCTTTCAACACTTTCAGGGACAGTGGTTCCACCACTTCCCTGGGCATTTGGCTCCAATGCTTGACAGTCCTTTCTATGCAGAAATTTTTCCTGCTATCCAATCTAAATCTCCTCTGTGGCAACTTGAGGTCATTTCCTCTTGTACTATTGCTTGTCACCTGGGAGAAGAGAGTGACCCACACCTTATTACAATCTCCTTTCAGATAGTTGTAGAAAGTGATAAGGTGTCCCCTCAGCCTCCTTTACTCCAGGTTAAACAACCCCAGCTCCTTCAGCTGCTCCTCCTAAGACTTGTGCTCTTGACCTTTCACTAGCTTTGTTGCCCTCCAGGGACAACCACTTCCCTGGTCCTGCTGTCCACACTCTTGCTGATTCATGCCAGGATGCCATTAGCCTTCTTGGCCACCTGGGCACACTGCTGGCTCATGTTCAGCTGGCTGTTGACCAGCACACCCAGATCTACCACTCCCAGATCCTTTTCTGCCAAGCAGTTTCCAGCCATTCTGTCCCAAGTCTGTAGTGTTGTACAGAGTTGTTATGACCCGAGTGCAGGACCCAGAACTTGGCCATACTGAACCTCATACTTTGGTCTCAGCGCATTGTTTCAGCCTGTCCAGATATCCCTACAAAGCCTTCCTGTTCTCAAGCAGATCAGTGCTCCCACCCAACTTGGTGTCATCTGTGAACCAGCTGGGGGTGCCCTTGATGCCCTCATCCTTATCATTAATAGAGATATTACACACAATTTACCCCAATACTGAGCCCTGTGGAACACTGCCTGTAACTGGCCACCAGCTGGATTTACCTCCCTTCACTACCACTCTTTGGAATCAACCATCCAGCCAATCTTTTACCGAGTGAAGAGTACATCCATCAAAGCCCTGAGCAGCCAGTTTCTCCAGGAGAATGCTGTGGGAGACAGTGTCAAAGGTTTTACTACGGTCCAGGCAGACAACATCCACAGCCTCTCCCTCATCCATTACGCAGGTCACCCTGTCACAGAAGGAAATGAGGTTAGTCAAGCAGAACTTGCCTTTCCTAAACCCATGCTGGCTGGGCCTGATCCCTTGGCTGTCCTGTATGTGCCACATGATAGCACTCAAGATGATCTGTTCCATAACTTTCTGTGGCACT
The DNA here is from genome assembly GCA_013396755.1 of Sclerurus mexicanus. Classification (NCBI taxonomy): domain Eukaryota; kingdom Metazoa; phylum Chordata; class Aves; order Passeriformes; family Furnariidae; genus Sclerurus; species Sclerurus mexicanus. Next base: position 804,353 of record VWZF01003291.1, read on the forward strand.
GAGGTCAGGCTGACAGGCCTGTAATTCCTCAGATCCTCTTTCCAGCCATTCTTATAGATGGGTGTCACATTGGCTAACCTCCAGTCTTTTGAGACCTTCCTGCCTAAGCAGGACTGCTGCTAAATGATGAAGAATGGTTTGGCAAGCCCTTCTGTGAGCTCCCTCGGTGCCCTTGGGTGAATTCCATATGGCCCCATAGACTTGTGCACATTAAAGTGGAGCAGCAGGTCAGTACCTGTTCCTGCTTGAATTATGGGGACTGCATCCTCCTCCTTGTTTCTGTCTTCCAGTTCAGGAGGGTGAGTACCCTGAGGATAACTGGTCCAACTATAAAAGACTGAGTCAAAGAAAGCATTAAGTACTTCATCCTTTACCTCAACCTTTGTGGGAATGTTTCCCACCACATCCAGTATAGGATGGAGATTCTTTATTCTTTCATTGATAGCAGCAAATCTTTCACCCTGCTGACTTGTCAAGAAAAGAAAGACACTACAACTAGAAGAACATAACTATGATAGAGGATCACTGAACTGAGCTTTGCCTTGGACAAAACCTACAACAGAGCTGTCAAGGAGGCCTACCAGGGAAAGAACATGTACAAAACCCTTCCAGAATGAGCTCCTTTCCTTATGCTCTAATCCGTTTCTCACCCTTAGTTTTCACTTTGTTTCTTCAAAACTCTTACCAGGTCAGAATTGGAAGAATTATTCCCTACTGTAGCTGCTCTGACACAGACTTTTCCAGAAAACCTTGCAGTATTTTTTGCACCTTAGAAAACCTCTATTACAAATGTTAGAAAAAAGGCATAAATTTTATATTAGGTGTCAGCAATACCTCTATTACTTAAACTCTAGCAAGGTCTGCTGAGGCCCTATGGAGCACCAGAAGACCATAGGCTGGAGGTAAGGAAGGAAAAAGATGATAAGAGGGTGTCAAACTGCTCTCCTTCCAGAATTTCTTTGCTTGATATCTTTGAAAAAGAAGTCCTAACCCCCAATGACTGACAGAAAGATTCAAGATCAAAACCCATTCACAATTCTACATCTTAAAACAGGAACAGAGAATGCCCCCATTCAAGATCCAAATTTAGCACCCTCCTACTTGAACCTTTGTGTCATCTTGTGCACTTCTTACAAAAAACCATTGACATGGGATTTGCCAACTCAACAAGCAAAGGGAGAAGAAAATTTCATCTCGAACAAAGCCTGATGCATGTTAGCATTTTTTTTTTCTTTATTAACAAATCATTCTGTGGGATGAGTCAGATAATATGGAGTGGTAGGATCACACTCCAGCAGGCCGTGGTAGGAGCTGTGGAGACAGCTTGGACACAGGTGGAGCTGTGGAGACAGCTTGGACATACGCAGCATGCATGTTCTCTCTTGAAGAAACAAGTGCTACAAAACTGCTTTTACAAGCATGTCTTTCTGGTAATCTTGTATTTTAAAAACACTGGGATTCCTGAGCTGTTTTCCTACACCTGCACCAATTAATGTTTCTCTTTTGTATCTTTTTTCTTTCAGGATTAGGATAAAAGCCACAGATTTCTCTCACAGGCTAGTTGGGAAATTAATTCTGAGAGCAGGTGACAGCCTTTTCAGTGGAAAATGCAAAATACTTATGCTATTTCCTGTACATGGAGCAGACTCAACAGCTTAGAGAGGACATTTCACAAGTGAGACTCTGTGTGGTCAAGTTGGCTTATTTTCTTTGGCCCCTAATTACTGACTTTATTCTGGTTCTTCTACTATTACATTCAAAATTGAAGCACTATCTTGTGGCAGATACAAGCAAATTGATGTGTAAACTCTAGACAAAGTTTTTTACAAGGCCCTATATTTCTTCAAATACACCAAGAAGCTTTTTAATAGTTCTGAAAGTCCCTGGATTTAATCATCAGATTTATTCAATTTTCAGGATTATAGATAGCCTGGGTCTGTTTGTTCACCCTCAATTAAATTGGCATGAATAGACAATAATGACACTGATGCCAGAGGAGTCCCATCAGTGTGAAAGAAAACATCAGGTCCATGCTGAGGCGACCAGCCATTGAATTAATGTAGTCCCTTAGTGGTTTAGCAAATAATTTAAAATAATTAAATTATGTGAACAAGACACAGTAAACCCAAATTTGAATGATAAGATCTTTGGGTTTGCTGCTCTCTGGAATATTATTTATATGAACAAACAATAGCCCCAGGTATTCTCAAATAAACCCAGCAAGTTCCCTAAAGGTTTGTTAGCTAACTGCTTGCCTGCAGGCCACTGGATCTATTGCAGTCTTGCTGTAGGTTCCTGCTGAAGAAACCCTTACTGAGTGTCTCAAATCTGGCAAGTCAGGCTAGTCAGCGAGCAGGCCAGAAAAATGCTGTGGAGACCCCAGTGAGACATGTACTTACTGTGCCTAGCACGGGATGCCAGACTTTTGACATCTCAGAGCACATCACATTTGTAATGTGCATTAGGAGCTTTTAATCAAGGTGGAGGGAAGCGTCCTCTCTCCTTCCCAGCTCAGGCTGAGCACCCACTGCTGCACAAATGCGGTACCAAGGGATGAGGGAAGATCCTTGAGGGGAAAGCAATGATGAAATCGGCATAATTGCTAGTGGCTTCTTGTAGGAGACTAAGCTAGCAATTTGGAAAAACAAGCTTGTTAGAGGAAAAGAGGAATGGCACCAATATGCTGTAATGAGCAGGCAGCAGAACAGTGCCCTGATGTCATGCTCCATTCTGGGTTTGAGCCACACACTGCAAAGGCTATGGCCTTGCTGGGTGCAAATGAACACAGTCTAATGATTTTCCCCCTCTTTTTAGTCTCCTAAGCTATTATTAATTTACAGTGGGAACAACAAAAGACAAAAGAAATGCAGCAAAATCATGGGCAGACTAGAAGGAGGTTTCCATCAACCATGCCATATAGACTTTAATCTGTCAGGGTGAAGGAGATGGAAGACTGGATGCTTTAACCAATTGTTTCAGTCTTGAGGTTAGGCAGTAACTCACATGGGGCACGGAGCTTCCAGTTTCCTCCGAACTATGGGCATTTTAAAAAATAATCACAACACTCCAGAGTACCATATTGTTATGAAAACATTGTCCAGGAATTAAATTCTTGAGATGATGAAACATTCCTTTTACAGATGGGAACAAAGTGGCACAGAAGGATTAAATTACTTACCCAATATTACAAAGTAAATCAGTGATAAAATACAGAAAAGAATCAGGCGTCTTGATGCCCACTTCTGTACCTAAATCACTAGACCATAATTTCTTCTGCAAGATCATCATTTCCTCCTTTCATATGCCATTCTGCTGCCAGAAAAAGATTATTCTACATGCAGCATGGAGTAACATTTTTCCAAGTCTAATTCAAAACCTGTCAAGCTATGGAGTTGCCTTTCTATTCCCTTGGGAAATGATTCCAAAGCTTGACAGGGCAAGGACATATCTCCATGACAAAGTTTTCCATAACACTTACCCTTAAATTTTTCTATTCTCTATTTGTAGTCATCTAAATATCTTGTCTCTTTCCATAGTATTTATGATCTTCAAACACTAGCAGAGTTGTATTTCCCCTTCTCTCTCCCAGATACCACTTAATCAAGCAAGATAACACTAACTCCTTCAGTATTACCTCTAAAAGCAATTCCTTAAATTCTCAACACAGTTTTCATTTCATTCCCTAAACTTTCTCCACTTTTCCAATATTAGACAGTTATTTCAGTCTTTCCATAATGTATTGTTTGACCTTGATCAGTACTTATTTCCTTCCTGATGATGGGACAGACTGCAGCAGTACACAGGGTGATGGGAGAGCTGAGTCCAGAGTGGGAAATCAATAGTGTTGCAAGACCTCTATGGTTGAGAGATTACTGGCAAGATCCTGGAGGAATGTTTCTATCCACTGATTGGAACTGGAAGGAGTGCCAGATCCTCCATTAATGTTGAGCTAATTTACCCAAAGGTGAGAGGCAGAACTTACTGCTTCCTTCCTGTTCTTCTTACCATTTTAGCCCACAGAAGTAAGAAGAAACAGACACGAAATTCCAACATTAAATAATAACAGTGAAATTGTTTGTTTCACTGCCTGGCTAAATCAGCAAAAGACAAACACCAATACCTGAAACCCTTGCGGTTTCTACTGCGGTCAGAATGAAGCCTCACAAAAACGGCCATCTCAGCAGAAATATACAACCATGGGCTGCCACATTAACATAAATTACAGCCGCCAGAAATTATTGCTGCCTCTAATCTCCAAACACTCAGGAGCTGAACTGCGTTCAGCGGAATGACCTGTCCTCCATGATGCATTAGTGTTTGCACTCACTCTCTCGTTCTCATGCACACACAAAGCCCGTCCTTTTGAAGCACAGAGATTTATGCTTCCTGAAATAAAAAACTCAATATTTTAACTGCTCCTGCCTAGTCCCCTTCCGCCTCTCTAATCAGATCATCAACTCTTAACTTTTTGAGGACAGTGGAACTTCTATTTTGGATGAAGATCAAGAAACAAAGCTCCAGTTAGCATCTTGATCTTGCCACTCCAGAAGATGCAATAACTTCTTTTCCCCCAATATTTCTAAACTGAAAGTGATGGGAAATAGTTAACAGCTTAAACAAGAAGATATAAAGAACCCACATGTAACTGTGTTTATACAAAGTCACATAAAAAAACAATCTGCTGATCTTCTCTTTGAGTTTATGCCATTCATCCCTCTGACCCATCCTCTCGATCCCGTGTCTTGTCTAACCTACCTTTACTTCTTAAAAGCATTACAACTGCTTGTGAACCAGCCTGCCTAAAATTTAACTAGTAGAAAATAGCATGTACAAGTTCTTCTTTCTACTAAAGATTGCCTTATTTTAATGTAATAACTGGCTTCTTGTTTGCATTTTAAGTGCTTTTAGTTGCTTTCAACTAAATTGAGGAAAACCACGTTTAAAGCAAAGTGAGTGCACTGGCTTAAGAAGGCTTATAGGAAACAGTAACTTAAACTAAACTGGTACAACTGATGGCAGAGGACAGCAAAGACTGAAGGTTTACTGTTGAAGCCAGAATGGCAAAGGTCTGCCTAAAATAATAGTAGGCAGAGGTAGAATGTCAGTGAAACTGGTAGATTTAACTGCCACCCAGGTACTTGAAAGATACACATAACAGACTCAAAAACAAGTTTTGTTTTCAGATAAAAGGGTAATAAAATGCTTTTTCAAGTTATGAGTAATTAGAATTTAAAAAAAAAAATCCAGCAAATGGAGGGGAAAAAAAATCAAAAAACCCCAAACAAAACCCCCAACCAAACAAAAAACAAATTCACAAAAAAACAAACAAAAAACCCAAAACCAAACAACAAAAAAACCCCGAAGACAATACAGCATAGCTGGGCAACTCCTTCAAAAACATTCAAGACAGAACATGCTCTCCAGGTGGAGAGAATGACAGAAGTTGAGGTCTGGCTGAGCTGATGTGTGGTATGGCTGTGGTACATGTGACATTTGGAGAAGAATATATACAGAGAGATCTGGTGCTCTGAGTATGAAGAAGAACTTCTACATTTCATATCCTATTTTGTTTGAGAACTAAAGGCTTTATACAATCCTTTAAAATAACAAAAATCCCATCAAAGCTATCTGACTCCATCCAATTAATTTCCTCTTTCTAACCAGAATAAACTGCTATCCCCCAAATTTAGACCAACTGCTGTAGTGAAAAGGAACACAATTTTTGATAGGAAGGTAGTAGCAATAAATAATCTAGCATCTAGCTAATAAGAGCACACTGCTGACAATGACCCAGGGTTACTAGTCTGAAACCATTCTACATAAAATGACAGATTAAATCAGATCTAGCTCTATGCATAATACAATCTCTTCCACAGATTCAAATATTATGTTCTAAAAGCCACACAACAGCAACCAGAACTCTCCACAATGCCGTCACATGACCTACACACTCCACACTACCCTTCACTCTTTAGGACTGAACAGCTGTCATAAATATAGAAGACATGTTAATATAAAGGATCACTGCTGTTACAAATCTACCAAATAAAATATCTGGAATACAGTCGTTATTAATTAATAATCATACTCAGGACATTTTATTTAGGACTCGACATTAGCAAAGTGCTACAACAGCTTGTTAAGGGCTATTATATGCAGGCAATCCACGCTGCAGAGTGAAGAGAAGTCCCTAAAGCTTGCTTTCAGAGAAATCTTTGCATCTACTCTAAAAGGCCAGCAACAGTGGATTAAATCTGCAACAGAAAAGGATGACTTTCAACTCTAAATCAGTGCAAAGTCTCACACCCTTCTATTTCAAACTCACCACATGCTCCCACCAAAATAATCAGCTGTGAAAGAGTGAATTATGCCTATATTTAAAGTTCATATTGTTAGGCTCTGAAGCTGTATCCTCTTGAAACAAACAGACACGGTCCTAACATCCCTCAGGGGCACTGCTTATAGGTTGTCTGCAGCCTCATACATCTGCTTGGAAAGTATTTAAAAGGATACCTATCAATAAGACATACTCCTTTAAAATATTGTCAGCAAATATTTCAAGCAGCACTCAGTTCTCCCCTCATTTACACCTTTCCTTTCATCCCAAGGGGCAGCATTCCCAACTTTCAGGCCTATCAGCTTATGTCAGAAATATAACCACTGTCCTTGTGTCATCTATGTCAAAGATACCTCTTTTTTTCTCCCTCTTCTTCCTCAGATCTAAGTCCCCAAGTCTAGAAAGGCTGTCCACTTCTTTTATGCCTCAACTGTGAAATCAATAAATGCTCTCAGCCTTTCCAACTTCATGTTTTTATTTGACAAGAGTATACAACAATAACGATCTATGTGACACGGTTACAGCAGAATATTCTTAGGTGTACTAACCTATTGCTGCAATTGAACAGGATACCATAAAAGAGATTTAAGCTAAGTGTTACCCTGCCTTTGCAATGAAGAGTGAGCAAACAGTTAATTAAAGCCACTCACTTAACACAATATAGTGTGATACAGCATCCAAATATTTCACCAGTTAAATTTTAAGGTGACACACTCACTCTGTAGCAAAAGATCATCCAACTCAGTCTTGTCCTGGAATAGCTATTTTATTACAATTATTCAAGTACATGTTCCCTATTTCAACAAGCACAAACTTATAATCCCTCTTGCCCTTCCTCCCAACCCTTCGTGGGTTCACTGGACAGTGCACAGACATATAGTGCCCTGCTACAAAAAGAGAGAGAAGGAGGATGGAGATACAGGATTCCTGTTTAGTTTTGGGATGCTTCACCCAAGATTACACCATAGGGCTGAGCTAAGGCTCATGATGTGATTCTAAAATCTTACTAGATAGTAAGCACCAGTAACACTTTCTGAGATGAAGTTTCCCCACCTTCTCATTGAAGTCAACAGCACTATTGTCTTTAAATGAACACTACAGTTTGCTCATTTCCCTTCACTTAAAAAAACCCCCCACAAAACAAACTAAATACAAATGCTGAAAGCCCCAATAAGTAAACAAACAACAGAGACAATACAAACTCATCACAAAAGGAAACACTTGCTCTTTTGTGAGAAACATTCAAGAAGCAAAGCTAAGCTAATCAAGCTATGTCAAATGCAGGCAGCTGGGGATGCCCAAGAGGCTTCCTTGCTCTGATGAGTATATATTTGGGCTGCATTGCCATAACTCTGGCTTATGGCAATCTCTTTCCCTTAAAAAAAAAAAAAAGGGGGAAAGAAAAGAAAAATCAAAGTCAGCTATGGCTCGACAGGTCTGCAGTAAAGCTCAGCCATGTAGAAAATACAGCAGCAGCTGCACTACAGGATCAAAAAAAAAGACTGAGCTAATTCTATCATCAGGCACAATTATCTCACTGGATGAAAAAAAAGAACATAAATATACCAACCCCATCCCTCAAATGTCTAAAACAAACCCAGGGAATTTGGGTTTCTGAGGCAGGATATCTGCATACTATCCATTAACTTCCTTACAGACTTAGATTTTTCAAAAATGGAACAAAGAGCATGTACAAAGCAAGTACGTCTAACCTAGGCAACTGTCCTTCACTGTCATACTCCATGGACAAAGCTCCTGGAGGAATCATCCTGCCAAGAGTGGGAGAGAGTCACTCCCACATCCTGTCAAGGCATACCAACTACATGGCAAGCTCAGGTAAGATAAGCATACCATGGCATCAGTGTACAGCATCCAAATGACCTCATAGAAACGGGCCCAAACCCTATCTCAATGAACAACTATATTTTTAGAGTATGGAAAGATTAATACCCACAGGAGCTTAGTCCTCTCTTTTCAGTGAATGAAAATAAAGCCTCCAATCAAAAACATTGCTAACACACATATCTACATGTGAATCAATAGGCAAATTTTAGATATTAAATTCTCACCTCAAGTGTTTCTCTAAACAGAAAAAATAGCTCTCCCCCGAACAAAGAGAGTTTGGATAGCCTTTATCCCATAAGAGAGTGGACGTGAAGCAGAGACCTCAAAAATCCATCTGACAAATGCATTTTGATCCTCCAGTATATACATGCTGCCCAGAGATGCAAGTACCTTCTCTTCCCAGAACCTACAGGAGCCAAATTCCTGCTTGAGGACTGCTAATCAATTCTCTAGAATAACCCTACTAAATCCTTAGGAGAAGGAAGAATTTCATATGATGCCTGTACGATTTCTGACAGTGTTGTCAGTTGATAGCAAGAAATTCCAATTCCTCAAATACAACCAGACACCATTTTCTATCAGATGCCACCAAATTGCATCATCATTTCATAATTTCTCCATTACATTTCTCACACCATGCTCTGCTCATGTCTTTCTGCCTATTTTAATGCACAAAATCACTGGTTGCATAGACACAGACATCTCAAAAGCTCAAACCTGGTGTTTATAGAACATGTCCACAAACTTCATGTCTGGGATGAACGCTGTGTAACACTCAAGTATCTCTTTATTCACACATATTTATATTCTTGGTTTCTTAAAAACAATCATCAATACCTTAAGGAACTATTTATAGGACATAGTTTACAGGAAATCATGTTAACTAAAATGTTTCAGTATGTGAGTAGTGTAAAAATACATCCTCTAAGTGGTTATTAGACAACAATGGAAAGTGAACATCAGTGAAGACCTCTGTAATTCTGGCACTCCACCAATGCCCTGCTCTTCAGCAAAAGGTTTTTCACTTGTCTCCAGCTCCTACACATCTCTTTGGCCTTTTGGGATTGTCAGCCCTCCGTGTGTATAGGAGGAGGAAAAAACTGCAGAGCCAACAAATCCTGTAGCTGCAGTAAAAGCAGGTACCCAAGCTTAAAACAAAATAAAACAAACCTCACAAGAGAAATACAGTAATCTAAGGATTTGTCATTTAATCCCCTCAAGTCCTTTACATTTAAGGCAATTCATTCACCTTTGACAATTATTGTTGCAATATGCTGAAAGTACATTGGGATTATAAATAAAAAGATATATAAAAGTATAAAGAAACTCTTGAAGAACTATGCTGATACATCACCACAACACTAAAACACCACACTGGACTCAAAAGATACTTCTGCTTTTACAAGCACCTCCGGATTTCTCAGACAAGCTGAAAGCACAGCTGGACATCACCCTGTTGTAGTTACACCAAGAGAGGAAGCAGTATCCTCTGACATTGCAGAGCCTTCCCTCCACAGCACCCCACTGAAGAGGGGAGGTGGCTACTGTGCCAACACACACACATACTAACAAATCCTCTGGAAGTGCCGAGAGCCAGTCTCCACAGGGCCTGAAGAAAGCCTGAATTGCCCTCCTGTGGCCTCTCTCTTTCACACTCCAGTACACTTCAACTGAAGCAAAAGTCCATGTTAGCTGCAGATCAGCAAGCTGCAGACTTGCCAGAGCAACAGGTTGAGGAATAAATAATGGAAGTCAACATGCTTGAGAGCAACTGGGAAGTGAAAAAGATTCACACAAGGCAAAGACAAACAGCAACATGATAAAAAAAGTAGCTGAGATGAATGCAAGTGTCACTTATCTGCAAGAGGCCACTGCACACAAATAACTGACAACTGGGCACACTCAGGAGTTTAACTGGTCTTGTAGGGATATGGTGACATGGCAAATTATGATCTGCCTCTGGGAAAGTACTTTTCTTAATTCCTCCTAAACTGTGTGAAATGGGCATGGGCACATAATATGGGGGCATTTTATAGATGTGCCCTTATGAAAAGACTAGGCCTTTTTGCATCAGAGAACTGTGGGTTGACTGTATTGCTTCAATATGAACTGCAGTGTATATCTCCAAATAACCTTAAAAATCATGCCACTAAGAACTGGTCTCAACAGGAAGATCTTACTTCCAGTTCTTTCCAGTTTCACAGCCACAGCATGGACGCTTTATTCCGCACCTCTAACAAAACTCAGTCCTTAAAGTCACCTTGTGAGACCACAGGGTTTACTCATGAATAAAGAAATATAGCCTGAGGATGCACAGAAGTTCTTGAAAGAATGAATGGTATGTGCATAGGCCCAAGTTTGAAGAGAAACAGAAACAGAGGAGCACATAATGCAGTGACTTATTTTCTCAAATTCTGAAACTTTGCATCACTTCAGAGGTGGTCTGTGGGATATGCTGGACCTCCACCTACACAGCAGATTTCATGTAGAGATCTGCCACTAATATATTCAACATACTGACTACACTGACATAAAAGACAGCAGCACACACATGGCAATAGTGTATGGAACATATCTCTGGAAGGTCAGAATAATACTTCAGCCTGTGCTGAAGCTCTTACTACACCTATTGTCAGGAACTACATGGGTGTTGGCACAATAGATTTGCCACAAGAAAATCCAACATAGGCATAAGAAACATTGTTTAATTCACATTAAAATGTGATACTACAGACAGAAACGTTAACCTGGTTTATCTTTTCTCCACCAGTGGGATCAAAAGAGATTCCAAGGTCATCACTCATCATCATTATAGCTGCACAAAAACAGTACTAGTAAGAGAGGTAGGTAAGAATTATGTTTTTACAACAGTATCATCCAATTCCTGTGGTTTTCATAGGCATGCCATGTGATTTGGTTATTTTTGCAGCCTTTTTGCATTTGCAGATGTTCTAGCAAATGGGCTTTATTAGAGGACTATTCTAGTGTTGAAAAGATGCACATTTCAAATGGCATATTGCATAGATAATTCAAATTTGGATGGGCTTAATGAAATGGAGAAAAGGTGAAAAAGAGGACAGATTCACCAAGAAATATTTGCTAAAGAAGTTCCTGAAGAGCATGATTTAACCAAAAATTCTCAATTTGTGTAGGCCAAGAAAGAAGAGGAATTATGCAAATGTATTGTTTATTCTGAACGACTTTAAAACTTCAATATTAGTTTTAATACCTTGATATCTAGCTTGAAACTAATCATATAGAATATCTGTATACAGTCCTCTCATGTCTATATTTTTTATCATTTTGTTACATATGGTCAAAACTTGCTTAGATGACCCTAAAATGTCTACAACACAGAGACAAAGGATGCCTGCTGTCATAAACATGAACCACAGTACTGCCTATTCACATGCCATTTTCAATTCATGAATTTAAAAAGCTTTTGATAATAAACCTTATAAACACCCTATAAAGTACTGCAAGCATTAGTCTTTACTTTCACACCTTCAGCAGGCTGACTTGAGATCAGAACAAGGTACCCAGTCCAGCAATTTTGTCCATTTTTACTATTATCTCATGTTATCTCTCAGCCTTCATCACAGTAGCCACACACCCAGCTCTATAGCTGCCGCTTCTAAATATTCTCCCAAGTTCTTCTCAAAGCAGCACAAGAAAAGTCAATCTAACATTGAGGGAAATATTACAAAATCATCTATACTGGAGATAGCCACCAGCAATTTCCAATCATTCACAGATAACCTGTCATCTCTTCATAGTGTCATTTAATGTTATCAGATAATAGCTAGTTATTTCTCAGACAAACAGGTAGAATCTAATCCGGTTTTCCTACCTGGGTTTGCAAGATTTTTCTTGTGAGTTATCTTCTGAAAATTATCACTGGAGATTTTCCTCTCCAATGGAACTGCCTGAAAGATACTAAGTAAGTTCAGAATTCACCAGGGCACCTGACATTTTCTTCACATAATGTTCTCTTGCATAATAGGTGGGATATTATGCAGAATAAAATGCTTATGCTGTGAACATCACCCTGAAAGGGACATATTTCCTTGGAGTGTGCAATCTGGAATTAGTGAGAAACTTGACCAACTGATGGACATGAAACAAAGCTGCACACAATCATGGAAAGAAATTACCATGTTAATCAATACAAATATTTAGCTTCAAAATTTACACATGGGAAAAGAAAACAGAATAACTCAGGAGACCTCGATTTAAGTTCTTACACAGTTCTGTCACCAGATATAATTTTACTCAACAACCAAAACAAGCTGGCAAAGCTGCAGCTTCTGGTAGGACACATGTTCACATCCCTTTCCTCAAATACAGCGGAAAGAGCTCCGCATCACAGGCACCTTAGCAGAATGTTTATGGTCTGTAAAAAATGAAAGAAATTACCTCCCTTCCATTCCAAGGGCACGAGGCCAGAGCAGGAAAAAGGGGGAAACTGACATTATTATTGGTTCACAAAAGATTGGTTTCAAGGATTATTCTAGGGCATTCATTACCAGGTGTCTTAGTCCAGTTCCTGTCCCAACATCCTCCATTAAAAAAAATAAGATAAATAAAAAACAATTGGAGAAGCATCTGAAGACTCATCATATTCTGTAAACATTTCATTTGCAGCATGGAGTTTGTATTTATCTTCTTTTCATCCACCCTGATGTGAGCTGCTTTTGTAGTTCTCCACAGACTTAATGCTAACATCTCAGGAAAAACAAAACCACTTCAGAAGTTATTTCAGAATGTACAGATATAATGCAGGGACATTATTCTCAACCTTTGCTTTAGTTTCAGAGGCAAAACAGAAAGTACATTAAGTCTGGTCTGCATAAAATTTCTCATTAAGCCAGATTTTGGTGTGAACTAGGAAAAATACTTTCTTTGAACTCTGTATTGCTTGCATTTGCATTTTGAAACTGAAATTTCCCCTTGAAACTCCCAATATGTTTCTGTTACCTTCAGGGAACAATAAGGGAGCCCTCCTGTGGATAATGCATCAAATTTAAATTCCCATGACTGACAAGGAAAGACTATGTAACCTAGGGGATAAAAAGGCTCTATTTTAGAGCAAAGAGAGTGAGGTGGTAATCCACTGGAGGCTGTAGTTTAATTTAAATGGCTATTAACTTTGTTCCATAGGGGCAGTTATAGCCTAATTCGTACTACTTTTCTGAAGCAAAAGAAAATGGACCAAATAAAACATCCAGGCTACAGAAGATATCTTAACAAGACAAAAGAAGTGTGATGGCTTTTTATATATACTATGAATGTTAAAATATAATTATTTATGCTTCCAACCCTTGAATACATATTTAACTTTAGGGACAATGTTCACATGAGGGCAGCAGTATTGTTTATATTAGTAAAGTCATGTACTTGCTCAGTCAGGATTCTCTGTGCCCCTTAGTACATCATCATTTCCTTTACATAAGGCATGGCAAAAAACATAACACTTTCTTCTCTCTCCTGAAACAGAAAAATACTCAGAAAGGGAGAACAAGATCCAGGACCAAGTTAAATCTATTGCCTGCCTTCAGTTCTTGTATTTGACTCATCCAGTTTGTTGGCTTTAAACAACAAATAAATAGCAAAACAGCCACATTCACCATCACAACACATGGTTGTTCATTGTCTGCTACTGGCTTCAAATACTTATTTTTAGGAAAACAAACAAAAGAAAATGAAGTGTTTGGCCCTGACGGGATTTCAGCACTGAACAAAATAATGTAATTTCTACCTCAACCACTCCCAGAAAAAATGTAAATGTGCTTTAAAAGTTTTGCATAATCTTGCATTTATAGACTGTAGGTGTTGATTTCCATCATATCTAACAGAACTTAAAATTGCTCAGCACCCTACAGGATGGAGACTGTGCTCTGATGTTCATAGCTGCTGATGTGTCTCCAGTCTACAGATTTATGCTTAGCTATTCTATGAGCTCAATTCCCTTATGTCATATGTTTGCACAATTCTACCAATGTCAGTTTATTTCTAATAGCTTATACCAGCACATCTTTCCAAAGGAATCTGAGCTAGTGAAAAGCATAAACCATGTCCATTAACCTCTCTGTAACAGAAGGAATCTATGGAGCAGTCTCAATCTAGTTTCAAATATTTCTACTATTCCCTGTAAGTGTCTGTTCTTTAGAATCTGTTATGTCCATTCAAGTGCTCACATGATAGCACTCAAAGATACTTTCTGGTATACTCAGATACTCAATCTTTCACATTCTCTTAAGAGGTATTCAGAAAATCAAGTATATGCAGAAATGTGCCTACAACTTAACTTCACACCTACTAAGGACCCCAAGACCCCACTGATATGCCTTGTAACAAGGACTTTTGCAATGTCTAAAGACATAGTAATAGCACTATCAGAGGAGTACAGTAATTTCCTAAACAGCATAGGTTCAGCAATTTTGATGGCTTTGGAGGAACTGGCAGTATAACAATTTATATCCAGGAGTATCGAGGGGTTGACAGGACAACTTATCTAGATGGTCAGCTTCACCAGGGACTAACAAAGCCACAGTCCAGTACATAGCTTCTGCCAGAACTCTGTTCCTCTTCGCAGCAGCTACTTAGGGGAGACACGAACTTCCGTGCTTTTACTGGAATTTTAGCACCTCTGCGACCTTGTGCTATCACTGTAAGGCACCAGCCCATTGCATTCCCTCTAGCCTAAGTAGCCAAGGTCCTGTTTGAGTAACACCTTCTTTAAGGAGCATGGAGTGCTTAAATTAATCATAGAGAACACTTTTGGACTGGAGAACAGAAGACAGACAATGTGCCTATCTTTCTTTTTTTGCTCTTTAAACTTCCTCTTGGTCTCTCAGGTTAACCCTTTAGTTTATTTCATTTTTGAAATGGTTGCATACAAATGCCAACCAGAGAGAATGAACATAGTAAAATCTTACAGCTATAGGGACTCCTACTGCAGAGGACACTACTACAGGAACTGTACAAACAGGTTACTTTACCAGCAGGCGAGACAAAAAAGCAGCACTGGAAGTTAACAGAGGACAACAATTTTTCTTACAATCACTCTGGCAAGGAACTGAAATTGCAGGGAGAACTTAATAATCACTTGTAGACCAATTTGTTTAGAACACTGAAACTAATGCTCTGGATTGTCTAAACATACTACACAGCTCCTGCGGACTGCAAGTAATCAAGTCTTGACTTCTGCCTTCTGTGGAACGAATTTTTTCACAGATTTTTACAAAAGTAAAGGTAAAATTCAATAGTCTTTGCTAGCATCAGTCTCCTCTATAAACAAAGGACATTCAACCTCAGGTATTTTTTGGTTTGATCTGCTCTCAGAAACACTGCACATGGTGGAAGATTTCTGTACCTCACATGAGAAGCTAATAAAGAACAAGACAGGAAAACATGCCTCATTTCTCAGTTAGTCTGCCATCATATAAGGCCTAGTTTCCAAATCCACACATGTGAGCAAAAGGATTCCCATTTCATTCAATTAAATTAGAATCAAATCTGTAATTTTGTCAGGGACAAAATATCTGTAAACCCAAACACAATCAGCAGTCTTAGAATTTGGTACGCACAGAGTAAAGAAGTAATGATATCATAGACTCAATACCTACACCACAGTTTAAGCATAGCAATCCTGAAAAATGGAGTGTTTTCAGGAATAATAATTTTCTGGAATGAAAGAAAAAAAGTATTCACAAAGCTAAGTGTGCAATGAGGAACAAGACAACACTCACTGTCTAGGTTAGTACATCTGCATGGAACATGAGTCTGATGAAAAGCAAGAAATAACTTCCATCAAAAGAACAGCAGTATCACACATATGACAAGAAACAGGGCAACAGACTTAACATTTCAGATTAGTTATAACTCCCATGCAGGTGAAGAAATATCTTCTGTGAAAAGATCAGGAAAAAAACAACAAGCAAAATAATACAAAACCAAAACACAGAACTACTTCAAAATACGTAAAACCAGGGAAAAAACCCAAAAAACCAACACTAGGATACAAGGAAAGAAACACCTTCATTTTGGGAGAGGATCTCTATTAAAATATTAGGAAAGCAAATCAGTGAGAAGCAACATAATCACATACTCCAGAAAATAAATGTGGGTATTTTTCAAGGACTGGTCTCCTAAGATTTTCAAACAATTACTCTATTTTGTCATAAGCCAGAAGTTACAAAAACCTCCACCCTTCTTACCAGTTTTACTGAAGAAGCTTCCATAGAATAGAATTTCCAAAACTTTAGAAGTTCTTTCAGTATTAAAGAGAAAAACTTCAACTCTCAAGATAACATTTTATTCTAGCCACATTAGAGCAACTGTGACTCACCAAATCCTGACTTAACACAGTATAAGATAGGAGAAAAGACTGAGGTAAAAAGGCATGACACCAAGCCAGTTTTAGAGATCTTTGTGACTGGAAGCAGATTTCAGTGACTCCTTTTCATAATACCTTCAGCTCACACTTTTTACTGGAGTATGAGCCAGGGTCACTGCGGTCCTGGAGATGAGATAGTAATACACAAGATAAAAAGGAGAGGAAAAACAAAATATCAAGAAGATTCATGACTGAATTTGGAGTCTTTGCAGGGTTTAATACATCTCCTTAGAGATCTTAATTGCACATCAATCTTCTTCAGCTGGAGAACGGGAGGTGAACATGCAATTCTTCAGCTCGGCACAGAGGGCAAACTGAAGTTAGAAGAAAAGGATAAAAGAAGGGCACGCTCAATCGAAACTGGATTTTCTCTCCTCTTACCATGAGAAGACAAGAAGATTTTCCTTAGTGCTTGCCAACACAAGGAAATTTGGAACAACTAAGAATGTGACTTAACAGCACTCTGTAATTCCCTTATTCTATACCTTGAGTTCTTTCTGGCAGTTCAGCTTAATCCACTTTTAACCCACACAAAGGCATATTCAGCACAGGGTGCCCACACAAGGAATTAGTAGAGAATAACTATGCTAAGCTAAGAAGACCTTAGCACAAAATTCTTCATCAACCTTCATTGCTAATGTCACTCTTGTGACACTCCTACCACCAAAGTGGGAAAAAGAATTCGGTGAGAGTCCTTGCTTTCCACTCCTATAAATAAAAGACAGACAAGGTTTACCCTCTGCTGGTATCACAGCCAGTCATATCCAAGCAATATAGCCATATTCAGAGTGGCACATCCAAGATAAACCAAGAACAGAGTAACATCCACTCTACGGTATGTTTAGATGAACTGGATGCCATCCTTTTTAATGGTTTTAAGCTGTGTCTGGTTTATGTGGCTCCAGACAGAACATCTACACTTCTTACTGTATGTCCTGGTTTCAGCTGGGATAGAATTAATTGTCTTCCTAGTATCTGGTATCGTGCAAGTTTTGAATTTAGTGTGAGAATCATGTCGATAACCCACTGATGGTTTTAGTTCTTGTTAGGTAATGTTTATACTAAGTCAAGGACTTTTTAACGTCTCATGCTCTGCCAGTGAGAAGGCTGGAGAGGCAGAAGAAGTTAGAAGGGGTGCAGCCAGGACAGCTGACTCCAGCCAGGACAGCTGACTCCAGCTGACCAAAAGGATATGGCATACCATATGGTGTCATGCTTATCATATAAACCAGGGGGAAAGCTGGCCAGGAACTGACTGGGAAATGGTTGGCAAGTAGTGACCAATTGCATTGTGCATCACTTGTTTTGTGTATTCTAATGCTTTATTATAATAATAATTATTATCATCCTTTTGTGTCCCATTAAACCATCTTTGTCTCAACTCATAAGTTCGCATTTTTATTCTTCCATTTTTCTCCTTCATCCCATTCACAGGCTGAGTTGTGCTCAGCTGCCATCTGGGGTTGACCCATGACACTGTATAAACAACTTTGTGATGATAACAAGAAAAAAATTTGTTATGGTATAGACTTTTCAGATCTAGATTGAAGATTTATGCAATCAACAGACATTTTATTAGTAACTATGGTCTTCCCTGTATTTTGTCCCATAAATTCAAAACTAGTAGAGTTGCTAGAGTTGAGATGGATGTCTCAAACACCAGTTCTCAGTCTGGGAGTTCATGTTCATGAAGAAACACCAACACAGAAATATCCTGTAACATGACTCTCATTCATATCAACAATATTTTGTTCTAAGGTCAGCTTAGAGTTAAGCAGAAAATAAAAATAAACCCAAACACTGAAGAGCATTACCAGTTTCTAATACAGAAGAGTCATACACTAAACTATATTCCTTATAACGCTATAGACTTACACCCCCTTAAAGTTTGCGAATACATAAAATTTCTTCACATACTTAAATGAAGACTATCAGGATTTAAATTTCGGACTGTCCCTTCATGGGCATGCAATGACACACCTTCAGAGCTTTACAAACTGTCTTCCCCTAAGTTACTCATGAGACTACCAGAACACTTCAGAAAAATGTGGCTTAGATTTTCCAGTTGATTTCAAGATAAGATATGCAGAAAACAAGAGATGAGCGGTATCAACCCATGGCACTTTATGAACTGTTCTTTCTTGCTTACTATTTCTCTTTAAATTTTGAATAGTAAAGAATGGAGAAGTCTCTCCTGCTTCCAAAAAATAACGATACTTAAATTCTCTTTTTCTACACATAAAAAAGGCATTACAGAATCTATGTATTCTTGCAGGGAAGAAGAGGCCATGTTAATTTTTAAAACCAAATCCACATCTTGAATCTAAGCAGCACATTTCATATTTCAGGGTCTGGCATCTCAACCATAATGTCAAACCTGCACCAGGAAAAAGATGAAAAAGAAAAGTCATGCTTGTCTGCTCCAGAACTCTGTTGCCCTTAGGCATGAGCCAGAAATAATCCCAGAGGCAGGATGCAAATGAAATGTGTTGTCACTGCACTGGCCTTAATGCATTTTACCTTAAACATTTACATTAACAGATGGTACCCAACAGTACCATAAACTTGCTCCTAGATTCATTTCCATCTCACTCTAGGCCCCATTTGTCATTGGCTGAACAGAAAAATGTCACAAGGGGGTTGAGCCAGAACAGAGGAATGGGACACACTGAATGAAATGATTGGTGTCACCTACACATATGCATTTGACCTCAGTTATAAAGGGAGAAAAAACTGAAAGGAAAAGGAAGGAATAAGGTGATGATCAGATGACCTAGTACTACTAGGAGTAAGCACACTGCTTCTTTGGGGAGGAGACAAAATGCTACTTTTTTAAATGGAGATGTAGCTGTGTGCTGTGGAAGTGGCCTAGGCTGGCTTATGCACTTACAGTATGGTGACTGACTGGCTCATTCAGAACAGAAATAGCACAATGCAGTCAGACCACTCAGCCTTCACTCCTGGGAGATGTAAAACTCTCACATCAGTCCAGTGCTCATGTACATGACTTCTGCATTTGCTGAGTCTCTAAATTGTCAGCTCTGTCCCAGAAAGTGATATTGGTTTAACTAGGGGAAGAACAGAAATAAGCCCTGCCATGGTAGGTTGAAAGACAACAGCTCTTGAGCCACATCTGATCTGTGGCTTCAGTTTGCTATAGGAAGGAAATAAATTTTAATTTATTTGTGTCATTTTTTTCTTGGCCAAGTGACAGAAAGAAATTGTCAGAACAGAGATACCTGACAAAACAAAAATCTCAAGTGCAAGAGGAAAAACCACAAATCAGTCTAGCTGAACTCAGTGAGGAATAAGAACAGAAATGGATAAAAACTGGCACAAGGTGATACTTCTTTATTCAGGAGCCGAAGAATGCGAGCAACAGAGTTTGATCTATATTCTCACCAGACTCTTCGACAGATGCCATAGGTTCTCAGACTATCCCAGATGTATAATACACTGAGTCATCTCAGAACATTTCTCTGAAGCACAGAAATATCAACTCCATTTTACAAACATGAAATTGAAGCATATCAGAGATAAAGAAAATTGTCACCCCACAAAGAATGTCCATAGTCAAAAAGAAAAATTAACCAAATCACTTGAATCTCAGGAAAATGTCTTATTCATTCAATTCTGCCCAAACCATGCAACTGTTTTTTCTCCCTGTGCAAGCAGGAGACAGGTACTGGGATGAACTAGCAGTATGGCTTACGCTGCTTTGTTATGATGGTAAGAAAAAGCACAGACAATCCACTTCTTTTATCTGAGAGTGACGCTTATGAAAAGAAAAGCTTACTTTACTTCTCTATATTGCTTCAGGGGATAGAATATACTGCACTTCACATTGTTTCCATGGATTTTATACTGTAAATTTGAATACAAGACTTACATTTGAAAATGAATGGCAGTACTCTACAGTAAAGCTCAGTCTTCATAAGGAAATCCCATCGTGTCAGACTCCTGAAGTATACTGTTCTGTTTAAATCAGAGGAAGTTTACCTACTCCTACAATCTATATTGAGTCTTTCAGTCCAAGTCAAAATGTGAGGCAATTGTGAGAAATACTGTCTTCCATTCACTATGAATGTTACCATTTCACATAGGTTCTTGCACCAGAGCATCCAGGTGCTTTGGAATAGGGTTTTTATCAGGAAAATTTAAGAACATAGCCATAAAAATGGGATCTTATTTTTTACATCTCACATTTCAGAAGACATTAAAGAATTTTGCCATGCTCCCTACAATTCAGAGGCTACTTAGAAATCCAGGCTTCATAAAATGCAGAAACAGAAAAACTGAATTCTCCAAATGTGCCATAGTTGCCTTCTTTTATTCCTCTAGAGTTCAACAGCATCTGCCCTGAAGAAAACCTCTGCCCCTAAGATGAGTCAGCAGTATTCATGAGAACCCACAATTTCTAATTTTCCCATTATCTGCCCAACTGAAACTCCTGCTGGTACCCAGCAAAGTAAGTCACACCAGAACGGTTACAGGGGCACTGCTGGACACTCAAGGAGAATACCTTCTTGCAAACTTAGACTGCTTCCAAGAGTAATTGGGGACTGCATCAAGAGAGGAAGAACAGCCTTGCAGAGATGGTCAGCTAGATAAGAGCTGGCTATATCTTTAACATTGTTGTAAACTTGTCAGAAATTACCAGTTCAGCTGAACCAAAACTGGCCACAACCTTATTTTAAGCATCTTCAAGTTCAAGGAATCAGTTTGTCATGTGGAGTCTGTGTCAGAAGTCTCTCTCATTTAGACTTTGACTGAGAAATATGTTTTATTTCACACTTTCAGCCTGTACCTAATGAGTAAACAGGGAATCTGGCAGTGAGACTGGTTCTTCAAGAATATAGTAACAAAACAGATCTGAATAATGAGTGACCACCCTACCACTGGGAGTGGCCAAAACATTACACTGCAACAATATTCTCTTCCATCAGTTAAAATGCAAGCCTGATTGTTGCTGCATTTCTTCTCCATTAAGCTCAATGAACATCTGACAGGGTTGCAGTGGGACAGGATTTTAGGCACCACCTTATCCTGATGCAGACCTCAGAATTCTAATCTCAAGGCCAGTATGGTCACTGTGAAATTCAGCTAGACTGCTTGCAGAAACCACCTCTGGTTTCACATCAGGTTACCCTTTGCTCCTTGCTGCTCCTTAGTCCCTCAAACAGGCTGGGGAAAGAACATGCCCTCATAGCTGCAATACTGGCTACTTTATATTTGTTCTTATAATTACATTTCTGTATTCTGCTTCTAAAAATCAGAGTATATTCTACAAATTTTTGCAAACTGCATTTCTTAAATACACGTGCCAGTCATCTTCGAGCAGCCAGACTTTTCCACTAATTACCAGCTAGGATACCACAGTGCTCATCCACTTATTGTAGCCTGCACTGGAGGATTAGTACAGACATCACAGTATGTCCTGCAGTGTCCAGGGTAGTGGTTTTGAACAAACACACAACACTGCTTTAAGCTGCTTTTGTATATACATCCTGAGGGAATGTAAGGGACTTTTACAAGAGTAGTGATCCTCACAGCTCTTCTTGGGGCAAAGGGCTTCATAATAGGGAACAGGTAAGTTGTCTCCATTGGCAGGTGCTAGAATTTGTAATGATGACTACAGCATATCCCTCATGGAATCCTCCCCTGAGACATCCCCATGCGCTACCGCCACAAGGAATTCAAGTCCTAGAACAAAATACATGTTTGAGTACAGGTCTGATCTTTGCAGAATATTTGTGCATGCCTTACTCTCATTTTCATGGCATTTTGACTCAACTGTAAATGAAAGAAATCTACACTCTGTGTTACTGGATGAGATCATGATACTGAGTATTTCATTACCACCAAGGCAAATTTTTACTTGGGAATCTTTTCTGTTCATTCAGTAAGTAGCAATTTAAACAAACCGCATTTATAGCACTGATTCTGTGGGGGAAGGGAGTGCCCAGTAAGACAGGACTGCAAGTGATGGGTCCCAAGGGAGCTAAAACACAGATGTCATAAAAACCCATTAACCCATTTCAAAAATCATATACAAAGGCACAGCTGTGCAGTGGGAAGCAAAACAGGCGGCATTGGCATCAGGGGTTGGAAGAGCATGGAAATAAACACACTGCCTCGCGTTACAGTACAACATTGCCACAAGATACCTTCAAAAAGGATCGCTTAAAAAGGCATCTTATAAAAGACCTCTCTCTTCACTGCCTCTAGAGAAGTTGCTGAGGTTAAGCAGCCCTCTTCAAACAAAGTATCCCCAGAGCAGAGTGCATTTGTCCATGATCTATGAATTTACACAAAGACTTGTGAAGTCAGCTGGAGTTAAGAGCCCCTCAGCAATATACTAAATCAGTCCCACACTCACCCTGAAGTCCTCTACTTAGAGGCAGCTGTTTTTCTACTGCTTGTGTTCAGTCTTGCACCCTGAGGTTGAACAGGCCGGTTATCCCCCTCACTCTGTGTCAGGTCAAGAGACAGCAACTGAAGCAGCACAGGAACCAGGACTCCGCTCACTGCCACTTTCTGGTCTGCTCATGAGAGCAGGTCGCTTCCTTTCCTTCTAATCTGTTACGTTGCAGACAAATTCTCTCTGTATGAAAGATTTTGAAGAGCTGACCAACTCTCTCTCCAGTGGTTAGACCAGATTTAAGGGCAACGTGATCCTGTTAGGATGCAAGGTCATGCAATTTACGGCTATAAATCAACTGCCTTGGTTCAAATTTTGAAGGTCAGAGCAACTCCATCTGAGGTAGTGGGGAGTTCACTAGTTCTCTGACACCCAATACCTTGAAATATTTTAAAAGTATGTTCTGAAAAGCAACACCAATAAAAATGATGGGGTAGAAATCCCTTTTTGTTCTGTGATGCCAGATCAAATTGTCTGAACAGACACTCAAAAAACTAATGCACCCATCCCTACTGTATTGTCTATTACATCACCATCCACAACACACACCCTGTTTTGAGGACATAGCTGGCACTACTGGTGCAGTCATGATAAACACACTGGGAAGCCCACTCTGTCCCTTACACTTTCCAAAGGTACTAAATCTAATCTTTTTGAGAATGATACAAGTATCACCCAAATAGGTAGCTTGGGATGAGGTTTAGAGCATCTGCACTTGTTTTCACATGTGCTTTTTTTTTTTTTAACTCCAAAAATTCAAAAAAACTAGAGCATAATAGCATATGTTTGTCTGACTTTTCCTCTGTAGAAAGATGATATTTGCATGCCCAGCCACTTCTCAAAATCACTGAGGAAGATGTCAAGTGGATCATAATTGAGACACTAGTAAAGTGCAAATTTAACTTAAGAACATTAAAGTAGCATGTTAAAAATGGGAAATATATGGAATTACTTTTGACACCAGGCATTTTGAATCCTTCAGTCTTCCCTCTTGTATTTGTCTGTATTCGGACAAGTATCATTTCAAGGATACAGTAGGAATACACCAGGATTTTTTATGATTAGAAAATTGTTCAGTGTTATTACACTTCCAAATATTTATATCTTTTGATGAAGGGTATCTTCTTTCTCATTACTTGCAATGACTCTGAGCTATCCCAGTGGAACCAGGTGCAGATATTAGAGGCACTAAAGTTCAAGGCACAGCACTTATAGAGAAAACAATAACATAGGTGATTGAAACAAATCAGATTTTAAAAGAGAGCTCAGGGCACCCGTAGGAATCACAGCAGAAGCAGCTTTAGAAAAAGAAAAAAAAAAAAGTCAGCCCCTCCTGTCCCATAGGTCAACTTCAGTGACAGCGTGTCTCCAGTTGAAACTTGGCTTGCCTGACTGCTGGCACTCTTACCAGTCCAGCTTCTCTGTGATCCCTCATTTGACCCCTACACAGACACTGCAAAGTTTTGCTGATTCTCAGACATCAGGCATGTGAAACAAACAAAGAATTAACAAAAAATTATTAATAATGGACTCTACTGAAATTTTCCTTTAGCAGCTCAGGCAGAAGGAAAATACAAAACACAGCTTGATGCTGAGCAGCCCTGCACTCAGACCATCAAACGACCACAGTGGTTGGGAAAGGTAATATTGCAAAGAAAGCATGGGCTCAGGGCAGTAATCCAGTACTGAGCCCAGCTCTTTAACAGACTCTTTGAAACACTGAAAAAAGACATTCAAGCACGAGGGACAAATCTAATTCTTTATTTTTATTTATCCAGAAAGATAATTATGGGTGTGTAAAAGTAATTGAACACAAAAATGCCTTTAGCATTGATGGGACACAAAATTCCTCATAGTGACTGAAGGGGTAATAAGACAGGTGAATCAAGATTCTTACCTCATTGCATAAATTCAAATTCCTGCCATGTGAAAACCCTGCCCCTGCATTTTCAGGAGAAAGTATGGATAAATAAATAATACTGGATAACAGCTAATTTTTTCCATCCGACTGTGGCTTTGGCTCAGCCCTGCTACAAATGGTTTTCACTCATTTAGCCAACTGTGGTCACAACTCCATCTGCATCCAAAGAACCCTGGTTCTACTAATTTTTAAATCTCAAAGCACTGCATCTCACTGCACCTATCAGACTAAGCCCTGGCTATTGATTACTCCTTAGCAGAAACTGCTACAGCCCTGTTTGGCCACAAGCCAACAATATCAGATTCCCCAATTCCTTTTTATTTATTTTTTTTTCCTTTTTCTTTTTTTAAAGCATAAATTAGTCAAGTGCCTGGCAGGCCCAAAGCCCTCCCCACTCCTACTCTCTCCACAATCTCCCCTTTGACTAACACGCCAGAGCACCAAAATGGCTCTTTGTAAATCTAATTGAAACAAATGCTATTGACCCAGGCACATTTGCAAGTAAATCTGGTTGGACCTCAATCAGAGAGCATGTGTTTGACACCAAATTATGCTTAAGTGCTGCAGCAAGAAAAATGGGAACCATGCTCTGGCAGATAGAGAGACAAAGGAAGGACTTAATTAAAGGACTGAAACATATGCCAGCAAGCCCTGTAAATGAGATTCAGAGCTGAAAAGTGCGGGGCTGCCTCTTGTTATAGGAATCTAGCACTAAGGAGATTTCTTGCCCTCCAAGAATGCTTGGGCATAGAGAATGATCCTATGCTGCTGTGAAAAGGGCAGCAAACACAGACAGAGGCTAAGGGGAAAGTTAACTACATTGCAGGAGACCTGAAAATGTCATCTTGTCTTGTGATTAGGGGGGGTTTTAGTCCAAAGATGAAGATGAAGAAAGCACAGCTTGCAACTGCTGCTCCAAGAAATTTTCTTCAGAAAAGCCACAATGCTACAAATGAGTGCAACACAACTACTAGCCCTGTCATCACCCAGATAATAATCAGCCATATATTACAGAAAAAAAACATGAATTCCAACAAAAACAATTACAGTAGACAGCCAAATCTCTTGTATTATAACCTCACACAGCACAAGACACAAGGAGGTCCTGAGGGGGAAGGTAAAATGCCTCCTCATCTGATGAGAACCCAAACATGTAACAATCATTGCTTGCTACAGTTCAACAGAAATAAAAACATTATGTCCTGCAACAACCTGAAGGCCAGAAGAATATAAGACTGTCCTTAGGAAAAAAAACAAACAAACAAAAAAAACCCCTCCAAACAAAATCAAAACACCCAAAATCCCCCAAAACCCCCTTCTTTATTCCCACTACAAATGATCTAAGACAGCTCATAATTTTTATTTATCTGTGCTCAGTTGGGTGTGATATTTATCAAAATAGCCAATATATGCCAATATAAAATCTAGTTTAAACAGTATTCTATGTGTTGGCACAGTAACAATGACAAAGACCATGACGTCTTTTAAAACTACTGTGCTTTGCATTTGTAGCCTTCTTCACACCTTTTACTCTTTATCCACTTTCTATCATGGTGATACTTCACTGTTTGTAATAAGCAGATTAACTGAAAGTGGGAAACCATTGCCAACACCTTTCAGAGAACCCTTGAGACTAGGAAACTAACTTCTCCCTCAAGGGTTAAATAAACTTGACAAATGCCCAACCAAACCTCCTAGGCTGGCATGTCCCAAAGAAGTTTTCAGTCATAAATCCTCTGATCAAGCCCTCCCAGAAATCTGTGCCTTCTCTGCTACTGTCAGTTGGGTTCCCACTGAAGCAAGGCAGGCGGTCTCACAGATCAGTGGGCAAGTTGTGCCTCTGATGTGTTTGACTGTCACGTTCATAAACACAACAAGCTATGCCAGCAGCAATAGCAAGGCAGCCGAGGAGGGGGGCACTCGATACAGTTCACAAACTGTAGTGCACAACATTCATCAGCACAAACAAACCCAGTCCACATCTCTCCAAGTCTGGCTTTCACAGCAGGGACAGACTGCAGTCAATGCTGCTCTGTGTCCTGCCTCTGCTTTCTCCTCTCTGGTATCTCTAGAGCAGGTTACTATTCTGTCATATTCTGTCACTGTGACCTACTGGAACATGTGGCTACAGCCTAACAAACATTGACCATTCAGGACATTCTGAGAAGCATCTCAGAGAGATGTCCTGCCTCTTTCTTGACGGAAATTGAGTGTCGAGCATTTCTCTGAAAAGAGACAATTACACAAGCTACATCAAATGCCTTAGACAATTATATATCAGGTAAGAGTAAGCAAGAACCCTGGTACCTGAACACAGCAAAGAATGTAGGAAGGAAAGAAAATCAGGTAAAGGTTTTTCCACTGTGGCACTAAGAAAATCAGGTAAAGGTTTTTCCACTGTGGCACTAAAGTACCAAGCAGAAGTGTGAGGTAAACTGCTTTGCTCGTATTTGACAAATATGCAAACATCATTGAACTACTCATATAAGCAAGTGCCTATTAGGTAATGATCTTCATCCACATACCATCTCCTCCTAGCATACAAGTGCATATACAGAGAACTGCTTTTTAAAATACAGCAATAAAAAAATTTACTGTGGTTCTTTAATACCAAACATTTTTTTAAAATGCATATTTGGTTGAAACTTCTCCTCTCACTAAAATGCTATTCCTGAGCTGAAATTGGAATATTTAATAAGTCACTGAATTGTGCAAAAGAGATGAAGAAAAGTATTCTATATTGAAATTTTAAAACAGAAACTCAGGAAAGTTACATGTTATTATGCAACCGATAGTTTGGAAGCGTAAAAGATTCCTCTGGCCAAGAAATTGCAAAGAAATTCAACCACCCCTGGAGACAGGGCTCTGTTTCATGCTTGGTAAAGAATTATACCATCACTCCGTGGCACCATGGACTTGATGTTGTGTCCTAGGTAAGAGCTGATGCTAAGCAGACTGCCACCTACTGCATTGCTCCAGCTCTTGCTCTGAGGAGAAGCCAATGGATGGCAACTGGGGACTCTGAGTTACGAAGGGAAATAAAGTAAAAAGAAAATTAAAAAGAACTGAGAAGAGAAAAGAAAACTGTGTTTGGTACCTTGACAGATACTAACAAGAATAGAAACAATAAAAACGCCCCTGCTGTGAAAAACTCGTCAAGTAGGGGATGAGGCATACCATGCAGACCTCATGCAGTGTCCTCCCTCAAAAATGTCACAGTCCTTGTCATCTTTGCTACTGTAATATTCCTCCAGGAGAAGAGAGCTTAACTGACACCCCGCCAGTCATCCCAATGACTGCTGACAGCCTCAGGGAGCATATGAATGGGAAACTGATGCCTGCGTTCAAAGGCTGCTGTCAAACCCAGAAAAAAAACGTGCTGCAAGGCAGCATTGCCTAAGCACGTGTAAATACCTACAGGATCCATACATATACACATACATTTACATATTCTCAGCTGCATCCACAGTGATGAGAGGGAGACAGAGTTGAGCCTGCACGATTCAAGAGAGCCTAGGGTGGTGTTGTGAGGCACAATGTGAGCTTATCCAGATGACAGCTGCAGTAATCCCTTTGATCTACAGTGACTGGGTTGCCTCGTTGCTATATTATATAATAATATAAATTAAGATCAGCTACAGTAAACAATAATATACCATGAAATACAGTCAGTGTTTGTTCAGTAGACATTTCCAAGACAGACCCAGAAATAGCACAGCACCTGGAGAGGGAAAATACTGCCCTGAGGTTTTGACATGAAATTACTGAGCAGGACCTGCTGGATGCTACTCATCCCTTATCCTCAGAGTCTGGTCTTCTAGCCACAATTTTGGACAAGTTGCATAGCAGCAAAATCTAAGCCTGTGCCATTCTCACCTCACCTCAGACCAGGAAGATAACCCCTGGAGGTTTGACCTCAGTCAAAACTGCAGTATCAGTTTCCCACTTGAATGAACCCAAATGGGCACTTGACTATCTGCCTGCACTTACAACTTCCCTGCAGGCAAATGCTAAGGACACAGCAAAAACATTACCCCATATTCCCAGTGGCTATTTGACTAATAGCAGTAAGAAAACTCCATGGAAGGAAAATGCAGCATGACATTAAAGCTGCTCAGCTTCTATACGTATAACTTTTTTAAAGTTTGCAGGAAAGGATATCACTTGTTTAAATTCTTGGCAATATGACTTTACTGAAGATGCTTCTATACCACATGTCAGTGGCAAGGATGAGGGCTGCTGACTTTGAGGGATGCATTCAGTTTTCACTGGAATATTAAAAGTACTCCTACATTTTTAATTTCATTTAGTCTTCCCTTTTTCTTTAATGAATTAAAAGGATAAAAGATCTAAACCTTTTACAATTCAATCCAAAGATTAATCTTTTATAAAGGAATCCAGAGTAATATGTGTTTTGCTACTGTCCAGGGTGCTGTGGAAGCTGACAACCAAATTACCAATTTATGGGCTACCCAGCCTTAACCCAGCTAAGCAGCAATGTATTTCATACAGCACAGGTCCAATTGAATATCCATCACTTGGGCTGTAACTTGGTCAGATTTTGGTTTACCAAATATGAAAATCAGTCCATCTCCTGCAGCAAAATATAAAACAATACTCAATTTAAAAAAGGTGCAAATAATCAACACCATTAGATGGAGGGTTTTCCTCCTGTTCTATTGTATCATCTAGTTACCCAGGACTTGATTATCTACAAGAATAATTCATTTTATCCTGTTCCCAAAGTAAAATCAGAAATTTCACATTAACATTGCTCTTGGCTGAATGACACACATGACATGCTTGCTCTGGCTCAGTAAAGCCTTAACAGTCAACACCATCATGTGGGCCCGTACGTTCAGCTCCTGGTTCAGTATAAGACAAATCCTGAGAAACATGCTGAGACAACTAATATCACAGCAGAACACCACTGGCTTTTACAGAAGCACCTTTTTAGAGGAGACCTGCTGACTATACTTCTTTTGATGCAGCCCAAGATACAGTTGCCTTTCTGGGCTGCGAGCATGCATTGCTGGGTGATGTTGAGTTTCTCATCCACCAACATACCAGTGTCCTTATCCTAAGGGCTGATCTCAATCAATTCTCTTCCCAGCCTGTATTTGTGTTTGGGACACCAAACCAGGGGCAGGACCTTGCACTTGGCCTTGTTGTACTTCACGAGGTTCACACAGGTCCACTTCTCAAGCTTGTCAAGGTATCTGTGGATGGCATCCTTTCCTTCAGCGTGTCAACAGCACCACACAGCTCACTGTCATTTGCAAACTGGCTGAGAGTGCACTGTCCATGGTGCCAACACAGATGTTCAACAGGCCTGGTCCCACTACCAATCCCTGAGGAATGCCATTTATCATTCGTCACCACTTGGACATGGAGTTGTTGACTACATCTCTTTGAGTGCTACCGTCCAGCCAATTCCTTATTCACCAAGTAGTTCACCCATCAAATCCATGTCCCTCCAGTTTAGAGACAGGAGTGTAATTTGTTTGGCACAAGTCCATAGAGATGACATCAGTGGCTCTTCCCTCATCCACCAACACTGTAACTCTGTCACAGAAGGCCACCAAATTTATCAGGCATAATTAGTATAAATATTCACCAGAAGAGCATATGGGATCCCCGTTCCTCCCAAATAAATGTCTGGTACACCTCCATAAGAGCTGACAGAACTGTAGACAAACTCAAAGCACATTACAGACACACGCAGGCTAAGTGGCTTTCCAGAAGTTTGGTTTTGATGGTGCTAAAATTTCCAATACAGCTGATTTATTTAGAGGAGGCTCTGGATGACAAAGCAGTTCCTGAATCAAACTGGAGGAAAGACAGTTACAGAGTTCCAGAAAAGTCTAGGTAAATGACAAAGCTACAATTTACCTTGTTCAGGGACCAAGGAAAGGATCAAGAAACTAAAAAAAACAAACACCCTTCTCACTATTTTTCATAGAGGAATTGCTCAGCATCCCAGAAAGGGCCGTGACAATGCAGGCTAAATCATAGCTAGGACCAGAAGTGAAAGACTGCAAAGCAGATGTAAAGGGAATGTAAGCAAACATAAGGAGACCTTGCTGCTTAGCCATGATACTGATGCTAATGCCTCTGACCTAACAAACCACCAAGAACAATACACAGCACCTCTCTAAGGAAAAGGAAACCAGAGATGCACAGGGCAGGGTTGGCCTCTTTTGCCAGGCAACTAGCTACAGGACAAGAGGAAATGGTCTCAAGCTGCACCAGAGGAGGTTCAGGCTGGACATCAGGAGGAATTTCTTCATAGAAAGGGTGAACAAGCATTGGAATGGGCTTCCCTGGGAGGTGAGGGAGTCATCATGCCTGGAAATGCTCAAGAAAGAACTGGACATGGCACTTAGTGCTATGGTTTAGTTGACATGGTGGTATTCAAAGGTTGGATTCTATGATCTTAGAGGTCTTTTCCAACATTAATGATTCTATGACTACCTATAGATACACAGTACTCAATGGAGCCTAGCACCATGTTGCTTTTGAGAGCAGGCACTTTTCCCTTCAACTCTGAGGAGACTTAATTTCATTTCACTCTCCATCTCAAAAATGTACGTGGGATCACAACCACTAACAAAAAGCTGATGCTTCTCCATAAAGCATATTCAGTATTCTACAGAGCTCTCTCACCAAAGAGCTGATCCTGACCAACACTGCACAGAGGGCATCTCTGACTGCATGATCTAGCTATGCCACTAGAAAGAGGTATTACTGTCATATCCATTTACCTTTGCTAGCTCCTGGCAGCACTGATAGGCTGTCAGGAGGAAGAAATGAGCTAATGTTCACCAGCAGACCCTTGCCCGCTGCTGCTCTCTGGACATGACAAGCCCTGTCATTTCTCATATGTGAAAAATCAGAATAATAATGCCTCTCCCCTCCAGGATGATATAATGCTGTCTGCACAGATAGAAACGAGCAGCAGCATCTCTGGTGTTCAGTACAGCATGTAATACACAGATATCAAGAAAAACAACAAATAAGAGCACAAAACATTTTTTTTTAAATGCTATCTTTCATCAAAGGAGGAGTTCATACATGGAAATGGACTCACACTGCTACTGAAGAAAAATCCATTGAAGCTGGTTCCTCACTGTTGGTCCTTTGAATAGCTTTGCCTGTACAAGTCAGGACACCAACATTGGGCACCTACTTATTTACTCCAACTGTGAACCTGGTACAGGGAGCTGGTGCTCAGGCTGCCTGTAACACAGACATTTCCCTACTGCTAGACTTGCATGGCCTACAGGCAAAGAGTGTTACTGTCACTGAGACGGGCATTGATCCATTCTACCACCCGGGGAAATGAGAAAGAACTGTGGCAAGTTGAGACCCCTAAATCCTCCTATCAAGACATCAACTCTTTCTCCTCCTTGTCAACAGGGATTTTCCATGTAAAAAGCCATTACCCTCTCACGGTTCAAATTCTCTCAAAGACTTTACCACAATAACACCTAAGAAGGAGTCAGACATTTGGAGGACAGATTATACTTCCACCCAGAGAACAAAGCCACAGAGTACAATCTCTTACAACATGCGTGCTCCCCCATCCATCAAGCAACTCCTACCTCAACCCACTAAGAATCCTATGAATATTGATAAATACCATCTCTTTGCGAGTCTGTGCACAGTATCACACAAATAATAGTGCTGAAGTAACCACAAAGAGATGCCCATGCCTGTTGCCTTAAGAAGATGCAGAGGGCACTTAACCAAGTTATCTTAAGTGTTTATAGACCACTTCTTGCCTCTCCTGGATATGTAGAATCTTCTTTCTTGATGATTCACTTGCTACACTCCAGTGCACAGGTAATTTCAAACAGTCCTCAAATGAGGTACTGTGATGTACTGAATATATTGTGAAAAATCTATGATTGGCTCTGACACGTGCAAGAAAACAATAGCAGTAAAAGAGCTTCAGCTGTTCCTGAAATGCATTTGTACATGTATGTATGTGTATACATATTTCCAGGAAAAAAAAGATATAGGCACACCAATATAACAAAAAAGTGATCTAGTAAGTCTGTTTGTTTAATAACCCAATGCAAACAATGGTAGTTTATCAAAGGAGAATTCAATTCCTGTCTTTATCCAGAATTCACACCAGAGGAAAAAAAACCCAACCACAATAACAAAAACCCCAAAACCCTAACAAAATCTTTGGCTGACTGAACATAAAGGAAATCTTTTCTCATCATGTACCACAACATGCAAAGACAAGGCACATAAAAATTCACCCATGCTATCACCTCTTCCTCTGCTATCCTTCTGTTCAAATACACTGTACACAAACGATCACAGTCAAGGGTGCAATTTAATTTTACTCATTTCAGAATTAGTACCCTCACTAGCTATAAGCAAGAATTCATAAAACCTGCTGTCCAGAAATTTGTCTTCAGCTGGGTTATTAAAGTGGCAACTGCACATACACACACAATGAGACAGACAGCTTTAACTAACAGGAAAAAAGTTAGAAGATAGAAGGACTGGTCCACAGAGTGTGGTCATCAGGCAGACATCAGCAAAAAGAAGAGGAACAAAGAAAAAAAAAGAAAAAAAAAAGAAGGGAAAGAAATAACAAAAGTGCACTTTCATGACAATATTACAAGTCCTCTTATTGTTCTAATTACACCTAAAGGAAAGAAAAACAAACTCGCCTGCTGGTATGAAGTGCATTAATAATTAACTGGAAAGGAAGGAAGGCAGCAAAGCTGCAAGAAACCCAAACAATCTTAAGTTATGGGCAGGTTCTCTAGAAAGCAGGAAAGCATGTCATTTCTGGCGTGTTATAGTATGTTTTTTCCATTTCCCTCCCTTCCTGTATCTCAAGTGAGCTGAGAAGACTTTTATTCTACTCCTCCCCCACCATTCTTGGCCTGTGGTAAGCTACCTCACTTTGTGATGCATATGCTTCTTACTGTGACTTAGGACTTTGAATGTAAGCTGTCTTGTTCTAGAGACTGTTTGGATGAGAGCAAGAGAACTGACAGAAAATGGATGTTTGGGGTTTTTTGGTTTTGGTTTTTTTTTGAAAGAACAACCATTCAATAGTAGCAATCACTCCACTGAACAGTAATATCTGAGACTTCAATAGCCAATAAAAACATACTTGGACTCTTTAAATGTAGCCCCCTCTCCCAGCTCTTCTAAACAGAAAGAGCTTGGGCCCCAATGTCTTTACCCACCTCTAACCTTCAGGATGATTTATAAAAACAGCATTAAAGAAAAATGAGGCATTCTTTTTCTTTTCTCCCTAAATTGTCCTTTAATTTTGAAAAAGTAATCCTCAGGAGTTTTTTCATAGAATATAAAGTGGAACCAAAGTGTTAGGGTTTGGAATTTCTTGTAAAAATACAAAACCATGTAACTAACCAGTCACATAGGAAAGAGCACAAAATGGTTTGATCTGGTACAGTAACACACACAGTAGATGGGCGAGTCAGTGTGCCATCTTTGGAATTAAAGGAAACAAATTAGTCAAAGATGACAAAATAAATTTCATATATAAAGCTTTTATGTTCAGTATAAACAAAAATTAAAGAAACATTTTTAGAAATACCAGCAGAATATTATAAAGGAACTAGAGGGAATAAGGGGTGGGTAAACTCATTAAATTACTACAGAGAGAACCTCAGATGATGAAGTATTAATCATCATTTCATCTACTTTGCTGAAACATGAAAAAAGAAAAAAAAAATCAGTTCCAACAGAAATCAACTAATAGAACCTAGCAAAGGTTGTATCTTTCCATCCCGAAGCAATATCTTTGTTGATGCATAGGAATGAAAACATTTGTTTTCAATTAATCAAGGGATCAAAAAGAAATCTTGATTTTCTTTTCTGGCATGCCAGAACAATGCTGCTATCAGTCACTTCATGTCTGCAGTGGGCTAAGGGCTATATAAAGCTATTTTCAAATTATGGATATTTACCATAGTAAACAAACATTTATTACACAGCAGGCATGGAGAAGGAAAAGAACAAGAAAGAGAGATCCTTATATCTATTTATTTATTTATTTAATCTCTGGAAGTAAAAGCTTTTTGGACTGCAGGAATCCGATTGCTACATGCACCATGATGGATTAGCTCTGGTAAAATGAAATAAATAGCAATTCATCTTAGCGCTCGCATCAGCACTGGGTGTACCATGTACAGAACTAAAATGAAAAGCCTACAGACAATCCTAACCTGCAGCCACACACACAGTAGGAACATTTGCAAAACAGCTTTGGTACCAGAGCTAATTCTGAGAGCCCTTTTGGGGCCTCAAACCAGTTCTATTTGAATCAGCCACTCCGTACTTCTCCTTTCTCTGTATGGATAGTCACACAGAGGAAAGCATGTACGTAGCTATCCATCCTGGAACCACTGAGGGCTTTCTCTCCCCTCAAAGGTTCTCAAGGAGACCCTTTGCCTGCTGCTGTAATACAATTTCCACACCACCACCGTCAAATGCTGTGGCAGCATTTTATTCTCTCTTTAAAGTCTCTTCTAAATATGAAGATAGAAATAAAATTCTTGAAACAGCAAGTTAAAGTATCTAGGTCTCCTCTCACACACTTAAATTTTCTACTGCCTCAGTTTTGCTGATCGGGAATACATTTCCCTAAGGACAAACAGCACTTCTACATTTATGGCAGGAGAATGAAGAGAAAAAAAAATTATTCTTGTTGGAATCTGAACTTATGGGTCCAGGATACTTTCCATTTTGATGCTGAGAGCCCCGAACAATGACCATCAGTGAAGTATTTCATTTTCATCTTCACTTGGAGAAGAGAAGGCTTGAGAAAGCCCAGATCTTCCACATCTTATGCCAGAGCCTTTAAAACAATTTTAAGGACATGATCATCAGTAGCAACGAAGCAGGTGCACAAAAGTAGGCATTCAGCTGAACAAGTTGAGAGTACGGATATTGAACAATTCAGCCGTGGCAACGTATTTTCTCTCTGGACCAGCCAGAAGTGACTTGCTATTCACCAAGCCAGACGCTCACTCTCACTTACCGACTCGTGAGACACTCCCCCTCCTACCTTCTTCCCCAACAGATGTAATTAAACACCTTCAGGACAGAACTGTTTTGTTATTTGGTTTCTTCTTTGTTTGTGGTTTTTTCTTTTTTTTTTTTTTTTCCCCAAAGCACCTTGTCCTCTATCTCACACTGGTTTTTATTGCTTAGGTGAAAGAAATTTAATGACTTTTCGGCAGTACAGTAATTACAATCCTGGTGAAGTCTGTATAGGCAGGAGGTCACTAGCACCTGAGCAAATCTGATTCAGAACAGCATATCTCCAGTCACCTGAAACAGATGAGAACTGCAGTTGCCTCAGGGTATACATTCTGCACTGCCTTGCATGAGTGGAAGCATATGTTTCTATTCCTCACCAGTGAGTGTTTGTCAGAAATTCCTTTCTCCTAAATCCCCTGTTCTACAGTACCAGCGGTACAGCAGACGTCCCATCCTCCTCTCCTCTGTGGGAGGAGAAACAAAAGAAGCTCCGATGATGAGGTCAAGGGCTGTGGAAAGACAGAGGGACTTTAGAGAGAAAACCATCCTCCCCCTAAGGATATGGAAGTGTTACAAAGCCATATTAGAAAGCAGTAAAAGAGACCCTGTTTGACATGCAGGGCAATCAGAGAAAGGGGAAAGCTCTGCCTACAGAGAAAATTGGAAATGAGAAGTAACAACAGAGAAGCTTCCACAAAACTTGTGCACTTGAAAAGACAGAATTCTGTTTTCTATCTCTTTCAGGTCCAGACCCTGAAAAGGTGGTGGGGTCCTATAGCCACAGGTGATTCAGCAGCCCTCTAGAGAAAGAGGAGCCTCAGTACACACACACCCACACCATAACTCTGGTCTCCTAACAATGAAAAAATCCAACCATCTGCAGT
This sequence comes from Sclerurus mexicanus, assembly GCA_013396755.1. Taxonomy (NCBI): domain Eukaryota; kingdom Metazoa; phylum Chordata; class Aves; order Passeriformes; family Furnariidae; genus Sclerurus; species Sclerurus mexicanus. Next base: position 841,202 of record VWZF01003291.1, read on the forward strand.
GATGAAACACTGAATACTTCCTAATGCACAGTATACTAATATCTTTCTGTTATCCCTTCTCCTCTGAATTGAGACTTTCTAATCAGAGTAGCATGCATGGTAAGCTATAAGATGTAGACGATTACTCGTATGTAGAAATTCTGTTTAGGAGAGACAGTTCTTGATAAGCTTGATTAATATTATTTTAACGTAGAGATCTAAAGTTAGTTGTTCAGAGGGTTTCGGTGTATATCAGCCTCAGCTCACATATTCACCTAGCACAAATTCTATTTGTGCATTTCATCACTGAAAGACAGCTCCCATTAAATAAACTTCATAAACTGTACTACAGATGCTTAACTGAACAACCCTCCCCACACTTGCAGTCCTGGAGATCTGTGTACAAAAAGCTCCAGCAGATAAATTTCTAAAACTTATCAGCCTCAGAATGGAGCATGGGCCCAGCTGCTGCATTCTTAAATGCTCTGATTATATGAGTTTTTGCCCAAAGGTGGCTCTGTGCTCCTCCCAGGAGCTAGGATCTGCTGAACAAACATTAGTGAAGCTCTCACTAAAGAAATAATTGAAAATGCCAAATCAGTACAATCCAAAAGTTTATGAATCTGTTCTTGGCCTTTCTCTTTGGCTCAGATGTTCTCTTCGAAGGGAGACATTTAAAGAGAATCCAATGGCTGTCCACTCCTTCACATGACAATAAGCCTGTCATTTACCCAAACGCTTTCAGTGATTACCCAACACTTTCTGAAACCCATGCAGCTTTGTTGTGCACTATAACATACTTGTCTCATTTCAACCCAGAGGTAGATATGTTGCTTGAGTACAGCTCATAAATTGCTTCAGGCCCTCCTTCAGTAAAGGTGCTAGACAAATGAGAGCTGTTATTAGCATAGACAGCACCAATGATCAGCAGTTAAGGCTAGCACTGCTGACTATCAGGGTTCTCCCTCTGCCACACTGCAGCACCACATCTAGTGTAAAACAGGAGCAACATATCAGGCCATTATGCTTCCAAAGAAAAATTCAGTATGCTGACCAAATAGCTCACAAATTTTCCTGGAGCCTAAAGCATAACCATGAGTGGCACTAAAGACACACAGGGTCGCCTCATTGAAAAGCAGGATGATCTCAGAAATACCAGTGTGCCAGAGAGCTGCTAGCAGGCACAAATTGAAGAGTGGCTGGATTCTGCCAGCTGGTTCTAAAGCAGCTTCTTAGGATAGGACACAACTTTCAGATGATGGCAGTTGGGAGTAGGAAGTGTGGCTTAGCAGCCTGACAAGATAAGGCTTTCTGGGGAAATGTCTTCAAGTGTACAGTTAACTCTACTGAGAAAATAAACAATAATGCATAAGAGAATAATTTTATTGTGAGTAGTAGTTGACAAGACTTCAATCCTTGCTTTTGCAAACAAAATGACTGCTCAGTGATATATGGCAAGCCAGAGTGGCTGCATTTGAAGTCCATGGTTCATTCATATTCTGTGACAGATGAGGAAAATATAGTTTGAATTTGTGACAATCCCTGAAAGAATTTATCGTTTGTAATGGGACAAGCACACTATAACCCTGACCAATGAAGACCATTTAACCCATTTATTTCACTCAATACTGATAACTTTAACAATGTACTGTTGGCCAGCTCCATAACAAAGAAGTGAAAACAGCAAAGTAAAGGTGCCAGCCACTGAAGCAGGATGATTCTGCAAGTCTGTTTACATCATCTCAAAAGCAGACCCATGGACTTCCAGGTGCCTCCAGACTCCTGGAAGCATTCAGGAGATGGCATTTCAACACATTCAAACAAGACAAAGAAACAAAGCAAGGAGAGAGGGAGGTAAAATTCAGACAAAATCAGACGTCCAAGTTTCCAGATTAATTTACATACACATTAGTCATATGCTAGTCTCTGTGTGCCAGAACATAATGAAACTAATAGCTAAATAAAGTGACAGAAACAGAGACAACCTAACATTGGTGCATCTAATGAAAATGCTTATTCGCTAAAGACAGAAAAAAAATAAAGGTGTGGAGAAGACTGTGCTCTGTAAAACTGTCCATGAAATGTTTTCTCTGCATATGGAGAGCTTTAAAGCCCTATAAAGTTCATGTGGGTGCACCTTGCCTTCAGATTTGAGGCAGCCTCATTCAGAGGACATATTGCACGACCTCCTCCAAATATAACCTCATTTTTATTCTACCTCACTGTCATTACCCCTTAATCTTAAATGTAGGTTGAAGGAAGGAGCTGCCTTCTACTGCCTGAAAAATTAAAAATGGCTTTTGGCAAACCAGAGCATTTTCATGCAACCCTTAGAGATCATCAGACTTACCCCACCTCCTGTGCTGCCTCTGGTGGGGAAACAAAACCCTCATGTGGTTTGCTTGCTTTGTTTCAAATTTTATTCTTTGAAGCCTCATAAAGACATTTTATGGAAGTGAAAAGAGGGGTGCTGCAGCAGGATTTGGTGGTGCTTATGCCATAAATCTGGCAGCCTCACATTTTTTATTTGATGCTAGGCAGGCAATGAGAACAAGAACAACCAGTGGTAAACACAATCAGACCTGTACTCTAGCAAAGTTACTCTGGACCTGCAGAGAATGCAAAGGATGTTTTAGCCTCTCTATTGCTTCCTTATTCTCAGTTGGTAACAATATTCCAAATTCATCCCTAACCATACAGTGCTTAGGGTGGCTAATGCTTTTAGCAACTCATTTCTCCAGGTCATGAGAGTCTCTTTGAATCGCAGCCCTGACATTTGGCATATCAATTGATTCCATTACCTAGAATTACCTGCAAACTTAGCAAGAGGGATTATTCTGTCATATCACCTCACTTATTAGTGAACTCATTAAGCAATATCAGCTCCCTTGGGAACACCACTGCTCTATGGCAAAACACAGACATTTTCTTCCACTTCACTGAAGAAACAGCTCTACATATGGAAAAAGTGGGGGTTGGAACTAGTCAATATATAAAGTCCCTTTCAACCCAAGCCATTTGAAGACTCACCAGTTCTGTGATGGAGATAACAAACTGATTGGCTGATAAATTGAACCTCATCACACCTTTGCAAGGTAAGAAACAGCACACATCAGACCCACTTTATAACTATTAGTTATCAGACACCAATGTCCATTGTTTCTGGACACATATTCCTAAAAACCTAATGAAGATTTTCCAAAGAAGTAATGAGGAACTCTGGACTCTGACATGAGCCATTAATCATAGAGTTAATAAAAAGGCCCTACATTATTTATTCCAAGCTCTGCAGCAGAAGTACTGCTTTCTCAACCAATGAGAACAGTTTTTGCTTAAAGTGAACACTTGCCACCATAATATCCTTATTATTATAGATACCTTGCATTATTTCTGCATTTTTCAAAGGATATTAAAATGTAGTTGGAAACATCAGCAACCAAGTCTCCCTGTGAGGTAGAGTTGTACTGTTAGTTGCAATTGATAAAGTGCAGCCACTTCTAGGGTTGAAAATAATACTTTAATTACAGTATTCACACACACACTCTCCCCCTTCCCAAATATTACATTATACTGTACCTCCAATCCAAAATCTTATTGAAACTCTGAAATTTGTATTTAATTAAAGCAGTTTATAGTCAGACAATGAATCTTCATGCTAACTGCTTTTGAACAAATCATGAAAACCACCAGTTACAGGATGATCTGATCAGTTACTGCCCTGCCTGTGGATTCTTTACACTGGGAAAGAAGTGGGAAAATTTCATCAAGCAGAAGTCTTCAAATTATAGTTCAGAGGTCTGAAATGAATATTAAGTATCTTCAAAAGAAGAGTACATCTAATCTGAGACTCCTGTACTTGGAACAGTGATAGAGCTGGACTGTAGAATGAAGTCTCAGAGCCAAGTCTGAGTTCAGAATACTCTACTATGTGTTAATATAGCATATGCTGGACCAGCAATTTTGGCAATTCGTGTTGCATATTTTGTACATATATTACTGTTCATGTACAGCAAGTACTGTGTTTTTATTTTGTTATGTTTCTGCTCTGAGAAAATTTGAAGCAATAAAATACGACTGATTGACATTGCATCTTCATGCCACAACACTGTGCCACAGAGTCATACCATCTGTCACCACTGCTGGCTACAGGAGACTGAGCCTTCCACTAATATTGCCCCCCATTATTCATGGCTCACTGGTCAAAGCCCTCTGCATTCTCAGTTTCACTAGGGATAATCTCCTGTATAATTTTACTGATGGGAAATGACAGATTAGAAGGGACACCACACAATCTTCAGTCTGAGATGTAGCAAGTTCTGAAATCTGCTTGCTCCAGGCTTTCCTTGGAGTGTTGTACAACTCATCTCAGTGCTCACACTGTAGGAGATGCCTGCAGTTAAAGGCTACTGAGGAATCAGCTGAACCAGAAAAGGACCATGATCCCAATCTTGTCACACATTTACAGGGAAAATTACAGGGAAAATGTAAATGGGAAAGCTATTTGAAGGAAAATGTTGATAAAAGAGATTTGTCCCAAAAGTTGAAAATTATTTGCCAGCTATCAATACTTTATAAAACCATGTCATTACTAAAACACTAGATGCAGCAACAAAGAATAATGAGCAGGAAGAATATATGTCATCTGTACCTTGGTGAAAAGAGAGATGGGCCAATCTTGGGTTTCTGGTCTGCTTCTCAGTTACATGGCAAGTGGACTTAGCAAAGTGTCACTCCCTGTTCCATACAACTAGCAATTTTCGAGAAGCATTAGAAATTTATATGCATATAACAGAAAGCTTCTCAAATTGCACTTGCAGAAGAACTATGAACAGTTTTTAATCCTGATACCTTGCCAGAGCACTGACTTGACACACACCTTGAGCCCAAGCATAGCCATAGTCCACAACTCTCTGCTATAAGAGCTCTACAGAGATGTTTTTTTTTTAACATAGAGGGTAGTGACATGAGCTGGCATGGAACATCTTAGTTTCTTTAAAGTCCTAAAGTGATCAAAAGATCTGATGGGCACCACAGAGCATCTAAAAGGGATGAGAGCCTTTAGGTGTCAGCCCCTCTGCAGGCACAGTCTGCAGAGCCAGCAGGCTGTCCTGTGCAGCCCCCTTTCTCAGCCCCTCTCTGTCAGATGCCTTGCAGCTGGGTGGGAAATGCTGGCTAAGACTCACTGGAGACGCAACGGCAACATTAAAAAGAAACCAATGTATTCTGCTTCAGAAAAATGTAATTAAACAATCCTCATGCCGGTCACTTTTTCTCAAGCTCTGCACTCATTGCACAAAGGAAAAAAAAACAAAACCAAACCCTACCAACACATGCTTAACATATTAAGTTTTATGCCTATTAAATTTTACCTGCAGAAAATAAAACAATTTGTCTGTTTTCTGTTTTTATGCCTCTAGGTGTCTGCCTGCTTAGACTCTAGGGGCTGTAAAAACTATTCTGTAGACCATTACCTGAATAAACACCCTATAAATTACAACTGATATTTATCAGCCTTGTGGCAATTTCAACACATTAGAAATAGTACAAGACTGTATTTAGATATATAAGATATGGGTAAAAGATTAGCATACAGAGATGTCTGAAAAAATCCATGCCTGCTATTCTAGACAAAATACATACACACATTAATTAACTTTCCCTGCATTTGAAATTCCACCAGGATACAAAGCTAGTGGGATCATTAAATGCAATCATATTTTCAGCCCAGCCTGATATTTCATTAGAACCATTCAAATCAATTTACCCAGCAGAGACATTTGTCCCTGGCCTGTCACTATGGCCTGTACTGAGTCTCCTGTACTTCTTTATCTTCCGGCAGGGCTATCATAAGCAAGCAACACAGATGGTGATGTATGGGAACTCAAATAACTTATAAATCTTCCATCACTTCATCAGCCATCAGCCTGAGTGAATTTACTCCAGTCAGCATTGGCAAAGACTCCCTTGCTGCTCTCAGGAACGAGTCAGCTCTAAGATGACGTGTTTTTTAAGGTAAAGCTCCTTGTTTTTGGGAAAAGAAGGCACTGCAATGGAAGGAATTACCAAAGGCCACATCCCTGAAAGAATGTCCGTAAGTATCAGCAAGTCTCTTCCATGTATTCAGAAGCTTTTCAAACATTTAGAAATCCAAATTAAAAATTTCTCCCACAAAAAAAATGAAGAGCGTAGTTATTTCACTTTATTTTAAGCTACTACCATACTAAACCCTAAGAATAAAACCAAACCAAAAATAAAACCAAACCAAAAAACCCCAACCAAAACCCCAAAAAAACAATGCTAAAAAGCCATCATCCAAACCCAAAACCATGCCTTTTTCAAGAGCGGAGAGTTGCCTGCAATTTAGGATAAAGAGGAAGAAGACTGAGTTCTTTTTAAAACTCAGAGGAGCACTGAAAGATGTGCATTGCATCACTCTCCTTTTTCATAGTGGCTGCCTGGGGTTTCTTGCAAGGTATTTTGAATACCATTGAGGAATGTCACAAGAATCCATTTCCCTTTCACATAGCCGAAAACATAGTAATTGAAGAATTGGGTAGCCATTTAGATGGCTAACGCAAGAATCCTTGACTGGCGCAATACACAGCTGGCCAGCTGGTCCAGACTGCTAGAGACATTTTTGCATAAAGTGTTAGACATGCCAACATCTAACAGTTTAGATACATACTAACTCTTTTCCTCCCTGCTGTAGCTGAAGGCATCACCACTGCACAGGTTTATTTGAAAAACAGATATCACAGCTGCAAAGGTCCTGGGCCTCCACCATTTCTTTCTTCCTTTTCAGTGAGCTGTGGTATGGACACCAGCACTACAGCACCGTTCTCCATTCCAGGGGTCAGATCTACAGGGAAGCTTTGTCATGGCAGGTCAGTCTCTGGATGTGAATGGCTACATGCCTACAACTACTGTCTGTTCTGCATTTCTCTCTGTAGACAAAGAAACAGTTTACACCAGTGAAGTCATAGAAGGCTTGGCCCAATCCCTGGCACAGCAAGACATGCTGGTCAGCTGATAACTAGTGTGATTGTATGTGAACACAAATTTCATATTCTGAGCATCCTGTTATCCACTTTATTTGCATTTTCTAAATCAAAAATTATCCAAAAGCTCCTTGATAACCTAGTATAAAGAAAATGTTCAAATGCTTTCCCACCAAAACCAAAATACAGGATTTTGTTCAACAGTACATTAAAAGCATTCAGTTATGGCAATAAGGTGCAATGACGTGTAGTGTTAAGTTCACTGCAAGAGGTGCATTTTTCCTGAAGTTTCTTCCAAAGGCAAACCTGGTGCACTGCAGAGCCAGTATCAGTGATTAGATGAACAATGGATCTATTTTGAAATACCTGGTACAAGTTTTCTTACTCTGGCATACTGAGGAGAGCAGACATAGGTGCTTTCCACCCACCATCATTGTCTTTATTTCAAGCACACAATACTTTGGAGCAGTGATGATAGGGGGAGCGGTTCTGTTCTGAGACACATCCAATCTGTTCCAGCCTGGACACCCAGGCTATAAACTTTACCCAGGATTTTCCAGTCATCAGCCTCACAAAAGCACCTTTCCAGACATTTTCCACACGCAATTGTAGTTCAAAGCACAAAACATCAATACAACACAGCTCTCTTTGTTCAGCCAAAGGCAAAGCCTTAGGCATTTAAAGCTTAATTTCAGTTCGGAAAAAAAGTTTAGGTCAGTATTTATGACCTAAGTTCTTTTCTTCTAAAAAGTTCAACTACAGGGCTTTCAAACAGATATTGTTCAGCCCAACCTGTTTTGCCATCCTCCTCCCTTCTCTGCACCCACTCTCAGATGTGCCTGTGCAGGCACAAATATACTCTCATCTCAGTCATTTCTTACCATCATAAAAGCAGCAGTCTTTTCTTTCCCATGCACACATCTCATTATCCATCCTTAGTACACATCTTGAGTAATGCAATTTAGTTCAATGTCACCAAGAGAAAGACATTCCTCTGGGAGTGTCATTACCATAACCCACAATCTGCTGCCAATTTATATGTCCTTATCCACCCCTTGTTTTAACTTCTTTATAAAGCATAACCACGTGTTTTGCACCCTTGGTGTTGTCACTTAGTTTTTACATCTTCCAAAACCTTTCCCTCTTCCCTCCAAAATAATACTTTACATTTTGCCTCCCTGTACATCCCTATATTTTTCAATCCCAGTATCTCAGCACAGTTCTATTGCCTTTTCAGTGTCCATCTGTTCATCCTGGGTTGACTGCTACTATACAAATCTACGTCCTTGTTCTGTTTCAAGTAAATCAACCTCTCCAGTCCACATGAAGCTCTGGCCAGTAACCTCAGAGAGCCTTCTGTTACTGTCAAGTGAAGCAGGACAATCAAAATACGCCATCAGTGTGATCATAGCTGTCCCATCTCAAAGCATGATCCTACAGAAGCTCAACAGTTGAAAAGAGTTAGAGTTGTTCAGAAAATTTTAACATCTCTACAGCAGAGACTGCTTTTATTACATACCTCTAACAGACCTTTGACACTAGCATAAGTTAAGGTGTCATAATAGATTATGGAAAGAAGATAGAGTCTTGAAGGAAAGATCTCTGGAAATGACCAATATTTCTATTTGGCTAATGACAAGATATTTACAAAAAAAGAAAAAAGAGAGAGAAACTATTAGAAGGAACTACACAGATTTTTAGCAGTAGGTTTAATAAGAAAACAGGTTCAAATCAATTGTATCCAAATCAGGACATAACCTCTGAGCTGGTAGTTAAGTATCTGGACAATGGCTACTACTAAAATATGACTGCATCATGTATCTATTAGGGACAGAAATCTTATTTTTCATGAGTAACTTGAAAAAATTATTTGGAAAAGAAGAGAAGCAGCCCCTTGTCAAAGGAGAAGTTTCTGGATTTAAAACTGGAAATATGTGGAACTTCAAAATTTTGTAAAGAGGACTTTTCTCAACATGGTAATTGAAGCTGCTCAGAAAGGCTGGGAGGACAAATTCATGGAATGCAAGGTGGCATTTGCCTCATGGATAAGGAGAAAAACCTTTTTAGCTTATGAGAAACAGCAACATAGCTACATTTATGTTAAATAAGGTATTTCTTTGCTTTAATTATGTTACTTCAAGAGTTTTAATAAGGTCTCTGCTTCACTAAGATTCCTGTTCAAACTAATTTAATGAAGATATTGCCAAAAATCAGACAACCTCTGAAAAGTGCAGAAAAACAGAATCAAGAAACTACTTCTAATGCTCAAGGGGGCAAGTATATGCTCCAAACAAACTGCATTCCTTCCTGGATGCTCCAAATTACACCAACTGGTCCAGCTGGTGCTGGTCACAGTACTGAATTGTGCACGGACAAGCAAGCACTGTATCAGTCTTTTGAGCGGTCTTACATTTGTGTACATTTCTGTCATACACTGTTCACATCAGTTCATTGGACTTCAGGGTGGACAGCCTTTAAAACATGTCTTAATAATACAACAGCATGCCTTCTAAACCCTTACATAACTGTGGAGAATTATCCTGGTATGTAGCTGGTCCACAAAGGACTTTGCAATGAAAGGCACAATAGAAACAGAAGACCCAGTGATCACATGTTACTGAAAGATTCATGGAGCCTTTCCAACACTTTATTCTTTGCATTTTATGTCTCTGAAAATGACTACATTGGCTCCATTTTTGCTAAGTTTTAGTGTTCATGTTTTGCAGATGTAAACAATAATGGGAGCTCAAGAGGGAGGAAGAGTCAAGCCCTAGAGTGCATGCAATGACCCCCGTACTTTATTTAGGCACGGAAACTTGGGAATTTCATTCCTTTAGCATGGAAAACTGCACAGTGAGAAAGACACCACACAGAACAACAGCCTGGTGTGCCAGAGCAGAACCCAGCTGCTGATTACTAGCTCTCCTTACATAGAAAGGCCAAAAATGCTACATGGTCCTAACATTAAGATTTAAATCCTCCAAGAACAACAAAATAACACAAAAGAGATTGCTAAGGGGGAAAAGCCAATGCTATAACTGTAGCTGAAACGAGTCATTCTTTGTACCAAGAGATACTATGACAATGGCATTAAAAAATAAATCACTATGACTTGTTTTGCTCACCAGTGACATTCATCTGTGTTTAGCTCTTAATTCAAACTGGGCTGAAAAACAAGGCTCATCTATTTTCAATCCCAGATCTCATGTAACAGTAAGAGAAAAGTCACATAGTTATTAACAGCCAAGCAGTAAAGAAAAAGGAACTTCATAAAGGTGGTACATTGCAGGCAAAAAGAGACCATTTTGCTGCTTTGAAATTTCAGCAATGCTGTGGGAAAGCTTGTATATTAAAACAAACAAACAAATAAAACCCCCAAAACAACCATGATTACTGACTTTTATTAAGACTTATTGTTTTTTTCCTTTTTCTTGTATACTTGTACCTATGTATCGCAGTCTATAAAACACCTTAATCTGTTTCTCTGAAATGGTATAGGGTCAAAATAAGGGCATATCAGCTAATCTCCTGGCTTGTTATCCTTGTCTCTCCCAGTCTCTTAAAAAAAAAAAAAAATCATCATCTTGCCGTGCAGTTCAGAACTGGCTCATGCTTCAGACCTCTATCCATGGAACAAATTCAGCATTAGAAAAAAGTTCTGAGGTACCCTCCATACATCACATTTCTTCTTTGCATGCCCTTTCAGGGAAGAGACAGGAGCACCTAACATGCTGAACCTGTTCTGTCTTGGTTTACCAACAAACTTTCCAAGAGAAGTGATAATCACTTGATCCATTGTAGAGAAGTGCAGAAAAATAGGTTCTAAAGAAAAGGGAAGTATCTGTTTGTTTAACAGGGAAAAAAACCAAAACCAACCAAACAAAAACAAATAAGAAACCAAACCAAGACAATAAAACAAAGAGGAAAAAAAATAAAACCCAACCACCTGGATTTCACCAGGATGCTAAAAGAACACATACTTTGGGACCACATCTACCCTGGAGTCCTTCCAGCCCCTTGAGTTGTTGCAGGTCTTTATTCTTGCTTTTACTTTCCTTTGCCCTTTTTCCTCAAGATATGCCCTCAGCTTCCAAAAGACAGAGACTGAATAATCCTTCAGTAGCTGACAAAAATAAGATCTTCCCACAGGCAGCAATTCAACGAGAATGTCATTTACTCTCTATCTTTTTTATAAAGTTTCAAAACCCTGAATGGCCTGGCAGCCCTTTATGCTTTTCCTTACCACACATCTGAGAGATGTATAACTGCTATTAGCATCACTTTGCTAATATGGGCTACAAAAGAACAGTGCAAAGGTGGGTTTAATCAACTAACTGAATGCATCATCCTATTTACAAAGGTGTTCATAAGTTTAGCTTATAGGCAATAGACAGCAACAAGATTAAAAGATACCTATTTTAGAATGAGTTTAGGCCCTAGGGGATTCTGTCATTCGTCATTGACTATAATGGGAGTTTGACTAGTTCAAATATCCCTATGTGTCAGATATCTATGTAACCCACATAAGAGCAAATCTACAGTGCCACCCAATCTGCCAAATTTCACCAAGGTTTGCTTACCAAGAAGTAACTCTGTCAGACCAACCAGGCAGCACAAAGCACCTATGAAAAGGATAGCAGCAGCTATCCTGCAGCTGCTCATGGAAATGCCAGGAGAAAAGGACATACTCCAAGGCTTACAAAGAAGCCTTAATTTAGTCTTGTGCCAGCACTGCACAGCTATTGCCATAATTATTTATCCCCATTTCCCAAGCATCAAAGAAGGTAAAACTTGCCAGAAAAACCAGTATAAGAGTCATACTTCTACACAGTAACCTAACAAGTAAAAAAAGCAAAAACTTTTTGAAAAAGTCAGGACTGAATTTTCTGAACATGAATAAATGCCAATGTATGTACAATACTGGTCAAGAAAAAACAACTAAAATGGATGCAGAGAAAGGCTACCAGGGGACAGGCAAGCCTATCTGATAAAAAGAATATTAAAAGAGCTTGGCTTGTTCAGACCAGCTAAATAAATGTTGAGAGGAGATACATTTACTATGCACAAATACCCAGGGGTAGAAATAGCTGAGGAGTGGAAATGACTATTTAACTAAAGGACAATACTGGTACAAGAACAGATGGTTATAAACTGCCAAAGAATAAATTTAGACTGGAAATCAGACAAAGGTTTCTAATCAGCAGAGCAATGAAGCTTTTAAAGAGCCTTTACAGGGAACAGGGGCAAAAAGCTGCTCTAATTGAGGGATAAAGTTTCATATATTTCTGAAAAGTATTATGAAATATGGTTCCCTACCAAAGCACAGTACTAGAGGCAAAGACTCCTGAGGTCTCTTGCAGCCTTGTGCTTCTCTGCATTTCATAGTAAAATCTAGTCATTGCAGCACCAACATATCAAAGTACAGTTCTAAATACCTTGACCACCCAGAACAACTACCCAAAAAACCATTCTGGCTGGACACTGCTGAAGGGTGAAACAAGACAGCTGCTAAAGGAAGGACTTCTGGAGCAGACCAAACCCAGGAAGAAGGCCTGAGCTTAATTTCTACATTATCTTATCATGAAAGCCACAGGCAGGGGGCAAATGCAGACAGACCACGTCATCTCCTTTAGAATTCATAAAACAAAACTCTTGAAAAATCCCAGGGGTTTCTGGGTTCAGGAAAACTCAACACATTACAGCATTCCAGACAATCCTCCTGATGACCACCAGTCATTGAAAGATGCACTTTTGCCTTCTGACGATACAATATCTTTATCAAAAGACCAATTATTTTTCTCCCTCATTGTTTATTTTTATTAAGGTTTTCCATAAAATACAAGGATGGAACTCAAGATTACCAGCATGGCTAAGAATATTATCATTACACATTGTCTTTGGTTTTTATGAGTAGGACACAATCAAGTCTCTAGCAGGCCCATAGATGGTTGTAAATGTTTGATCTTTCCAATACGTGTACGCGACAAAAGTGTTGCAGCACAGCAGGAAAGTAATTTTCATGGACTCTGAGAAGTGCTGCAGAATTACATGGTTTGACCTGTAAATCACTCCTTAGTTATGGTTGCATCATGTTTACTGTATGGGGACATGACATATACAACATTTTATCATTATTTTAGGACCCAAAACCCAAATAAAACAAAACAAACAAAAAAAAAAAACCCAAACAAAACAAAACAAAGGAAAAAGGGGAATTTGCCACAAAGATTGTATCTCAACTAGCAACTCCCTCTTGGCAGCCATTCCTATAGTCCATGTTATCAAGGCAGTTGAAGATATTGCAAACACTTCAGGTAAAAGCGTTTGGAAAGCCCTAGACCCTCAGTAGATGTTATCTGGGATACTCAGTCAATAATAGGCCATGGAGAAGTTATCTGAATACAAGCATTCCTCAGAAACTGAGGAAACATAAGGTACTTCTGTAGAACACAAACTTTACTGCTTCTTCAGAAAATCTTCAATCAACTGACATAAGAGTGTATGTGGTTTCCAGGTGCAAGCTCTGTCCCACTGGGTAAATGACAGGAGCTCCTAAATTTGCACAAATAACCCTAAACTGAGTTATTGTTTCATGCACAGTACATGCAGAGGCCATATCCATTACTACTGCACACCTCCTTACACAGACTAAGACCATATTCACTGTGACCAAATCCTCTGGCGACAGGAGGTTTTCAGCTGCACGTCTGATTAAATGCTGCCTCCTAGAATTCTTGGATAACAGGAATTAAATTTTAATGCCCTTAATCTAGTTGACACTTTTTCATAAGCTCTTCCTCCCCTCCTTCTACTGTGTTATAAATGACCAATTACCTAATCTGAGATAATGCAGGCCTTGGTCGAGGCTAATGAAGATGCGGTGGGCGAGATCCTGCTTGCAGCAGAGTCCCATTAGGAAAGGTTAATCACCTCCAAGCTTACAACCCCATGTTTTAGCTCCGAACAGTAAGGAGGCAGAGAAAGAGGCATCCATCACATTAACCAAATAATACAGCAAATGCCTGGCACTTGATCAGCAGTGTGCTCCTAACATGAAAAGGAAGGCTGTGAAATGAAGACCAACAATGACTCTCCAAGGTTGCTCAGGGACAGAGATTCCCACAGAAGTAGAGAAGTACCTCCAGCTAACACTTTGGATTTGTACTGTATAAGAGAGATCTGCATCAGCTCTGAGAAGGAAAGTACATTGCACCATGTGCTACGTTACCCTGTCAAGGAAGCAAAAATCTTGTGTCAGTGTAGTGTACCTAACCAGCTTAAGGAAATCAGAGAGGAATAGTGTCAATGTATGTAGAAAGAAACAAACCTCCACCTACTTAATGTTATTGCATACTTCGAAAGCTTCAGGAACAGATTTGGCAATGGTGTAGTGCTGTCTTCTCTCTGCACTCAGACACTATCCAGTCACTGTCCAATGTTCATCACTAAAAAACATTTATGCCCAGTGAAGTTAGAATGCGTGTGCAACATAGAGCCAAAGACCTTATTTGCTGCATCAACACAGCCTAAGCCTGAATGGCTAAAGCTGCTTTTTGAGATGTCTAGAACCTTCATGACAGGAGGCCACTGCATTTCCAAGTCCTTACTCAAAGACAGAATAATTTCTTTTGTGAACTGATGAAAGGGATTGATGGTGGAAGAAGGAGAGACATTCCTAGAACTTTTGCCTTCTGATTGACTACACACTAATACTAGAAAAACAGATTAAAAATTTTGGTTTTGTTTTGGTTTTTTTTTTTTTTTAGGGGGGGGGGTTTGGGGGTTTTTGTGGGGTTGTTTTTGGTGGGTTTTTTTCTTTTGGGAGGTGCAGTTGGGTTTTTGGTTTGAGGGTTTGGGGTTTTTTTTATTTTGGTTTGGTTTGGGTGGGGTTTTTTTAACTGCAGTGTTCTTTGAGGGGTTTCTTCTAGAATTTCCTTATTCATTACCATTGTCCATGACCATTAAATTTCCTTCATTTAAACACTGAATATCCTTTCTTCTCATCCAGAGATGCTCCAAAAACTTGAGAAACACTTCAGCTGTGAGACAAAGGGATTGCTCCTTTACTATCTTTTTTTTTCTAACATACATATATATATACATACATACATATTTATATAAAAATGTGTCTCTTCAAGTCACCTTTCTTGCTGGATCTTTTCAGCTTTTAAGATCCTTCAGCATCTTTGCCCAGATGATAAAAATGTTTTCCTGTTCCTCATGAGATATCTTAGAAACTCTATTTAGGCAATCAGGAATAGTTCCCATGATATCAAAAGAAAAGCCTGAACTAGGTTCCCCTGAAATTGGTAACATGTATGGCAGCAGATACAAAACAGGGTTTTTCAGCTATGTTTAGTTCTAATCAAACTCAGCCTCTTCACGGTTTTGGAGCAAGCTGACACTAGTGAGTGTTCATTTTAGTTTGCAAAGTAGGTGGATGTTTTCATGCAGTCTGAACTCAATCTTACTTAAACAATTTAGTGCTGTCTTTACCAGGCTTCTTTCTAGTGCTAATCAGTAAATACGCAAGTGAAACTTTTTTGGTTAAATTCTTCTGAAGCAGAAAGGCAGACAAGAGTAGCAAAGGAATTCTCGGACTCTGAACAGTAAAGCAAACATTTAGATGGGGACCCTCCACAGCTGTCTTCTGAAGAAAATGCCTGCTTAAACTGCCAGCAGCTCTAGTAGCTAAGTGATATATTGTGAAAAAATATGAAAGAAATCCATACAGACAGCTAAAATGGCAGGCAGAGATTTAAAATTTGATCTGAGTGATCTCTTTGCAAATCTGCAGAGTGTGTGCAAGACCAACATTAGGCACAGGAGAATAAGAAACCTAATTCAGGAATATGAAATTGCTTTTTGAAAGAGTTTTGGAAAAAGCTTAGAAACTAGTCTTTCAGAAGCTCCTGTCCAAAAACTGTTTTCAAATTATTTTCTAAATACTTAACCCTTTATTTTACTTTATTTTAGAATAAACCTTATTTCTTTTTTTTTTCCTTGAAGCCTATCTTAAAGCTTACTAATGAATGTGTCTTTAGATGAACTGGTCAACAGTGAGCATACTTGTTTTAAGAACCAGTAATAAAATTGCACTTTTATGCCCATCTAACTTCAAATACTTATTTTCAGGTTCTCAAGCTGTGTCTACAAAAAATACTTATCCAAAAACATGCAGGAGACTCAAAAGGACCCGAGATTATATCTACTTATGATACAAAGCAGTGTAGTTCCGTTGACGTCATGAACAGATGAATGGATACAGAAGATACTAACACACGGATGGCAGCAGTCCAGGAGAAGGTCTCCACAACACCCTACCAGTGTTTTCCTAACAAGGAAAAATCTTGGTCAGAATTTGCTCCCTTCAAATTGCAGGGGACAGGGCTCTAGATCTTCCATAAAGAAAGCAAGTAGTTCAATGAACACCAGCACTAACATCACACTAAGAGACAAAACTTAGGTTTCATCAGAGTCCAGCAGAACCCTACAATGGGAGACTTTCTGCATCTAAAGGAAGCAGACAGATTTACTGCCTAGACCAGAAGGTTCAAGGCATAGGAAGACTGTGGGCCTTGCTATGCCCTGCTTCTTCAGGCAGACGCTCATTTGCCTTAAGACTGTTTTTCCTTTTCTTAGGTGTGTGAAACAGAAGGCAATTCTCAGGTGGCTTCATCAGAGTTACTCAGAAGTGTTCTCAGATATTACTGCAGCTGGTTGCTGTGCTTGCCCAGTTTGTGTTGTACTGGTGAGTGATGGAAATATTAGGATTTCTGGTACCAAGGACTTTCCTATTGCAGTTAGGAAGAGGTACTTGCACTATCAGGTTTACAAGTTCTACAGGTTTCTGAGAGCATCTGAGATCACCCAAACTAGCTCATCCTCCCTACCACTTTTCTACTGCCTTTTGAAGAGGTAGCTCCCCTTGACATGAAATAGTCTCACTACCTGCTGTAGTTAACAGTTGCCAGTTTGAAACGTCATCTAGGACAGCAGCAACAAATCTCAAAAGAAACTTAGAATCATTAAATTAAAATAAATTAAAAAATACATAAATAAATAAGCAAACAAACGAAAAACCACATGCAAACAAGGAGCAAGGGAAACTTTGCTCCATGCTTAACAGTTTAAAAACTCTGTCCCTTGAGAATTCAAGCACTTCTGCTCTGATGTTTCCTCCTGCTGTTTTACTGCAAGCTCTGTCAACTCACAGCTGCTACTCTGTGCAGGCCCTGGGCTGCCTTCAGAAAGAAACACACAGAAAAGATGGAGAACCATTTCCCCCACTCAAATAACAAACCACAAGTCAGGGAGAAGACAACAATACAGAAGGAAGTCTGCATTAAACCAGTGATGACAAGATAAGCCAGGGTAAAAAACTGGACTTATCAATCTAACAAGAGTAGAATTGGCTATTTGCCATACAGAACAGACCCTGCTTTGTACTAGTCTACCTCACCCACGGCCCTGCTTTCACATCCAAAATGCCTTCAAGTTCCTGGTGCGTTGTGACCCAATCTGGTCTCTAAGGCTCAGTATAATCTATATGTAGTAAACATGAGTCATTTAATTGGAACAGCAAGAAAAGTTCAGTTATTTGCTAACATGCATACTTTTGTGGAAGGCAAAGGAAATGTCACCCTCACAGTGTTATGCATGAAGTCTTGATCATACTTTTCAACCCCCTATGTCTTGAAGCCATAACTACTATACCAAGATAGACAACCCCAGTTAAGGAGGACTTCTAGAGAAAAATCTGTCAGTGTAAATTTTCATGGCCACACGGGGAGGACACTGACTGGGAAGTGATGAGAACCACCAGGTTAAAAAACCTGAGGTTAAAAAGCCCTCTGGTGTACATCCAATCATACTCAGAAGGGTTTCTGAAGTTGTATCTGGGTATTAAAATTTGAGTAAGAAATCAGAGATAAGCTTTGAGCATTGGAACAATTACTAACAACATCAAAAACATGCTAAAGGTATCCAGATAGGAAGTTTCTCTTGCCCTGGAGAAGATGGCATTTAAATGCCACAGCTCATGGGGATTAATGGCTGCTGGAAAAAACTGCTGCTCATATCCAGAATGTATCCTGAGCTGAGTAAGAAACAATCCTTATACAATGATGTCATCAACGTAGTTAGATCCTAAAGTTCCAAAGTGAAATGTAACAGCTATGAAAATTGTAAGAAGTGCATTAGGAGGCCTGTTGAAACATATTTGGGTATTTGAAATGGAAAACTGTCACTGACTTGCCCTGGAGTTGCAGTTATTCCACATTAATCTGGACCATTTATAAGGAGTTAAATAGTGGGGAGAGTCTCAGCCTCATTTAGACATGTAAGGATTTTGTACCTCTTCTCTACTAATCACCTACACACCACTTACGGGGCTCTGAGACTAGAAATTATTAATCAGGAATCCACTCTCAGTCAGCAGAAAACCAGGAAAGTGCAAGTTTGAGCTTCTGAAAAATGCTAAGAACAAAAGCAGGAGGACAACTGAGGTCAGACTGTTCTTTATGGAAGCATGAGGAAATGAGAGGCAGAGCTGTGAGGATGCTGAACACACATCTACAACACACAGAGACATGAGTGATAAGCAGGAAGCTAAAATGGCAGACTCCAAGGAAATGCAATGGATGAAGAAGCCTTTCACTGCAGACATCTGTTTCAATGAAGAAAGAATCTGTTCTGCAGAACAAATAGAGGTTCTCCATCCATGACTTCCAAAATAACTAATGAGTTGCTTCCATTATTTTCCACACTGACATGAAACTCACTTTAGTGACCTGAGGCAGGCTAGTATCCTGGCCAGTTTGTTAAAACTGACTTTTCTTCTTTTTTTTCCCCCAGAAATCTCTTTCTACCTTATGGCAGAAGCTCAGTGGACTTCAGCCTTTTCAAAGACCAGCTTCCAATCTTTCCTCCTTGCAAGGGCAGTCTCCCCAGTATTTCTCTACTCCAAACCTAGTTGAACGCTGGATTAAAAAAAACACACTGGCTCCCAAAACCACAGATTCCACAAACAGGAAAGCATAGAGTAGGAGAAAGAGAAGAGCAGAAGTTCTAGTTATTTTAAATTACAAGATCAAATAATTTATGTTTCCAGGGCTGAAGCCCTGGAACATTTTGCACAGGAACTAAATGAATAGAGGTGGAACTAGTCAGACCCCTGCAACCTGCATGTCTTCCTGACTCAGCAGGCTATCAACAAAGAATCACCACAGACAACAAGACACAGTCTCAGTTCTTCTGTTTGCTATTTAGTATGGCTGGTCTGAAACTATGGCATCTTGAAGTAGCCTCCAGAAGATTTTCTAAACCCTTAAATCATGGCAAAGCCACAGGACTCAGTAAATATCAAGGAAGATGTTAACTGCAGAGGACTACACAAAACCATAGGTGATAGTGGAAAAACTCTTTTTGCAATTAATTTGGAGAGGAGAAAAAGACAACTGGAAGATAGAGATTATTTCTAACTTCATTTCAGATTTTTGTATTTCAAATACCCACCAAGGGCCTGGGAAAAGTCAAGCAAAAGATGCCTGGAGTCTGTGGGAACACAGCACCATCTTGTGGAGTGAATGGAAGAAGTATAAGAAACAAGGGATAAGGATTTCAGCATTTCAGACATCTGCAGCTTGGCTTTTTGACAGCCTGCTCTTCTAGAAGGTTAACAAATCTCTCTATCGAATTTGTGCTTTATAAAAAAAGTTCACTGCAGATCTATAAAGAACAAATGAACAACAAACAACTCCCTATTTTTATCTCTCAAACTCATCACCATTAACATAAACACTGGGGGCCTCTTCATAAATAGAGTGTGGGCAGACAACCATCTGTACTGAATGTTATTTGCCAGCAGGCCTAGCACAGCTGTGAGCACCCTTTTCTCGCAAGTCTGAATCTCCTGTGCTTAAGGTGGGCAAAGAAAACAAGTCTCTAAATACTAAACTTGCCAGGACTAACAACCTATACTTCCATCTATTTAGTACTGGAAAAGGAAAAAGCCCTTTTATATTTAGAAAAAGAAGGAAACTCAGAAAAGCAGCTATTCCACTCTCTCCAGTATTTTCTCCCAACTATGGAGGTATGTTTTCAAAGTGTCTAAGAAGGAGCAGCTTAAGTTACCCAGCTGGTTCACATCTTACTGGTCATAAATAAGGATTTCCAGGCACCACTGAAAGCATGACGATTAGTTTCTATTTCATTGACAGGTAGAAATTCATCTCTGCAACAGAAAGCATTGAAGTGTCCTGGCTTCTAAAGAAGGTAAGCAAATACAGGGGTCTCTGTGCAGGAGGATGTAGTCAATCTTACTTTCAGCCCCATCTAAAGTATTGTGCTATACCTAGCTCCACTTTAGTAAATACTTTGAAGTTTTTTCTTAGTTTACCCTGGTCTCCAGGATGAGAGGTCTTTAAAACAGAAAGCACTGTGACATATTGTCTATGTATTTTGAATAGCTCCCATACTGAATTTAGTACAGGTCTCTCAAGTATTAAATTTCGCCTAAGTATGTTCTCCGGTGTGCCTAAATTAAGTCCAAATGACTTGAACTATCAATAATCCATGCACATGTACTACCAGTAGCAATTCCACAGCCAAGCAGGGATCTCCTTCAGGATGCTTCCCTTAAGACAAAGCACAAATTCGTGTTTCAAGTGTCCATCAGAAGTATCCCTATTTCAGTAGGATGAGGTAAGAGATTTAGGCCCCTAACCTCTTCCAGCAGGGGACAAGTGTAGAGTAAATTCACTACTGGTAACAAGTGCAAAAAAAATGGAGAAAAAAAGGAGAAAACAGACTGGGGATTTGGTTTTGAGGGTTTTGTTTGTTTATGGTTGTTAGGGTTTTTTTTCTGACAATACAAACACTTAACTCCTATGATTTGTGTTTAACATCAGCAAGCGTAGACAATTCTCTTTAACCTCATATCCCAGCATTCAAGTAACTATAACAAGATGAATTCTCAGGATATTCTCCATGGTAAAGCACTATAATCTTCAGCATCATGTAGCATGTAGGATTAACATGGTGCCCTACCTAGTTTAAGATACCATGCAAATGTGCACAACTCAGCAATAGTTCAGACAGGTATTTCAGGTATCTATGCATAGCAACTCATCTACTGGATATGTATTCTGCACAGTGGACACTATGATTACAAGAGATCAAAATCATGCCCTTTTGGGTAACTTTACATATTTTCTGAAGTCAAATATTTTGCCCATTGACCTCAAGATATATACTGGTATTTCTGTCTCTCACACACACATACACTCCCTCGACTAGACTTTCTCTTGTCCCATGTCACGTAGCTGGAGTGCCTATGACTATTTACCAGCAGGTAGATTCACGGTCACTGCTTCTGAGAACTTCTGGTCATTCACACAGAGCAAGGCCTTGAAAGCCAGGTCTGCTCAGTTCCTTCTGCACTGGTAATAAAACCAATCTGGTGTTATAACAACAAAGCAGGAAAATGAGTCTTTGCTGATATCAGCAGTAGTATTGCCTTCTGTAAGATGCAGAGGGCCTGGATCCATAATTTAAACCCTCGTGTGCAGGCAATTGTCATGACAGTCTGCATTTCCAAGTGAAAGACACCTGACTGCTGAAGTCTCCAGCAGTAAAAAGAAATACCAGTATTAGCCATCTCTTCAGCAAAACTATCTGTGACAGATGAACTCTTTAAGACACAGATGTTTCTAAGGGATCTACCAACTGTATGATGGATGGCTTGTGATATTGTTATCTATCTTCATCATTTGCCTGAGATCAGAGGGCAGAAATGTAACAGTCAGAAGGTCATTTAGCGAATCCGAAAAAGAAAAGAAAAAGAAAAAAAAAGAAAACAAATATGACAGATAGTTATGGGAAGCCAGCAAACCTGACACCAGCTTTGCTGTGGTCAAGCAATGCAATTAGGTTTCAGATCAGAGACAAGAGGAAGAATAGAGCTCCAACCACACTTCCTTCAAAATAAACATACCAGAGTCTCTCTGGAAGAAAAATGTGCTTATATTTGGCAGTTGTATTATTAAAATAGAGAGTCTAGTCAAGACACTCTGGTCTAGAGGTCAGTTATGTTATCTGAGACAGTCATTCAACAGACACGAGCACAAGTACTCTCGGGTTGCAGCTTAGAGACGCATGAACTAAAGCACAGTACAAAGATCAAACTCTGTTTTCTTAGGGACAGAGTAATTTTCTACTCTCTTTCCCCATCTTGCTCAAGATCACCCTTTCGAGCATCCTGCTGGCAACAGAAACATCCTGAAAGGTATCTCCCAGGCCAGGGAGGCCACCACAGGCTTATGTCCAGCACAAAGGTCTGGGGAGGGCCTCAGGAATCACAGCACAGCAGCTGATTAAATAATAAGCCTAGGCACAGGAGCATGAACTAGCTTAGGTCAACATTTTTAAACTAAGATTAGTTGTTTTCTTTCTCAGGTTTTTAAGTGTTCTCTGCTAATTTTCAAGATAAATTCATCCTTTTGGTGCAGCAAACAAATCCTGAATTTTGTTTTGAAAATAATGAAATCCGCCACATCCTGCTTCTTCATTCCTCCTTTTTTTTCTATCCTGTTAAGATTTTCATTGAAATAGCCAAAGTTTTATTTGCCCTAAACATGCAGTTTTCACCAATTAAACTATCAGCCATGAAAAATTTTCACCAGCACTGTATGCACCCTGACTGTAAGCACGGAAATGACATTTGCAGCTTTGGAAGGTTTTTCTTCTGTGGACAGCCATTAGCTAACTGGGGTTTCAGTTAACACTTACACCCCAATGGAATTCATGTTATATGATTATTCTTGGGTTTTTTTTACTGAAAAGCCTATTTTCTTCCACCATCAGAGAAATTCTTTTGTGGCCCAAAATCTCTAAGGATAGCAAAAGGCAACTGAGGTCCCAGACTCCACTCCCAGTGTTTGCGCAGGCCTCAGATGTCAGTACACGACAAAACACCTCCACAAAGATAATGAAATCCATGAAAATATCCTTCCCTCCACAAAGCTTGTTTCATAGGTACCCAAGCAGCCCGTTTCGCTCTGCTCCTCAGGGATCATTATTAAGATAACTTTAATCAAGGTTTTTCATCTAATCCCCGACGTTCTACAGCTGAGATTATTATACCAGCTCCTGGGTAACAAGATTGCAACATAATAAAGGTATATCCCTATATACAGCTAAACTCCAGTGAAGATCAATAGGTAGCCTTCTGCCAATGACAAGAAATAATTAGTACATTAGGCAGCCTGGACAGTGAACAAAGAATCTCCTTCAGGACCTCTGGCTCTTCCTGCCTTTGTTTTTCTGTTAACAATTTCCATTGGAAAAACTAGAATAAGTGTAAAAGATATGTCTCTCTCCCTACTGACCTCAGCCTTGTCCCTTAGCCCCAGACTTGAAGATTCAAAAGCCAGTAATAAGAAAACAGTTTAAAGAACTGTAGCACTGCCTGAATCTCTCTGCATGTTGGCATTCTCTCAGCTACCCACACACTGTAAATATTTTATGACATAAATTTGTCCACAAAATGACTGTAATCTTGAAGGTAACTTTAAGTCTAAGGTATAAAAACATATATGTGCATCTTAAATACAAAACAATTAGGCATATTTGATACGTGGACTCCAAGAATCCCACACCAGATTTCAATCTGCCAATATTGGCATAAATCTCCAGTTACCTCATTGAAATTAAAATAATTCCTTTGTATTTATAAATGTTACCACAAAGTAAAGTCCATAAAATACAAAATACCAACTTCAGTCTTCATCTCATTGTTCTCACCCATTAAGGTAGTCTCCTCTTTGCAAACTGTTTTCTATGTAGGCAGCCTGGGAAATAAACAATAATCACCTTGATCACCCAACAGGAATAAGAAGGCAACATGGTATGTACTGCAGCAGATAGCTCCATGCTGTCTGGGAAAGCACTAAGTAAACCCTATCCCGTCTCATTACACTCCACTTATCACACAGCAGACTCGGAGCAGTGGCTTCAGACATCTGACTCATTTGGGTACTGCAAAGACGGGAGAGCATACAAAACCCAGCTGGGCCAAAAAATGGATTAAAAATTATTGCAAGTCAGAGCATCCACGCATGATAGCAGACACAGCACAGGAATCACGCTTTCATAATCTATACTGTCAGTTACAAGAGACTCATAGGGGACTGGAGGCAACAATCAAAGTCAGCTGTGCTTCCACCTGGACTGGTGACTGGCGTTTCCTGTTGTGGAGCAACAACTGAAAGACCAACTGGATTTTGCAAGGGGTTTTTTCCCTTCCCTGCAAAAGTACAGGTACTATCTGCATACCATGTGGCACTCAAAATATCTCATGCTGATAAAAACATAGTTGGTGAGAGGTTATTGAAAGTATTTGGACAATACAATTGAGGATAGAAGTTTCATAGCATTATGTGGAAAAAAAATCCACTTAAAACAAAGGTCCTCAAGCTCTGGATGACTTTTGCCCACAAAATCCAACTTTACATGCATTTGTCATCATCTTCCAAATTCAGTACTGTACCATCTTCTGTACAGAAGATGCTCTAAGAAGAATAGAATCTTTAAAGAGTAAAATTGATGGTTCAAGACTGCTTCAGTGTTTTTCTGAGTTTTCACATTTACTGCTTCTTAAATCAAATATAAACATGCAGAATATTACAAGGAAAAATAGAAATTTAAAATGAATCAAATCCTTGTTACACTTGATTATTTAGAACACTTGATTTATTATATTTAGTCAAAAGATGTACTTAGAGATCATCATTGACTACTGGAGCTTGGGCTAACAGAACAGAGACTCCTATTCTGCTGTACAACATTTCTGCTACTGTTGTCAACTTACATCAATGTCTTATCAGTGCTTACACCCTGGGTGTGCCATTACGGAAGGAACAGTTTCAGAGGTCAGATTTTTCATGGGGCAGTACTATTCACTCAGCTAGTTTTAAGATGAAAAGTGATAATTATTGCCATGACTACCAAAGAGTTTCAAATTAAAAAAAAAAAAAATACTGTCAGAGAGAACAGAGATCACAAGCAATGAAATTATGGCAAGAGCCTTCTGTGACATGCCTATGAAAATGGCAGAGCTGCTGAGCAGAGTCAGAAAGAGAATGAACTGCTTGAACTGCTCAGAAGTTGATAACAGAACCTGTAATCACTCCCACCTGTAAAAAGTCTCTCTCCTTCCATGCTACTGAAATCTGTAGCACGGCTGGACCATAGCTTATGTGCTGACAGCAGCCAGGTGTGCACAGATATCAATGCCTGATTGCAGTGCTCAGTCTAAATGCTCCTTCTGCCAAGCTGTTGAAGGAATCAAAATTAAATTACTCACTAGAGACCTAGCTGCATTTTGGGGATCACAAAAGGATAAAGTTGGCTACCTTTCACAATTGAACCTTAAATGGCATTGGCTAGCTTGACATTAAACATTTTTATGTCAGGGCACCTTGAGAAGATGAAAGGGGCAGATGAAGCAATTGCAAGAAGCAGCTGTCACTCAAATTCCCTCTTTCTCACCCAAAACAGGGACACACAAGTTTCTCTCTCTAATGTTGACAGTACTGCCCATTCCAGATGACTCCCAAAGGGAAGAAGGGGCAAACAAGCTCTTGATCTGCAGTCTGATCTGATGTTTTACAGCTGTTACTCAGGGAAGGGGAAATGCCTTACAGTACACTGTAAAAAGCAATGAGCTTTCTTGCACCATGTAATGCGCTATTACTAAGCATCAGAAAAGTGCATGGTGCTTTAACATGAAGTAGCACCAGATCCTTGACCTAAAGATGTTACAATTCTTGGAGCTGCAGCACAAACAGAAGTAAACAGTGGTAAGAATGGTGAAAGCAAGGTTTATAACCTAAATCACAATGGTACAATTTACATCATGTACTGAAGCACACAGTTGCATTTCCCTTCCTTTTAAACCCACTTCTCAGAGATAAGATCTTTCACAGTCAGAAGACACGAAAGGCTTAGGTTAGGAACGGGAAATGAGCCATCCGCCAGAAAACAGTAGTTATAATATGCAAAAGAGCACTAGGTAAGCAAGAACAAAGTGTGAAGAGGGAAGTAAGAAGTAGACAGTGTCTGACCTGCTGTAATGAAGTATGAATCACTCAGATCAGAGGTGACTTCATGTAGGGTGGATGTTTCTGTAGTATCAAAGGCAAATCCCTAAGTGTGCTGATATTTAAACAGCTGACTGGTTTAGCCATGCATTACTAATGAAGTCTATACAGATTTATTTTCTACACACTAGCAATCTCTTGCTCTCTGACTCAGTAAGTGAGTAAGCTGGGCACATTAGAAATAAATGGCTGATAATTAA
The DNA here is from genome assembly GCA_013396755.1 of Sclerurus mexicanus. NCBI lineage: Eukaryota > Metazoa > Chordata > Aves > Passeriformes > Furnariidae > Sclerurus > Sclerurus mexicanus. Next base: position 867,539 of record VWZF01003291.1, read on the forward strand.
ATATGAACAATGAAGAGGGTTTCTCTAAGTAAATCAGCCTGAGTATGCTGGCATTTACATTAAAGGAGGTCATGAAGTCTGGATAAAAATTGTCCCATGTGATGAAAACCACAAAATACTAAGGGAGAGGGAATAGGGTCGGTCTCCTGACTAGGGGTCTGAATTCTGCCATAGAGAGCATGAGCTGTAACTGCTCAGTGGAGCAAAGTAAGTTTGGAGTGCAAATGGCTCATGAACACATCAGAATAAAGCATAAAGTAAGGGTTACTCATTTAGCCATTTGCCCTGCTAGCAGTCTCTTCTAAAGACTATTCAGCCATGCTATTTAAGCAGGCATGAGGAAAATTAATTCTGCCACTGCCTTTTTGTAACCTAGTTTACAGACTATGCTCCAGAAGCATCAATACACTTAGGTACTCATTCATTTAGTAGGATACAGAAAGGAAGGGCATTAATGGAAGAGGAATGGGTGTGCTCTGACATTCTTGGCATCTCACCTAGAACACACATGTGGCAAAGAGGCCAGCTTCAGTCTTCCTCAATCAATCAAAAATACTTCATGCTTTACTCTAAAGTAAAAGCTTAGACTTTTTTTGCTAATTTTGTTATACTTCCTTTTAAGTCAGGAAAAAAAAAAAGATTTTGGCTAGAAAGCATCACTCACTATGATTACAGAACTGAAGTTATCAAAAGCTCTCTTCTTGTGACAGTGCTGAATTAATGAACAAAGGAGCAAAATCACCATGACTCCCTTTCCTTCTAATCTTTCCCTCCTCCAAATGTGATTCACAAATAGACAGTAAAAGCATACAGGTTATGCATCACATGGAAAGGGATCTGGGGAAAAAACCAAAACTTACTGCACAAAAGAAACCAAAAAGCTCTATACATTACCACTGCCCCAGACAAAAACCAAGCACCACTCAGTCAAGCAATCTCTCTGGAAGGTTAGAAAACTTCTTTGCTTATCAATAGGCACTTTGGAAAGCATGGAGTCTGGAAGCATATAAAGATACATGTACAAGAGGACAGACAAACTTGGGCTGCTTTTTCTCTTTACTATTCAAATAGAAAACTTGCTTTTAACCCAGGTGGCTATTACAACCCAGAGTTGATAAATAAATGAATAAATAACTCATCCAAAAAGCCAATCAGTAGTCAGCAGATGGACTTAACAACTGTTTCAACAAAACAACAACAAAAAAGCTGTTTGAAAAGGCACTTTATACTCTGCTCGCACTAGTCATTGCTGCAGGTCATTGATCTTTTACAGGCAAACAGCCTCCATTAATACATTCTTGTTTTAGCCTGGCAATTTCTCCTGGAAAGCCTGACCCTCAGTGTTACTCATCTGCATGAGGCACTAAGGAAGTAGTGTTTTCTATGATCTAGTTTGACATACATATACCATTACCATTAGCTAGATTGCCAATGCCTCTTTTTATGCATTCTCTCTGTGCAGAAAAGAAAATGTCATTGTTCGATCTAATAGAGAAGAACATGAATAAGTTAAAGAATTTGTAAAGCTGTTCATAGAACAACAGTTTAAATACAGGTCACATCTCAGGTAGCTTGGAGTGCCTAACTACCATGTTTTCATCTTGTATCCAGGTTAAGAACAGCAACAGGATGGAGTTCACCCCAGATGCAAGATACTTCATTAATATTTTGAGTTAACTTCTAATCCTGCTACCTTACATGCTTGAAGTTACACATTTGAACACTTATTCCCAAAATCAACTGCAGTATACTAATCCTGACTTCCTACATCTTAGAGAAATATGTAAACTCTGAAAATAGGTTGAAAGCCCACGTTTATTCAATGTGATGCTGAACTGATTAAAAGATTTCCAAAGATTGAAGAATGACTTCAAAAAACAAAGAAGAGATCTTAAATGGCAACGAGAATGGAATCAGCATATCCCAAATAGTACTATCAGTTCTATTTCTACCTTTCCTTATTAGTACCAGCCAGTGTGCAGGGCAAACCTTTAAATTCACTTTTGTACAACAGACCTTCTCAAATAAATTTGAGGACTGAGGGTGTCTGGGTTTTTTTTTCCTATGTTTGGTGTTTTTGGGGTTTTTTTTTAAACATTGGTACAATTGTACAAAAAGAAATAAATCATATTAAAACTGAATTTATGCCCCTATAGCTTCCATTAATTTCTTATTCTGAAGAATCTTGATTTCTAAAGTGTAAAGAACATCTAAAACAGCTAAAATTAAAGGCTTTATGATAATTTCCACTAGGAATTTTAATTCTTGTCTTGTTAAGCAATACTGGTGAATGTATAAACATGCCTATAGGTATACAACATGCATCCCTGCCACCTGTGCTTCCCCTTCATCTTTCAGAAACAGCAGTTCCAAACCAGTTGCATCTGAATTATGAAGCTTAACAGGCCAGTTATGGGACAAAAATTAAAAAGCAAAAACTTATTGCTGCTCCAAGCTTTCCTGAGTATTGATAAAACTGAATATCTTTGCAAAAGTCTACCCTAGAAAATAATTTAAAAAACCCAAGCATGAATCACACGTACTAATAATTAATTTGGGATAATCTAAGGAGATCATCAAGAATAATTGAAGACAACACCATACATTCCATTTATCTCTCTCAGAGGCATTGAAATATTCTACACCAAACACATGAAAATGAAAATTTTTCAGTGTGGACACTCGAGTTGATGAACAGAAATGGAAAGGCAAAATATATACATAGTAAGTCATTCTTTTACTACTGTTTCCATTGGGCAAAACTAGAACTGTTCTGTTTACTTCAGTATCCCATATTTACATTAGTGGGATACCACAAATTGCTTTGAAGGTAGAAATACCCAGCTACTAAATTAACAGAATTAGACCACTATGGCAAAAAAAATTTGTACCAAAGAGCTTAACGCATTTCTAAATAAAAGGTTCCAGATTACACAGAGGGTATCTCCCCCTGCCATTATTTGTAAAGAGTATTTACTTCAATTAGCATTTTACTGTACTTCCATTAGACTTGGGTACAACAGCAACCATATCTAAGAGACAGGAACAGGAATTAAGCCTTCTCCCTCTACACAACCCAAAACACTTCCTAACTGTATCAGGAAATCAGGAGTAGAACTGTTTTCAGTGTCCTGATACACAACAAAGACAAACCCACCCCCTCCCCTCCCAAAAAAAAAAAACAACAAACCAAAACCAAAACAAAAAAACATGCCACAAAAACAAAACACAAAAGAATGTTATACGCACTTTTTTGAAGATCCTGGCTGAAGTCCTGTTGTGTTCCAGAAGTCCATATGACTTACCTTTCCAGATCATTTTGAAACCTACATCCTCCTGTGAACATTTCTAAATCACCAGCCAGGCCTGACACTGAGACACTGGCTGCTACGCTGCCCACATCACCCTCACTCTTATCAAACTCCCTTCTCTGCTCTGCAGGGTTTCCAGCTGACAGCTCTAAAAAGCAGCAAGAAATCTCCAATTACAGACACAGGAACCTGGCTTCCTGACACTTTGGAGCCTGCCCTAAGTCATTAGCCACAGCTTAACAAGGGTACTGGGACATTCTGGAGCTGTGAAGCCCAACACATTAGGAACAAACCCCACAGCATCAATAATATCAGAGATTTCCTGGATATGTATTTAAATGCAGCCCAACAGGATTCAAACGAGTGCTTCTTTCACACAACAAGTTTGTGTGCTATGCTTAGCAAGTCTAAATTGAACAAGTAATTAGAGAATGGGAAAGCAGGTGTCCAATTGACAAAAGCAAACAAAAATGCAGAAAACTGGCACCAGATCTTGTGGCTCCAATATGAAACATTTTTTTTCTGGACCCAAAGGAGTCATTCTGAATTCCAAAACAACCCAAAACACCAGACATGCCAGTACAATTTATAAATCTGTGTCAGTGGTACCCTTTTTATACAGTCCCTGACAAAGTACAACTGCTGATAGGCCCTTCCAATATCTGTTTGGGAGAACTGTGCTGGAAGAAATGGGAGACCAACACAGACAACAGTATATATTATGAATGGCTCAAAAAAGCAGGCTTTTTGGCCTTCAGCAGAAACAGATTGTCACCATGTGCTAAACAGCTTGTCATATGTGCCATCAATTCAGCCACATCTCAAAAGTGCTGTCAATTCAGCCACATCTCAGACTTCTAGAGGAAGGGTTGCAAATATGACAGTACTGCGATGCCTATATTGAGTGAACTTTGCTGGTATCATTAATAAATTCTATTACAAATACTCTTAATGAAAAGCAGCAGCTTGTGAGATGCAGGTGGTCAGAGTAGACTTCCCACATCTTTTCTGGTTTTAAAATTTACACACAAAATGAACCAAATTATTGAAGCCTACTGTTGTGCTTACTACAGCACTCATAATGTGCTCCTTTGTTCCCTGCCCTGGAGCAGTGAGGGAGAAGGGGACTGTCACCCTAAATAATGGTAGGCAGACAATAAAGCTGAACTGATCTACTCCCTCCAGGCAGGAGCAAAGGCCAAATCATGATGAGTGGAGGGAATGTCAAAAAGCTGATTACCTGCCCCCTAAAGGAAGACTTAAGGGTTTTATTCAATTATTTTATCGGAGATCTTAATAGCAATTGGCCAGGAAGAACATCCAATGTTTTGAGATAAAGCAAATCAATATGCCAAGAAGCACAACAGTGCTGCTGATCACTGGTTTTAACTGAACATTCTAGCAAACAGGACCCAATACTTCATCTTAGCATACAGCTGGTATTTCAGTAGAAGATTATCTAGAACATTACTCATTTTACATGCACTCCATGTCTTTTTCACCAACATTTGAATGAAAACATGAAAGCATAATTCAGTACAGAAGACCTAGTCGTTTTTTACCAATGTAAATATTACATAAAATATCTGCAAGTCATTCCGGTTTTTTGAAACCAGGAATTCCATTAACATCAATTACCACCATTGACCGGGTCAACTTAGCTTTCAAAAAGAAAAAAAAATATAAACAAACAAAACCAACACATGCTGAATTGCGTATTTACATTTTAATGAGAAAAGAAAATAACCTGCTGTACGCTTCATACAAACTTTTCAGAAAAAAAAAAAAGTTGGGCTTTGACACTGGTAAAGTTGTATTTCAATTGAAAAAAACAACTAATTATGTGTTCTCTGTGCTCCATATGACATATCTCACAGCTCATCAATACAATGGAAAAGTCTACTTACGGTCATTACACTGGCTCCCAGAATATGAAGTCATGGAGCAATCACATGTGTAGCCTTCCCACTGCTGATTACAGATGCCCTGATTCGCACAGGAATCTTCCTGGCAGGTAGTGCTTGGTCCTGGGAAAGGGATGAAAGAAAAGGGTGAAATAAAGCTGAGAGAATCGCTTTGGTCATGCTTACAAAAGCTTCAATTAATTGGTACAATTACCATCAGGATCATCATGCAGAAGAGAAAAGCACAAACCAAACACTGTTCCAGTCCTGGACATGCAAGAAAGTCAGGTAAAAAGAGCACAAAGACAACTGCACACTTCACAACAAAACAGCAAACTGTAGCACAAAGCAAGAAGGAAGAGGAAACAGCAACATATTCCCTCCTAGGCAGGCCCAAGTCATGTGTTCTAAGCTTGCTCAAAGAAATTAACAGTAAAATATGGTGTGATGCAAGGATAACAAACATGGTCAGGTTGTCCTGCTTTCCTGGAAGTTTGGTCCCCTTGCAGAAATGAAGGCTAAGAAATGGGCCCATGAACAATGCTTCATCCTACCCAAAGAACCCTGACATTCAATCTGAATTTTTGAAACCTCAGTTTGCTACAACTTTTGCTTTATAGATTAAGACAAAAAGTCAAACAAAGACTCTGACCAGTCCTATTACATAGGTTCCTCTGGAAACACATCACCAAAGTCCTCAGAAGGGTGTGGCATTAGTCCACAGCACTTGTCTATTCTGGACTGGTTTGATGCCTTTGGAAGAGGAAGAGAAGGAATCAGCCACTACTACAGCCTTTCTTTGTTCTGTGATTTGCAGCTAACAGTTGCTATCCTACTCAGATATGCCTTGCAAAGACAAAATCCAAGAAACAGACAAAAAAGTGATCTTCAGATCAGAGGGAATCTGAATGACAGAGAGTATGCCATCCACAAGGAGGTAGCAGTATTCTGAATCATCTGAGAACAGGCATCAAGCTGCAAGTCAGACTATGAGAACATGAGTTTAGAAGTGACTTCCTGGAAACGTGTTTTATCTTCAGCATTCTAGACAAAGTTATGCCACTCATGCTGTGCAGTACTTCAAATAAAATGTACAAATACATTTGTCATGCGTACTATTGTGTATCCTGCACATGTTGGAAAAGAAGAAACAAAAGAAATAAAGTGGATACTAGAGGATGAATTGAATAGGCTGCCTGAGATCAGTTTACTAGCCACTTCCAGTCTAGGACAATACCATAAAGACAAAGAAGTCACTCTTCAATCCATTCCAGTATTTTTCATCAGTCTTTGGTAGCAACAACTCCATGAGACTCATCCTACTACTCACCCTTACTTCTTCACATCAGCACCACCATCTGTATTATATAGATGAGATAGGACAGATCAAAGTGGAGACAGCATTTTCAAATACTTTAACCTAAAATGAAACTCTTCAACCTCCATCTGACATAACCCATAGTGATTTCACTGAGGCATTCAGTATTTCTTTGGTATTCAGATTGTGCACCTGGGCACTTCCACTTTTACAAGCCTTTGCAGAATACACATCTAACTGGAAGCCTCATGCCAGAACATGATCCTCCCAACAATTCAAAGACCAAGCCAGGAATGGACCATTATACCTTTGGTCCAAGGTTCCTGCACTTCCCACCAGGTCATCTTTCCCTACTGTAAGAGCAGAATGGGTGAATTTCAGTATCTTTTTAGCTACCTGTGTTTCTTTACATCTCTCCTGCAACGAGAAGGAACGTGTTACTCGGTAGGCAGAGTCTGACAATGTTAACAAAAACCGGAGCTTCTTCCAAAATGTATTACACTGTTAAAAAAAATCCCACAAACCCCAAAACCTCTAGGTAGAAGGATAAGTTGGATAACAAAAGAAAACAACAAAATCTCTGAAAGAAAATTCACCTATCAAAAAGAGGCAGCAGCCACAGAAAGAAAACCCCATGTTGCCATAATGACAGAAAGTTGAGCAGAATTTTTCAACACTTTTCTCCTCCCTTCTGCCTCTTCTTTCCACCCATCCCACTCTCATTTGCAGCCATATAAATCCCAGTGGTCTCAGTGGCACAGTGTGAAGTCAACAGATCACTTCTAGGTTTACACCAGAGCTGACAGACTTTCCAGTGTGGGCTGGTAGGCACATGTATGTACACACTTCCCTCCTGCCCTTACCTTTGTGAAAAACATGGATATAAATACATACATACACACATATCAGATTGTGGTCTGACACTTGCTTCAGACTTGCTCTGGGTCCAGCAAAAGAAGGGATGACATTTAACAATCTGAAATAGAATATTAGTTGTCATTTTGCCTAAAACATCCAAGTAATCTCAGGAGAAGGAATTAGGTTGGAGGTTAGACAGTGGGATAGTGATGTACAACTATCTAACCTCTAACCACAAACATGAATGCCAATACTCCTAGAGGTATAAACAAGCAAGTTATATATATATATATTTAAAAATAAAACCAGAAACTAACTGTGACTCTATGAAAACTTGACATAGCATCAGCTATAAACACCATTACATAGAGGTAGAGCAGAACAGCATTTTCAATGGCAAGGTTTCTCCACTCTTCCTACACTCTTCTGAGAAAACTTTAATCAGTAACTGGACTTGACCATGGGCATATCCTTTGTCCAGGTGCCACAAGGACTTTACTCGAGGAATAAGGCTGCATGAGGCCTAGTACTTGTAAATTGGGGTGTTAATAGGGAAACAGTCAAGAGAGCCAAAGTACTTGAATTCATGGCTAGTATTACGGTTTCTGAATTGTATTTTACAGAAATCAACTGTGAATATGGGAACAGCGTTTTCACAGACGCCAGAGGGGAAAAAAAATAAAAATAAAAAACCACAATGATGAGGAATTTTGAAAGCCTGACAATACCACAAGGAAGCTTGAAGCCTGATCTGTCATCTTTGGAGTCAGTTGTGACGGCACAGCGTAGATGCTGGGTATTATGCTTTGCCTCACTCCTTAGTACTATGAGCCATTTGCATCATAAAAGGATCTTTGTCTCAGAGAAGTCATCTACTCCTGCTGCTTACAGTCCTTTCCTGATGTCATAATCCTCCATCTGTGGCAACGGAATTTTGTTCAGAGCAACTAATAGGGATGTCACAGGAGATTAGGATTTTGGATTAGGGAGCAAAGCAACAGAAGCACAGGAAGGCTTATAAAACATGAAGATTGTGTTACCACGCACATGCCCTTTAGTGCTAACGAACAAGAAAAGAAGATGACAAACAACTTATATATAAAGCAGTAGAATTGTTTCTAAATTACCAATCCATCAGGGCTCAGGTCTATTTTTAATCTCATTCCTTTGGCAACACTTTCAGCAGTCAAAGTATTTAAAAGCAAAGTTTCAGAACCAGTCTTCACATGATAATCTGAAATACCTCTGATTTTGTTGTCTGTTTGTAGCTGGGCTTGGCGCATTGCCTTCTTCATGCCACAGGCACAGTGGAGAGAGGAATAAGTGATACCAATGAGTAGATACAGAATCAAAGTGGAAAAGTCCCCAGTGCAGGAAAGCATCCCCGCTAGAAGGATGACTTTAGTGTCTTGCCCTGTCCAGACAAGGCCTACCAACAGAGGCAGCAAAGCAGAATTCTTCAACAATGTCCTTTTGATCTTATGTCTCATCTCTAATTTTTACTGGAACAGCTCAGTATCCGAGGACTTACAAGATCTGAAAATTTTTGCATCTCCCTACCTGCGAAGGAGTCCAGTATTGCACTTTTCTTCAAAGTTACCTATCCAGAAGCATTGTTTCTTTATTTTACTACTAAGTATTTGAAGAAAATCATCTTAGAAGACTATAATAGCCAGATCTCTTACATATATTCTGCTTGGATAAATTATTTCATCTATCCTAACTATTTCCTATAATTTCAGCTGTATTGTAGGTTTCTCTTTGCCCTGAAGCTAAAAATAATTAATTCTACTGGTGCATGTTGCTAAAACTGCTATGTTTCATCCCACAAGTAGGCATGTTTCTCTTTCAAGAAAAGCCATTCCTTCTGTATTGTTTGAAAGCTCTTTGCAGAAAAAGGAACTTTAGGAACAAAAGACAGTATTGTGTTTATTGTTCTTTCCAGTTACATGAGGAATCAGTTTCTTTATACAGCAGCTACAGGATTATAACACAACTGCCTCATGCTTTGATCAAAACTACCAATAAGCATGAAGATAAGCAAACCATTATTGGTCTCATATGTAACACCTTTCTTCGCACATCAAAAATTCACTTCTATTGAAAGGAACTGACCATTTGTGTTAACATTATTTTCTCAGTAAGATGAAGATCTGCAACAGGCAAGGTACCTGTTCAGCTCAGAGAGGCATCAGGTCTTGGAAACAGTATGCACCAGGCAGAAAATAAACACGTTCCAGGACTCAGGACTAAGAAGGGAAGATTAAGTAAAAAATTAAGTGAATCTCAGTAAGTTTTCAAATTTTAGAATAATTTGAAAAAAAGATTTTTTTTCTGTGTAAAAAGTGAGAAAAATTGAGTCTGAATCTCATGGAACTTTCACTTCACCAGATGGACCATATCATATACACTATCAAATACATGTTAGTGGTATGTCAACATTTACATTGCACAATAAACTAAAGTATAGTCAAGGTTCAGTGCATGATTCAGAAAGTTAAATCCTGTATTTTTTATCACAGGTAGTATAAAGCAGGACTATGACAGTCTAACTAAGCAAACCAGAACACAAAAACCACAGAGATTTTCAAGGACTGCAAGGCCAGTTCTTCAAGCTCTCAGTTTCATATTTTGTCAAGAACTCATCATTCCTTTCATCACCTAAATAAGGTTAGACATCTGTCAGGTTCCAAATTTAAAGTCACTGATTTTCAGAAATAACTCAAAAGCCAGCATTCTTCAGTCCTCTAAAAATGCAGCCATTTATTTCAGTGCCTCAACAGAACTTGAACACTTCATTCACCTGATGTCAGTTCTGAGCACGAATCCTTCTGTTCCAAATAAGTGGCTGGTCTGAAAACTTCAGGAACTGGAAATAGTTAAAATATCACATATGCCAAAACGTGCTTTCTCCCACAGAAAGCACATTTATCTCAAGGTGACAGGAGAAGGGAATCAGCAGCAATGGCAATCCACAGAGAATGGATCTTCAAGGCAGTGGGATTTTTTTTCCCTCCACAAAACCTGGTATATACCTATCTTCCTCCCTCTCATCATCTTTCTACTCTTCATTTCTGAGCAATGTAAAAGGTCTTGAAAAACACACTTATATGCTGGTGAGGGAAGAACTAAAAAACCCCAAACCAATAAAACTCCAAACTATACAACCAGAAATCAACTGCATAAAAGGGAATATGCCTGCACCCAAGATGAAACAAGGGACAGGGAGATGCAGATGAAGCTGAGAAAGTAAATGGCATTCAGACATTCAGACACAGAAACTAAAAGCAGAAAGGAAAAAATGAAAGGGCTGTATGTGAACAAGAAAAATACAGCCAGTTGAAAAAAACAACCTTTCCTATTGCAAATCACAGCAGTACAAAAGTACCAAGCCTCATGGCCTATTCTGAAATAGTCAAACCTATTTAGCAAAGGTTGGTGTCCTGAAAAGCCAATAATACACGTTATGCACTCAAGACAAATGCTTCCCTTTAGGCTTCAATCTGACCAGGTGTCTCCATCTGAAGGGCAAATATTCCTATAGGGTTAAGACCTCTGTAAAAATTTGAGCTTGAGCTGGAATAATCTTCACAGCTGTGAAAAGCCTTTTGGTTCTGAGAAGTTTGGAAAAATCAAAACAACAAAGTCTGTCTGTTGCACAACCTGTTGCATCCACTTCAACGAACATCAGAAATCAAGCAGGAAATCCTGTGCATGCATTCTGAATTCTAATGGGGACATAGGTGACTAGCAAGAACAAGAGTGACTGCAGCCTGAGAGATTTGATACTTGCTGATATCTAAACCAAATTCCAAATTCACTTCCACAGTTTAAATGGATGGCACAGTACACCCCAGTGTACTTCCAGGACACATTTTTTCATCACATCAGTCACAGCCTGCTTGTATTTCCTATTCTTTCAAATCTCATCTTTTACCGCTTTCATTGACACTAACTTCTGAATTTCCCTAGGGGCAGCACCTAATATTCTCTAAATCCCTAACCTCTGTAAGACAGTAATTTAACTTCTTACAGCTGGGAATAGCTCAGAGATGCCAACAAAATACAGTTGCAGTCAGATGCTCCACATGCACAGACCAAAATGCATCACACTAACTTCTGCCTACCTCTAGGCTGTCAAATCTTTCAGATTCAATGTTTTGTATGCATCCAATTGCTAAAATTATCTCAGACTGTCAGTATCATTATCTGTTGGGCGAGAAGGTGCTTCTTAATATGCTCCTGTCTATTAACAACTGCTACAGTGATAAGCTGTTTACCCATTAAAATATACTTATTCCCCTAAAGTAATTTTTAGCCTTTTCTGTTGAGCCATAGAATGCCAAACCCTACCTAAACACACAGATGATATCCTGAAGCAAAGGTAATTGCTACTGCCTATACCTGGAATAGAGAACAGGAATATTTTAATTTGAAAATGGCATCAATTATATCAGATCAAGTCAGCAATATCACCAGGTCTTCAAAGTAAACACAGTGAATAGAAAGCGAGTTTATGAAGCACAAGGTTACAGCCACAAAAACTTAATTCTGGTGACATGTAAAATGTTGGGAAGTCTCTATATCATAGAGTGAAACAGGAACATTTCACATGCTTTCTCTCACAATTAAACCTTTGGCTTAGACATAATATTTCAAGGCGACTAAGCTGATACCATAACAGATGCCATTTGTGGCTTCAGGACAGTTAAACAGAGATACTGTCCAAAGCCTCTGACTTCCCCTTATACCTGAGACCATTGCCTCTCTTTCCATTAAAAATGAGGTGCATTTTGTTTTAACTTTCATAACATTCAGGAATAAATTAATTTGTACTCTATATTGCAGTCTCTTCAGACGAGTTGGGAAGTATACTTTCACTATCATATTTTAAAGGATACACTTTTAATGCCATAGAAAACATCTCTTTGGTTATACTACTATCAAAGACCTACTAAATTCTAATAGGCATGTTTCCTCGCTTAAATTTCAGGGAAATAGTCTGAAGGGTCTCTGAGAATATCCTATTTCTTTCTTATTCTCAAGAATGCTCGACTATTGACTTCCTCACATAACTCCTTGACCTGGTGACATAGTTCCTCAACATGGACACACCCTCTGCAGAGGAGATGACTCTCAGCCCCAGCTTCCTGGACTGGCACCAGGCACTCTACATCCAGAGGCCTGCAAAGCTGCATCTGCTCTCAGAAGGTCTGTTTTGGTGGAAGCCTCTGACACCACTGGTGAAGCAACAGCTGCTGGGGGATGAGTTCTGTGGCACATAATAAGGATAATTTTGGCAGCTCAGACTACTAATACTGGGGAGAAGGGGCCTCCGCATTCCCCTCAGTATTCTGTATGCTGCTCTCTGGTTCTGCTACTGTGTTGTCTCTCCTATGGGGACGAGTCCTTCCTGCCCAGATTATGGCTTGTAAAATGCAATTTTAAATATTAAGGGAGTTTGTAGGTTAGAAATTTTTTTTATTTACATTGAAATTCCAGAAAGTTATTCCTGTGGTGTTTTTTTCAAAGTCAGTTAAAAAAAATAACCAGCTTTTACCTCCTGATCTCACTCCTGAAAAAAACCAGTCAGCTTTTTGTTTTGTAAAGTTCCAAGGGTCTTCTATGTCTCTCTGTATAGGAGCTCTTTGCCTGAACAATCATGAGGCTTTTCAGGAAATCAACCAGTGCTCTTCCAGTTATTCAGAGGCTGATACAGTCAAACCCCCCAGATAAACTGAAGTAGTTCCATTTTTTGCTGTGTCCTTCTTCAACCAAGATATCCCCCTCCACAGAGGGTAGGGTTTGTAATGTTTGTCATTCTGGTCCTGTCTCAGAGGTGTGACTGCATCCAGTAGAAGGCACCAAATGTTACATAAAAGCATCTTTCAATTCAAACCAGTAATTGGGAAGAACAACCTTCTCTACCTTGCAGGTCAGCTTTGGTCAACTCAACTTTGTTAGCCAAAAAAAAAAAAAAAAAAAGGCAAAAATGCCAATAAACAACAGGTTAGTATAAAGGCAGATAAACCAGGGTGACAATACTTTGAATAAATAAAAACAATTGGCATAACCATCACAGCCAACATGCATAATCAAAACATGCAGGAATTCTAATGTAAGCAACAGGGCACAGGGGGACAACGACTACCTTAATAAAACAAACCAACCAACAGATAACAAAACCAAATAAAAAGAGAGGAAATGCACATTCACACACACACAAAATCACAGAAATTACAGATAGTACATAGAGAAGAAAAAATATGACCTTCTCAGCATTTATCAATAATTTAAGAGAGACTTTGTCTCATTTAAGAAATACTTAGAATCCATTCAAGTAAAAAAAAAATCTATTTGACTTTCAGTACATGAATCAAGCATATTTTAATTTTGATTCTATATCCGGACTCTGGATCTGAATGTAAATTTTCTGTCTCCCATAAAAGCACAGATTGCTCCAGCTTTTTGTCCAAAGTGGATTTATTGCCAGAAAACCATAGGGGACCGATAACTCTGCAAGACAACAATCTCTGTTTATCCCAAGAACTGAACTTGACACTGGATAGAAAGTGACAGTAAAACCTTGCCCCCTCACAAGCTGTCACTTGCTCATGGATTTCAACACATCCTTAAGAAAACTCAACAGGAAAACAGATAGCTCAGGCTTTAGACCAATATAGTCTTCATCAATGCCATCAGAGCAATCAACAAAAATGTTGTGCCAGCTCATTCTTTCACTTAGGAGGGAATGATCTTGTTATCTGTGGTCAAATTATAGTCCACATGGCAAAAGAGAATCATAAATCTACCAAGTCTGACTGTCTAAGGATCCAAATATGCTTTCTGAAAATTGAAGAATGTTAAAAAGCAAAACACTACTACTGATGCTCTTCCATGTAAGCACAAGGGGTTTTTTTCTCAAGTGGAGTCCAGTTTACACAGAAGCTACATAGACTTTTGATGTGTTATACCTTGATTCTAGGTTTTCTCTTTCAACATGGAAAAAGCAGAGGACAAAGACGGGAGCACAGGCAGCAGTTCCTGAATCCCTTGCCACTGAAGGTTACATATTTCTATCACACAGCACAATGGGAACAAGAAAATGTCAAATCAATGACCTCATTGCTCAAAAGATGGGTGTTTAAGAAGTATACACTTACCTCCTTAACCTTCTGTTCTTAAAAAATTCTAATGTCACAGCTGATATTGAAAAGATATTGATAGGTCTCCCCTTCACAGTTACTACCCAATAAATTAGAACTGACATGTACAGATGCCATTTCCTGTGGTTCCTAAGAATTTTAACATTTTGAATCTTTGTTATTGTTTCACAGCTCATCAATGACTCAAGATAACAATTACCTTCCCTTCTAAGACAGTCAGATTTTTCTTCATTTGGAACTGCTTTACTACAGAGAGCTATAAAATCTCTTTTTCCTTGAACAAAATTCGAAAGAAAGGGGGGAGAAGTAGAAAGAAGAGAAGGATGCATTACTTCATGCATCATCTTCAACACTTAATTCTAACAAAGTAATTTCTCTGTAACAAACAAGTACTTTTCTACTGCCCAACTCCTCATCTTTGTAGCTCAGCTGAAGCAAAGCTCATGTTTGTTCCATTATTCCAATAGCACTATGAGAATGGAATACAAAAGCATAAAGAACAGGAGAGATGTCAAACTATCATGGAGCAAATTAATGCTCCACTCCTCAATGGGCAAACTTTGATTCCAGAGAGAAAGTGAAGTATGACCAGATTTGAAGTTTCTCTACTGAGCTGATGAAGGGTGAAATCCTTTCTGACATTATCCTGCTGTGAGATTTTAAGCATGAGATTAGATTTTCTGTTTTCCACATACTGCTTAGCATGCAAAATGTGTTTCTGATTATCCAGCCTGTATGTGTCATTCATGCTTTTCATGCACCAGCGAATTTCAAAGGTTAACTATACTAGTTTATGGAAAGTTGCAAAAGATTATGATTTTACTGCAGGATCTGAATAGGAGATTAAACTAGGACCAAAAAAAAAAAAAAAATAGTACCAAAACATCTGGAACAGTGTCAGCCAGTTTAATAATAATCATGCTCCTTTGTGAGAAGCTGTTATCAGTGGAACAGGTGAGGAAGAAGCAACATCTCTAATGCACATAAAAAACTACTTCATAGAAGAATTAAAATGTTCTTTAATCACTGCATTAGGTTTGTTTGGTTGGGGGCAGGATGGGGTGAACACATTTAGAATGTGCAGCTAAATTACAGATAGCTCTAGCACCCATGGTAAGCAACATAAGGATGTCCAAATAAAGGGAAGGAAAACATATGGTAAATTAATAAAGAGGTCAAAAAACACCTGAAATGCAAGAAGTACTCATTAATACTGAGGGCATCCTCCTTAAACTTTACAAAAGGTTGGCCATCTGCTTAACTTCTTCCAGGACCAGTGAGGAAAACACAGTAAGTCACTCAGTCTAGCCTTCCATGGATGGAATAAAGTGATCTGTTCATTAGTAGTAAGATCAGGAATTAAGAGTTCAGCAAAAATAATTGATTTTAAAAGTACAGAAGGGAGAATGAGCTGATCTGAAGTTTAAGTTGTTTACTTTCAAGGAGGGAAAGAAGGTGACCTGGAACAACTTCTTCCATCTACCAACTCTTGCATACAGACCATAATGAAGACATCCTTTCTCTCAAACTGTGTATGTCTGATGTAGAAATAGTTTGTATTACTCAAACCCATGAGTATAAAAATTTCCAGCCACCCCCAATAGGCTGTTGAGATGGAGACTGAAGAAAACCAGGTCCTGACAGAAGACTTCTATTCCTCAGTTTCTAATGCTTTCCTAATCTCTAGGAGTCTCCACTCTCTGTTTTAAAGTAGTCTGCCAGACATAGTTGAATTTCCTATTTTCATCACAAATAGACTGATATCTTGCAGATGAATTTTATGGGTGAGGACAGCAAGGCCCAAAGTAGGTGGCAGACTTGCCTGCAAGCTTCCACTAGAAGAGTCCCCACACCTGAAGTCTTTCTGAGAACTGATTGTAGCTCTTCAGAGTTTTCAGTAGCCTGATCCAACACTGACAGAAGGACCATTAAATCTTAAGCACTTCCCTACCTTCAGCAGCTTTTCTCTCAGGCCTTCTTGGGTACGGGGTAGTGCTCTCTTGTTATATAAAAGATAGTGATGAAAGCTGCAGTTAGCACAAGAGCTTGAAATATTCTGTAGAAATGAACAAATATGTTGGCATCATGCCACTGTCCTCAAACTCTCTTTGCCTCACAACTGTGTGTAGTACCCCAGAACACACCAGGCAGCAAGGTGGTTTCTGGGTTTGCCAAATACCTTCCAGGGAAGCACAAGTTGCTACCTACAGATCTGAACAGACCTTCAAGATCTCTGAACAGCTTGCCTGTTGTTCCTGAAAAATCAGAAATATAGCAATTCAAAAGAGCAATGAAATAAACCATGATGCAAAAGGAAGCTGGTACATGACGTAGCAAACAGGACGAAAAGGTTACTTAATTGTGCTATCTTAAACAAATCTCACTGTACAAAATTTAAAGGAATTATGGGAATAGAACCAACAGGCCATCAGAGATAAAGTAATTTTTGCCCTAGGTCTTGAACTACCTTTTTTTACCACAACTATACACCATTAAAAGTCAGCCAATTTCAGTTTGAGGAATGACTGCATTTCAAGAATGGCTTGTTTATATAAATGACTAAGAATGTTGTGGGATTCTTCAGATCCCAAAGATGATCTGCTGTAAATATCATTTACTGAAAGTGCTTCCTGCTCAAGTTGAAGCACTGCCTTACCTATCACTGGACACAGATAATTGTAAAACACGGTAGATTTGTGCTTCAGTGCACAGCAAGGCTGAATTATGCTGAAGCACATGAGACAAACAATGTGACCAAGGAAATTCAATGTCTTGCTCAAACTGAATAAAACGAGGTAGCAGTAGAACAAAGACAATAAGGAATATCACTTTCCTATTAAAACCCGTGAATTTAGTGGTGCGGAGTAGGTATGTGAACATAGATAACAAACGTGAACAGAATGCTGGTGCATCTTAGGTGGTATAGTGTTCTCTCCTGACCTACATCTCACATTCCACTATTCTCAAGGCTTCATTCCTCTATGCATTCTTTGATTCTGTCCTGAGCTCAAACTGACAGTTTCTGAGAAAACAGCTGCCACCTTGTAATCTCCTCTGCTTCTGAAAGCAAAGCCGTAACAAGAGACAAGCATTAGCAGAAATCTTTCTCATACCACATTTGAAAGGCAAGATTCCTACGTGGGGATGGAATGACATGTCTTTAAGCATGCATGTTCTCTTCATGGACATAGTCCCACTGCCCTTCATGATGAAATAATGACTTGTCATTCACACAAAAGCCTGCAATTTTTTATTAAAAACATATTTAAAGATCATGAGGCAGCAAAAACTGCTTGGGACTTCAGCTCTTGGAAACATTGTTAAGATTGCACCCAAGATCATTTGAGATGGAAACAAACTAGGAGACATAAATTAGGACTGAACTTTTTTAATGTTTTTCTTTCCTTAGAGAAATGGGAAATAGGTGTAACTTTCACTGGCAACTGTAAGAATAGACACCAGCAGGCAACAGCCAAGATCTGAGATGAAGGCTTTGGAATTGCTGTGATTAAAAAAAAAAAAAAACACACAAAAAAAACCCAACAAAACACAACACACACACACCAAAAAAACCCCACCGAAACCAAACCAAAAAAAAAAAAACCCAAAACCCAACAAACGAAACAGCTGTCTGGTGACCAAATTCTCAGGTTTTTTACTAATCCTAAACATGTTGGTAAAAAGAACATGTTCCTTTTTAGCAGTTCCTTTCATACTGAGTGACCATTGGGGAAGATAGCACAGGCACTGCTTTGCAAGATCAGGTTCTTCCAAAGGCAGAATGAGGGCAATCAATGACCCTACCACCCATTTTTGTAGGTCTCTTTCCAATTTTGAATCTGGTATGAAGGAATTTAGAAGAGAAGGCGAATTCACATCCTGGACATTTCTAAAAGTGAACCAACCTCCACACTGAGGAAGTACCTGTACTGGTACCATATTGGCACAAAGACAAAGAAAGTGACACATTGTGCATTTTGGGAGTGGCACTGACATTATGCAACTTCAGTAATAGGGCACTAAATCGTAGAACTACACTAGGTACAGGAGAAGGAAACACCATCGCTCTAGTAATGGTGCAGAGTCTTCTGGAAAAAGCATCATGACTCAGCTCCTGAGCCGCGCACAGAACAACAGGTTAGTCTAACGAGAGGTCCTCTCAAGACAGAGATCACATGCTGGCTAAATAGCATAAGGTAATTTTAACCAGAAGAATCATCAAAAAATCACTAATATTAAAGAAGAGCTTTCAGGGCACCAAGGATAAATAAAACAGACATTTTCAAAAACCTCAGATGCATTTTTTTTTCCTTGTAAGCAATGATACAGGAAAGGTGCACTTCTTTTGGCATGTTGGGTCAGCGACAAATGGACAAAGACACAAGTTCTGCTACAATGTGCTCATTTCCACAAGGAACAATATAGTTAGCAGACACTATTAAGAAAAAAAAGAAAGACAGAAAAACAACCAGCCTACAGCTGTGTGACACTTGCCAATGCAGTGAAATGGCAGTTGATGCTGAGTGAGCTCTTGTGACAGAACACAAAATTCTCACAAACCACAGTATTATTGTGGGATTGTGGAAAGAGGGCTGGGGCACAGGAGCTCCCAGCCAACCAGAACACTGAGACACAAGCACAGGATCAGATCTAATTGGACTGCCAATTTGGTGTTTAATGAATACCCAAAGATATCACTAAGATGATACTTTCAATCCTAAGAAGGGACAGTCTTGACAAGTGGTAAGGCTTCATCATAATGTAACCTGTAATCTTGACATAGTAGGGAAAGATAATCAAGGAGTAATTTAACTTTATGAAATTTTTGAAGGATCAGTTAAGGACATACAGTTTTTCTTAGCAACCATGTATACCAGTGTTACAGAAAAAATGATCTTCCTCTAGGGACTGGTAGCCAACATAGCAGACTGGTATTGAGTGGAACTAGACATACTGGTGACTGCCATTTAACCCAGACAGCAAAACCTTGGGGTTTTTGATGCTAAGTACCCCAAGTGCTTTGGGAATTGAAGCCATATGCATTTTAAACTGAGTCAGTGCTGCTGATGTCAATATCCTTTTAATTAATGGGAGCTTAGTAGGAACAGTAAATTCTTTGAAGAAGCTTCAAGAAATCACTACCCAATCTTTACCCTTCACCTCCTTCTACCTTCCATTTCCTGTCTCCATCTGTTCTTCAAAATACCTGCTTCTGTGGATCCCAAAACAGGGTGCTCTGAAGCACAAATTAATCGAATATTCAGAACATCTTTCAAAGTATTTTAAAGGTACTGTAACATTAATAAACCACTCTGAGAAAACTACTAGTAAATAGCAGTCCATTCCAGCACCATCCTTCTCCGCTGCTGAAGATACCAACTCACAGGGGATGGAGCATACAAGAAAAGAGCTACTAAGCCACTCACAGAAACTAGCAATCCTTAAGCGGCACTTGGAAGAAATAAGTATAAGGAAGGATATCTTACTGAAAGCAACCTAATGAACTGGATAGTAAGGTGGAAAAGATGCACAGAGGACAGCGACAAAATAAGAATTGAGTGCTTGAGAATGGAACTTCTCTGAAATCAATTTTACCTTCGCATCCACGCTCAATCTGCCCACTGCGGTGCAGAGCATCATTGATAAGATCAGGCAGACGCCCATTCAAGTCCACAGATGCCAGACAGCCCTGAAATCCATCACGTGAGGCCACAAGCTTTGGAAGGTTGCTGTACATGCCTTGAGCTAGGCCAGCAATGTAGAGATCACCTAGAGGAGAGAGAGGGACATGTACAAGAAGGAGCAAGTTACGCACCTTCTAGAGTGACTTTCCTTGCCACCAAGTGTGAACATAGCAAAGTGAACAGATGTTCAGAAAAAGTTAAAAGCAGAGTGAGATATTTTGTAAAAAGTCACTTCTGCCTTCTTTACTACAAAAAAACCCCAAAGCAAACCCCAAAACAAAACAACGAACAAAACCAAAACCNTAAAACCCCCATAAACCCCACCAACAATCCCAGTTGTAATTACTACCTGACTAGGAAAAACTGTAAGATGACAATTAATTTCTGGAAAAGCAAAATATGACAAACTGCTCTGGTACAGGAAGTTGGCAAGCCAGAAAGAGAAAAACGAAAGCCAAAATGAGCAAAGTCCAGATTTACTGTTCTGTAATACATGGTTATCATAAGTTTTCCCTTGTTTATTAGGGGACCCCTGCAAAAATAAAGGGGGAACTGTCAGTCTTATAGAGTTTACCTTTAAGATCAAGATTTTTGGCACCATTGATAACCTGAGTGACCACCTTAGTGTCCACCTTTAGGCTGTGTGTGTTACTGTTATCTCTGGTAATGACGACATTGTGCCACTGGTTGTCATTAAGAGGACGATCACTGTTGCCTTTGATAACATTAGGTCCGTTTCCAAGGTCAAACACATAGTGTATATACCTGTAAACATAGCAAGAACTAGTTAAAATTGTGTCAGGACTCCAGTGCTACTGACCCTTATTCTATCCAGAGCTGACAAAAAAGTCACAAAGGGAAGTGTCTCTGGGTTAGAAAGTTCTAGTAACCCAAAATATTAGCCACTACTTTGAAAAGATATAGTTGTTTCCTTTCCACCAATGTGTGAGGATTAGTATTTTGAGATTACAACATTTGAAGTAATCAGATCTTAACCATAAAGGATTCCTCTTCTTCCACAAAGTTCTGCTGTCTGTGCATATAATTATTTTTTAAAATTGGTAATATCAATGAATGTACTGGGGAGCAACACTAGATATGCTTATCTTCCCCATGTATTCCCCAGGTTCATTCTGAGTTTTGAATAACTCTCTTCAGAAGTTGATCAGGGAACTCTCTAGAAATATTTTACTAAAATTCACGTTCATCTTATTCAAACAGCTGGAAAACAATTAGCAATGTTTTTGGCAAAAAATAAAGACCCTAATAAAGACTGAAGTTATGGGAGTTTACCCTGAATTATTTATATAGTTCAAGCACAAATCCATTTAAGGATAGAAAAGAAGCATTCTACTTGGAAAGGAAAAAAAAAAAAAAGAAAAAAGAAAACAAAACTCAACTCTCAACAGAGCACCAGGAGCTTGTGACTGCTGCATTTTCTATTACTCAATGTTCCACTTACAGAAGTATGTGCAAAGTTAAAAATTAAACAAATTGAACAGAAATAAACAGGACTAGTAAATTGTATTTGTGGAAAATGCCTACCATGACTAAATCATAAGAGATCAAAATTTGTTCAGCTAACAAAGGATTTTTTTTTAATACACTATTGGTCTTTTGAAAAGAATACAGCAGCTCAAAAGCAAGCTGAGTTTGCTTTTTCCTTAAGTATCACCATCAGAAATATGGATTTAGCAGCCCATATGCTTTTTTTTATCCCCTTTGGTGGAGGTAGCAGAAAAATAAGTATTACAGGGGGAAAAAAAGGAGGCAGGCAGACAAGAGAGGCACAGAGCTCTCAGCATATTTCTTCCCCCTCTGTCCTAACCTGTGACGTTAACAGGACAAAACATTAGTCTAACTACATCCAAATGACTTAAAATATTAATGTTGCACACTGTAAAAGTGTTTTTGCCTCAGCCACAGAAGGAAGTCAGTGATAAAATCTGCAGTCTTAAGCTTCAGTGTTTAAGTGCTTTATCTTACACTTCACCAAACAGAGAAAACTTTAGTATGAGCTGAATTTCTCTTTAACAAACATTTTAAGCTAATGTATAAATAACATGTTGGAATATAACAGTCACTTACCCCTTGACTAGTTCAACTGCAATAAAGTCATTGCCATCACCACTGTTAAAGAGGATGAAACCATCAGCTGAGGTGGTCTTGAACTGAAAGAAGAGGTGCATGGATGTATAAGCCTGCAAGGTGGCCAAGCTCAGGTAGCTGCTCTTAGTCTTGAATGTCACAGGGTCAGCTATAATGTTGCGGAGACCAAAGCGTGCCTTTAGCTCACAATAGTCAATGTCACCATTCTTGCACAGGTCAATGTAGAGCATCCCATTGAACATGAGGCTCTGGAGATGGCCAATGAAGCTGGAGGGGATAACAGAGATGTACCGTTTCTCTGTCATGATCCCTGTCTCAATGTTGTGGAACTCCAAGCGGGTATGATCACCAACCATTGTGCCTGAAGGAGAGAAACAAAGAAGAACGTCAGGGATAAATAATTGGTTATATGAAGTCCTTCACACTCCAGTTTCCAGACTAATAGCACTACTGACTTAATTCTATCTGATCACTATGCAGTAGCTTGCATAAGAATACAGAATGTTGGTGGACACACTTGAGTCTAGCAGTTAACAAAACCTGGCTTAAAAGACAGGCCTAAAGGGCCACAGGCAGTAAGCTCTCTATTCTCCCTGTGTTTCACAGACTTTCTTGTTTTTGAAGAAGACCAAGTCTCTCTGTTAAAGCCCACAGAGATCTCTTTGATCTAACAGTTCATCAGCTAAACAACTCAGGCACTTCTGAAACAACTCTTACAAATGCGCTTCCTGAAAACATTTGATAAACACAGATTAATATAAATAGAGCAATGAGAGAAGTGAGAACAATCACAAAACTGCCAATATTTATTCTGTTGTTCTCTCTCGGTGCTTGATGTTATTTCTTTTGTTTTAAAAATACAGCAGGAGGAAAACACACAAGAATGCAACAGGCAAAAAGCCCTCTGTATATTTAAATCATCAACCTACTACTTGGGCTATTTGCTGCATCATGACATATTTTAACCCCCCAGTTAAAATATCCAAGCTGTTCAGAATGCCAAATATGTCAGACTACTCTTACAGGGTATTTAAATATTTCAGTGTCTATGCAGCAGTGCAGACACAGAACCCACACAGACAGATGAAATATAACAGTATGCTATAAAGACAATTTGAGCATCAGAAAGAAAACCCTTTAGTCCTCTATAGTTCTTCATTAAGGTAGTTTTAACTATTTAGTCACACATGCAAGTATGAGGAAGAAGGCAACAGAGAGGAGCTGTTACAGACTGACTGCAGCCACCATTCCCCAATCCCGTGCTCTGCTGAATGGGAGCAGGTAGGAGAGTCAGAAATGAAGGAACCAACCCAGTAAAAGAGAGGGTTGGGGATGGTGTCTTTGTTTCTCACCAACCAACTCTATTTTTAATTGGCAGTAAATTAATTTTTTCCAAGTCAAGTCTGTTGTGTCCATGATCGTAGTCACTGCACAGGTAAAGCCCTCCCTTTTAGAAGGTTTTCAACAGCAAATAGCCACAGTATCTGTTGGTCCCCCTGCTTCTAATGACATCATAACATGCTGGTCAAATTCACCAGGTTGAAAAACAGAAGGGACAAAAATATTTCAATTCAAACTGGTTTTGTGAAATTTGACAACTGGATAAAGACCTGAATACATGTTTCCAGTGTGCTATAGACAGACAAAATTTAGCAACAGTATCCTACTCGATTGCGTCTTCTGGTCAGTAAACATATATACACAACTCTGGACTAGTCACTGCAAGAGACATTTCTGAGTCATTGGAATTATACCTGGGAATCACACCAGTCACCATAGCTGAATCCAGGACAAACTCCTCTTAATTCCCCTAGCTTATATCAACTGGGACTTTCTCATATTCTGTGCTATCTCCTGAAATCTCATAGAATTTCTCACCTAAACAGTTCCCAGGCATAAAAAAAAAAAAAAAAANTCCCCAGAAAAAAAAAAAAAAAAAAAAAAAAGAAACCACACACAAAGCGATGACACAAAACAAACTAAAAACACCAAAAACCCCAACCAACCAAACTAAAAAAAGAATTGGTCTTTCAAACTTTTCCTTCTAATTGCAACATATTCTTTTTTTTTTTTTTTCTCTTAGGGATAGAATGAAAGCTAGACACATTTAAAAAGACACTTGGGTGATACATTCTGGCTTGCTATGTACAAACAGATTAAATGAACTAATGGTCATTTTCTTGCTTAGAGCCTCTGGAAATACTGAAGTATTTCTAACTCACCCCTCATGATGATGAATTTTTTCAGTTTATACTTTTATCCAAATGTGATCAAGTTTTATGCAAAGACAGCAAACAAGTACAGCCATTAGAAAAGATGTTTTCAAGTACCTACTTCAAATATGAAGAAAAAATATTACACAAACGAATTTATTTTTTCACTTATTCCCAATTTCAGCAGTGGATCTAAATTTAAAGGCAATCATACAAAGACCATGGAAAGATTCAATCCAAAGAGATACAGCTGATCAAACTTAGAAGCAGCTGAAGCCAGTCACATATTTCTGACTATTCAGAAATTCAAGTGGCAGGATAAATGCAAATGTTTTTAAATCCTGAAACAGTTCTTTACCAGAAATAATAATATTTTAGTTTGAAAAAGGCCAATTCCCAGAAACTGAAAGAGTATATAGTGAGGTTTGTTTAGACAAACTTTCTGACTTCCACTAATGTAACTTTTAGAAGTTGTTTCAACTTCAGTGTTATAAAACGGAAATCTATGATTTTTCCAAAGCATAAGTGTACTTTCTTAAAAATAAAATCAGAAAAAATCACTTATAAAAAATCCTGCTTCTTTACTTCAAAAAAATAGAAAAATAAAATTAGGAAATGCCAAGGACCAAACACAAGAAAATTCTTCTCCTTTGTTCTTCCATACTTAGATAAATGCAAAGAAGTAGTGGTGGCCTGAGTCAGAGAGAAAAGCCAGGACTGAGAAATCCCAGACTACACTGGAGTACAGTGAGACAGGTAACTTAAACATAGGAAACATTAAAAATGGAGTGAGGGAGGTTGGAAGAGATGAGATCAGAATCTTAGAAAAGGTGAAAAATGAGAAAACCAGGGTTTGTTTAAGAAAAAAAGATAATGTTAGAAGCAGTAGTACAGCAAGCTAGAAGTATTTCAGTGAAAAGCTGTAAAGGACACAGCAATACAAGAGCAAAATCAGGACAGATATGTAATTTCCTAGGAAATCATGGAGTGAAATCCAGTAGTTTCTGTTCTCATTAGCTGTCAGCCCCACCTGCAGAGTTCCTCTCTAATTTCTCCACTGTGCTCTATAGAGAGTAACTACTACAGCAATCAGAAGCTCTTTCGTTCAAGTGGTAGCAGTCAGAAAAAATTTCAGCCTCCACTGTGGTATTTGGGTGCCAGCAAGATGTTATAGTGTGGAATATATCTTCTATATTAGCATCTCATTTATCACTCATGTTCTGATGTGGAATGGAATGTGGGGCGAAGGTTTTGCGATTAAACAGCAAAACACTGTCCAGAAGACTTGGCTTTTGCTTCTGCCTTAGATGTCCTACAGGAAGCCAAGTTAGACACTTCATTACGAAGTTTTCATCGGTGTCCATTATTTGTCTAGACCTAATTCTCCAAGTAACAGGACTGAAATAATTTACAGGATCTAATTCAGACATGCTGAATCTTTCTGATGAAAATGACTGAAAAATCATGCCAAATTGGTACCAAATACATTCAGCTTTAATCTGATGCCTTGTTTCCAAAGTTGTAAAATGGGAAAAAGATGCCCACTCATTTCACATAACAGACAAGGAAATAAATCCAGTTATGTCTTCTTAAGGTTTATATAAATATATTGAAGAGTAGCACAAAACACATACACATACAAAATAATATAAAATTAAGAAAAAAACAGCTCTATATTTAGGGCAAAACTTAGCTGATGTGCATTGTTCCAAGCAAGCAGTAAGAAGATGGAAATAAAACAGGGTGTTTATTTTTACTGGGGGCCCAATTTAGACTTCTGATCTATGCCTGAGACAGCAAGAATCCTGTGGAAAAATCTATGTGACCACATCACTCAAGACTGTTATCATCTGCCCAAGGAAGTGGGATGTAGATTGCACAGAAAATCTTATCTCTGGCTGTTCTGACTTTTGACTTTGACATGATGGCATTCTTTTAGCAGATATTTTTAGCCGTAATGCATCTTTAATTATGTAATTCATATACATGTACATATGCATATCCTATTTTGGTATAGGATTGTATCATTATTATTTATAACCTCAGTTCCATGAAAAAGAGTTCAAAAACAGATGGCTTTTGGGGATCGATTCGGTAATGCAAAGAGTGCCACCTCGTGGGGCTTCCTAAAATAGCAGATCCAGACAAATTGTTCTCAAATGCAGAAGTAATCGGGATGAAATGTTTGCCCGTGTCACTAACTCAGAAAGTTCCCTCTTAAATAAAATTTATTTTTCGCATAAACTAATTTTGACCAAGCCACCCTCAAGGTTGTCTTCCAACAACAAGAGGGAAAGATTTTTTTTGCATGTATTTTTCTCTTGCAAACTGATAGCCCATATAGCACAGCACATATATTTACTTCAGAAAGAAAACATACCTCAAATCGTTTTACTGACAACCCCTTTCTTTGGGCTTATTTCAGATTTCTGACTCATGGCTTTTCAAATAAACTAAATTACCACAATACTTAATCACATTCATACAGAATAAAATTAACTTTTTGCAGAGATAGGATATAGTATCCTGACACTGCATACAGCTGCCATTACTTCTAGTTGCCTTCTGAGCAGAAGCTACTTAGAAGAGAGGACTTCAGCTTTTGGCAAAACATCATGGGTCAAAACTAAACAAACATACCCACATCAGTGTTGAATCCAGGGTTCCTGGCCTTTCTGATTCTATTATCAGCCTTCAGGCTGCTGATGTTTTCCTCAAAAACCCAGTTCATACAGTTATTTACAACTATGAGAATTTTAGACCTTCAAAAAAGAGAAAGATAAGTTTCTGGTTCTTGCAGTAATGGAGAAATGGACCAGAAAAGTATCACCTCTAAAACTTTGTAATGAAAAAAGATCACTCTAAAGTACTTTAATTATTTCAATGTAAATCTCATTCTGAGAGACACCAGCTTTCCTGAGCAACTGACCTTTTTTCTTCCGCCTTTCAACTACATTTCTCTGCAAAAACAAGCAGGAACTCAAAAAAAGCTATCTGAAAAGAGGACTGACATACTCCACGTGATCTGGTGAGTGAGGATCCTCCCTAACTGCTAAAACAAAGTTGAGAACAAACTGTTTGCTTTTTCTTCTGGATAGCTCTGAACCATGAGCACAAGAAATTGGGGGAAAAAAAAGAATAACCAACAACCTCTCCCCACTACAAAAACAAACCCTAACAACCACACCCACACAAGGAACAGTGGAGACATAAATTCATGCTCTCTAACACATGTACTGAATGCAGGTTTAACATCAAGGAAAAGTTTGTGCAGAGGAAAGGTTTAGAGAGCCTTAGCTTTGATTCCACAGCATTGGAAACCACATTTGCAGCTCAGGAATGGGGTATACTCACAGTCTATCCCAAACAGAGCTTGAACCGAGAGAGTGCTGCTTAACATTTCTGAAGTCTCAGGTATGTGTAAGCTTATCTGTCCCCTAAAGTTCATATTTCATAATGTTATAGTTGTCACAGAAGTTAGTCTGTGAGAGCATTTGCTTTCAATATAGCAATACTAAATAATACCCAAGTAGTAACACAAAGTGGGGGGAAAAGATACACAAAAGAACAGGGAGAAGGGGCATAATGGCAGATTAAAGACTGAGAATAGAAAGATAACAATCAAAAATACTTATACATCACACTTACCCTCAGCAACATCATCATCCACAATCAGCTTGAGGCTCTTTCCTCGCCGAACCACCCGGACAGTGTGCCATTCATTGTCATTGAGTTTCTGCCCAGCATAAAGAGTTTCAGGTCCCTTGCCTGGGGATGGTGACAGGTACAGCAGTTAAAGCCAGACCCCCAACAGTTTAGTACTTGCTCAATGGGAAATGTCACCAAAATCAACCTGGTGTGATACAGAGCAGTAGACTGTACAGGTGTATTACAACCTGTAAACAACCTTCACACTTACACCTTCCCAGCTTAGAAGAGTCAGAGTCACAAACCCTTCCACTGTGTCAAGTACCTTCCTCCACAGAGCCCAGAGGCCACATGCATTTAAAATAGGGGTAGAAATCTCTCTTGTACTGTGGTACTAATTTCCCAACATCACATTGTACAACATGCTGTGGTAATAGGAAAAAAAGCTGACAACTGAAATGTCTGGAGTGGAGACATTACAGCAGAATTGTGCCCTCCTAAGAATCTGAATTTGCAACATCCCTAAGGTATTTGGGATTCTTTTCAAAGTTAATCACACTGGTCCCTCAACACTTGGGTATCAAACACCAGGTTGGTTTCAGTCTGAAAAAAAAAAAAAAAAAAACCAGCCCTCTCCCCCTCCCAAAAAAAAATAAACTCCACACATAACTTCAAACCCAACCCATCAAAAATTAATGATTTTTCAAAAAATTTATCACAGAAAGAAAACCACTCACCAACCTGGCTGATTGCTTTAAGGTTCTTTGGCAAAGCAGCCTAGTTTAGAGGTGCTTACTTCACCCCTTGAGTTACAGGTCAAAAGGGAAAGAGGAGCCACGTCTTCTCCAAAAGGCTATACTACAGTTGCCCTTGCAAACAATGCTCCTGGGAAAATAGCTTTAGTGCTACCCATATTTGTTCAGTTTTGCTGCTCACCCATCACAGTTGACAGGCAATTACTTAAAAAATTAATTGTTCAGATTACAGGACTGGAACACCTCACTCATGTCAAATGATAAGTGAAATTGAATAATGGTGTGTGCTAAATTAAAAGCATCTCGCCTCAGTACAGTACTAAAGTGGTGGGTTTTGATCCAGGCATATCAGAGAAATGCAGAACGAGTACAACAGAACTTGTTGCCTAGTGGATCTGGACCCACTGCCCCAACTGGGAAAAGGGGAAACCAAAAAAGAAAAAAAACACAAACACACTGAACTTAGTAAAAGAGACAGCACAGGAACAATTAGGCATTGCTACAGCGCAGCATACTGCACTGGCAAAAACATGTCAGATAGTCCATAGTCCCCAGTATGCACACTGCCTAATTAGCAACATTACTGTAAGTGCTTCTCACCAATGGAGGAATACAGGCAAATAAGTTGGTGTCTCATTCAGCTAAGATACAATGCGTACTAGAGGAATTCTACAGGAGACAAAAGCCAAATGAACATTCTCTTATTCTCCTTAAAGTATCATGCAGGTCATGCCAATACAAAAAAGAGTTGAATACCTTTTCAAATAAAGGCATTGCTAGCAAATTTTAAAATAAAATAAGCAGAAAAAAATTTCTAGGGACATGAAAAATAAGAATCATTCTTGGATTAAAAGTATGAGGTGTCATCTATTGCACTTACAGAGAGCATCTCCTTAACAGGAAAAACCCAAAACCTCTGCAGTTTCTAATCCACATGTCAAAGTCACATTGTACCACACATGTAAATACAGCTCCACCAAGCAGCCAGATCATGGCCAGAAAATTTAAGTTCTTTGGAACTAGACAAGCAAAACTCTAACAGAGTCCAAGAAAGTTAAGCTGGATTTACATCAGTGAGTACATTTTATCCTAGAGCAAAGGTCACAAAATGGTATCCCTGGATGGCCAGCAAAATTATTGTCTACATCAAAATATACTGCATCATTTACCATAGTTCCATGCAGCCACTTCCCAGGTAGGAAGATAAAGGAGTTCACCTGGACCTGTGTGTTTTTTATAATGCCACCTGAAAGCAAGGGAAAGGTGGGGAAGGGCAGAAAATGCTTTCTTAAAAACCAATCTTTTCCACATATCTATTAGAATTCTGGAGGGCTCAGCCAAGAGAAATACTCAGGTGTGCTGGAGACCACTCAGCTGACAATGCAACAACACTCTCTATGCAGCAACTCTGTATTCAGCATGCTTGAGGAAGTCAGTTGCTGACCTCATAGCTCCCATTTTTCAACCCTATCCTGACAAAACAGGGGTCAACCAAAATGATCTGGTTTGGCTTGTCTTGCCCACTTCTCTGTAACACTTTCAAAAAAAACCTGCGACACCAACAGAAGTTATATGACTAGATTCTCACAAAATGCAGCTTAACCAATTCACAAATAAGTGAGTAGAAACTTTCATCATTCCCATTTCTTTTTTTCAAATAAATAAGGTTGTCTATAAATGAGATTGTTATTTAGGAGTAACTGCTTAACAGCTTGGGCTAATAAATTTGAAAACTAAGCATTCCAGATGTAAATTATTTTATTTAAGTCCATGTCTTGATCAGCCAATTTTATATTTGATCAGTAGAAACAAAAAATAAGGTTTTAATAGTTTTATTCAATCACAACCCATGTGTTGCATGCAACAATGGGCATTGGCTTCTTTTAGCAGGGTTAGCCAAATATCACTACATACAAAAAGTCAGTACCTGAGCATGCATAAGGGCATTCAGGTAGTTTCTCCAACCAGACAAATCTGAGCTTGAAAATCAGCATTAAACAAACACTACTTTACTCTGTTCAAACTGTTTTCTTTTCAAATGCTTTCAAGACATTTACGCAGCAGGTGGGTTGACCTGAAAAGCAGAAAAATTGTGCCCCCATTTTTCAACTGAGAATGGGTAAATGAATTGCTCCCTTTGTAAGCTCCCATTGAATTCTGAGTGGTTCCAAGAACTGTGCATAGAGGAACTCTCACATCAGGATGCCAAATTTCATTTCATTGAGCAAGATTACTACACATGCTGTTACTATACAGACCTTTATGACAGAATCTTCTGAATAGGAAGGGACCCACAAAGACCATGAAGTGTAGCTCTTAAGTGAATGGCTCATACAGGCAACAAACCCACAACCTTGGTGTTAGCACTGTGCTCTAACCAACTAAGTTAATCTCAGGGATACGTGTGATCAATTTTTAAAAGATGACTTGAAGATTCCTAATTCAACAGTTGCTGATGCTGGGGAAAATCGAAAGGAAATGGGCCACATGTACCAGCACTATAATGCTCTCCCTAAGTACCACCTCCTACCTGGTAAGGCATTTCTGTGGTCTTACAGCTAAACACACAGAACTAAAGGTTAGTGGGACTTTTCCTCCTTTCAAGCTATCTGCACCTAAATCACCCTTCAACAAGGATAAAACAGATGTAGGAGGAATCAAAGCAGAAGATTAAATGGACAGAGGAAAAATAAGTCAAATATTTTTATCCTCCCTTTATGCAGCAATCTTTCATGATGAAAGACAAGGAAAAACAGACAAGGAAAGACAGACAAGGAACTCTTGTTGCAATGTTACAAGTGGCACACCTGGAAACACTTTATAATACTTTAGGCAGTTGGGCATTTTGTAATTTCTGCAATTTATTTAATTTTATGCATGAGAAGGGTAAAGGACAAAATAAAAAAGTAAAAAAGAATAAAAAAGTTTTTACTGCAGCAATAACTTAATAGTTAAGCTGACAGAGCATCACTTCTAGTGGTGTTTCTGGCCTTCTTGGTCATTCCATTCCCCTTCCTAATGTCCTCTGAGGAACTGTGTATCATACAGAATTGATCACTACTTTCATTTTCCAACTCAAATGAGGCAGACTAGTGCTTATTCCTTTTATGCTTTGCAATGACAAACACTTCTTAATCAGAAGCAAAAACGTGCCTCTTAGGCATCCCCCAATTCTGGACATTAGTTCAGATGCAGTTCAGGCTTCTTGAGAAATATAACTTGATTCAGCCACAGTGACTCCTCCTCGTGCTCCCATGAATCCTCTGACATCTACTCAAACTTGTGTGCATATTATTCATAAAATTCAATTCATATACAGTTTCAAACATGGAAGAGCTCCATCCAATCTGCCCAGGGTGTCCCAATCATTGTATCAAAGGTGTACTGCTGCAAATTAATAGCTTGGCTTAAATAGACTATATAAAAGTGCCATGAATAATCATGCCAAAATATAAAGAACGAAAAAGGAGATCATTCTTCTGAAAAAGCCAAGTTGCTTTCCACGTGACCCCCAAGAACTCGCTTGTTTAGAACAAACAACTGATAAGAGGGACGCAGTTCTGACAATACCTCTGACAACATATGTTGTTATCCCCCCTCAGTAGCTAACAACACACAGAATTTCCCTCCTATGAAAGGCAAAGGACAAAGAGGGCTAATCCCCTCTGCAGTTCCTCACGAGTGGATCAAAAGGCATTCTTTTACCCTTGGCAAAGGCTGTCAGGATCTGAGCCATTTATAAGACTAAAATTACCTTCATGAAACCAGGCTATCTTTGTTAGTGCATATCTTATCCAATATTACAGAAGAGGTCAAATATTTCAGTGTACAGAACACCAGAAGACACAGCCAGAAAGGACATTGCCATACTGATGAGAATGGAAAAGGAGCTTACCTCATTACAATTACAGTGATAAGTAATTCCACAGTAATACTAATACTTTCTAGGGAAGACCCTCAGTAATGATAAAAAGGTTTTATCTGCTTTTACTTTGTTATTAAAATGCACAGCTACCATCTCGGCTTTTTTCAGTGGCATGACACACTTTTGTGTCTCTTTTACAGGGCAACATCCCTCCAAAATGCCATCAGGATCCTAAGGCAGGAAGGGGCTGGGAAAGGGAAGATTCTTTGGGACCCTATTTTTTTTTTTTTAATTCTTTTTTCATTTGTGTTGGAGAAGGAACATTGGTTGTTTTTACTCACACTTTTACATAATGACCAGAGAGGTAATGGTTTGCTGTGTAAAATGTGTGCACACAGATTTTTGAAACATGAGAATGAATCACAAGACCCAAAAAAAGAAAGAAATGGGTGTAAGGACAAAGATGCTGGCATTTCTTCACACACCTTTATGGCTTCCTGATATGTAGTAAGATCTTGCAAAGGACAGGTCAAATACCAAAACACAAGAATGGCTCAAAAGCAGAGCTGGCAGCTGCTCTGAAAACCTTCATTAACTTTCGGTCTTGGTTGAATATAAGTCAGTAGTGTAAATTTTGATGTTTTTTTTCAGGCAGAACTAGTATGGACAAAGTGTTTTAGAAGGTCTTTTTTTGGGCAGGATCTGCTGTTCAACTCCAGGAGCATTGTTAATTGCTAGGAAACAACTGGCAACTCCAGACTCTCCATGTATTGCAATGATTTATGTAGATATCCCAGTCAAATCAACACATATTCTTATACATACACACTTGTTTTGCTCATATACAGGCTTTAGAATACCTCTTTTCAAGTAAGCTTTGGCTGCCAACAAGGAATAAGTAGTTGGACTTTTGTACATATAGTCAATAACTTCACTGGGGACCTTACCTGTACCAGTCTTTTCCTTTCCTCATGGAATGGGCTCATCTCCATGTACTACCCCACACATTAAACAAAACAAAGCATGGACTTAAGAAACAACTTTTCTGTAAGCTGTGCTAAAAACATTTATGTTTACAGCTTTACAAAGTGGCTTTATTGTGAAAAATCAATGAAGTTGAAATGATTTACATCAGCCTACTCAGAAGCAAATTTTAATTATTTACATTCATACAGCCATAAAAAGTGAATACACAAAATCCCTTAAACACCCACAGAGTAAATGATCTTCACAAGTGCAAATAAGAATTCCCCCAACAGCCAGACTAATAAAGCGCATGGAATTAGCTCAGCAAATAACTGAAAAGTAGCAGGACCACCCTACTAGTTCTCTCAAACATTCCCCTGTCTCCGTATAAACTTGACAAAAATAAGTTATGCTGGGTTTTACTCTTTTGGATACAATCTATTTTAAAATGCTTTTTAAAAAGGCCCTTATTTAAAAAAAAAAAAAGCAAACAAAGCAAAACAAAAAACCCCGCAACATTGTTCCTTGCATTTGCTATAAATACATGTAACACCATATTGAATGACTGTTACTTTCACTTGCAGACACCTTGGCCAATAGCTGTAATAAGATTCAACACAGGTTCAGGCTGAATTCAACATGATTTCAGCTTTTTCATATGACTCTGAAACAAAACTTAGTGTAGAAATTAAGTTTTAATTCTTTCAGTTGACATGAATATAATCTGCGATTAAGAACAAGAAGAGAGATTATTTGATTATTTGCATATATGGTACAGGTCACACAGGGCACAAACTGTGCTTATGTTAGGGTTTTTCCATCACAGGCAGTGGGTTATCCTCCTTGTTTATCTCAATTGCACTGCTGCTGCACTTTGACACTTTTAGAGACTACATAACTGCTGTGTATCTAGAGCAGAATAATCTTTAACAGGGAAACATTTGTGTTAACAGGAACTTGATCCCCCCAATAGGGTTTATATAGGAAATTTCAATTTCAGTGAACGGATGTTTCAATTCATCCAAAAATAATGTTATTCTGACTTCAAAAACATTCAAAATGTTCAACTTTAAGATAAATGAAAAGGTTTTCAGTGTTTAAAAATAAAATTGTTTCTTATTATGTATTCAAGATACTATTAATTTTTAATGGTAGTAGATGGGGTCCCAGTTTTATTGACTATCCACTTTTAAGGAAAGGGATTTTATTTTATATTCACAATTAGTAGGGAGGTCAAAAAGGACATGAAAGTATGTAAAAAAAATCAAATCAAGTATTCACGCTTTTAAAATTAAGATTTACAAGAGTTTAATTAAATTAACTTCCAAGTGATTTCAGTCAGACTGGCTCTACCTTTGTTTTCAAATAAGGTTGTCATACAAACCACTTCACATTTGCCAAATGCCTTATATTTCTGTTCCTAACAGATCAGGACAACAAAAGCTTCAGCATAGGTATAAAGAATTCAGAAGCTGCTATGTTGTGACTTATCTACAATTTGCCCAAGGAAATATTTGTACACACATGATTTTCAGAGAGCAAAGCTCAAGAGAGCACTTAGTGTAAGTAAGCGGAGCAGCCAGGCAGCCACAGGAGCAGCACCCACCGAGGGGAGCACCACTAGAGGGAAACCACATTCACTGCAGCTGCTGCTTAGGCAGTCCTACGCGAGTACAAAGGAATTACAGTACTCAGATTTACTTTTCAGAGTCTCACCCACTATTTTAGTATGAAGATGACTACACCTCAGTAATTAGTAAAATAATTCTAAAACTTCAACCCAGCTTCACACCCATAATAGCAAATACCTGTCGACTTCAGATACGTGCATTTAATGGATGCAATTTGCCATGCAAAAAATGAGTCTATGGCTCACGAAATATGCAGAAACACACAAGATTTTGCCACAGGACAGAATTTTAAAGCAGATATTACAAGAACAATTACGCACACACTGTGGTGCACCACAACAGTAATAAAGAGGAAAAGAGACTCTATTTTAAGAGAACTTTGTATTTTATTAGCTTTCCAGTAATGCAGTGCCAATCAAAGCAAGATGCAGGGATGACAAAGCTAGTGACTTAATTCTTCTCTTTATTCCTGTGTAGATACAATAATACAGATCACAAAACCAACCAGCTTCTCAGTAATCCCACTGATGTACCTTACTTGAAGCATAGATAGACTGCTACCAACAGTAAGACAACTGAAGTTTTTCTTTCTGTTTAGTTTCAAATCTCCTCATAAATGCTACAACACAAGTGAATTAATCATGATGGTAGTGGGAAAAAGATGCTGGAGACAAGGCTGAGACAACTGGAGTGAGTCATATCATGTATCAGCAGACACACACATAACAGCAATGAAATAATTTGACTGCTAACTGCCTGGATGAGATCCAAACTACCTAGAGGAGGAAAAACATGAATCAAATGTATGAGTCTTCAAACCAAGAACAGCCCCCCACACACACACACACACACTACCACCACATATACTTCCACCCCTCTCCCATCAAAAGCTCTTTGCTTTTGCTATATTAGTAAGGAACTAAAATACAACAGACTGGAAAAGCTCCTATCATCCCATTTAGCAAGTGTTCTCATGCACTAATTGCCTCTATTACTTCATTTCAAAGGATTATTTGAATTTTGGAATGATCTGATAATTGGTTTAGAGGGAATTTTGTGCCTTTTTTTTTTAAAAAATAATAAAAGTAGTATAGTAACAGCTTCTCATCTGAATCTGAAAAGCAAGGAGATCAGAAAGCAGGCTAAATCAGCCGGTAGCAATAGAGTGCCTTACAGTAACTGCACATATGTGTCTTTCAAGGAAGGATCAGAGACCCCTTTCTAACAATAGCATAGCACCTTTGTCCCCCTCTTTCAGAACACAGAAAATAATGCCAAATAAAGAGACTCCTCATCCCAACTTCTATTTGGCAGTTGAACAGACAGTTGAGTTAGAGAAAAAAAAACAAGTCCTTGAAGCTCCATTCCCAAACATTGCATAAAAGTGTTGTGGCTTTTCTTTTTTTTTAAATGCTGTTTAGGACACACTGCACAGTCCTCACTAACAGCGCAGCACAAAAACAGAAGACAGTCCTGTTACCAAGACTTCTTTATTCAGGTATCAAGGGCAAAGAACAGCAGCACCACACGTTTGGAGGACCTAAATTTCCCTGTCAATTAAGGTACCTCCCCATGGCACCTGAGTGCTTGAGGTGTTATAGATGCACACACAGTTATCTTCATGGTTGCTAGGACTTTGACATGAACTAGCTTAAACCTGCCTGTAAATGCATTACAATCTGTGTCACAGAAATTACATCTAACTGATTACACAGTCAACAGGATTTCAGTTTTCTGCAGGGGGTGCAAAACACTGCTTACACTCTTGAAGTTTAGCTCTGTTTTTGCAATGCTACCTCCATTCTGAAGGTGGACACTGTTTTTTATGATCCGTGGAGTTTTTAAATTCTCCATTACATATTAGCCAGTGTTTATAAGTCTACTGAGAACCCCAGGTATACTGGGAGGGAGAACATCATAATGCTTATAAATCATATTATTAACAAGTACAAACAGCAACTGAAATTTGCAAGTTGAGATCTTGTGTTTTCAGATGTTACTACTGAACTGTCTGTGCATAACCAGTAATGCACTTTGGTCCTCTCTGCCTGAAGTGAGAAACTATTGAGAGAAGGATGGTAAGTGGTACTTGGACCTAACATGGAAGAGTCTTTTTTTTGCTTAAGGAGCTATTGAGAAAGGATCAAATGCTTCTGGAAAGCTGAGGGATCAGTAGTGCAGACTGGAGTGTTTGATGTTAAAGGCATTTAAAAGCTTACCCATCTCAATGAGGTGTCTTTCACAGGAAACAGAGTAGAGACTTCAGCTGCTGTTACATTTTTAAGAGTCATTGACTGTTCTCCCATAAATAGGAATGGTTAGCACGAGATAGTGACCACATATCAACACAGATGATACTGTTGTGACAGAAATTCTTCCTGATACTTGATAGATAGAGCATTGGTATGTATTTTACCTACTGAAGGCACATCTTAATAAAGACTATATATTTCCAGGTTACATACCAGAAAACAAGAACTACCCAGTAAAAACACTTCGTGGGTAAGTTCTACTGAATTAACCTATATGAATAGAGACATAGACGAGTCTCTCCAAATGTCCCCCTGTCCTTTCTTTTCTTGAGCTACAAATTAAATACTTATTTTTAGTGCCATCCTCTAAGCCTTTCATTTTAATCTTAGTATTTGCAGAATTCCTCATTTTTGCAAGACACTACAATGCTAATGCAACCTTAAAATAAAGTTGGGGGATACTGCTGACCACGTTTTATGAGGCAGATAGCAAGACAAAGTTGTGTTGCCCAAAGCATCAAAACAAATCTTGGACTCTCTTGAATAAATATTTTCTTTTCCCTTTAGCAAGTGTTGCAAAAACAGATAAAACCTAATTGGAATTCAGAAGCCAGACTTACAATGACTACTGACTTTAAAGATTAAGACACATCTAGCAGCCAAGAGGCTGGTTAGAAGTCTAGCTGCAAATAATTTATTTAAGGACACTTTAACCTTTCTATCTCCAAAAACCTCTCAGCAGTAGTCACAATGCATACTCTCAAAAGACGTGGGATCCTGCCACAAGAAACACACCTCATTCCTACAAGATCTGTATCCACTGATGAAAATCCTCCTCAGGTGCTCTACAGACACTACAAATTTCCAGTCTACTGGTAGCACATACTGGTTCCTTTCTATCTGAACTAAGAAACTCAGATGAGAAAGACAAGTAGTATGTAGGCCTACAGGCAAGAGATTCCTTATTTAGCTTAAGGAGCTATCAAGGAAGAATCACAGGCTTCTGGAAAGCTGAGAGATCAAAAGTCCAGACTAAAGGATAGTTGAGGATTTACAGATAAAGATGACATCTGAGGCAAATATTGAGAACTCCTTTGAAATTCAGATCTTAAAAAAGTCACAGCTTTCATGTCAGCTAAGGAGCATGTAAAGGAAAAAATGCCCTGGGAGAAGAAGAGAGAATGATAAAGTTAAGCACATAGCTTTAAGCATGTATGTATCTCTCTGTCCTCAGAGCTCCCAATAGCAAAGAGTGTCTAAGATCCAAAATGATGCCATCCCTCTTCTCAAACATAATTCTTCAGTCACTCAATTTCATATGTATAAATTCCTACAAACCCTCTATGTTTCTATCAATGTGTAATCCTAATACTGCTAAAATCCGATAGTAATATACCAGGCAATTAATTGGAAGGAGTCATCCTAAAACAGCAACAGACCAGGAGAAAGAGAAAAGCAAAAGCAAGCAGATCTCTTACCACAGGAAGTAAACTTACTCCTGGAAGTACTTGGCATTTGGGAGTCTCCTTTTTTTGCCCAACACACAGAAAAGTTAATGCTCACTCTCAGAAGAGTAGAGCTCTGACAGCAACATCAGCATACAAATCACAAACTGAACACAAGGAAGGATAGTAGTGACTTTATAGCTCCTGAGATCAACTGATGCCTGTGCATCTTCATCAGCCATCTTGGTTACGTTACCAATCCTTGTGCATGACAGTTAAGTTAGTAGTAAGTAGCCAGCATCATAAAGTTTTTAAAGAAACAATAAAATCTTGTGGCATCAGGATTACATATTAGTTCAAGCTGTTTCAAAGACTTTTAAGCAATAAGGTCGTTTGACTCTCAAACAATAGTATACATGTTGGCCTCTGGCTAAACTGTAAAAACAGTAGAATTTGATTAATGGCATAATCTGGTCACAAACACCTCTCTATAATATCTGTTTCTTTCCACTTCCCATGGTAAGGTTAGTGACAAGTATACTTTGTTTTCCACTGCAAGTTTGGAAATACATCCTCTTTCTCTGAGGAGAGGTTATTTCTGTGCTGCCTGTTTGAAGACAAAAAAAAAAAACCCCAAACCCACAAAATTCCTACAGCCTCTTTATTTCCTTCTCCAGTTGTCTGTTAGAAAAGGAAGTAGAGATTATTGCAGGGATGGGTAGATTATACACACCTCTCTCCCTGTGTATTGTTCCCCATGATGTCTTTATCTCGAGCTCGTGAACAGCTGGTGTGCTGCAATATTTAGCAAACCAGTATTTCTCTAATTTCTATCATTCACAAGAACACTGTGAGAATTAATCCACGCATGTTTAGAAAGCATTCAGATCCTATGCTGAACAAATGCTGTAACACTACTAACATTTATATAGTCCATACCATCAGCAATTACATAATCTGAAAATGATCACAGTAGCAGAACATTTCAATTCTCTTTAAAATGTGAATCTACATATTCTACAAGCAGTGCAAGATAAACATCACAGTAACTAGAAGAGACCATCAAATCCCAAGTGTCAATCAGCTGAGGAAAGTCAATTCCCTGGACAGTCCAGAGTGCTATCACAGGCCATGATACAGATGATTGGCACAACTATACAGGGCAAGAGGTTTAAGCTCTCTATAGTTCCTCTGATTTCAAGGGGAATAAGCATTTCTCTCAAGAAGGGTTTTTGGATGGGGAGAGGTGTTGGGTTTTTCTGGGTTTTTTTGTTCTGCTTTTTCATTTGTTTAACCTGTATTACTAATGGATGCTTTAGATCACTAGTTGTACACTACTTCCTCTCGCTGCTTTATGAGCTTTTATCAAGTGAAGCATTTCCAACTAGCAGTCTGGGAAGGAGCTGGATGGCTTGTGTGAAACCTGAATTGCTTGAGTGACAAGCAATTTCCTCCAGCAACCAGCCTGGTGTTTATCATTGAATGGTTAAAGAAATTTTTTAATACAGAAGAACACTTAGAAAAACACTAATTTGGATGCTCCAGGTCTTTGAGTTTTTCTCACAACTTGAGCCTTAACATCTAATTCTCTCCCATTCCCTCAGTGGTGACAGGCTATGAAATCACTGCAGCATCTAGAGGACAAGCAGTGACTTTGATGTGTGCCCTGTCACCCATGTAGCCTATACCAAAAGGTGAAATGGAAAGACGACAAAAAGAAGGAAACAAGCTTGAAACCAAGCTCGCCTAGCAGCTCTTCAAACAAACCACCACCAAACCCAAATGAGTACAAGGCGCGGCTCAAGCCTTCAGAGCACTTGACACCTTAGGATACAAACTCAGTCACTTCCCACCATCCTGCCCACATCTGCCCAGCCCCAGTGCTGTGTTGCACATCAGCGGTGCCCTCACAGAGCAGCCGCTGTGGGCCCTTTGCACAGCCTGTGGCCACATCTCCCTGACCCCCACAGCTAGCCCACTCTTTGCTAGGAAGAGACTTCAGGGTTTCTCTCTCATGTGCTTTTGGGGTTTTTTTTAAGGAAGAGAAGGAAAGGAAATTAGTTCTGACCCTTTTTCACTGCAAAGATTAATTAACGGTATCTTGAAGTGACAGCAGTTCAGTTTTAACAAATGCATAGGCACAAAGTCAATGACAGCTTGATTTTCAGAGGAGCTGAATAGGAACCACATAGCACATCACCCTGGAAAATCAGATAGAAAGGTACATAAATTTAAAGTCTCCATAAATAACAGACCACTCCTATATCTCATTGCCAATTTTATGGGAAGAAACGCATTTATAGATGCATCATCTCTCATTGACTCCCAAGTCCACTTTTAAAAGCTGCTAACCATTTGTATAATGCAAAGCTAAACATACGTATAATTGCTTAATAGCAAATAGGTAGCTAAGGTTTTACCTAATAACCAAGCCATTTGTACAAGCCTACAGGCAACTGGGTCACATTTAATATCCCTTACCATTACTGTTAAGCAGGTACAGAGTAAAAAAGGGCCAAGTACTGCTGAGATGAGTTCGAATTAAGGGACTTCTAATTTCTCATTCAACATCACTAGCATCACAAAGCAAAACAGCTTCTAGTTTTATACCGAAGCTGACTTTTAATGAGGTATCAAATGCAGACACATGGTTTCATGCAAAGAACAATAAAAAGACTATTTCTATCAGAACACCAATCTAGGACAACCATCTGGATCAGGAAATCTAGTCTTTTATATTTATATTCAAATAAGCAATAGCCTCATAGTCAAAAATGATGCACAGAACATCTGTTCTCTCACCAACACAAAGAAATATTCCTTCAGCATATAAAAAAATGCAATGTGAAAATGCACCTATCCTGTGAATTTTCTCTTCCATAAGACACAACTGATTATCTAGTGAAGAACACTAGCTACTAGAATATAAATACCATGTATATTGGACTACAACATTAAGGTGAATATTTATACTGTATGCAAACACATGTTTGCAGAACAAGAATTGGACCACAGAGGTGCTGCCACAGCACAGATCATATTTGTTTAAGGAATACAAAGAGTGGGAGGCATTTTTGGTTCAGTG
This sequence comes from Sclerurus mexicanus, assembly GCA_013396755.1. NCBI lineage: Eukaryota > Metazoa > Chordata > Aves > Passeriformes > Furnariidae > Sclerurus > Sclerurus mexicanus. The sequence continues at coordinate 909,749 of VWZF01003291.1, forward strand.
AATAAATTGGCAACATCAGCAGAAGGAAGAGAAAACCCCTTCAGGCCAATCTGACAATGTCCTTGGTTTTTGGACAAAAAATTGCCATCTAAAAGCAACCCAGAACAGTTCTGCATGGAGTTTTTTAAATTCAAAGTTGCATACAGCTGAAGTACTCACACTCTGCCTTCTTTGCTGTGGTATTCAATGGGAAGGTCTGCCCTCAGGCCTCCGAAGTTTCTGACACAGATAAATTCATGGGACCAGAAAGGTGCCATGCATCCAAATGTACTGAGGGAACTGCCACTGTTGATGCAAGAACACCTTCAATCGCCTTTGAAAGGCTGCAGTCCCAGAAGGAAATCCCGAAGTGACAAAAATATTTCTGAAAGCTCACCTTGTTTTGAGCAGCGAGTTGGACTGCAGACCTCCAGAGAGTACTTTCCAACCTAAGTTTTTCTATGAAAACATTTCATTGGCAATCAGAAGTTTTGTTTTCCCTGACTGGGAAAGGAAATAATTTCAGAATAAGTTAAACACTGAGATATTATTAAAAAGGAAAAGTCAAAATATTTTTATATTAAATGTCATAATATTTTTGTGTTTGCTGTTTTCTTGTTTCATAAATACTTGCCAAGTTCAGACTAAATTGAAAAATAGATGCAGTCAACATAAATCTGCATGTTTCAGCTAATAAACTGTTCAAATGAAAACACTTAATCTAGTTGTACTTGGCAGCTGCCTCCAGCAATACTACTGTTGAAAAAAACTCAAAGTATTTGTGAGAAAAATTTCTATTCAGAGCAACTGCATACAAAATTAACACCTCCAGGCAAAGTCCATGGACCACTGTCCCTTTTAACCAATATTTATTAAGCTAAAGTATATGACCAACATACATAAAACTATTCTTAGCATCAGGCATGGAAACCACCAACCACAAGTCTGTACTGTCACCCAGGAAGACTGTCCTGATTATTTCAGGTCTATGAACTTGAGCTGACCAACAGCTTTGCTGTACAATGAACAGGACGTTTTGCAGCCACCTTTTACACCTAAGCTATTCTTTTGGATTGCATTCTTAAAATGGTAAGGATGCTCACAGTTTATTCTCTTACAGGTAGATTTTGCATATAAATGTCAGTAGAGTAAGAGAGCTTGCCCTTATCAAACTGATTTTGATTCTTATTATCTTCATACCAAGAGATTTGTCAAAAATGCTCCCTGCGCTCCTCATTTGTGTTCATGGGAAATGACTGCTACAAGTCAATCATGAGCACCATACCACAGTGCAACACATGCCCCAAACAGACAACCATTCTAAGCCAACCACATTCTCTCTGTGTGCCTCTCAGCACAGCAGTGATTCAGTTCAAGTCCTCCTCAGTCACAGTTTCTAGACATGAACAGCACAATCCCCAGGGCCTCTCAGCAGGAGAAAGCCTGGAGACCTCCATTTCTCCATATGCCCCCACAGAGAAATGTTCTGTATCTCCAGCACATCTGATCTGACAGCTTTCCACTGGAGAGAAAAAAAGGCATGAAGACACATTTCTTCTGCAGTCTTCTCACCTGAACAAACAGTGTGAACAACTTACAAAGTCAAATTGCAAGACTGTGCAGGGAAATGCCTAAACCTCCTTGCCAAGGCTTTGTTTGCAGCGGTTTTCAATTTCCTTCCTGACAGTGTGAACCCCTTCATTAACATAACATGATTTATGCAAATATCCACAGCCATTATAGGAGGCATTTATTTTGTTATGCCCAGAATTTATGTGCATTCAAGGAAAGATAATTTTTTCTGGCTGCAAAATTGCCACTAATGTTACACAAACTTCTCTGTCTTTAGGCCAGAACCCCTGCTATGCATGTATCTTATATTCAGTTAATATCCAAGTTTCATGACGGCAAGAAGTACAGCTAAAACTAATTCTCTGAGTAGGTCTAGCACCACCTTTTGTCTCTGGTATTTGGGGTTAAACTGTAGCATAAGGCTGAGTTCAGTCTGGCTTTCATTAATACAAATGATTCTGTTCACCACCACTCTGAAGCAAGGGAAGCATGTGCATGTGTATGGGAAGGCATGGTGGGGAGATTCAAAGCAAAAAAAGTTTATTTTCCTAATGTGCTGATCCTGAAAATTTGTCTTCCACCCCTCCTTCTTCTTTTAGTATACCTTAGGTTCATACAGGCAACACAATGGATGTGCAAGAGAACCACAACTAGTCAGAAAAGTCCTGCGCTTGCACTCTCGCTCATTCATAAATGACAGAGATCAAACTCAAGCAGTAAAGCATCTCAGCAAATGTCTGCAGATTGGCAAGGCTCAGAGAGGCTTTAATTCCATTATGAATCTAAAATAGCAGAATTATTTGGGAGCTATATTTGTATTTATAACAATTTAGATATCCATGAAGCTTAATCATAGATAGTCTTCAGATGCAAAAACAGGTCAAGAATTTCTTGCAAAGAAATGCACACAAGTAGGACAAAGGAATACCTTGAAAACACCTGGATAACAATCTTTTCTTTCACTGATTCTTTCATGTGGAATGACCCTGAGCCAACCCTACACAGCATATCAATCAGCTGGACATTAGCCACCTGAACAGCTTAAACTGCATTCTAACTATCACCTAGGTGTACCAATGCAAAAATATTAATCACCGTCAATTATATTCCAAGTTAATTATCAAAAACTGTCAATTACCTTGTAATTCCAAATTATTTCAGAATTTTCTTTTCACTTTCTGCACTCACCTATCCTGTCAAAAGAATTAAATTCATCAAATAATAAGAGGGAAAAATGTATTTCTAAAGGCTCAGAGGGAAAAACCTCAGCATTACAGATAGACTGCATGAGCCCTTGGGAACATTCAAAATGTATTCAAACTTGCAAAACTCAAACACATGGAGTTATTTTCAACTGACACCTTACACTATCCTGTCACTACAGATATATAACCGATACGAGAAGAAATGACCTCAAAGAGCTTTATACTTAAATAGGCATAGACTAAATCAGAGGCATTTCTCTTTTTCTTACAGAGGCATTACAGAACAGAGAGATAGAGGAGTCTGAAGTCCCCACAGTCATATTTCTCTGTATATAACAGATTAACAGTTTTTTCCAACATTACAGCAATATTTAGAAACATCTTGCAAAATATTATGCCTCTCTGTAATGGGTGTTTATCAAAATTAAATGGCTGTTTATCACTCTAAGCACAAGTGGCTTATTTCTCTAGTGCCATCAGTCTTATTTTTCCCCTCAGATAATGGCTGGTAACATCAAGGTACATTTAGGCATCATTAAAACTACCACAGCAAAGAAATATGACAAAAATGTTGAGAAGTTCTAGTACATTCTTCAGAGCTGACTGATCTGAATAAGTTCTTTCTCACCTTCTTCTCTAATTCCTGACAGTCGCTGGGGAAAATGGGGGGCAATCTGCTTCCAAAGTTGTTTCTCTCATTGTCTCTGTGTCACTTTAATTTCTATGAGTTATGTCTCTGACTCTTTCTCTGCAAGATTTGTGAGGAATCACTAACTTTACCATGCTGAAAAAGCTAGACCAGAAAAGGAACTGCAATGGTGTGAACATAAGCCTAGTGCATACATGCAACTCTGGGAAGGCCATGTAGATCTGGATGAGTCAGTTTGTTTTCAGCTTTTGTATTGCTGGAACTAAATTAATCCCATCTATAGGATCTCTGTTACCCAGAAATGCCAATCTTGTCAAAAAGGAGTGAATTAGCTAGGGACTCTGCCGAAAGACTGGAAAGTTTAAATGAAAGTAATCATGAGAACAGCCTACTCTGAAAGCAACATAAATGAGCTGGTGGTAAATGGGGGGGGACGGGAGNACATCATAATCAGCTAGAAAATTAGAAAACTTCTGCTGCCCCACCCCATGCTTTTCCTCTTCACCAGGAAGTCTTCCATGAAGAGTAAGTTACTCAAGATGGATCTGCTAGTCCAAAGGACTCAGAAATTGATGGTATGACAAGAAAGGGCAGAAAATGAAACCCCAATTGCTGAAAAGATCCTGTGTCCACAGATCCCTTGCATTCAAGCCCAGAAGTAAAATCTCAGTCACATCCATTGTGATTAGCTGCCACAATGTCCTAAAGAAAGAGACACAATCTTAAAGAGACAGAATCTCGCACTTGCAGAAGGTTTAGGATTACACTTTCAAACAGACTTGGAAAGTAAATGGGAGATAGGTATCACTATGAAGTTCAAGAGGCAGTTCTGCAACCTGGAAGAGCCACTGGTGTGAGTTACAGCTGAAGAGACCCAGAGCAAATAGAAAAGCGTCAACATTTTGACTAAATATAGGTGATTTATTTGTCACTGCATGGATAGCCATGCTACAAGCTGTAGAAACAGTTTGGAACAGCCAACTCTATACTTAAGAATGTGCCATTTCTTCACTCAGGCTGTCCAACTGGCTAAGATTCAAGCCAATTGCTTTTGCTTAGCATCTGATTTTGTCAGGACACAGGAATGAAAGCTGCTTCTGCCTCCTATACCAGCACAAATTCAAGATTTAGATAAAAGCTGGAGAGTTCAGTCAAGACTCACATACTAAACTGATGCAATTGTGGTGCTTTGCACAACATGAGTTTTATCTTTAGAAATTTATTCAGGCATAGCAAATAAGTCTGGTAAGATGGAGCCATGTGGTCAGGCATTATTGTCCGTAGTTCACATTAACTAAATACATCTGTCAATGTATTATTTAGGGATTTATTAAAATCACTGAAAAAGAAAAATGCTTGCAATTTGGACAAGCTGTCAAGTCATTCCATGAGTGACTACCCATAAGAAGAGGTACAAAGAAGAAATGATTGAAACTGTCTACTCTGGACAAAATCCAGAAAAATTCACTGTCGACATTCATAATGAAGATGGCACAAATAGTAGGAAATGCAATATTTTCCAGCCATTTATGGTTTGAATGACAATTTCAATAAGCTTCTAATTTGCAGATGTAAAAAAGGCTGAAACATTTACCTTCACTGAGAAAAACTACCAAAGACCCTTTAATTTGGGGGGTTTTTTGTTTGTTTCAGACCTTTTTCTTCTGATGTATTCTCTTCTGTGCAATATCTTTTCACAATTTTGTTTGTGTGGTGTTTAACCCCAACAAACAAAAGAGCAGTAATGTGTGCTATTAACACAGATTTCCTCACAGAACAGCCAAAGCACAAAATTTCCAGTTGGTTCTAGAACTGTGACTGTCAACCCCATTTGAAGACATACTCCTTGACAGCTTCCAGCATTGTTCCATCATTTTTATCTGATGTTTACATCCACTCCTCTAAATTTAATCTCCTATTTTGTCATTATGTTCTGCTTTGATTCGATTTTTCTCTAATAGTAATAGCAAGGTACTTACATAACAGTTGTATAAATGTGACTAGTTCCTTATGAAAAAGCAAAACTGCCCTAATTTTACTGGAGCTGAAAGGCATGTTCTCTCAGCTGCTTATCTCCAGTTCCACAAGTAATCATCCAAATGCTGTGGAGGATTCTGCTTGCAAGGCTCTGCCACTTCTCACAAAGCTCTCCGAGTGTAGCACTTGATCTCACACCATAGCATCCAACAGCAAAGTTGTCAAAAGAGAGAACTTATATATGTCTTTGAGGTGTCAAATAGGCTTATGATGACATAAGGGCAGAAATCTCAAGCTGGTGAGATTTTTAGTAATATTCAAGACTTCCTTGGACAAGGCCCTGCAAACTGACTTAATCAAACCTATTTCATGTAACATCCCACATGAATGGCTCAGGATATCCCTTCCAAGCTAAATTATTCACAATTCCCTTATCTTGCCTCTTGGAATCATAGAATGGTTTGGGTTGGAAGGGACCTTAATGACCATCTAGTTTCAACACCTCTGCCATGGGCAGGGACACCTTCCACTAGACCAGGTGGCTCAAAGCACCATCAAAACTGGCCTTGAACACTTTCAGGGATAGCACATTTGCAACTTCCCTTGGCAACCTATTCCAGTGTCTCACCACTCTCACAGTAAAGAATTTCTTCCTAATATCCAATCTAAACCTGTTCTCCTTAAGCTTAAAGCCATTCCTCCTTGTCCTATCAGCACACATCCTTGGAAAAAATCCCTCTCTATCTTTCTTATCGCCCGCTTCAGGCACCGGAAAATTGCAATTAGGTACCCCAGAGACTTTTCTCCAGGCTGAACAGACCAAATACTCTCAGCCTTTCCTCATAAGGGGGGTATTCCAGCCCTTTAACTATCCTTATGGCCCTCCTCTGGACTTGCTCTCACACGTGTATGTCCCTCATATGCTGAGGCCCTCAGAGCTGGGTGCAGCCCTTTAGTATGGGATCTTGTGAGAGTGGAGTAAAGGAGCCAGAATCACTTCCCTCAACCTGCTGGCCACAGTTCTTTTGATGCGGCCCAGGAGACAACTGGCTTTCCAGACTGCAAGTGCACATTGCTGCCTCGTATCAGCCCCTCATCCACCAGCACCCCCAAGTCCTCCTCAGCAAGGCTGCTCTCAATCTGTTCATCCCCTAGACTATATTTATACCAAGGACTGCCCCAACCCAGGTGCAGCACCTCGTGCTCAGAAGAACTAGCACTTGGAAGAATTGACCTTGCTAGCACACTTTCCAGAACCAAAGACCCATACACTGAAATGATTTTTTACAAAAGTACAGATAATCTGGAAGACACATGAGAAGCTGGAAATCAACAGAGGCACAAAAAGTTAGCAGATGGGCAGATAAAAGATGAGACAATATTCTGAAATAGAAAGTGGTGTAGAATGACATATTAAACTGGAACAGAAGAGAGAATGCCCACAGCAAGAACAATCACTGTAAGAAACAATAAAAATAGGCTTTGAGGTACAAGAGATACAAAATAGGTGACAGGAAAGAAAGTCCACATAATTTGAAAAGACCCTAAGGAATAAAGCAGCTGAAAGAATAACTAAAAATAATGCTTTGCTAGATATATGGTCCAAAAATAGAGGAGGAGGGGAAAGACCAACACAAAGAGGTAGGAAATTGTTTTTTGAAAGCACAAAGCTGAAAACTAACAACAAACTGCAGGCCTTCAAGCTGAAAATAGCATTTGCAAATAACCTCCAGCTCATCTTCAGAAGAAAATAACATTTCATGGTGCCAAAAAACAAAGAAAAGTATGGCAAGCAGCATCCTGGGCATTTCTAGGCAGCTCCGCAAAGCACAGCTGAGTGTTCTATCAGCTCTCAGATGCAAATACTGCCCTCCCATTCACATAACACATATAAGCATAGCCAAGTCACTGTAACCTCCTCTCATGTACAACAACAGCCAAAGAACAACTAAATAATCAGAAATGTGCACTACTGCAAACACATACATTTTACTGAAGTGATGAATGAAAGAGAAGTTTGGACTGACAACACTAACTGCTAAATGCTGCATTTAACAATTCATGCAGGGATTTATATACTTGGATATTTGTGTGAAAATTTTACACAGGCTTACTTGTGTTCCTAGCTGCACACTTAAAATCAACAAATGTAAAGCAACTTCAGTTTTTGCTGGACAGTGACTTCGTTTTACCCCTCTTTCAGTCATAAAAGTGCCAGTAAAAAAATACAGTTAAATTAGCAAGAAATCCAGTTGTTTTTCCACAACCTACCCAGTCATGAATCCATCCTCCACACTCCATATGCAGAATAAGCCATTTTACTGAACCCTACTGAAACACTGTAGGCCTCTTCACAAGAAGCTAAGGTGAAAATACCACAGTGGAGTTGGAATCAGGCTTCAAGTAATTTCAGTGAAGTTACATTCAGGATCAATTTGGCTCATTATCTCTCTTGTAAAGATGAACTGATACAGCAACTACAGGCACGACAGTACAGCACCGCAGAAAAGCATGCAGGAAATACCTTGCCCAGAACTTCCCATCTGACCTGTTACTGATGTTCACTGCAGATTCTACTGGCTTCTCTAACAGAAATGTAGATGTGCTGGTTTCTCGGGCCACAATAATCTATGCAACAAAAATAATTGTGACAAAATAGCAATGAATTTTTCATAACCCACTATTGCTATTTTTTATATTTGTCACATGGGAACCACTTTGAGTGCAGCTTCAGAAGGTGAGTAGACCTGCCATGACGCAGATAACTTATGAAGAACAGACAGAAAACTTGCTTAATTTACTTCACTGAGAAACCATTGAGAGGCTTCCTTTAGAGTATTGAGTTATTATACATAGAGCTAAAATAATAACAATGTAAATTAGATGGCACTTTAGGAGACAAAAATAAATAAGAAGTCATGCTGTGGGACCACTACAAAATTAACATAAAACTAAAAATATTCAGACTGAAATTAAGTGTTGGACTGCTACAATATTATTGAAGAGGAATCATAAAAAAATGGTGATTAAAATTTAACAAATAAGCTGATTTTAATTCAGAAGATTGTTCAACATTCAAAACTTTCAGGTCAGGCAAATGCCTTGGGAGTGCCATGAAGCTGACTGAAAGCAACTAGTGTCATTGTTCTTGCATTTTTAGATGTTAAGTAGGGACTATTTAAGATTTCCTGCAAAGCTCTTCTAGTCCTCTCTTTTATATCAATCTTTCCAGACACCTGTTCAACATTGCCTCTTCTAAGTTTTGCATTTTATCATCTACCTGGTACAAAACTACACCCAGAATAGACTACAGCATTGTACAACAGATGACAAAATGCTCAAAAAAAGTGGAAAAAAGAATTATTGCCTCTCCACACTGCAAAAGAACATTGCCACATGAAGCTCTAAATCCAAAAGAACAGGCACACTATAATGGAAACAAACTGGACGTTTTTGACACTCACATGACAGCATCCCTTTCAGAACTTGAAAGGAACTGTCGCCCTTTCCAAAGAAAATTACTAGCACAAAAAGACATCTCTGAAAGAGAGGGACTAATAATGAAAAAAAAAAAAAAAAAAAAAAAAAGAAAATTGTTTAGCAAAAGAAGCTGCTTCATACTCACATCTTTGAACACAAGAGTCCTTCACAGCAGGTGCTTTATTACATGCACTGCCTCACAAGTCAATAGAATTGCAGAGTGTGAGCAACACAGATCTCTGAGCTTTTCACAACTTGCCATGCAAGTCGCACGTTCACATTTTGAGAGCTCTTCATTCTGTAAAGCTCATTTACCTGTCAGCCTCCCTATCCCTGGAATTCTCATGAGGTCTCTCTAATAAAAAGCAACACATTGAACTGCACACTAAGCAAGTACCCAGTCCTCAGGGGCATTGAACGCATCCCGAGCTCCATAAGCAGATATAAGACCCCTCTTCATAGTACTTAGTAACATTACACCTTTGGTACCAATTGTATTTTTTTGGGGGAGCAAAAAAAAAAGGCTAGTTTAAGCTATATCAATGGTGCAGTTAAAAACAAATCCAAAAATCTTGTACTGGTAGGAAATAGATGTTCCTGGTTTTGATAGATTCATTTGTTTCTATAGCATTTATTCCACACAATGGATGGCAAACATTTTTTGGCCTTCTGAATACTCTGTGAAGAATGGAGAGGTTCCAAAAACCTGCCATACCCTTAGAAACAGAGAAATAAGCAAAGAACTGTGTGTTAATAACAGTCTCCACTATCAGAAAGAGACAGGGTACACACGGCGTAGTTCATAACATAACTGCTAATTCGGGGCTGTCTTGATCAATCCAAAGAATTGCCTGCAAGGTGAAAAACTGATGAAAAGATAATTAAATGAAGCATTATGGGGACACTGAAGAAGAGCTATTTCTAAATGCCTTTGAAACATAGTGAATGCTATGTACTTATTACTCTTAAGAAATTTAACAGCCTCAAGTTACAACTGTAAGTAATAACAGTTTTGAGAAAATAAGTACAACAGAAATGTATCTCTCAGCTTCATCAGAAAATGAGAATGGATGCCAACAATCCCAAAGCACTTACAAACAAAAGCAAATAATGATAAAGTAGTATCTCTTTCCTACACATGAAGACATGAGAGTCCCAGGGAAAAGCCCCTGGGGAAGAGGGATATCCAGGGCCACTTCCAGTTTCTCTTTTTTTAGAACAGAAGAAGTTAATACATAAAGAAGTATGTTACATAACACACAAGGTGAAGGAAGGAAGTTTAACAACCCTATACTTATGCTGTGTTTTTTCTTTGGTTTTTTTAATGGGCATATTTTTTAAAAATGTCTTATAGCAGCAAAGCCAGAAATGCCTTGGGCAGGTTCCTCTAATAAAGCAGCAGTAAGCCTTTATATGATGTATCAATATTCTTAGCATTTCATGTTGGAGAAGTTACAAGTAAGTTTCAAAACCCTTACCATACTTCCCTTTTTTCCCAAAGGAATAAAGTCTTTATTCCTATCAATTTTAATGTTTGCTTGGTAACGAGAGATTGTCAATTTAATAATTGGAGATAGACCTCAGGAATTTATGTGTGCATTTAAACACAATTCCACCAATTGGGTGGTCATTCTTTGAACAGTCTATTCTGACATTCATTCAATGTATATAAACTCTTCGAGGAGAAAGAAGACAGCAGGGACATGTCAAAACTGTTTTAGTTTGGGAAAGGGAGAATGGCAGCAAAGAAATAAATCCCTGAAGAAACATGGGTTGGCTGTACACAGTGCTTTCCTGTGTGAATAACTAATAAAATTTCCTTTGCTTGCCCATAAATTTGTACTAAGCAACCAGGGAAAGAGATGCCACATTATATTACATGGACCTTGTTTTAATACAGCATATAATGGCTACATTAACTCCCCAATGCAGAACAATGAAGAGGGCACTAAAATAAGCCTCTTGTTGGTACACTGATCCCAGTACTGCCTTCATTAAAGCCACATCAGGGAATCCTCTCAGCTGGATTCTTGGATTGATTTCTATCACCTCTTAATGGAATCTGCCAGGCATAGCTTGAGCAATGACATCCACAAAGGGAAGGAAATCCTCCAGCCCTCTGTGATCAGATTTGTCTCTAATTACAGTCTTATACTGCTTTACCTGGAGAGCTGCTGCAAGAACTATCCAGTTACCTTCACTCCACTTCCTAGATATGTGAAAAGAGTGAGTTTTTAACAAGACCAGCTACTGACCAACTTCCCATCTCTGTCTAGTCTCTTAAGTGGCTTTGAAGAAAAGCCACTAATTCCAGCTCAGAGTTCCATGATAATGAAAAGCAGCACATTTCACACAGATCTCCCTTAACAGTACTGCTTTTGCCCTATGTTTTACTATATGGTGCAAGAAGGTACACATAAACTCACAGTTTAAATACTTTTTTTTTTTACATCAAACCCACTGTGGTAGCATTACAGCAAAGATGAGAATTGTAATAACTACAGTGAACAATAACTACAGCAGAGACCCTCTAGAAGGTTTACACAAAATTATTGTGCTTTTAACTGGCAGCAGAGTAAACTCTTCAGAGTGGGTAGAATCACAATAGGAATCAGTAGCAATTAGCAAGTATATTGTCTGAATTGTTCCAGAGTCAAGGAAGCTTAGAAACCTAGTGAAAAAGCAAGAAAGAGGCACTGGGTAGATAAAAGGAGACTTTGACCTAGAAGACAACTACCCTTTGCATACTGAGCCACACTTCTCTTTAAATAAAGTCTAGCAGAATGCAAATAGGTAGCAGACAATGAAACTCTCCAAAGCATTCCCCAACTGTGTGTCAACATTTCATCTAAACAGAGTAGCAAAAACTAAACAGATCTTTGAACTGTTGATGTTCCTAGAGGCAGGACAATTCTGATGCCCACATCTGCTCTAATTTAGAGAATGTACAGCTTCATTAGAGACTTTTACAGCCTCGAAAAACAAAAAAAAAATCCATGTTTTACAGGAAGAACAGGAAAAATCCCAGTGATATTAGCCAGTCTTGTACCATAGAGAGAAGACTAATTTTCTTTCAGTCATTCTTCAGGTTACTTTCAAGTGTCTCAGATGACAGAGCAACTCCCTAGTTCACCACTATGCCGTGACACTGGAGAAACCATTCACAAAGACTCTAACAACCTTTAATACTGGAGCAGACCAAGTTAATCAGCACTATTGTCTCTTTGATTCATTTTCTCCTGTTCACAGAGTTGCAATAATAATAGTAATATTAGAATGTAGTATTAGCAAAATTACTATTGTACTGCTTCAGGACCCCAGAGAAGTTAAGATCTACTTGTATGCCACAACTGTAAGGAGGTGAGATTACTAATAGATTTTATTTAAATTGCAAAACATAAGAAGCATTAAAATTTCTTTAAAAATTACTTTTTGACTTCATGTTTAACAATTACTGTCTTTGGGCTCTTCTGTAAATGATGATTTATACTTACAGATTTCAGGTACTTGCAATGTGATTTGAACAAAACATGATAATTTAATCAGTATTTTGTTCAAATAAGAAAGATTATTACTATTATTGAAGTTTTGATATAGTTATAATAATTACCATTCATAATTCAAGACCTGTTTCAGTAACACTATGAAATAATATTATTTTTTTAAAAAAAAATCTGGTTTTGCAGTAAGTTTCCTATCGGTACAGTATACCAATAGTATACCAATAGCAAGTTACCCTTCAGAACATTCTCAACATATACAAGATAGTAAACAGTTACAGTCAAAGTCACAGGAGACTTGGGATCAGCTCCTGTTCTCTTTGAAGGCTTTTTATTCAGTTGTTCTTCTTATGTATAAAACTCAGGTCTTATGGTAGCAATATGGAAAAAAACAACCCACCCTGGACTGAGGCACTCAGAAATTAGTCCTGAAGGATATTACTTCTGTGAAATAAGAAATGAAATGGACAGATTCTGGTAAAAAGCCATTCTTTCTAGTAAAGCTTTGCCTGTCCTTACTATCTGCTGTCATCATCTTCAAAGGCTGACTAGGAAGCATTGCAAGCAACACAGAGCTGACTGAAAGAACACTGAGGCAAATCGTGCCAATAAAAGCAGTCTGTGCACCTCCCTAGAAGTGATCTCTATTTCTGGAATAAATTTCAGAGACTACATCACTGCTGCCTGGAGACTAAACCCACCTACATTTCTGAAAACAGACATGATCACAAATAAGTCAGTTTCTCCTCTGCTGTAGGACAAGGGCATGACCAGTGCAGCTCTTTCAGGCTAATTGCAGCTGCAACATCAGGTTACAAATCATCCTTCATCCACAACTAAGATGCTTAGTCCAATTGAGGCATACAGGATACATTATCCTTTCCATCCATAGTCTTCAGGGAACACACCGAAAACTTTAGAAAACAAATGTATGTAGGAAAAAAAATGCAGCCTCAAAGACTCTTTATTTCATTACCCTTTATGTATGTTTTACTTCTTAAGAGACAGGTTCGTCAATGTCAAAAAACCCTCAACTATTAATAGTCTACTAAGTTCTGTACATTTACATCAGGGAATTTATTAGTCAATTATGGCAATGAATAGCATCTGTTAATTTGAGGTGTACTCTCCCTGCAGTTTGTTCCTCATATTAAAACAAGAAGATAGTTGCATACACATGACAAGTAAATTGCATAAACATCAACCACTATAATATCTTGTCTCAAATATCCTTAAACTTCAAGTCCAGGGACTGAGGTTACAGCTTTCCCCAAAATGCATTGAATTTATCTCTTCATATTCCTCAAACAAAAACAGAGCCCACAGCCCACATGATCTTTCCACAGCTACATAAGGTAGACAAGTATGATGCTAACTCCTTTCACAGTCTAGGCCAAATTAGATTAAATCCTATCATCACAAATCCACATTTACTATGGTCACCACATTTGGAAATCTGAACCAAGATAAGATGTAGGCTTCCTTTATTGAGCAGGTTCTTCAGTAAGACATCAGTGGGCACATGGAAGGTTGAGAAGCAAACTTGTATTGGAGTATGCTCACAACACAATGGCTGTTGGGCAACTAGTCTAGTGTGTCTCATTGCCTTCAGTTCAACTACTGAGTGTCACTTAATCTTCCACATAATCTAGGATTATCTGAGGCATCAACTGTGACACATCCGATACTGTGATACAATAATATTATGTGATTTTTCTTCTCAAAGTTACTGTGGTCTAGTGCTTCTAATTTGACAGCTCACATTGACATTTGATATGCTGGGTAGAAATACCTGAAATACAGTTTTTCTCAACGGAAAGTTTTCAAATGTCAGTTCACAAAAGTGATATGCCTGAGGTTGAATGTTTTGTTTGAAACACGTTTAAAAGTTCATGTCATTAAACTGAGTTATAGCAAAAAATAGCAATGTGCAATTTCTATCAATAAATTAGCATGATTGACTTTCAAACAAAATGAGTCAGAGTTTGTTTCCATTGGCTCCACCTTTTGTTTAAAAAAATATGTAATTCGAGGGAGAGGAGTTGTAGGCAATTATCACAAATATTCACCACTCCATGGCTGCTTTAAAAAGATCAACATAGATTCACTTCTACACTTAACTCCTGTCTGCCAGTGTAACATATAATGACAGAAAAAAGGAAAAGCAACTTCTTTCTATTGACAGCTAACAATTTTCCTCACTCATGGTGTAAAGCAGATAGGTCCTAATAACTTGGCAGTCTAGCTGAACTGTTAAGAAAATGTCGAGTTGGTCACTATCCATTCATAACTGAAAGGTTTTGTAACATTTTTCTTAATGAAATTGGCTTCCACATAAGTTTCTGGTTTAAACTGGTACTTCAACAGGGAAAAATCTTCCTGCTTCCTGATAGGGAACAAGCTAACACACTTTTGAATCCTCATATCATTCTTCCTTGAGAGTGACAACTTCTGCTATCACTAAATATTAGATTTTTTTGAGTTGCCTTTGGAAGAATACTAGGTAGTCCTACTACTTCTTTCTTCCTAATTTATAAATACAGTTTCCAGCTAGATGTAACCATTTCCTCACTGAGTTAACATCACCTCTACAAACTGGAACTCAACACTACCCCATGTCCCACTTCAGTGCTCTATGCTTTCTCCCACCTTGCCTATTCTAAGTTCTGAGGTGGGATTACAGGTCTCAACACTGACTGGTTTCCTGCAGCAAGGTCAGTGGGCAGGAGAGGCCAGGCATCACACACAAAAGCAACACAGCTTACACACATTGCTTGAAGAGGGAATCACTAGAAAGGAAAAAACAAACAAACAAACAAAAAAAAAACCAAAACCAACAAAACAACTCAAGCAACAAACGGGGGATAGTATTTAGTATCAGTGGTTACTGCCAACAACATCCCAACACACGGATATTTAAAAGCATTATAATGAGCTTATGCAAGACTGAACAAGGAACTGTCCCAGACTTAGTTTTTGTGCTTTGCAGGGAAATATTTTATCCTATTACTGCTCTAGTATTACACAGCAACATTACTTGAATGTAAAGACATTCTGTTCCTCTATATATATATAATAAGGACTGATGGATTGTGCCTAACTATTACAAAATACAGACACCAATGTCTACCTTGTGACCAAAGCTGACTTCAGTGTTTGCCTGTATTCAAGTATACAATAATCTTCAAAACCTATATATAATCCATTCTGCATAATGTTGCCACCACTATCTATAAACCTCACATAACTGCATATCAGGTAAAAGAATGTCACATTTACTTGGGAATAATCACCAACATACAACCAAAACACAAAAATCGACCCCTTTCAAGATGTTCATCACTCAATTGAAGTTAATTAGATGAGGATAATACAAAAAGATCTTTTGGTAAATAAAGCAACAACCCAGATGGGTCACATCACAAGAGAACAGTCAGTCACACTTCAGACTACATCTTTGTTCTTATTTACAGCTGATTTCCTCACTGTGATTCTCAATGGACCTATGGATAATGCTTCTGATGTGCAAATCACCAAAAACTTCATCTGCCTCTCTCGGCGTAACTTAACACCATACCCAGCATCTCAGGTCTGTTGGAAGCTTCTCATTCACTCCCTCCCTTTAGATGGTATGTTCTGTATAGAAGTGCAGAGAGCACAGTGTGTTTGTGTACACACATACACACATTTAAATCACCGTTTTGTATTCTTATTGCAATTTCAACAGACATCTTGGTATTGCCAAAAGCATATAGTAGCACCATTGACATCAGCTTCTGAAAATATCAGATGATCTGAAACTGTGTCTCATGATTTGAGTAGGATGCAATCGCAGTGGGTTCACAAACACTTTGAAGATGAATCTGTACTTCCTCAGTTTTACCAGGAGTGGAATCTTTTATCTATGTGGAGACTTTTTGGGCTAGTACCTGCTTTAAACACTGATGAAAATAAACTTCCAGCAGATTAGTCATCACAAGCTCTTGCATTAAGTTTTGAAGCTGTTTAAACATTCACAGTAGTTTCCAAAATATATTATCTCACCACAGATTGATCAGATTGTTTGCACTAGCATTTCTGCTACTCAAACAGAATACTTCCCTGTCAAGAGATTCATACACATTTATTTTAAAGATCACTTTGTAAGTAACAT
This sequence comes from Sclerurus mexicanus, assembly GCA_013396755.1. Lineage (NCBI taxonomy): Eukaryota > Metazoa > Chordata > Aves > Passeriformes > Furnariidae > Sclerurus > Sclerurus mexicanus. The sequence goes on from VWZF01003291.1 coordinate 926,264, forward strand.
CTGTGTTTAGAAACTTCTGAGAGCTTTACATCATTTTACACTGTCTTCTTAAGCTTCCAGAAGGATTTCTAACATTTTCTAGAAGCTGCTGCCGCCTCAGAAATGTGAGAAAAGTACCTAGAAGACATCAACATATGGTGTATTAACTGTTTTATTGTTTCACTTGCCAACAGAGAACTTCTAGAAAAATAAACATGATGCATACCCACTGGGCAAGGTGTCATATATATGGCTCACATGCATGGAGGAATATGAGTGTATTTCTACACACACATTCATGCACACTTAACCTGGGCGAAGAATTTTCACTAGAATGAATTATTACAGGTCTCAGTTATGAAAAATACTGCAGAAAGCTTGCAGAGATTTCATCTTGCCTTTTTCCCACCAACTTCAGCAGCGAAATGACACTCAATGGTTGTACAATCTGTTTCTCAACAACCACCGATATACAGTGCACTTTAGAGGAATACAGAAAAACCAGAATATCACCAAACAACCTAATATAATGATACGACAGACACAAAAAGAAGCATTATTGAGGCTCAAGCTTTATTACTGTCAATATCAACTGATTTCAGTAGTTACAAGTGGAAATTGTTCTCTAATTGACCATCTGTGCAACTACTCTCTCCTTCACTCTAATGCTACAAAGATGCATTTCATTCTGTCAGACAGTAGATCTTAATCATTATTTTGTTACCTTCTGCTCTCAGACCTCAATTGTTTTCTTCAGGAATATTTTAGAAAAGCCCTGGTCTAAGTATTCATGACAGCTTTCTTTCTAAATCTCTAAACTATTCAAACACAGTTACTCCTTGCAATTATCTAAGTAGTCTACATAGATAAGTTGATTCAAATATTGGAGTATAACCAACAATGGGAGCAACACCACTGCTTATGGATAAGAAAGTAACACTCATCAAAGTTTTAGTATCCTGTTGAATGAGGTCCTTAACACCAGTGACAGGTTTCATTACTTTGAACAAGTTACAACCTTTATACTATAGGTCAAATCAAGTAAAACACTGCAACAAAGAAAAAAAAAAAGCCATCAAATCAAAAGCACACAAACTAATGAATAAAAGTAGAATTTTGATGGGTGAGGAGAGGGAAGTAAACAAATATTTCACCTGATACAAGCTATCCAGTGCAAATAAAAGACTCATCAGAGCACAAACACAAAGCAAATTTTCTCTTTTCCTCTACAAACCTGCAAGCTGTTCACATTTTCACATAGACTACAAAATGTCTTCCCTACATACCAATACTACTTAATGTATCTACTGCAAAAAAACATGCCAGTACTTAGGTCAGCACCTGAAAAGTCTGCATAGGGCTCCTTTTCAGGGTTTGAGTTCCTTTGTCCAAAAATCGCACTCCCTTTCCTTTGTTTAGTCCAACCCAAAGATATTCTTTCAATTTGCCCATGCAGACAGCAGAGAAAAAGGCATAGGTTCCTTAAAAGTGCTGAATATTAAAGAAAAAAAATAGCCCAAACTCTCTGTCAGCCCATTTCTCTTAGAAGTGCCTCCATTATTGCAGTCTACAGTCAGTTTGAATCCATTCCCATTGTTTCATATTTGAAGTCCTCTTTGATTAGTCATGAAACCTATATATACAGGCAATTACTTTTTTCCTCTTCAGCCTTCCAAAGCAAATATTTATTGTTATAAGCTGTCTATTCATCCATGTATAAAAATGAGACTTGCAGGACAGTACTTGCTATCCAGCCTTTTTGTCTGCTTTTCCACAACCTGCAGACATGGCCTTCTTCAGACTACTCAGATTCTGGAAAATTTCTGATTGCCATCAACAATTCCAGTTTACTATTATGCCAGCACACAACAGGACTTGTTGCCTCTGCTTTTACTCTCAATGCACTTATCTACTCATACATCTACAAAGCAAAATTAAGTTAGCGAGACATTGGAACATTAAAACAAACAAACAAACAAAATAGGCAGAGACTAGTCCTAGCCACATCAATATTAAATTAAGATCAATCTGCGTGAGTTAAATGCCTGTCACTGTTCTTTCAGGTATGAGGAAAATAAAACATTGTGTTAAAAAAGTTCTGCAAAACAAAACACAGGTAATGAAATAATGTTTCATACCTAAACTCCCATTTTTCTTTCTCTCCCACTGCTAATCCATTTTTACCATACATATTAAAAACCAGCAAAAACAAAATGTACAATCAATTTAGTGTATTTTTTTTAAGAATTTAGATATATTAGTGGCTTATTCCTCTCAGCATTTGTTTTGTTTCCATTACCATAGTATATTTGCACACAAATTCTGATCTTGAGAAGCTGCAATCCTGAAGTATGTCTCCATCAGCAAAAGTGTTTCTAGCTCTTCCCCAAGGATCAATCTCACTTCATTTCTCAGAAAGTGCACTGTGGGAGGAAGAAGATGGCCCTGGAAGGCTTGCACACTTTTAATTTTTTAAAGGACATATTCCACAGCTTTTCTTTTCAAATTCCAAAAATGGTTTAGCAAGGAACTCTGCAATAAACAAACCGTAATCAGAGCCTGATTAAGTATATTAACATAAAAAAAGTTAATAGCCTTAAAACTACACAAATTTAGATAAGATCAAAAGAAAAAGCTTCTTAACTAAATGTAATTTTGAAGAGAAAGGACTAATCTAAAAAGTTGTGAGAGAACAAAATAGGAATGCCAAAAGTCAGATTAAATAATACTTTCAGTGAAGCAGCACAGTAAAAAGAGTCTGCAGTAGTTCCAGCCCAAGTTTGGCTCCTACCACCCGTAACCCCTCAGGTTTACAGATGGGGAAGTGACAGCACTGGGGAGGAGCGCTAGCTTATCCATTTTTACAGAATGCCTTTTCACAGAAACATTTAGGTCAGAAAGGACCTCTTGATCTTATCTAGCCCAATAGCTGTGCTTGAAGGAAGGTGACCTATAGCAGGTTGCTCAGGAGGATGTCCAGACAGATTTTTTGGTATCTCTAAATGTGGAGACTCCAAAATCTCTCTAGGCAACCCGTTTCCATGTTTGAACAGAGTAATAAAAACCAAGCCAAAACAAAACACATGCAAAAAAATCTTTTCTATCGAGTGTTCACGTGAAAGTTTTGTACTTTATAAATCTCTGGGCACTGCTGAGAAAAGCCTGACATCTTTCCTCCATCCGAATTCCTGAATCCATCTTTTGTGTTCTTTTTTCTTCCCCCCACTACTTCCTCAAATCTTGTCTTAGATCACTTAGATCTTTGCCAATCTGTGCAAGCCTCCTGCTTATTTTTGCTCAATTTCTGACTTATTGGAACAGATCATTCTTGAGTCTTGAGGAGGTGACCTTAGAATATCCATCAGCTCTCCTACACCCCTTTTCTTTCCAGGGATGTATCCCATGGGATAAATCACTGAAGTGGGGGAAGTCTGCTCTCCTCAAGTTCAGGGTTGTGGTCCTGCTTTTTGTTCTGCTCCCAACACTCCAGATCCTGAACTGCATCATTTCATGGTCAGTACAGCCAAGTCTGTCTCCAGCTTTCACATCCAAAACCAATTCTGCTTTGTTTGCAAGTATCAGCTCCAGCAAAGAACTCTTCCTTGCTGTCTCTCTGATCATCTGTATCAGGAAATTGTTGTGACCATGCTCAAGAAATGAAGGAGTTGTGTCCTTCCAAAAGATACTGTGGTTAATGTTCCCCAAGAACCAGGGCCTGTGAATGCAAGCCTTCTTCCAGTTATTTTAACGCAGTCTAATCTCTATCGTTCTGATTAGGAAATCAATAACAAATACCCACTCCAACATCACCCATGTCAGTCTGCCCACTAGTCTTCACCCATAAACTCTTGACTGAGTCCTGACTGGTCCCAAGACAGCACCTCATGCACATAGCTGCTCTCACATCAAGGGCAACTCCCTCTACTTTCCTTCCCAGCCTTTCTTAAAAACGTTGTATCTCTTCATTATACCCTTCCATGAGGTAAGCCATCCCATCATGCCTCCACAATCCCAGGGAGGTCATAGGCCTGTTACTGCACACAGACTTGTAACTCCTCCTTTTGGTCTCAAGCAAATGTGCTGCATAACTGAAGCTCTCCACACCTCCACAGGAAGTTGCAAGACACTGCCTCATACACCATCAATGAGTGTGCTAATACTCAATTACTTCAGCAGAATTACACAAGAAATACTCCCTTTCACAAGGTACTAGCTCAGTCAGAAATATACCAACAAAGAGAAGTAGCACAGTGTATTACTGAGGTTTGCTAGTATCTATAAATAGAGGAATCTGACAAATTCAGAACAGAAAAAAGGAGGTAATAGACAAAATGAAGTGAAGAAAGCTGAGACCTAAAGCTTAGCAAAAATGTGATAAAATAGTCAAACAGTCAAATATTCAAATATGTGTGAGAGAAAACATAAAATATTTGGTTTATGCAAGACATGGGACAAGATGTTAAGACAGTTTAGGAAAGTGTTCTTCTTTGTACACATTTGGATGGGTGTTTGCACATGCTCCCTTTTAAAGTGAGTCAGTAAACACAGCACGCAAGAGGACTTTCTGCTGCCCTGCAAGAGCAGACCTCTGGTTTTTCCTCCAAGGAACATTGAAGATACTGGATTAAAGGACAACATATAAATTGCCAACTTGAACAGGATAGCTACATTCTTCTCTTATAGCAGATGGTATGTGGGATATAAACAAACTCTTTCCTACATACAATTTTAATTAAAATTGAAGGAAAAAAAGAGAGAGAGCGAGAGAGAGGAAAAGTATTGTTTGATTTATATATTCTCCAGAATTATTTAACTGTACCCTCCTACTCCTCAATCTTTGATGTCAGCTGCACACAGACTTCCTAGAGAATGGCTGTTGCACTGCATGGGTGGCTGTACATCAGAAAACTTTTCTTAAAACAGAAAATTTAGTTTTCCTTATCAAAAGTTTTCCCCTCTCACTCCTGAGGTTACATTTAGACTGCAGTTTGTGCTCTCATCATCACATCAGTGTCATGACTATTGCCACAAGTACTGGTAATAATCTGGCATCACCAGAAGGCTGTTCACTATAGATCAACCACATGTGGTCCCCTGCCTTGCACCTCAGGACCATTCTAGACCTGATACTAAGTCCCTGCTGCTGCAGAAATACCCCACCACCATGCCTATCCATATTGGTATGCCAGCATATCCAAGATAACCTGAAATGAGGGAGTCTAAAGCTAGCTCAGGAACCACAGGAAATGCATATCTACAGGGGCTGAGAGGGTCTTTGCCCCCCAGCAGCTACTGAGCTTTGTGACTGCTACAAAGGGAGCACCTTGGCAGTACAGCCCCACAGCTTCTCCTACTAATCTGGAAGGCCTTTTCTGTGCATCTATGTACTTCTCCAGATGATCTTCAAGGCTATGAGATGCAGAAAGGCATTCTGCTGCAGCAGAGGCTCCACAGTTTTCCTCTGTCTGCCAGACCAGGGTCTGATGGCTCAGCACTGTGGCACCCCAGCTTCTTCCCTGGAAAAGGAGCAGCACTGTCTTACTAGCTTAGTTTCTAACATGACCAAATGCAGAAACATTTTTGTAGATCAACCTGAAGTTGTGTATTCCTACTAAGAGGCAGATTGAAGTCAGCCCACATTACTCTCAGGTAATAAGCTTCCTCTTCGTATGAGCAGCACCCAGCATCAACCTCATATTTCTGCTCTGCAAGTACAGGTTTCAGTTAATGAGCTAAAAGATATGCTCTATTAATTATGAATAATGTACAGCCAAGGACTCGCAGTAGAGCTGTACAAGAGCAGCATGCACATGAAAGCACTAGACCTCTCTGCTATTTACACACTGTGGTGCTTATAGCCTTGCAATAGTAAAACCTCTGAATTGCTACCATGAAAGACCAATTTCAGTTTCTGCTGCAGATCACTACAGCAGTAATACAATGGTACAGCAAACTAGAGGGAAAGGCTTCGACTGTTTCTGAATTTTCAAGTGATCATCAGCATTAGTGTTTCTATAAATGCCATACACATACATATGGAGTTCAATTATGACTCAATATAGATTATCTCTTAAGAAAAATGTTTGTGTTTTTTTTTTATTTAAAGTGCACACAATCTGTAAGAGAAATAAATGTAATTATATGATTAATGCCTTCAGAGAACCCCTTCAGTTTTATCTATATTTTTCCCCTGTGAGGTGCCATGGCACTGCCCATTACGCGTGGTTTAAATCCACAGCTGATGCCCAGCCAGGCAGACACGCTGCCGTGCATCAGGCTCGCTGCTCTCACCAGAAGCGCACGCGGGCCGTGTGTCACTAGATGGAGCTCGTCACCTACCAAAGCTATAACACAACACAGAATCATAAGAACGCAGGAGTGGGAGAAACAATGTAAATCAACCAAATTTATATTCAGGTGAGAGATTTAGGTGGTTTGCGTCTTTGTTTCATTTTTTAAAATGGTTCCATTCGTTCTTAATCATAAATCTCAGCAGATTGATAGGACACAGAGAGAGGAAACGGAGGCACAACATAAGCCTCCTTTCTCTGCTCGTTCTCGTTTATGCATATAAGCTCCACACTTAACTGATCCTCGTGCTTAGGAATTTATGACTTAACAGTTTGTTTCTGGGAATAATCCTTTTCACTGAGGTAAATCCAAATTATAATCCTACTTTATTACATGAGAAAACTGAAATTTAGAACGCTTGGGCTAAACATCAAAATTCAAATCAATTTTGAGATCAAATCTATAGTTGCTGTATATACTTAATCCACTCCAAGCTTGAGCTGGAATTACAAAATTTTCAGGTTCTACAAAAAAATAAAACTCAATAGGCCAAATATTCAAACAAATTTACAAACTTCCACCAATTTCACTGGCAACCAAATGCAAATAACCCTTGAGGATTCACACCTAAATAATCTGCCTGAATTTCACAGGTTTGTTATCTTGCAAAAAGATCTAGGCTTCCAGTCCTTTGCCTAAACCATAAAAAGACCTTTTCTAAATACTGACAATGATAAATGTCTTCAGAAAGAATTCCTACTCTTAAAAGACCAGGATGCAGTGTAGTAAGACTTATGAAAACCAGAGGCTCATCTCCCCTCAATCTGTTCTTTATCAGTGGGTGGTTGAAGAAAAAGACACAGCTGAAAAAGGGCTTTGGTGCTATTCTAGACTGCAAGGAAATAGAAATGCCAAGAGTAGAGAGGTTTCTAAAATAAGACGGCTTTGCTTAACAAGTTGATGCTGTCAAAAAGATTTGTGAACAGCATTCTTTAGTTAATGGACAGCTTTGCAAATGCTCATGTGGTCTCACTTGCAGTTTGCACATACAAAGTGTCTTCCAGAGACTTAAAGAGCAATGGAAAGGACACACATTGTAAGAAGGCAGCAGTGTCTTTATTCCACATGCACTGCTTTCATAGCAAAACATGCCCCAAATTGCAAAACATGTAATCAATGGCACTTGAGACATAGGTGACTCCCCTCAAAATCTGCCAGTCAGATCAGGATATTTCAGACAGAACTGGCTTTAAGTGGTTAGAAGAAACGTGAACAAAACTCAGAAAAGCATTCAATAGTGGACCCCTCACTTGATCCAGTGTGTCTTCTCACGGTACTCTGTTCCTAAGAACAGCCAAAACAGAGTCCCAGCACAGCTATAAAGGAAAGTGGCTGTAAGCAATCACAGAGGAGTCTGAGCAACAGGAGAGGAACCTCCATATGTGAGCAGCATCTTCCAAGACCCTGGGATGGAAAGACTGGAAAAAAGGTTAAATGACTGCAAGTATCATATGTCTCCTATGTATATTCTACTCTATTAAAAGAAAATTATAACCTAATCCTAGATACACTTTTATCCAGATGAATTTTCTATTAAAGAGCTGCAGTTAAGCTCTTTGCTTTGATGCTATCTTGTGGTAATGAGTTTCACTGCTTAGCTATGAAACATGACAAAAGTATATTATTTTATCAATTACTGTTGGATCTGCTGTGTTTCAGTTTTAGTTCCAGGTTTTGGGTTCTTCTATTACTTCAAAAGCAAAAGACTATCCCATGCATCTCATCACCATTCATGACTGAGTAGTTCAGTCATTGCCTGTTACTCACACTTTATCTAATTGATATATTCTTGATCTCTCATAGGAGTATGACTTTGTTGCCAAACTTTTATTATCACTTGTTTCCGAAAGAAAGACAAGAAAAGATTATACTGTCAAAGGGAATTTTCCTATTAAGTGGGTAAATCCATTTAGAAGCACAGAATACTAAAGACGAAAAAGAAGTCTTGTTGCATCGAAGAGTAGGAAATGCCTCACTGGGATGTATGTAAACAGTGAATAACAAACTACAATCAAATGTTAAGTAAGGTGACAGTCTATATGTTACAGTGAACTTGCAGCTAATAAACAAACAAGCTCTAATCCACTTAATCCACTATCCTATTTTTAACCGTGGCTGTTGCCAGAGGCAATGGCATAGCTAACTGGAATATGAAGAGCGGTACACTGTTCTCTACATCAGGTTTCTTTCCCAACTTCTGTTGTTAGAGACTGACTATGAAATATGAGCCAAAATATTTCCATCAAACCTCTGTGATAAACAGTGGAATAGAATCCAGTCATCTACACAAATAACTGAGAATTTGTTGGGGTTTGAAAGCATCAATCTGAATTATTACAATAGTATAATCAATTGTTTGAAAATGATTTTCTTGTATTAATTTTGCATTTTCTACCCTTCCATTTTTACCATGATTTTGTTAGGGTTTTGTTGGTTTCATAAAACTATATTTCCTCTATCATTCATTATTTTAAATATTTTGATCCTTCGTTGCTTTCTGCTGAAAAATCGGTAGTTTTACATTTTGAAAATCTTGTTCGTGTCTTACCTTTACACAGTTCCACAATACGAAATGTCTTTTTTTTTTTAATCTAGAAACACAATCTCAGATTTTTCAGAAACTGAAAACTAAGTTTTTTTAGAAGTAATTCACACAGCTCTAAAATTAGAGAATCCTTTGCTCACGAACTAAGGGTTCCAAACAGTTGGAAATTTGTTCTTCTGCAACTAAATAGATTGAAGACACTAACCCTAAAAAAATTAAAAAGGAATAATGTCTTTTAAATGCCTTGTATCTCCCAAACTCTGCAAGTTTAAAAATCAAAGCCTGAATATTGTTGTGCATATGTATACCTAACAACTAGCTGCAGTCCTGAAGTGGATTTTGTCCCTGTCTTTTCTCCTCTCCAAGTTTAAACTCAAATCTGTAAAGCTTTTCCAAAGAACAATTTTGATTACTCCAGTCCCAATGGATTTTTTTTCTCTTCCATTTTCTTATCCTCAAGGGAAATAAAGGGCAGAGAATAAAGCAACCTTTCTCAGCCTTTGTTTCAACTAAAAAAAAAATACTAATAAAAGTGCTGTGAAATGGAGGCAAAAATAAATAAGAATTGAAGAGAGGCAGTAAAAAAACACTACAGTCCTGTAGGAAATAGGAAATTTAAATATTATGTAATATTTTAATATTACTGCTTTTCAGTTTATTGTTCAGTTTCCTTTCACCAGCAACCTGTCTCATTTTATGTCAGAGGCACAAGAAGAGAAAGACCATTCTTTAAATCACAAGATAATTTCTAGACTAAGTTCTCAGTCCTCAGCCTGTATTCAGGGTTGCAAGTGACAGCTTGCCATGGCTAGACATAAGAATCCCCAGCAGCAGAGTGCAGGGAGGACTTCCTGACCAGCTCGTCCTGCAGCATGTTACTTCTCTTCTAGAAAAGAGTCCTTTTAGATGAGGTCACTCTAAACTCAATTACTTGAAACTTAAACCACAAGTCTAGGTAAAAGCTTTATTTTCATAAAAATAAACAGCTATATTAACCCTGAACAGATATTACTAGTCATCTTAATGAATTTCAAAATACTTATACTCCATTGGTTAAATAGACAAATTGTTTCACATATACCGAATTGCTTTTAAGTCCTAAGTGAAGCATAAAGCAATACGACAGTGCAACATAGCAAGTAAAAACAGACACTGCTCAGAGTAGATGAAGATGGAAAAATTGAAAATTTGGATATGTGTGATACCACTTAATGTTCCCATCCCTGACAATTGCCAATGAACAGAGCCAGGTTTGCTTTCTCAAGCCACGCAGGTATCTATTGAATCAGAGGACAGTCACGTGGTGTATCAGCATTGTTGTTCCAAGCATACACCTTATCAAATCATAATAAAAACATCATTAAAAATATGAGGTGCTCCTACTATCTAGATTTCTGCAGTATCCTCAACAATCACACACTTTTCTCAGCAAGAGGTAGTCTTCCTATATATTTATCTGCTCTCTGCCCTAGCCTTGCCAGGTTCATTAAATTTTAGTTAGCACAACACACTGCTGCCTAAGCACATGTGTCTGAAACACTTAAAACATGCTAGTGTTATCCAAGACACCTACACTGGACTGGTAAACAGGACAAAGAAAGATATGCCTTTCTGGAGCGCCAACTACAGGCCAGGCAAGCTACCAAAGAATATTTAAAATTACACCATCCTACAGTCAGATGAATCCCATCCCGATGCAGCTATCCCAACCCAATAGTTTGGAGAGACTGGAGGCAGCCCACATTCCTCCCCTGCTCCTCCAGGCAGCAGCACTTCTCCCAGTGAAACACCAGTGAGAAAAATTGCTGCTGAATGAGTGAGATGACTGGGTTTTGGCAAAGCCTCTCAAGTGGTGGTAGACAATCCAAGATCGCTGATGTTGACTGAAGCTTTTTAGAGGGGAAACCCTGGGAGAAACAAACAGGGTCCTCTCATCCATACTTCATTCTGGGAAAGAAGTACTCCAGAAACAGGTTTCCAACATGTGAAATTCACTGGTGTGCAGGAGGTCTGGCCGATGACTAAAAGACAACACTTCTCATCTGGACCAGCACTCCAGATTCTGGCCATGTAATTAAACTTGATCACAGTACAATGTGTTTTAGCATTGGTAGTATGAAGCAATAAAAACACATGGCTCCACAGACAAATGGAAAGCAGACAGCCACAGCATCACCAACAGCTTTCACCAGCAGCCCTACAACTTACAACAAATGCAAATTTTGAATCACTTCAGCCATGCTCACAGACTACCCCGTCTGACAAGATCACAACTCCAGTAGGAAGAGCTCTGAACAATTTCCAGGATAAAAATATGCGGGTTCCCACTCTGAACAACTGGCTTGGAAGGAATCACAGTGAATGTCAGTATCACTACACCTACGCACCAGGAATAGGGTGAGAAAGACTTATAAAATCACAGGCCAAATTAGTCAATCCAGTCCAATCCACTTCTTAGCTATCCTAGTGGAACACACAGTATTTTTAGGGAAATTCCAGTATTTGTTTATCAAGAGCTGATTTTTTTGTTTGTTTGTTTTAATGTAATTCCTTTTGTCAGTCAAAATGCAAATTAAAGTCTAGCTTTTGCCAGCACCAGTCTGGAAACAAGCACAAACCTATTGCATTTCAGTCCCTCCACTTTTGTTTTCATTTCCCCATGTCTTCTTTGAAGTCTAATCTGAAGAGGAGAGTTCTCTACTCCATAACAAGTACTAAGATGCAATAAATCCTCCTGCCTGCAACACAGATTCTTCATCCAGTTCTCCAACAACAGTATTTTGTTGACAACTATCCGCTAAAGATTTTAGCTTGAGTCCAGAGATCACTGCATACATGGGTAGAATCAAAAGCTACATGGGTGATAACAGGACTGGTAAACTTTGTAGACTGAAATCTGACCAAATGGGTATATATCTCAACCATTCTGAGGGGCCAAGGATGCACACTATTGTTCTTATGAAAAGAAGAGCAGTGCTATGAGAAACAAAGTCTTCAAGCCTTTTGAACTTCTCAAAAGGACTAATTTTTAAGACACTGAGATCCTAGAACCAGAATAAGGATGCAGCTCTAACAACATCCAGATCAAGAAAGGCAAGAAATGAATTGAAGTTTACTACCTCATCATACAGAACATGCCTGCATAGGCTAAAATCCAAATAACTGTGTGACAACACCAACTATAAAAGCAGATATTTACAAGAAGTTATCTTTAATGGGTTATTTGTTGGTGTACCATAGACTAAAAGCTCTACGTAGTAAACTGCCCTGCTAAGTCTGCCTGGTTTGTACAAATATTAATTTAGCTGTATTGTTTTCCTGTTATTCTCATTTCAAACTAATAAACAGCTCTAGAGATCTTTCGTTTTGTTATCAACAAATAAAAAGATAAACCACAAATAAAAATCTATGACTAAGTAAGAACAAGGAGGGGGCTTTTTCTTCCAAATGCAACTTAAACCAAACAAGAGGCAACAAAAGAGTGCACATTGAAATCTCTTCTCTCATACCTCAAATAAAATCAGATGTTATCTAAACACCCAAACACTTTTTAAAGTGAAGAACACTGAATGCCTGGTAAAATCATGCACAATAGGAAGGCAAGCATATATGAAAAGGTCATTGTTCCAAACAGATGCATATCTCCCAAAGCTGTGCAGTGGACAGTTCATCAAAGTATCACTAACCAAGTAGGCACAAAATCACCATAAAAAACCATAACCACTGTCTACATACCCTCCATAATCAAGCGACATTGATAGGACACATGACTTGGTTTTGTACAAACTTCTGTGTGTCTCCACCACACTCCATGGTGAAAACACCCCTTCAACCTAAGCCTCCCCTCCATTTCTCCAGGTTTTTCACATAGACATTGGGAGAGTGGTAAAAGTTTTTCCACATAAAAGAAGCACTGGTGAAGAGAAGCCTATTGTAAAACTCCAAGACTGGGGTGGGGAAGGTGAAGTGCTCACCTTATAAGCAAATATTTTCACTGTTTTTCTGGTAAGGATCCACAGCAAGGCGGAGGCTGTGTGACCATGAGGTACTGGTGATCTACTGTTTCTGTTTCAATTGCAATAAAAAAATGGTCATATGGATTAGGCAGTGGATTGAGACACAAATACGGTCCAGGGTCTTTTCTAAACTCTTCCTCAGCTTCCCTTTAATCCTCATCCTTAATCTATTAACTGAGACAATACTCTCTTTCTCATGAAATACCATTATACTCAATGCATCAGAAATGTGTCAAAAATAACTGTGTTAGAAATAAACAGCACAACATGGGCCTGAAGCAGGAGATGGTCCCCACCATTCAGGCATCAATCTGAGTGCTGCAGATGGCTTCTGTGTGTTTTAGATGGCTGAGCAGATCCTAAAGACTGCTGCTAAGTTTGTTTTTCTGTGGAGACAGCCCTGGCCCCATGCTCAGATGATGTCAACATTGAAAAGATAACAAAAATACAGCTGGATAAACATCTGTTAAGTTGCAGTGACCCTCAGTGATTAGAGCCATTAGGACAGTAAGTGTATCTGAGCTCTATTCCCTTCACTATGATTTACACATCTAGCATGAACTTTGTCCTAGGAATTTGTTGGATATAAATGTGAACAACATGCACTGGCAAATCCTTTTCAGCAACCAAAATACATGGACATCTCTTATAAACATAGAAGAAGGTGGTCTGTTTGTGGAAAGCTGAGTAACAAAGCTACAAGTAGAGCAGCTTTGCTTGCAGACTAGATATGCAACAGAAGCATTAAGATTAAAGTATCACTTAATCTCAATTATTTTTTGCCAAATTAGATGAAATATTAGTTAAAAAAAATCAGTCCCTTTTGTACACAAACTGAACTTCAGAGGAAGGAAGGGTGCAGCGTTAAGGGAAGCACAAGCACCATTACCAATGTTTGTGGTCAGACCCCATAAGTCCAAATGCATGACTTGAGAGATATGCACAGGAAAGATTGAAGTTACTTCATAGTTAAAATACTCAATGCTCTTTCTTTCTCTAGCAGAGACAACAGAAGACAATAGGTTACATGCTAGGAACTGTAACGACATGTTCAGCATTCCTTCTGTTAAATCAATTTGCCATTAAAAGATCAAGTTTTTCCACTTCTAAGCTCATGACAAAGGACACTGAATAAAGAAGACAGAATACCTATGCCTATTCCATCTTGACCCTTGACTTCAAAGACCAGTCTTCAGGAATGCCAGGATGCCATGACTAGAGAGAAAGCTTGAAACAATGGAGACAATCCTCAACGAGAGGCAGTTGGACTAGGGAACACTTTAAGAAACAGGACGGAGACAAGTTCATGGACCTGATGGGATAAACATGAGTGCTAAGGGAGCTGGTTAATGCTATTGGAAGGGGACTCTCCATCATCTCTGAAAGATCCATGATGGTTGGGAAAGATTCCAGAAGACGGGAAAGGACAAAACGTCACTCCTGTCCTCATGTGTAGGCAAGGAGGAGAATCCATGGTAAGTACAGACCACTTAGACTTACCTCAGTCCCTGGGAAGGTGATGAAGCAAAGCCTTCTGCACAACATTTTCAAACATAGTGGAATTTGAATATTTGCAATTGTAAGTAGTCAGCGAGGAATTATTAAGAGTAAATTATACCTGACTAACCTGATAGCTTTCTACAGGAAGGTGACTAGCTCAGTGGGCCACGGGAGACCAATGGATGTGATTTACCTTCATGTAAGTAAGGCTTTTGACATCATGTCTCACAACACCCTCATTGGCAAACTGACAAAGTACAAGTTAGATAAGTGGAAAGTGGAGTTAAAACCGGATGAATGACCAGTTAGTTGTGATCAGCAGCAGGAAGTCAGTTTGAAGGCAAGTCATTATGACGTACCCAGGGACTGACACTGGGGCCAGTCCTGTTCAACATCTGCACTGATGACCCAGATGATGGTACAAAGAACACCCTCAGCAAGGTCACATGACACAGAAGGAGGACCGGCTTGTACACCAGATGCTGCAGTTTGGAGGGACTTGGACAGCATGGAGAATTGGGCAAACAGGAACCTTGTGAACTTCAACAGTAGGAAATACAGTCTGCACCCAAGGAGGAATAACCTCAGTGTCTGTTTTTCAGCTGGTTAGTCCCAGCAGCTTGCCTGAAAAGGACCTGGGGGTCCTGGAGGGCTCCAAGCAGAGCATTAGCCAACAACATGCTTTGGTGACATAGAAGGCCTCCTGTGCTGCATGAGAATGTTATCAGCAGGTCAAGAGAAGTGATCCTTCCCCTCAACTGAGGAAGCTGAAATTCCGGGCTTGCCAGTACTGGGAAGATACAGACTTACAGGAACAAGCCCAGCACAAGGCCATGAAGATGATTTATAGACTGAAACACCTTTCATGTGATGAGAGGCAGAGGGAACTGAGACTGTTCAAGCTGGAGAAGAGAGGACTCAGTGAGGGGGCAGGGACAATCTTATTAATGTGCATAAATATCTGATGGGAGGGAGTAAAGAAGACTAAGCAGTGCCCAGCAGAGATGAGATGCAATGGTCACAAACAAATTCAATCTGGGGAAAAAAAAACAAAACAAAACAAAAACCAACCAAAAAAACCCAAAAAACCACCACCACCAAACAAAGACAGGGGAAAAAAAAGTGACCAAGCCACATATATTTTCCACCACTTCAGTGGAAATGAGGTATAATAGATGTCTCTCCAACATAGCACATGCTCCTACTAGCACATTTCTTTTTCTGAGATGCAGTTAAAGATAAAATCTTAAAATTGGTGTCTCTAAAAAAACAAACCAAAACACTGCTTACAAAAGATATTTTAAAGGTACCCTGTGTCTGGGAGAACAGCTTGTTTTTTGCAGTCACTGGTTTAACAGCTACTTGTTGCCCAGTAGATCTATAACTCTCATCTTCCTTCCCAGATTATGTTTTTGTCATTATTAAGGACACTCTTAGTGAAAATCCTATTTTTCTAATGATTAGCTGTAGCCACCAAACACCACATTCTCATCAATGCACTATCCCAAGCATACAAACCAAAGACTTTCACTTTCTGTCTTTACATTTTCACAAATTTTGCAGTGTTGAGTTCTGTTTGTTTGGATTTTGGTTTTGACTGTTTGAGTTTTTTTTTTTAAATAGAAATAAAGCATTCTGGATCATATATGAAATGGCAGTGACCAACTGGGCTCAAAACATTCCGCTTTTCTAGTCTCTGATTAACTAGCAAGGAATGAAACAGAGATCAATAATTTTTGAATGAAATACATATGTGACTTATAAGTTTGACAGGATGCAACTAGATCTTTCAAGGCTTACATTGACTGGTAAGTACTGTCAAGTCCACAGGCAAATTACATGGAATACATCCTCCTTGCTTTCAGATGCTGGGAATGAGAACGGGGGCAGGAGAGCAATTCACCTTACCTTTTCAAGGAGCAGGGGAGGAATTCGCCTTACCTTTTTCAGAAGTACCATTTGATGATGCTTTTAAAAAGCATTTTATACAGAGTTAAGTTTTCACCATGGAATATTACTGAACACATACTTACTTTTGGTGCATACATCCATTTCTCCATATGCATTCCACAAATAGGCTTCATGAGTAAAAGGCATCAGGCATAGGACTTCTAACCAAATTAGAGAAAGTACCTGAAAACTCCTTCAACAGGAATGGACAGGAACCAGCATAAAATGAGATCTTATTGGGAGGCCATGCCCACAAATATCCACAGCAAAACATCTTTCTCTTGAAGGACACATTCTTCCTCAACATAAACTTCCAATTTCTCCAAGCATGGCTTACCAAAACAACCTCTGATGCTGGGAGCCTTCTTACTTTTTTATTTAATTTTCTTTTCTTTAAAGAAGTGAAAACAAAATAAATCCAAGCTATGTAGACATGCAAGATAAACTAATTCACAGCAGCACAAGTTGTATCACTTAGTCAAAGGAATGTTCTAAACACCTGTTTATGAGCAAAACCAGTCATATAAACAGCTGTTAACATCAAAGACAAACTAACAACAACAATTTCCCATCCTTTTCCAGACACATAATGACATTTAAATCACATAGCATCACAGAAGAATTGTATAGAGCTGATGGTAATTGACATAATTACTTGTATGCATTTCTCCACTACATAGTGTTATGCTGCAAAGCCAGGCATGTTAAAAGTAAACAGAGCTCTTGAAATCCTAAAACAAGAGTATTGCAATCCCTGCTGGATCTTTTTAATCTGTAGGTAGAAAGAAAATGACTACTTGAAAGTTTTAAAACTTCAAAATACATAATTTAAACCTCAGGCAGACACTGACAATTAAAACTTTGCAAGTTCCTTTTGGTTAAATGTGTTCAGATCAGAGTGGAGATGAAATATAAACAGGTAATGAATGTTTATGTGATTAAAGATGAATACAAAAAAAAAAGGAACAACTTGGGAAAACATGCATAGTCATATTTTTCCCTTTCTTTCAAAAAAGGTACAATCTTTCACCTGTAGATCTTTGATGAATCAGAGTAGGGAAAAAACACATCAGTGAAACTGAATCACAGAAAACTCTCTTTCCTTGAGTATGTATTAGCATTGCCAAAAACATAAGGAAAGCAATGAATAACAACATGCTGAAGGTTTTCCCTCAGAGGGGACTGTTGTTTAGGAACACTCCAACAATCCTAAGTGACAACAGATTTCAGTAATAAATCTCTGAGCCCGACATATCAGCCACATACAAGGACCTTGAACTTGTGTTACAAGTTGGGAAGAAGAAAGTAGCTCTGTAGTCAAGTGTGTCTCTAGTTACATAGAGATCTGTGAGTAAACTGTAACACCATGTGGAAATAAATCTCTTACAAATACAGTTAGAAACAACATCTAAGAACTTGAGGGAGAAAAACCTACCTGTCTTGTACATAAATAATAAATACATAACCCTAGATAATAAAACTGGGAAGGTTAAGTGATGAGCCTAGTTGTAGGATAGTCATCAAAGGAATATTCTATATTAATCATGGAAGAAGGTACAGAAGGCACAGCATCATCCATACACAAAGAATGAAAGTTCCAAAGCTATCACTTCTTCCATACACCTAAACTTTGCAAGAAACAGTGCTCAGAATATTTCTTTTTGACTCTCCATTTGAAAACTTTTGAATTCAAAATAAAATAAATAAGTGACAGCAGGAGAAAGCCTACTGGTCCACAGTGTTATAAAAAACCCTCTTAAAAACCCAATCCTCCTCGCACAAAACATTTCATTTGGCACAGCCTTTACCAAGACTCTTGACAAGTGGGTAAGATGCCGTGGCTACTTCCAGAGCCATGACTCTTGACAGATAGGAGATGTCTCATAAGAACTTCTTAAAGATTAAGACAAGTGTGTTTTTTATTGCTCTACATAGCTCAAGCCAAGCTGCTTAATTCATCTTGCTACCTTTTACTAATTAATCCTTCATCTTGGTTCTCTATGTTAGCAATTTATTGGGATGACACACAGACTGAGATAACATCTGTATACCAGATAGTATGTCAAAAGATAATCAAATAACATGTTCTCTCTTCATTTGTAAAAAAAAGCCTTTCTATTAAGCACAAATACAAAGCCCAAGTGACATTCCAGCTGCACTACTGAGGCACTGATTTTTTCTCCCCAAGCACAGCACCTGGTCTTCAGAAAGAAGGGAGCCAGACCACGTGCCTCTAAAAGCCTTTGCAGGTTCTGCTCCCCTGTTATGTGCATGTGGCTACAGAAATAACTCCAAGAAAATCAGGAAAGGCTGTAAACCAATGGAGTATGAGGAATCAAGGGTGGGGAATGGGGAACATACAGAATTGATATGCTTAAACACTTACCTTAAATTGCACCTTACCTTACCTGTTATAGTGTCCCCAGAATAAATTCAGCATACACTGCAAGATAAGCTAATTAGAAATGAAAAAATAATGTGTGTTTGTTTAAACTATGCCTTCCCCCAAAAACAGTCAGAAAAGCACTCTTTCCTATGCAGGAGGAACCTAACAATGAGCATGGGTTTCCCCAGATTAAAAAAATGTTTGTCCTCCTAGATAACCTCATGATCTACCTCCTAGACAAAGTATTTTTAACTCTATAGTAAGGATAGTTCACGTTTCCTACTTGGTATTCAGCCTAAGATATATATCAGACCTCTTCTAACAATGTATCTTGGTGAAAATCAAGTTTATCTATGCAGTACTGGAGCAGGTGAGTCCTGTTGTGGTTTACTCCCAACCAATGACTAAATACCACACAGCTGCTCTCTCACTCCCCTCTTCACCTCTTGAGAGGAGGAGGAGAGTCAGGAAAAGGTAAAACCCATGGGTTGAGGTAAAATAAAGTAAAATACTCTAATAAAAGGAAAAAGAGAGAGAGAAATAAAATGCCAAAACCCCCAAGTTATTCACAATTGCTCACCACCCACTGACCAATGCTCAGCCAGGCCCCCAGCAGTGACTGGCCCCTCCCAGCCATGTCTCTGCAGTTCATATACTGAGCATGACATTCTAAGGTATGGAATATCCCTTTGGGCAATTTGGGTCAGCTGTCCTGGACATGCTCCTTTATAGCTTCTTCTGCACCTGCTCACTGCCAGAGATGGGAAACTGAAACATCCTTGACTTAGGATAAGCACTACTGAGCAAGAACTAAAAATGCCAGGGTGTTATTAACACTACTCTCATACTGAATCCAAACCACAGCTCCGTACCAGTTATTATGACGAAAATTGACTGTATCCCAGCTAAAACCAGGACAATTCTAACAGTCAAACCCAATGCTTCTGCCTGCCTCTGTCTTACCTTCTCATGACAGCTATTATGCTAGTAAAATAAGTTAATCTCCATGCATTACAGTCTTGGTTATCAAGTGCATATTTACAGGGTAGAAGCTGGTCATTTTAACACAGAGTCAGTTTGCACATGCATTGCATCTTCTGTTCAAGAATATTAGGCAGAGATACATCAACTCCTCCAAAAATCCATTGTTCCACAGCCAGGAAAAGTAAGAAAAAGATGAATTAACTTTCTAATGCTTTGTCAAGTTTTTCATTACTTGTTTTTAAGGGCTTTGACCAAGATCTCCCTGGTGTTCTGCAGTGCCAAGCAACCCATTACTTCACAAAAGTCCACATTCTTAGTGACTCTTAGTGCTTTGCATGCAAAGAATTGTGACATTCAAACTCATAGATCAATTTTTACCATTTTTAAATCAAATTGTTTGTTCCGAGCAGGTGACAGGCAGAGTGAAATAAAACTGGGAAGCTATGGCTCACATTTGTATGCTCTTTTAGCAGCAATTCTACAAACTAGAACTACATAAAAATGTAAGAACAATATGGGAGAACTAACTCCTACGTTTTCCTGAAGTATAAAAAAAAAAAAAAAGAAAAACTTTTAGGAGTTTTTTTTTGAAGCTTTCAAAAAACATGTTGGGTAGTGAGGCAGACAGATGCTGCCCACAAACTTCAACCACCAGAAGATCTCCCATACATTCAACATTACAATCTTACACTGTGACACTGAGATAAGAGAAATGGGCAAAGACCCCAGAAGCAGCACTATACAGGGTCTCTACAATTACAGTATACTACTGTGGAAAAGCATGTTGCCAAAGCCAACTGCTGTCTAATACAAAAGGAGCAAAATTAAAAAAAAAAAAATCCAGTGGAGGCAATGAATCTTCCCTGCATAAGCCTGCTGCTATCTTCTGTTACTAAGTAGAGACTTGGCTGGCCTCAGACAAAATCATAAAAAAACTACAAACAGCATTTACAAACTTTCTCAAGCAAAAGCATCACACAAGTTCAGGAAATCCTAATTCAAAATTCCTAGGCTACACCTACTTAGATGTTCATAATTTTAAACTTTTCCTAGAATTGCATGATACAGATGAAACAGAAAGGCCATCAGAAAAAGTAGTAAGACTATAAGTAAAAGTACAGCAGACACAGATAGCCTGTTCTTCTATCACTAGTTATGACTGAATATACAAAAAGGTGTGTAACACGCTCCATTTAGACTGCAAATTAACTGACTGAAGCAGGAACCTTTAATTTCATGCTTTTTTCTCCAAAGCAATCCAAAACATCATAAAGATAATAATCTCAAATCCCCAGGCTTTTTCTACTTCGGTGTTACAAAGTTTTCCTAAGTAACTAACTCTCTTAAAGTTCCTAGTTTACAATCAACTTCAGACCAGATGCTGACCAACAAAGTAGCACCTCTTGCTTCCTGCATGACAAACACAACCCGACTGAATCCCTAAGCCTACAGAAGCACTTGAACTCTTTCTCAGCATGATGGTGCATGATACTCTTCTATGCTGTTAAGAACCCATGTTGGTGTTTATATGTCTTCACACAACCAACCAAAAATCCAGTGTCCAGCAGGGAAGTGTGCCTAGTGTCTCTACAGGAATAGGATGATCCTTTGCATCATCTGTCTTTTCAGTAGGAAGTTACATTGCTGTAAAGGTAATCAATCCACAAAAACACACAGCAATATTCACCAGAGTACATCAATCATTTGTTACAGAAACACTTCAGGGAGGACTGCACAAAAGAAAAATCAAACTCCTTTGAAGAGAACACTCTCCTCCCCTCCACCATGAAATCTCACATCAGTGGCATTCATCTCAGTTTCAAAATTATAAATATGCTTAGAAGAAAAGATTGGTTTCAGTTCATTTCCACTCTCACTTATTTACCAACACTCTAAACATATCAAGAATTATTTTGTAATTCTATAAATCCTTCTTTTAGAAAAATTCAAATAAACACTATAAAAAAAAAGGCACCATCTTCAGTTTACAGAACAGGAAACTGGAATGTCTTAAGGTGCATACAAATTATAAAATACTGCCTGTGCTGAACTGGACTAAGCTGTTTTGCTTTCTGACCTTTTTCCCCAACTATCCATGTGTGTATTCCTCTGCAAATGTAATTCTCAGAGGTCTCCCATAAAAACAAGGATGTGTTTATGCATCTAGGAAACAGGTTCAAGAAACAACAAGTGTTATTTGTTGATTGTTTAGCAGCAATGAGAACTGGTGAATTACCTGCATGCTTAGAATACATAGCTCAATACAAAAGCTCTGCTCATTCTCGGGAAGCCATTGCACACCATGCACATCAGCCTGCTGAGCAAAATCAACACCTCTTCATAGGAATGTACCTTGAAGAAAAGGGTCTAAGCAGGAACAAAGGAAAAATACCAATTATCAAGTATAAGAGACTGTCGCTGAAGACTGAAACCATAGCCAAAAATACCCTCAGCTATAGGCAGATACATTCATTTGGATTACAATGAAGAATAAGACAAAACGACAGAAATTCATCAATCTCAGAAAAGTGTCAGCTGAGATTAATTTTATCAATTAAGAAAAGGCAGAGAGGGGCAGATAAGAGGACCTGCATGTGACTTTACAGGAAAAGTTGCCACATGTTCTGTGGCACACAGGCAGTGGGTGGTGGCAAGAGAACAGTATCTAATTAATTGTGTCAGCATTGCTCATCGGTTGAGTTCTTTGCACGCTCAGAAGTGCCAAGTAGTCGCTAGTAAGTATTGAAAAAGAAGGATCAAACGTTGACTATGAACACTGCAAAACAGTCATGACAATTACTGAGCATGAATCACTATTGCAAAGAAGCTCTGAGTGCCAGAAGAGGTTGTACCACAGGATAATGTAACCCCCCTTGGAGGTGACTGATGGAAAAACAACAAGACAAAAACTGAAAATAACTAAAGCATAGATGAAAAGGCCAATTACCTGGCATCACTTGAGTTTCAAATTCAGACAGTCCCCTTCAAGATCGCTCCTCAACCACACTTGCTGAAGTCAATACCTTAGAAAATGCTCATTCTCACTGGCACTAGTTGTGTTGAAAAGGAAACAGACTTCAAGTATATACAGTACCATCTAGAACTCTGAATAAAAGTATTACAGGATGGCAGTGAAATAGCATCCAGTAGATCTTCTGTTGAATGTCTACTGAAATAGCAAACATTACAAAAAAATAGAAATGCGAGTGTATTGAACACCTGTTTATAAAGGGGAAGTTGAGAGTTTTTACCCCCTAATAGCTTTAATTCCTCAGAAATTCAGATTCAACATCTGTAACATAGTAAAGTAACATGGCTAAACTACATATTTGGTGGGAAGGGGTAGCAGAATATCAAGATTTAAATTTCCGAATAAAGCAAAACTGCTTTTAAGTACCAAATTTATTGTAAACAGTGCAATAAGGTTGGGAAAAATGCTTGGACTTCATATGAGCCCATCCTACTCTTCAGGTTTTCACCTAATTGGCTTTGGGGATGTTTTGATTTTTAATTACTTTGCTCCAGTTAAAAATGATGGCTCTTTCTCTATCAGACCTGGAAAAGCTGTTTACTCCTGCAGCTTAGCAGATCTAATAGCTTCATTTTCACGTCATATGGTCATTCAGACATTCTCCTGCAGATTTTTACATAAAAGCACTCATCTAGTGTCTGTTCAATTTTGCACAGTTCATCAAACCAGCAGCTTGTATCCGCATCCCCAACCTATACCAGAGATAGATGATACCTGAGAGGTATCATCTAATTTTTTTGAGAAGTTTCTGGTACCAATAAGAAGAAAAATGGCTGATCAGGCAGAGACTTGAAGAGGCAATGCCATATCCCAGAGTACACTGAGAAGATTTGAGGACTACTTGTACTTTTAAGTAACTGATTTAAATGGTCTCTCAGAGGAGGGGTACCTCAAATGAATGAGAATAGTGTGCTAGCTGCAAAAAGCAAGATGGTGTCATCACAAAGAATTGTTCAGTTACTAATTATCAGGGTGCTGACAACAGAAATCCCCATCTGGTTTATATAAAACCCGCTGAAGGGACGTTTTGTCCAAATAATCAGACATAAAAAATTGTAAATGTCAAAAAAAGTTAAGCATAAAATAAAGCTAGCAAAGTCTTGACAACATTTTAGAGAAAGGAGAAGTTAAGCCTAACAGTAAAAGTAATAAAATGACTATATGTCAAAAACATCCATCATTCCAACCTTTACTTTCAGCAAGTTCTGCACTAAAAATAAAATCCAATATGTATCACCTTTAGCCAAATGTCCCAAGGGAAAACTGCTTTAACTTTTGCTTCTGCCCACTGTTTGGTAGTAGGTGAATGTCTATGATGGATTCTTTCTCCATTACCTGAGAATAGGGTCAAGACATAAAAGTACCATGAGTCTCTTGTCCTGCAAACACTCCTGCAGTTCAAGAAAGAAACTAGCACAGCAATATGGAGGACTCCTGTCCTCCCTGCACACATCCAAATTGCTCTAAGAGTGAGCATAATATGAAGATACAAGCCAGTCAATCATGCACTTTCAGCACTCTCTCATTTTAAGGAATATCAATTAAAGAAAATCTAAATTAATTTAGCTCTGTACTGTGGCCTTTTGACCTCATTTTGACCACAATGCAAGTGACAGCAGTACTGGTCAGTAAGTTTTGGACACTGGTGCCCTCTGTCTGAAGCAAGAAGTGGCAGTTCTGTGAAGGGTCATGCACTGGAGAGGATGGACCACAGAAGCACTTAGGTATTGACTCCAAAATGGAAGTCAGGACTTACAGAGGCACAACAGCAGCAAACAGATATGGACTTCTTTTTTCAACATGCAAACCTGCCTTTTCAGCACAGCTAATCCAGTTTTTGTCTCAGGAGGGACTACATTTTGCTTTGTGAATGTAAATTAGACTGTTTCTCAGCCGAGAAAAAGGTTTGTTTGTGCTATGTGTAATGTACAGAGAAGCACAACAATTGCATATATTAGAAACCTGCTACAAATCAAACCACTATGCTTTTTTCCAGCATTATTTACTGGAACTACAGAATACAGAAAGGTACTACCTAAAACCAGCTGTTACGTTTCACACCTGATATACTGTGGGTAAAATTTTAGAGAAAACTAGCAGCAGTTACTGAAGCTGGATGGAGCTGATGAGTTCCTGTGTCAGTTTTTAAACACTCTCTGCCTTGTTAGAGTGATCTTGAACATTACAGGGTGACACAGCCTGGCGTAAAGCACTTCCTGACAAGTGAATTTGCCTCTTGCAAGACATAAGCAGTGTTTAAACACCAGAAGGGCACAGCACTCATAACCCAGGATTCGTTTATTCATTCACTGTTGCTCAAAGATCACAAATTATAGTTTAATACCATCAGCAGAAAGAATTACAGCATTTCCTTCTGTCAGCAAACCTCAAACCCTGACAGAACATGTCCAATTTTCAGGTGCTTACCATTACAGTTACACCACTAAAGTGATAAGAAAGTTACAAGTGATTGAACACAGGGACTCAGGTTGACCTGTCTTTTCATATCTAACTGTAAGCTTCTTGTTAAAAAACCCATAACAGTATTCACATGTATCATTAATGCTGATAAACTGTAATTAGAACTGGCAAGTGTCTAGTTCGGAGAGAGTAGCAAGTACTAGGTGTCTCACCAAGTGATGCACTGCTCCCACCTCCCCTTCAAACAGTCTTTGCTACAGAAACTCGGACACTGTTGGGCAGGGGCAGACAAGGAAAAAAAATTCCCATACAGTTTTCTGTAGCTTCTGGGAAGCTATACATGCAGCCATACCAGCAAAAAGACCGTGATTCCTAGTTCCATATATTTCTCCAGCCTTTGCAGCCTTTAGTATTAACCAAGGTCTTGTATCTTCAGAGAGATAAATATCACTCATTCGTTTACACATAAAATCACCGAGTTTGAACAAGGTCAGTTCCAGAGGAGCCAGTACCAGATTAATACATTTTTTCTGGGCAGAACGAGTATTATGATCATATGCACTGACCTCATGCACAACACAGGCCACAGCACTTCAGCCAGCAATTTCAACACTGACATCATAACTCCAGTTTGAACTAGAGCTTATCTTTTAGAGAGACATTCAGTCCTGATTTAGAGACTTCAGGTGATGGAAAACCTACCTTCTGACTAGAAAAATTGTTTCAGTGATTCATTACCCAGACTGTTAAAGATGGGTTCCTTACTTTAAGTCTCAGTTTGCCTAGCTTTCACTTCCAGTCATCAATCCTCATTACACATTTTCCACTCAAAAAAAGATTAAGAAGCAGTCTACAATCAGAGATCTCTTCCCTGAACAAGTATCTGTAGACTGTCTTCAATTCCCCTCTTAACCTTCACTTCTATAAACTGTGTAGAATGAGTTTCCTTAGTCTCACTATGCAAGTTACGACAGTCCTAAGGAAGTAAGATATCACATCATTTTTATAGCCGCCTTCTGAACCCTTTCCAGTTTACTAGGAAATATTACTTTTGATGCAAAACACAAAACCTTAAATCCTTACTTTGTCAATGGTCTCCAATGTCACATCCAAAGTAATGCCGATGCATGAATATTCCACTGTTTGTACAGCCCAGTTTTCTCAGCTACAAAATTAGAGGGAGCATATGTTCAACTGGCTAAACAGGTCTCAGCTCCTTTTTCAGTAGCAGTGCTTTCGAACTAAGCAGTGGTCTTTGTTCCTAGAAACGGGAATTTCCACAGACATTTAAGAAATCAAGTCCACTTCACCTGTTATTAAAAAAAAAAAAACTAGGCTGATTGATTTGCTGACATCACTATTTGTCTCTTCATTGCCTGTTTGGTAATTCTAACAGCTGTGTCCTTTATCTGCTCACAACATTATACCCATTACCTCTTCCATACTCTTGCTCAAAGAATGAAGTAGCATGTGTATGGCATACATCATCCATCCTACCACCTTTCCCTTTCCTCAAGGGTGTCACTGCAACAGCTGTTAACCAACACTCCAGCTTACTTTCCATTGTGCAGACTTTACTAGAAATCAGAACTGATATTTTACAGACCAGTTTCACTTTTAAAACATATTTTTAAATAAATATTTAGGACTCAGAGTCTAAAAAACTATATAGTTTATAATATATTATACATGCAAGATATTCTATGTTCACTGACACTGAACTATTCTGAGATCATAATTGGCACTTTCCCATATAGAAGTAAGATATTTGCTGATTACCATGGATTTGTCTGCACTACAAGTGATCACTTTATACCTTCATCTCTCACACTCCATAGTGAAATCTTCCTTTAGTTAAATGAGTCTTCCAAACTTTAAACTTACTCATTGTAGTGAAGTTTTGGTGAGTGTTTTTTGGTTTTATTGTGTTTGTTTGTTTTTGTTGCGGGTTTTGTTGTTGGCTTTTTTTAACCAAATCCACATATAATTCCTATAACTTCCTTTTTCAATTGCTTGCACTGAAGCAACCAATTCAAACCAATTCCCATTACCTTCTCCCCCACCCTAAAAAAAAGACCATACTCTCTAAGACACAAGGGCGTCCATACATTTCACTATGAATAATTTATCTCAACGAACATTGTACTCCATCTCCCTTTTATGTATGTCCCAGCCATGTAAAATGAAGAAAAATACAAATCATTCTTACCAACACACTCCTTCAATACGATAAGAAAAGTTCATGGTTTTATAGCCATATACTCAAGATTTATTCTGTTCAGAACTCAATCACTGACAAATGCAACATTACTTATCATCTAGTTTTCTCCAGAAAAAAAATCCTTTAAGCCTCCAAGTCAGAAAGAGACCTAGGAACATTGGTGGCCCAAATGTTCCATAGGTAGCTACCAACACATATATAAAATCTTCCTTTGTGGGAAGATTTCTTCAAATATTACCAAGTTTCAACTACTTCAGGCCTATTGGTTAAAAACCTTAATAACATTATTAAAAAAAACCTCCAAAACAAAAATAGCAAGGATACAGATCCAGTTAACAATGGATCACCAGTCTCAATACAAGAACACAGAAACTACAAATTATTTCCTTTAAATACTCAAGAGAGCTACGTAAGGTGCTTTGGTTTTGGCTTCCACATCCAAACCCGTTATCATGTTTTCCATTAGGCTGTTCTAGTCACAGTACATGTGGAAAATAAAGAACCTTCGCTCCCTGATGGCAGGGGCCCAGTTAGGCTCTCAAGGAAGAGCTCCCAGAAGAGAAGCCAACAGCCCATTATTTGCAGTAAGTAACAAAACACTGAATGAGAACAGCTTACCATCAGGAAAAGGTGAGGGTAGGTACAGCCACCTTTGGTAGCAAACAGACTAACATTGGAGTTCACATTTAAGACATATTTTTAAACTCAAGGAGACTTTCTGAAATCAGGTTATCTTATTTTTCCCCAAGATAAGCTTTAAAGCAAACAGAATGCAATTCTTCAGTGAGATGGCCTGTGATATACCAGAGTTTAAGTTACAGTGTCATTAATGACTCCTGCTGGCTTTACAATTTATGAATGTAGGACCACAGCCACCAATGCTGTTTATACACTGAAAAGGAGGGGCACTCCCCCACAGAAATGGACAAAATCAGTGATTTCCCCTCTTCAATACTAATGTTTTATTTTCTCTCACTTTTAGAAATCTAAACCGATCCAGTAATATTTACCTTTTAGAGGCAGCACTATTTTAAATTGTTCACAGCTTACAAATTCCCTATTTCACAAGTCACATAAATCAACATATAAAGAGGGCACCTTTCTTCCAAAGCACTAACCAGTGAGATATTGTTCCTAAAATCATAGTGCAGGTTTCACATCCCGATTGCAAATATTCTTACTAGTCATATAAGCATCTAAATCTCTTTTCAATATTTCTTTGCCTCAGTATTTGTGACAGCAAGGCACACTAGCTAACTGTGCATTCATTTGAAATACTTTTCTTTATGTAGGTGCCAGAGAGCAAAACACCAAAATTCATGTATATCTTTTTCCTTACAAGCTTCTTTTCCATTGGATTTCAGTCTGCATTTTCTGTTAGTTCTCCTCCCTCTGTTAAAAACTGTTTTACCTGTTTCTTGATCACCTTCTCATTCATTCTCCCTCCTTGCCTTCCTGTCTTCATACTCTTTGAATTCAACCACCTTTCTGAATATCAAGAATCATTTCCTTAGACTCTTTTCACCCCCATATACACATGCTACTTAGCAGAAGATGGGGACAAACAACTGAGTCTACTGTCTGTCCTAATGAAATGAATAAGGAAGGAAGAAAAGGCAGTTTAGACTTCATGCTCTCAGGGAGAGCCACCTCTTCTTAAATGGCCCTCTGAAATACGCCATTTCACCTGTAACACAAAGAAAAACATACAAAGCATTGCTTCAGCTGTGTGTCTCAAGTAAATCAGAAATTTCATGTGTGCTGTGACACAGCAGCTTCAGTGCTGCCAGTCTGCATCAGGACGTGTAAGGAACACAGAGCTCTGAGCACACTTCCTATATAGCACATGTAATTGGCAAATGTCCCTTATGATATTAAGAGACTTATAAATCCTCAGCGTAAATACAAACTTTAAGACAAATATTCTGAAGTTGGTGATGCATTCAGATACAACGTGTTTCTAAACGGATGTTTCATAGCTCAAAGGGCAGTTAAAAGCAGAAATTACTAAGTCCTGTGTCATACGGGAGGTCAGGATAGATCATAATGGTGTCTTCCAGCCTCAGAATACATTATGTAAAGCAGATGACAATGCCTAAAGACATACCAGTAAAGGTGAACTCCTGAAAATAGGTAATCATAGACAATTCAATGTCTAAGTGTTTTGCTGGAGATGGGTGACTCAGTGGAACTGAAATTTGTTGTTCATGACCCATCTGTTTAAATTTGGTTTGTATGATTTCTCTGGGTCATTGTCCCAGCACTTCAGAAGGAACCTCAATTGCTCCAATACCTTGTACTACACTGACTGCTGCTGCCATGATTTTAAAATCATCCTGAAAATAAGGCTTCAGCTTATCATTTAAGACTAGCTATGAAGCACATCTCAATTTGAGATTTGCTATTAGTCACATACACCCATCAGGCCAATACTGTTAACAATTCAATCATCAAACCTGCAATGCCTCTTTCTAGCAATAATGTTCTCAGAACTCTATTAACAGCGATTCACATCCTTCATAGTCCTTCTTATTTTATGACTAACAGTGAAGTACTGAAGTACAGGCTTATGAGCAAAATTGTCTACTCAATTTGTATGCCCTTCTAAAGCAGGGACACAGTCAAATCTGAAGTGTGAGACCGTAGACTGTCCTGTGTTTTTCAGACAGGCTTAGATTATCAAACCTGGTATTTAGCTTTTGACATATATAGCCTTAGGAGTATTGAACACAGTACATCTCTTATGAAAGATGGGAGCTCGAAAACCAACCCCACAGTTTGGAATATGTTGATTCCTTGTCAGATCCCCTCTCTAGATGGAATATTGTGGCATTTTATTTTTAATTTATTCAACGTCCTCTAGATGCTGTAAATGAAAGATTACAAGGTTGTAATTTAAATATTCAACATCAGTACATAACAAAGAGTCAGGTTCCTGCTGAGAATAAATATATTTTAGCAGCAGTAGTTGAGCCTCTGGATTATTTTTTCAATGTTCACACAAAAGGGAAGATGCTAACAGATAGCACAGTTTAGTGTTTAGCAAGCAACAAAGTGCCAAGAATTGTCACCAGGCAAACTATTATAATGAGTGAATAAAGCAGTGTTAGATCTGTCAAGTGGGAAGGGGATGTTTGTGAGCTTTTGCTTTGTGGCAGGTAGCCAATTGGTCCCATTTAGTACTACTACTACCACCTACTCCAAGACTTTCTGTTCATAGAGCCCTTAAGAATTCTTAGCTTGGAAGAAATACCAACACAAAAACAATTAGGAGAAAAATTGTGCATTCCCAACCAGATTCCTTTTGAAGAAAAATTCATCTAATTCATAGAGTTAATCTCTGATGACTCAAAAATTCGAAATTTGGAAGTAGAATCAAAAACATGCAGTATTTTGAGGGAACTAATTCTCACCTTTGTCTGTGGGGAGACTAGAGGGAGGTGAATAATTTTGCATTACAGGATACTTCTATATTCTTTCTTCTTAACTTTTTAAATGCCTATGTCAAAAAAATACCAGTTTTGAAAATCTAAGCCCATTGAAAAATCACCAAGGACAGTCTGCTGTCTCACACTTCAGATTTGACTTTAGAAGATCATATAAATTGAGCAGACAATTTTACTCATAAAGGCTGCACTGTCTGCAATTAAAATTCTCCATAACCATTCTGTAACAAAAAAAATAGTGGCCAGAACCACAACCCAGCAGGCATAATCTTGATCAAGTTACAGGTCCAGGGTAAAACTGCTTCATCAGTGGAACTGTCTATAGAGCATAGAAATATTGGTACATCTGAACACACAGGGTTCAGCTGGCAGTCTGAATTCAGGTGTGAGTGCTAGCCCTCTTTGGGGGCATGCCAGCCACATGACCAGGGGAGGAAAAACATAGAAAAATTAAATGATGGCTCAGAAAACTAAGAGCCAGTCTCATCAGTCCCTTCTGTTAAGTAAGTGAAGTCCTTACTTGTTAATACTAAAAAGTCCCCTTTGAATGACTAAAAGCAAACACATGGGGAAAGGACATTGGATAGCAACAATCATTGTTAGATGGTGTTAGATGACTGCATTGCTGGTGACAAAGTATGCAGGACAGCCAAAGTCCTGGATAATTTTGCTGATGGAATCACATCTACCCTTATCTTTACCAGGACTCCATACCACTTGTCTTTACAAGTGATTCAAGGTACCTCCTGTACCTGCATTTAGTTCCCTGCATCAGCACCTCAGCTTTTGTCTCAAGCTCCCCAACAGCTGCAGAACTTGAACTTCACTGACACTTTCTGCCTAATTTGCATATTTCCTTAAGGAAGAAGCTGTGAAAACCAATGAAAAATACAGAGTGCCTGGGAAAAAGCAAAGTTCAATGAGCAATATTAGGCACAGATTAAACCTGGTGTTTATTTAAAAATGAAAGTCAAAAAAACATTCAATCCTAATGAAAATCTCTGCATTACCATGCACCTACATTTTTTGGCAGTGGTTTTGATGGAAGTAGAAAAAAAGTCTTAGTACTGCCTTGAAAATACAGGACATGCAAGCTCAGCTGGCTTGTTCTAGCTATTTACAGAGCAATTAAAAATGGCTTCTTTCTTCTGTACACTAGATGCAAGCAAATCAATACAAACATAAAAAGATTAGACAGACTAAAAGACCAAATGACTGACTGACTTGCAGGATACATAGATTTTGAAAAGACACAAATCATGCAGAAGCGTTAAGGCCAATATGCCAATTGATAGATGCACTCAATGAACACACATACACTTCACAAAGGAGCGTTCAGCAATTGCAGAAGAGAAATTCTAAAGACAGAATCTGTCCCAAAAGGTAAAGAAAAATGGCTCCAATCTATAACAAAAATTACATGCACACACACATGCTGTGTTTTTGAGAATGATTTCCTCTTTTATATTCCAAAGCTGCTGCCTTACCAACGTGGCTTTGTATGTTCAGATCAAAGCAGTAACTGTCAGAGCCCTGCTATTGTTTAGGGTTATTTACAGAAGGGCAGAGAATAATTACTCTCAAGGTACATGAGGGCTCCAAAACAAACAGGTTAAGACCAAGCTGAGCGAATTTGGAAGCCAATTTGCCAAGTGTTACATATTATACAATCAGATCAGAAGTACAAGGCCTCATTCTCTCTCTGCTCTGCCTTGAGAATACTTGTTCAGATAAGAAAAAAACAAAAACCAAAAAAAACAACTAACATTCTATACTGTTCTATTCTCATGACCAGATAACCCTCCCTTCTCATATACTTCTGATGACTTCTTACAGTGAAAAAATGATTGCTCTTTACTTTTAGACATTTAAAATCGACCTTGTCAAAATGACAATTTCTTTCTTTATTTTTAGATCTTTCACCTTCACCTGTTATTTAAAACTGACCTCTTTTCAATCTCTTTCTATTTCTTCACACATAATTTAGTCTCTTCTGATAAAAGGTATTCTTCCTCTGCATTTTCTTCATACTTCTTTTACCTGGCTAAGATACCACGTCTTTTCAAACCTCATGCAAGAACCCATTTCATTCTTTTATATAGGATGTACATTACAATACTTTTCCTGATAATACTTGTCTTTGTGCTTCTGACTCAGATTCAAAAAGAATATTGCCTTTTTACTCCCATAAGAAACAAGATCATATTCTAATCTCATGGGTAGCACTAGGTCCTATACATAACCACATCTCTCTGTGACTGTATATGGAATGAAATGCCAAGAGACACAGTTAAAACCAGAAAAATTCTGACCATACTTATATCACTGATGAACATGAACACTCATGTACAACATGAAGATGTCTATGTCATAATTACATAAGTAGAAAAAAAATATTAGTAAGAATCCACTTCAATTTCATCTGAAATTCAAAGACAAGAACTTCACCAAAGCTATGAAGTTTAATGTCAGTGGTGTTTCACTGACCTCCTGACACTTGCCAAGGTAAATCACAGGAGCTACAACCCTAGACAGTTCCATGAGTGCAAAGAAGAAAGCCATCTGAAGAGGTGTTCAGTCACAGTTGTAATGACAATTCCCAGTGAACAGGCCAAAGGGAAACCACACTAACGTAAAACTCATCTGACCATTTCACAGGGTAAACAGATCATACTGCCATGGCATAGGGTCAGCATCATCACTTACCTTTTATTTAAAGAATTAATTATTTTTTAGCACACAAGCAAATTTTGGCTTTAGTATTTGTTCCTACCTCAGCTAAGAGATTGCCATGTCTGTAAGGCAGCTATCTAGTTCTGATGTGTAGTAATGAAAGAAGCAAAACATCATAGGGAGAGTATCATAAAGTGAGTAACCTCTTACCCAGTCTGCAGATATTGCAGGCATCCAGAAGAGTGAGATATGTAATGACGTGCAAGAGCAATATAATTTCTTAATGACAACCTCATTATTCTGCCTTAATTATTCTGTCATTTTTATGGAAATTACAACTGAATCTGAAATACAGTGCATAAATACCAGGCCCACAAACCCATACACACTAAACACATTTACAGCAGTCCAGTTATTGTTGATGCAGGAGACTGAGTATTTTTTTATTGTTGTTTAAGGAACAGGCACATCATTTTGCACTGTTTCTGAAGATGAAGGCATTGGTATAAGAAACACAGTTATCTCTTTCAATGTGCTTTTCTCAACAAATGCAAAATCAAAAGGCAAATCAAAGCAGAGGAGAGAGACAACTGCTAATAATGCTTTCAAATGTCATGGTAAGATTTGATCATCTGTGGATAGAACACTGCACACTTATCCTTGTAAATATGTCCATATCATCCTGCTTATTTAAGTTCATTTTCTTTATTCAGTTTAATCTGGCACTTTTTTTTTCCTATTTGAAAGTGTGGCATTTTTTATTGAATTGATGGTATCTGTATCTAAATAGCTACATCTAAAATTACACATATCCGATGATTATTAATTTCTTTCAAGAAATTAATTGCCACACATGAAAGGGAAAAATTTGCTTACTGTGACTCCACCAAATTGCACCAGATGGACAATCTGGCCTTTAATAATTTGAAAAACATTGCATCTTACAGCCAATTATTACTGTAATGTTGTGGGCAACAAACAGGAATTCACTATTCTTTCATATACACTAAGTATGCTTGTACAATACGTTTGTATTGAATATATAAAAGCCATTACAGACATTCATTACTTCAGTTCCTAAAGCTTTCTGGCAAGGGGGTGACTATTGTTAGCTGCACACCACTGAAAATATGAAATGTAGGTAAATAAATGACTTGTCCGAAGTCTTATTACTGCAGAGTTATATAGAGATTATTATTTGGGGACTGCTGTGGTGATGTTGACTTAAGAAGTCTATCCAAAGCCTCAATGAGAAATGTCACAGCAATGCACCTGACAATTAGACAGGAGGTACAGGTGGCTCCAAACTGCCCACTGGAGAGGCTGACTTAACTTGCATCTCCCTTCTTCCCTAGAAGACCTTAGTCCTTTTCACTGACTAAAGAGACACTAGTCTCAGCAAACTAAATGCTGCTTAATTTAATCATTAGACTAAATGTGAATGCCCATATACTCCCTCTATGCCTTTTGTCCTTGAACTCATTTGGATAGTAAAATCTTCAGAGTAGATTCTGTCTCTAAGCTGTCCTGCAAAAATATATGACAGTTCATATATGGATACTATCCTTATGAGCAAGAACTGAAACTAGGATTTTCTGAGTACAGAACAGGGTCAATATCAAAACAGAAGTAGTACTTTCCTTTGCTTGAGGGTATGAAGCAAGAATAGACTAGCTGCCTACTATGTCAACATACTGATATTTCTCCAGTGTTAGATTAGATAGTAATTATTAGGTAGTAATCTACCTAATTATCTGCCTAATTAAAAAATCCACCTAATTAGGTAGGTTCTGGACATCAGTTAGTTTACCTACCAAAACTACCTCATCCTTTTCAAGTACAAATATTCTGGTCTCTTTTGCCTATGAATAAACAAGAGCTGGCCACAGAAGAAGGCTGTGAAAGTGAGGTAGGACTGGGGAGCACTGTCTGGGATGCTAGACTCCAACTCTAGCCACTGCAGAGATCCTAGAAGCTATACATAGAATTCTCAGTGTTTGAAGAAAATAAGTTTGACATGTGGGCCAACCAAGCAGGAACAGAATTGGGGCAGTGGACTGGTGACTAAAGTGAATTAGAAACAACTATCCCTACAGAGCAACACAGAGTACAACACATGTAGTTCCACAGCACAATTACTCTTTATGATCTGCTCACTAATAGTATTCTTATAAACTAAAAAAAAGCAGAACAATGTGCAACACTAATCACCACCTGATTTTCCATTGTGAGAAACAAGAGTGAATATGAACGTGTAATCTTTCTTTTTGCTCATACTTCCCTCTCTCCTGAAAATTGTATAGTACCATCAAGGCTGAATAGCTGCAACACAGCTTTACATCACTGTCAGAAGTGCTTGGATAATGGCGCTGTACTAGGGCAAGGCTGAAAGCCCATAATGTCACTGCTACTGCTTCTGCACATTCTGCTCTTCAATAATTTCATGGTGATGGTAATGCCACAACTATTGCAGTCTTGTAAGTATTAAACCATCAGCACCAGTACAATACTCAAAATATGCTTAAGAACTCCTCAGAAAGGATTTTTAATTTTAGTCTCAAATCTCAACCTACTATGAAACAGAATCAAATATTCTTTCAGTGCTGTGACCAAAAAAGAGATGCCAAAATAAAGCAATGCCTTCACCTATTTGCAGATTAAGCTATTGTTCCTCCACAAAAAAATTAAAAAGGGAAGTGGGTTAAAATATATTACTATACATCCCTCCTTTATCATAATTGCAGCTCTGTAAGTATCTCTAAGTTCTTCTATACTCCCAAAGATCTCAGCAAAGTGATATTCTATTTCTGGCCCAATCAGAAAAAGCCAAAGCAAAACTCTTACCTAAAAACATATTCACGTTTGCCAATGGAGTCTCAACGTGAAGCAGATCTCCAAAGGTACGTCTATAACACACTAAAACACACATTTTTGCATTCAAAGCTAAGTGACTAAGAGTTTCAGTCTTCTCAGACATAAATTATTCACATCGTGGTGTTTGAATCCAATGGGAAAACCTGATTCATGAGATACATTGCGTGACTGAGAAATTATCACCAAGACTGGCAATAAGCCCGCCAACACAAAGACATGCCTGTACCAAGAATTTGCATTTACTTCATTTACCTCACAAAAGGAAAAAATTATGCAGAACCACTCATTTGTCATACTTTATGTTCTGAGAATTTTCCCCTAGTATTTGGGAGTGGATCTCTTAAGGACCAGGACCTTAAGATTTGATTCTTCACAAATGCTGAGTATCTGAAATCCTGTGAAATTTGACAGCAGTTGACTGGGCTCAGTACCTCTGCAAATTAGAGCTAAAGGAGAAAAACACCTTAATGACCTTCTAATGGACTGCTGAAAACCATAGTTTCAGCAATCAGGATGACATAAAACTGGCTCTTTTCTCCTTACAACACACAAATAATTGACAACATTTGAAAACTACAGAAAAAGGTGCAAGGAAGATTTGTATTTTAACTCCATTTGAATGAATTGGACAAAAGGGCTTTACTTGGCAGGGCAAAGCAGAAAAATACCTCTCTCAAAATTAAGAAGAAATATTTTCTTATGATGCATCAAAATTTACATGAAACAGAAAAGTATCTTCTACTTTTCTGTTTTCCGTAGTGAGGGAGGTGGCTGGCACTCGTGCATACTCACAATCCACTCCCCATACTCACACTTTGCAATTTGGTAGAAAATATTCTCCAGCCCTTTGGCTCCCTAAACAAATTTCAGAGCCCAAGTTCTTCTGTCCTGTATTCCAACAGCTCCCTTGTCAGAGTCACTCTGTGCAGTGGTGAAATACACTGATTTCCTTAAGTTCACCTGATTCAGCTCAGAAAATATCAGACTGGATTCATGGTAAAGAAAAGCCCAAGATCTTGTAGAGATATAAAATCCTATTTTTTTTAATTTTTTTCGTTATAAAATGAGCATCAGATGCCATTCCAATATTAGCTTAAAATGGATTTCATATCTATTTGCTTAATGACTCCTACCTAGAATTCTCAGACAGGTTCCAGCTGCTTCACTTGGGGGTTTGGCTTTAAAGCAATATCATGTCTTCCATGTGCTGCCCTTGATTTCTACAACCTGTGTATTCAGATATGGCTGCTACAGTCTGTTACAATCAAGACTGGACCAATGTGCTTTTAAGGCATTTCAGTACGTAATCAAAGAAACTCCTTTCTGAATTCATGCCTATTTAAGAGTGACAGAATATCAGCTATGCCAATATCACTGATGGTTTTTTCCAACAGCTGGGTTTAATAAATGTTTTCTGTATCTTTTTAGCCTATCTGCCCGTCAGCTGCCCCACATCTGCTCTAGGCTGCTTGTATTATGAGGGATTATCCACATTTCCATATGAATTATTAGAAAAGACATCAGTTCCACATGTATTCTGTGAAATTTCCAGTCTTGGGAGGTGGTAAACATTTCTATAGGTATTCCAACCAATACATTTGATTAAGGATATATCACACATATTTATACAAGCATACTTTTCTTAATACATCAAGCCTGATCTCAGTTATCACTGAGTTTCCTGAACCATGCTTTTGCAACCAGATGTAGGTGTCAGAGAAATGTTTTAAATACA
Organism: Sclerurus mexicanus; assembly: GCA_013396755.1. Lineage (NCBI taxonomy): Eukaryota > Metazoa > Chordata > Aves > Passeriformes > Furnariidae > Sclerurus > Sclerurus mexicanus. The sequence goes on from VWZF01003291.1 coordinate 964,376, forward strand.
TGATGTGGACTTCAGCCTTAGAAAGAAATCCTCAAATTAGGATGATGTGATTTGCTGCAGCAGCCAGAGACACAGAACAGTAGTATCTGCTATGACCTGGCAGAGGCTGAGTCCCCTCAGTCTCCATTCCTGGGTTTTAGCATTTACGGCACAAAACTTCAGCTGCATAGAATCAGTTGTTTTCATCTGAGGCAAAAAACTTAAAGGAAGCAGAGTACATGGTTGTTTGCTCTGCTGATTAGTGGTGGCCTATGGTACAGTCCACACTTCAGAAAAATTATTTGCTTTCTATAGAGCATAATAGATTTGGATAGCCCAGCACTACTGTTAAGAACCTGTTTACATTCAAGTCCTTTTTACAGTTCTGCCAAGGAATATAATCTTTGCTAATTTCCACAAACCACCCTGAACAAAGCTTCAACCCTCTCACAAGTAGAAAACAATAACACTACAAACAACAAAATAATCATAAGGCTTTGGAAATGTATTTAGGCTGCTTAGCACATGATTTGAGAAGAAATTACAAAATCTCCAGCTGCACCACGAGATGGTGCTCAGTTCCCTCTGTAAGAGGTACAACAAGTACCACCAGAGTCAGGAAAGTTTGCTTGAACTGGGTACTGACATTTCCAGCCTAAGCACACACAGACAGTGGGGTTTATAAACGACTCTTGCTACACAGCATTCCCTGAAAAATATTTCTGTGCTTCTGGAAGAGTTACGCAGCCAGTGAGGAACTGCAGAAAATCCCACTGAGTGAGTCTGCAGAGCTGAAAACTTGAAATCTACTGCACTTGCAGCAGAAAAAAAAAAAAAAAAGTCTGACCAGTGAGAGAAAATTTATAAATTTATAAATTTTACTACAATGAGAACTGGTCAACTTTATTGGTGCTGCTTTCAACGGCAATGATGATTTAGGAAGCAAGTATCCCTTACTCTAAAAGTATCCTAAGCAGAAAAGTATTATAATATAATAATTGGAAGAAACAAACTTTCATTCTTTCTAGTAAAACAAAACACGGAACTAAATGAGTCTAGTCTTCTGTGCATCAGAAAAAAAAAATAAAAAAAATCCAATGATACTACCCACACTCGTATCATCAATATTTTGGCACTTCCAGGACTACAATTAGTGTTTTCGTAACAGATCACAATGCTGTGGCAGAATAGGCAATGGTACCAACGTAATTGGGGTGTATGATTTGGCCAATTGGGTACTGACCTCTAAAAATCTCAGGGGTCATCTGCAAATACGTTTCTTCCGTCAGGTATTAAAGTTCAGTCAGAGTTGCTACATGATGTTTGATGCAATCTTCCACAGTAGAACTGGCTACATTTTAGCAGCAATAGATATTTAATCTGTAACAGCCCTTATAAACCCCTATAAACAGCCTACAAGGGAAAAGAAGAAAAAAGAAGAGGGAAAAAAAACCCCTCTCATTTCTATAGCTCTTTCAAGGGACTTCTTTGCAATTAAAACACTTTTATATTATTTCCGCCTTTGAAAAAGAATAATGGCATTCCAACACCATTTGCAACCAGTAGTTTTTCTCTTGCACAGAATGTGCCACCTCACTTTATTCAAATTAGAACCTCTGCCATTATAAAGTCTACAAGATACACGCATCTTTGCACATGCCAACTGGAACATAGGGAATTCATTCAAACCTAGAGCCCCTTCTCGCATGCAAATAGACTTGCATTTTGAGACAATGCAATATCAAACATATGACATCTCAGCTAAAAAAGGTTTGTGGTTTTGCATTTGTCAAATACTGTCCTTCGTCTCAAAGCTAGAAACTAAACTTGAAGAATTCATGAGGAACACCATACTAGATGAAAGACCACAACTTTGTTTAAATGCTTCAATGCTGTAAGAGAATTTTTCACTAGCAGTTCCAAAGAAAGTAGCAACAGCTTGCAACTTGAAAGATGTCACGTGAGTCAAGAGCAATACCAGCTACATTTCTTCTTTTCCCTACCAGTTCAAAACAGTGGGAACAGAAAAGACACCAATCCAAATGATGTCAGCATGCTAACAGTTTATTAATACACAATTAAACCCTTACCTGAACTTACTCTTACATTAACATCTCTGTTTTAAGCTTGCTGGTGATTCTGTACTTCTATTCCATGAGCAAACAAAAATAATAAGATAGCCTTGAATGACTGAAACTCTGTCTGGTGATTTGACTTCCATTTCATGGTCAGGCCTTTATACTGTGAAATCCACCAAAGGAAGAAGTTATTTTTCTATAATGAAGTGTGCACACATGACTGTTTATTATAGCAACCACTGAAGTGACACAAATCAAAAAGATATTTAACTGGGAAAACTTCTCTCAGGCTTTCTAACTTTTCACATTCAGAGTGAAAACGTTCACCATATTCCACTAGCTGGGAATTAGTTTATAATAATATAATGAATCTTCACCACTGAGCAGACACATCTGTGGCATCTTGGCCAGGTTCCTTGTGGCATCAAGTCTTCTCATGCATTGTATTCCCTTTGCATAAAAGAAGCAAGAAGTCAACAACTGTTTCTTTGTCCCTGAAATCTCAAGAATCACCTTTTCTGGAAATGAGTAGAAGATAAGACATTAGAAAAGATGACATTACTTCTGAAAATTTTGCTAGGGGCAAGTTTCCAGGGAAGCAGCAGAAATGCAAACTTGCCATATGCATCATACACCAGTATGCACCAGCTTGACCAAGTGAGACCCTCACTGGGAGAAAAAGGGTTCTTGTTCCCTCTGACCTTTTCTCTGATCCATTCTGTCCTTGCAATAACAGTAAATACCTCTAAGGTTCTTCTTTCAGAGGCAGACCACAAACCTGCAGCTCATCTGTTCCCAGCTCACCTCAGAGTGGCCATTATTCAAGTACAGAAGTACCGAAGGGTATTTTAAGTGAACTTGTTACTCCTGTGTGTAACTGCAGTTCTTTGCTCCCTGAGAGAAATTTTCTAGGAGCAGTGCCTTTTGCCAGACAAACCAGCCTTGCAGTGCAAAACATAGGCAATGTGATGGGTCACAGTGGCAGGACAGTAGCAGTCACTGCTGAAACAGGTGGGTGGTGTGAGGACTCCTAAGCATGGAAAAAAGCCTCCTTCTGTGGAGAGGCAATATTTCTCTGTCACTATTAACACTCTCACTATTCATCCATGGAAACTGTATCCAATATTTAAGTCCTAATGCAGTCACTATTTGATTCTAAGATAGGCAACAGTCTGACATGTCTTAATCCCAGAAACAACACATCTCATACCGATACACAGTTCCTTGATACTAGCACTCACACATCAAGTGTCCTAAAATTCAGTGCCTTGTACAGAAAAAGAAAATCCAAGAAATGGAAAAAGAAATTACCAAATACTTGATACCTGAACACCATAGAGGATACTGTTTCAGTCTACCTTTAGTCTTTTATTTCTCTGTTAATGCAGCAAAAATATTGCTTTTTTAAGCCCTGTATCATGATGTCCACAAGCTTTGAAGGCTATAGTTCCTTCCCGAGTGTACTGTGTCTGGCTGGGAGGGAGTTAATTTTCTTCATAGTAACCCAAATGGTGCCATGCTTTGGATTTGTGAGGAAAACAGTGTTGATAACACACAGGCTGGGAGAGACCAAGAGAGCAGCTGTGTGGTGCTTAACCACCTACAGGGGTTAAATCAAAACACTACAGAAAGCGCAAGTGATGACAGCTAATCTGAAAAGAACACAAATCAATTTATACAAGGAAAGTGGCCAAAATAACAAACTCAAAAGCTTACATGTTTTTCTATCAAAGCCTTTTTTTTCCCAGGCATCCTGGCTGAGCTCCTGCAAACATGGCAATAGAAAAGGAAGCAAGACAACCTGTTTTCCCCAGACATAAGAAAGGAAGCTCATAATAGAATAACTGGTGGATAAGAGAGAAACCACAGTCATGGACAAAATAAATTCAACAGACATCTTGGAGGGATGGCCATTGACTATGGAAATGTTACCTGTGTTTGTGTATATTTATGTGTATATAATTGGAAGGTGTAGGATCTGGGCATGACATAGACGGCAAAGAATAAAAAGTGGGTAATGTCCTGGTTTGGGGCAGATACAGAGCTAATTCCTCAGAGCAACCATGAGGGGGTGGGGCCTGGAGCCATGTGGGTGTGGCCAAGACCCTACTGTTATTCAATATTATCTTACATCACTGCCAGGGGCAGGGAAAAAGGACTTTCTCACTTCCAGGAAGAAAGGGTATTCCTTTCCAATTATGGGGAAAGAGTGGTGGGCAGAGGGTCTGTCTGCCATTGTTTTTTATTGTCCTGGGCTTGATGAACATTTTGTGTGTAAATCACCCTCTCTTTGTACATTTTTGTCATTAATATTTTTCCTGTTACTGTTCAATTTCTTATCTCATCGGTGCTTCCAGTAAATTGTTCTTATCTCAGCCCATGAACTCTGCCTTTTGTCTACCACTGAAGTGAGGGGTGAGGAGCAGCTCCCACTTTTTAGTGGGAGCACTAAATTGTGGAACACCATTCCTAAATCACAACATTAAGTCAAGAGGGTTTTTTACCTCTCTGGAGGCTTGGAAAGGATTTCAATCAAACAAATCCGAGACAAAAGACCTCACTTTGTAGTAGCTGCCACAGGGAAGAGGAACTTGTTATGTTAGATAATGAAGTTCATCTGCACAGCCACAAAAGGAGCTCAGAGAGAAAACAACCAGAGGAGAAGCCCAAATAATACCTTCCTGCATTATATGTAGGCCCATCAGAGGCATATATGCACAAGTCCAGAGGAACATAGGGGCACAGTGGCAGGTGGGAACGCAAATTCGGAGCAATGAACACCTTGTCCAGGCCTGCCCCAGGGCTGTCCCAGCAGAGCCATTAGTTCCAGTGTCCAAGCATGATACTCACCAGCCATCTCTTGAGATAACTTTTTGGATTAAGCGGGTTGCTGCATAGGGTGTAATATATGTGATTGAGGGGAAAAGCTGTTCGGGATCAGACAGACTTACTATGGGATGTTTAGGGGAGGAACCAAAGGCACAAAAAGGGAAGAGTTTAGGTGATTTTGAGAAGAGCAAGAGTGGGAAAACAGAGGGGTGAGGGGATTAAAAAAGGATTGGTCATGTGTAAAAAATTACTGGTCAGTATGCTTTCCTGGTTGTGCCTTGTGATTGATCAGTGCAGTCTGTTTTGTCTTCTTATCAAATTCCTTTCTATGTCTTTCCTGGCTGAGGGCCCTCTATTCTCTGTGCATGAGAGTGTACAGGGCTACAAGAGCTACAACTGGAGTCACACCATGGGTCAGTAAGCCCAATGTTCATGCTGCCAGAGACTGGAAAGAGTGTGGATCTGTGAGTGTGTGATCACTAGCAATGGACATGCCATGAATACATCTTCAGCCTTGCTACTGATTGAATCTGGGAATAAGCAGTGCCAGTATCCTCATCTCTCTCAGGCTGTTGGATCCAACATGGTAGATTTTCCTCTAACAAAATTTTTAGTTTACCATCTGACAAAATACCTGGGAAGACTGCTGTTCTAACACCTGACAGAAGGAAAAGTCTTTCAAAGACAGGCTTGCTCCCTTCTTTTCACCTGCACTGCCATGCAGCAGCAGTAGTGCAAGGCCAGACCAGCACCCCAAGTCTGTGACTTTTCAAAGATGAGACCATTCTCAGCTGGGCTGTACAGATGCTACAGACACCAGCTTTGTTTTCACCACTATAATATTACATACTAATGACTTGTCACTTTTCAGGCTGGATAAGTATTCATTTCTTCCTGATTATGTTTAAAGGGAGTTAGGAGATACCAGAGTCACAAATATGATGTGTATGTTTAATCACACACTTCACTTTCAAAATAATGTTTTCATGTTAGAGTACTATTAAGCTTTTATTAAAATGACAGCAATATCACTAGGAATCAGATAAGTGCACTTGGTTTTACAACATTTTGATTAGAGTTAGCACAGCTTCCTATTTACTTGTGATGATATAGAGAAAACTTTAAACCTCTCCCAGAAAGTTACACATCACAGATTTGTATTTTATGTTGTTACAGTGACACTTACTAAAATGAAACATTAACATTGCATTGAACAGGGCACTAAATACAGTAAACATGGCAACTGAGACGGGAGAACCAATCTCATATTATAGTTGTCTTCTATTGTCAAAGACTAGTCCAAAATCACTGGATTTGAAACAACATGTTAACTGTGGGACCTCACAGAGACACCAGATCAACTGTGTAGTAATGATTAGACTGTGACTTTTCATCCTCTTTCATCTGTGCTTTTAGCAACAGGTAGGAGAAGAGGATCAGAATTTTCTGAGGCATAACAAGTGACAATAGGTGATGGCTTGTCTGGCATGCTTTAGTGAGAAGATAAAGCCTCATTATGAAATAACAAATGATAAGACAGAAGTATTCATTGTCTCAAGCATCTACTTTTGGAAGATCAAACCTCACACAGAGGTACTGTCAAAGTATGTGACTGTAACTATTGACACACCACATAAAAGGCTTGTGAGAAGGAGAGAGAGCTAGGTCAAGAAAAATAATACAGGTAGTATCCTAGAAAGAATCCTAAGTGAAAACACATACAAAAGCTAACAAATTTGTAGCGCACACAGCTCTGTCCTCCACACTTAACAGTGGGTAGAATGCTGAAAACTCTCCTCATCTGATTTGTTATAAAGTGGGGTCACTGGAAAGGGAATAAGGAAATTAAGGACTTTGAAAAAAATGAAGAAAAATCAGAGCACCAGATACAACACAAACTATAAAACTACCACAACTTTAACTTTGTTTAAAGTGAAATATGCATTTTACAGGAGATAGACCATTTTCCTTAGGAAATCCTATTTTAAAATGCAAAATATATTTAGGCAAAAATATAAGGGTATTTAGACTATATCTATTTTCCCCACAAATCCAACCAACAAAATTGTGCTATCTATTATGTTTGCATTGTGCTGAAGAATCATTCAATACACCTTCACACAGTTCTCTGGAGATCCCGGTCCTGCTTTTAGTTGTGCTGATTTCATACTCAAAGGAAAAGACAGTTATTATACAGTTACATATGTGTGAGCAACAGCACTGTTGTGTCCTTTTCAATTCAAGCTCTGTCAGTGTGCAGAAACAGATAAGATCAGTTTAGGCATCTTCAAAAGCGAAAGGAAAAGATGAGCATTAAAATAAATACAAAGACAGCAAAAAAAATTCCTATACTAGGAAACTATATCAGTCTGCCATTTCAGAACTGTGAAATACAAGAGTGATGAGACAAAAGTCTAAGATGAAATGATGAAAAACAGTATCTTGCATCAGATATATGACAACCCAAGATATGCAAGACAAAAACCCTTGATCCTTTCAATGAAAATTAAGAGCAAGTACCTTGAAAATTAAATGCTTACCTGGAACAGTATGTTAGACTCCTCACAAATAGCGTGAGCTTTAGTGTTTAAAGTGGTAGACTCTTAACCTACATGTTCCATGAAACCCCAAAAGTACAGCTCTGTTTACCTTTAAAACCATGCAGAGTGGCCCTTCTACTCAGTTAGCAGTGGTGACTGCTTGATCTGAAACTCTTTAAATGATTAGGAATCCCATTTATCAAGTTGCTTTAAAACACTTCTGCTCTTTTCAACAGACCCTGGCAGACCCACCTATATGTGGATAACTCCCTCTGCACAAGTAAAATGTCAGTGTGCCTGCAGGAACAGTTACAGTGATATTAAGTCTGCTTCTGCCTAACCTTATTTCATTCGTGCAGCAGTAAAGTTTTTCACCAATCCCCAGAAGGTTCCCTTCTCGAAAGCAGGACAGCTGACCAGAATTACTGCAACAGGCAGCAAAAACACGAGGTGTCGGAAGAACTACAAGTAGGGTTGCTATTTTCAGCAAAGTGTCATAAAAATAAATTAGGAAGATCCAAAGTGCTTTAAATAAATAAATAAATAAAAACCTTCAGGGAAAGACTATTTAAAAATGCAACACGGTCAACTATTAAAAATGCATGGTAGCAAAATGATTCAAGATGTTTTCATGCTTATGGGGAAACCAACAAAAGCCCTGAATTCACAGTCTTCCCACTGCTCTGATTATAGGATTCTCTTTTTCCTTTTTTTTTTTTTTTGAAGGTTTCTACCAATTAATGCTAGATTTTTATTTATATGAAAACCAGACCATTGCTACTTGCTTCTCAAGCTGATTTCCTACCCGAAGACAGTCTTCCATAGCTAAGCTTTTAACGGCAAGCTGTCATCAAAAGTTGAAGATGTTAACAAAAACATCAGACTGTTGTCCAGTACCAGAGGAACTGATATGGATCCTCAGATGACACGCATCAAGAAAAACTATGGTACGAGTGTTTTGATAGAGTTACAGGTGGCTAAGCAGCAAGAGCATATGAACCTTTAGAAAACAAAAGATCCTATTTTCATGTAAATGTCCCCAGCACTGCTGGGTAAAATCTGCCAATCTCAGCTACTAGATTCAAGACGCTTTTTCTTATTGCACATTCTATCTGGAAATACAGTGCGAAAACTTCAAAGAGCAAAAGAAATTCAACAAGACCTGTCAATATTTGAGTCGTACACTGGCTGATCCCACTTGTAGCAGTTCAATCCCATACAACAATTAAGTACCATGCAGCTGCTTGCTTATGCCTCTCCTCCCCTCAGTGGGATGAGGAAGAGAATTAGAAAAAGGTAAAAGCCAAGGGTTAAGATAACAATTTAATAACTGAAATAAAGTAAATGGTCATGCAAAGGTCCTATGGCACCTCAGGGCTTGTCCCTGGCTCCAGGCTTCCAGGGACCACTTCCCAAGACCAAAAACACTAATTGCTTGCGCTTCCCTGCAAAGTAAGGTGTCAATCAACTGGCATTGAGCAGAAGGGAAAGCTGATTTATTATCTGATTATGTGTGTAGTTTTTTTTCCTCCTATTTGCAACCATAGATAACCTTTTAAATTCTACAAATACTATATGTGTAGGAAAAAAAACTCCAAAGAAATGCTGACTGCTGTCTAACACTACAAACCTATTCTTAATTCCAAACTATGGCAAAACTGTTAAGAAACTGCTTTAAAATAAGATTCTCTTGGTGTTGCTACAATTGGCTTTGGTACTTGAAAGTTCGATGTTTATGTTTGGGTGTGCAACACACTTCTGCTAGCTTGGATGCAGCTCAATGATGACCAAAAAGACCACAACCTCTAGAAAACACATGGACCATTCTTGCTTTTTAATCCCTCATAGTATTTCCACAGTGATGTTTAGCCTTCCATAAAGACTTCCACATAAAATATAATACTGAGAATCTGTCAGTTCAGGAATCTGGTTTCAAGATAAGCCCCAAAGCACACTTGAGAGCTAAGCAGCTCCATTTTTTTGGGAAGTGCTTTTTACTTTGAGGCCTACATCAACTTTGATCAGCTCTTTGAAGTAGAAAGAAAAGATTTGGCTTGCTCAGTCAATCTAGAATGGGCTATGATCTGTCACTATTATTTTTCACAGAGATTTTATAATCCTTCCTCCCTTCTTCTACAGACTGAAAGGAATCTTTAGTGATCCAAAGATTCAGATGGAATTTATTACAGAAACTTAGGAGTGGCAAATTACACATATAGATAGCGACAGCATATATAATATACTCAAAATATAAGATCTAATTTGTCCTTATTCTATACCCAAATAGAAATGACTTTGAATAAATATCAGGTTAGATTGTTGCCATTCTGTAATAAAGTGAGAGTTTGAAGTTTGCTTTGTTCTGTTTTTAAATATGCATGTCTTTTTGTAGTGGAGAAGTGCATACAGTACCTGTTGTTATTATCTGGTTCTTTAAAAGTTTCCATAAAGACAACAGGTTACCAGTGAAATAAAATATCAGCTCATCAGGTTCCTCAGATGTTCTTCTGCAAAGCTATGAAATAACAGTTCATCTCCTCCTTGGAGAAACCTAATACAAAATTTTCACATACAATCACCTTAAGGTCTTCCCTCCTCCCCCTCCAGCTTCATATCCCACCCAACCCTTCAATTTCAGAATATTTTTTTTAAAGAAATGAAAAAGAAAAAGAAAATAAAAACAGCTTATAAAACAGTAAAGAAAATAAAGTTATTTTAATATATATAGAAAGAGAACAAAATGAAACTTGAGGGAAAACTTACTGGCGTTACAGTTTATCCTGATACAGTCTAGATGGGGAAAAATAAATGAAAGATGAAATTGCATCCTTCAAGGTAACAGCTGCAGACATCCAAAAACAATCAGTCCACCCTTCCGGGGACAGACACACGCAAAGAGATGTGGCCATTTTATACTTATATACAGTCTGTACAAGTTCAGGAGTGGGTGTATATGTACAGTATATTCTATGTAAATATCCGTTACATAAATATATATATATACACATATATATATACACATATGTGTAGAAAAATATACCAATATACATATATATCCACATGTTGACACAAAGTTCTTTCTGTTTTATAGAAACCTACACGTCTAAGAGTATCTTCCACTCCAGACCATGAACTGATGTGAATTACAATAGAAAAATTTATAATTAAGGCATAAAAATCTCCCTCAAAACACAAGTCATTCTCCAGTGTCATTGTGCTTTTTAGAAACCTTTAGTAATTTCTCTAAAAAGCTTGAAGCTCAAAGCCAACCTTTACACTTGGTTTCTTTTGAATTAATTTGTACTGTTATTGCATAAATACACCATCTGTCAACACAGAATACCTGTAAAATCAGCCTATGAGATTTGCTGGTGCAATATTTAACCCTTTCCAGCTCTCCCAAAGACAGACTCTCTTCTCATTCCCCCAGTGCCAGCCCAGAACATTTTTTAATATGTGCACAGACACATTTGATACTGTCCGCTCAGGTGAGGAAAGGGTTAATATACTGTCCAGTTGTGTCCTATCATAAAATGGCCACTTGCAAACAGCTAACCGCACGAACGCCCAGCCCAGATTTCAGCTAGTTCTGGAGGTTGGGAATACTTTTTTTGGGGGCTTGGCAGGGAGAACAGGGATTTCTTTCAAAGGTCCCCAGCCCTGCCAGTTCCTCAGAGCCCAATCTCATCTTGCTGTCTGAACGCTAAGACTGAATGGGATGTTTGTAGCATTCAGGGAGAAGATGAAGGGGGCAGTGAAGTGGTAGATCTGGGAACCTTTGCTAGCCCTGCTTTGTTCAGAGGTTACAGGTAAGGGAGGGGCAAAGAGAGGTACATGCAAAGAAAAATAGAGTTATGTTTGCAGAATCTAATAAATGGTAATTGAAGAGTCTGCACAGAGAAAGCAAGTTGAGGTAGGAGTGCCTGAGCTAAGAGGGCTTCTGAGCATTGCTTCTCTCATTTAACACACTAATGCTCAGCATATCTCTGGTTTCTATACATAAGAGGATCTTTAATTTATAAATGCCTGCTTACAGCCTTGTGAACATTCATTGCTGGGGTGTCTAAACTGGGCAAGAGCTATTGTATCAGTGCTATTACATATCTTGGGCTGTGCTGACCTTCTCTCAGGAAATCAAGGCCATGAATAATAGCACCATGCTAGTGGACACTCTATCTGGACAACTAAAAAGCTTTAACGAGCAGAAATGATCAACTTTATTACAGAGATATGGCCCAGAAAGTGAGACTATACAGAATGGCAGAGAAATATAATGTCATTTGTTTCTTAACTGGACCAATTTTATGTTTATTCATACAGATGTAGGCAAATTATTTCAGCAGCTGAGGAGGGGAAATAATAAGAGTCTATAAATATTAAATAAAGTGCTGTAATGAGCAGGGACACACCAATCAGGAGTGACATAGCCAGAGTCTGTTTTCAAGCAGAACTTCTCCTAAGAAAATCTGGGTTTGGTTTTGTGCGATTAGGTTTGTCATGTGTCGTCAACCGCAACAGAAAAGTGGGAGCAAACAGCCCTGGAGCAACTGCTACGGCCACCATACAGTGGTGGCTATATCCCATATAGGAGTTGGGTGGGGTAAGGGGAGCTCTGAAATACATGCAGGGGACCTTCCTTCTATGACCTGATGCAGAGTGACAGCAAGAGAGACTTGCAAGTGTCATGGCAATAAAGTGAGGTCAAGAGAGTTGCTACAGCTGGAACAATATGGGAATTTCTTATGGGCTAAAGAGTAAGTGTGCTGGAAAGGGAAACTTGGCTGGTCCACAGCAATATTCATCCATTTTAGAGACTAAAAGCACTGTTGTGTTATTGATTTCTGCAGAGAAGTTTTGCACCTTTTTAGCACTACCAAAATGTCCTAGGGCTTACCCACAGGCTGTCACTGCTCCAGGTGAAGGGATAGATGTTTCAAACTGCAAAACAGCGTAGCCCTTATCCTGGCTGCATGCATAGGCTTTTTCTTAATTCCTTTAATTCTGAGTCTTGCCCAAAGCAACCCAAAATTTTCCAACCATTAATATATGAAGTTGTTCTTTCCCTCTTAAATCAGTTTTTAAAAGGGTAGAAAACACCTATTTTCGTCTAAACTAGTACAACTGTACAAATCCAAAACAGAAGAGATTTTTTCTTGGCAGTAAGGTTGCAGGTTTAGTCCGGTCTTTGTGCCCAAAACAACAGCATCTGCTTAGGTCTGGAATAATGAAAAAAACTGCTTGGGATTCCTCATGCACAATACCAGGGCCGTAAGACTTCTGGTAACTGTCATCTGGAGCACTCAGCTCTGTTATCAATTTCTACTGCTGAGATAGGTTTTGAAGATGAGTATGCCTAAACTGCTGTAAATCCAGTCATCTGCCAGTTCAGCAATTGGATGAGGAATATAGAGGATGGCAGTGAAGGGAAAACAGTCTGTAACTGCAAGGGGAGCAGGACAAGCCGGGAAGACTTTCTGCAATTACTTTCTTGCATTATTTTTCTAATGTAAACCAGAAGCTTCTTCCCTAGTGCTCACATGCAAGGTTTTCCAGAGCATATCACCTGGAAAATGGGCCAAAGACCCTCTCCTTGCAAAAGGTTAAATAGCTCCACTGCAATTAGCTAACACTAATTTATTCTTTGAAGGGAGGTATCTTTAGTAGCAAACAGAAATATCTGTGAATTAGGCCTATGTTTCTTACCATTTATATCTTCCTGTCTCAAAATAGTGATATTTATTTGATGCTGTTCAGGCTCCAGGCCATTTTATCCTTCAATCAAGAAAAAAAGTCACCTTTGCTGTGTGAGGACAGAATGTTTTTTCCTTTGGATAAGCAGCCATATGTGGCTATGGAAGAGTACTTTAAGGCAAGAATAGCACAAAAAAGGTAATCAGGACCCAACTGTTTCTAGGCTCAGTCTAGGTTATCTCCTATGGGGAAACCAGATAAAGTCCCATGCACACTCTTAATCTACCTTATATTGAGGCTTCTTGCCTCTCTTCTACTTGCACTACGTGTATGTAGAAATGACAAAGATACTTTTCACTTTGGAGGTGCAAAGGATTCTCTGACACCTTTGAGGATATATCTCAAGGAAAGTTATGTGAGAGGGATTATTATACTTCCTTATACCAGAGGAGGCAGGAAATATTTATCCCAGTCACCAGTGACCTGAGGATATGCCAGGGCAAAATAAAAAAACCTGAAATATTCTTTAATAAAAGTCACTGTAACACTATAACCCTCCCACTTATCAGTGGGAAGAAAAACATGAAGGCGGATCTCCCTATCAGACCAGCCATTTTTTTCCCTTTCTGCACATCACTTCTGCATCAGAAATTATTCCCAAGTGTGTTCCAAGCCATGTTTTGTTTAATTTCTCTCTCCTTCTGCTTCATACCCATTGCTTCTAAGTCCTCAAGAGAAGTGAGATATGTATCACATTTGGATTTCTGTTCTTCACACAACAAACAAACTACTGAGAGACATGTTGTCAACATGCAGATTTGCAGTGCCTTGGGCACTCACACTGAAGAGGTCTGAAACAACTTTCTTGTCCCCTTCCTTAGAGAATTATTCATTGCTGCTCTTCCTTTCCCTCCCTGCTTCCACAGCAAACACCCAGCTGCCCCTGCCCACCCATGCCTGCTGTATTATCTATCCCTCCCCTGTTTGGTTTGGACGCTGAGTGTTGAGGGGGTTAGTGGGATATGCCAGCCCCTGCAGGCTGCTCCGTATGCTCTGTTCTCAGGGCTGTTTGCTGTGCGGGCCGCAGGCTTCAGGCCTTTGAAGGGTCGAATACCATCTTTTGATTTACTATGGCTGATGGGGTGTGGGAAAGCTTTACAACTGAAATACACAGAAGAGTTTAAAAAAAAAAGAATTTAAAAAAGGGGGGAGAAAAAAGAAACAAAAGAAAAAACAACATAGGAAAACCTTAATAAACACACAAATGATAAGTAATCAAATGGAATAGATCATCAAAGAAGAGAGAAAAAAGACAGTTCTTAGTAATAGTATTAAATGACTTATAAGAAAACCACAATTAAATAACTCACCACTCAAAACAGTCTTGTTTACACACATTTGTCATGCATTAGATGCTCAGGGGATGCTGACACATAGCTAGTCAGCACTAACCATACTCAGGTCTTCAGAGGTGGTGCTGATGACATTTTATCGGTAAGGGGATTTTGGCAAGGTCAGATAAAGATTTAGTTCTCGTTTGTGATATTTGGGCAATGGAAAGTCTCCTTACAGAGTTAGATGTGACTTAGATAAACAACTGGAAATGAATGGCTCTGGTAAGATCATTCCTTCTCAAATTCTGTTTCTTCAACAGCAAGGTAACTTTGCTGTTTTGATAGAAGAGAAGTCTGTTTCAATGAAATTATCTGCTTTATAAATCTGAAGAAAGGAGAGGTGAAGCCGAATCTGGATTTCAACAGTCTAAACTACCATTCCGTTGAGTGCTCACAGGTTTCAACTGATGCAGCCTGTAGTCACTTTTGGGGAAGATTCAACCTCACAAAAGTTTCCAGCTGAAAAGCTGGCAAATCTGACATACACGTTGCTTCAGTCTCTGCAACTACACAAAAATAGCCTTCAGCTAACACAGGGGTTTGTTTGCAGATTTTGTCCCTGCATTAAACTGTCAACAACACATCTCATTCCAAACATGTAGACCATCTGTCAAATCTTTAACTACATCTTTTAAATGCCAGACAGTAAGAGTTGAACAGGCTACCTCTAGGCTAGGTGATAACAGACTCCAGCGATTGTTAGAAGTGACCAGTGCCAATCAGGCACACAATGTTGTGTGCACAATATAATGCATAATATAATGAAAACTGGAAAGGAAGGAATAATGTGTAAAAAATAGGTATATTCAGGGTAATCTAAATCTACCCTCCTCATATTTATATAGGGTCTATGTCTAGGAGGCCCTGAACACTCAAAATTCCCCTTAGTCTCATTAATTTTTAAGATTAAGATATAACAGAATCAAACAAGTGGTACCTTTCTCAGAAGAAAAAGTGGTAATTTTTTATGAAGTCTGGCAGTTTTCATGCTATAGTACTTACCATGTGGGAGTATCAAAGGTCATAAAAGCAGTTCTTATTAAAATACTAGCACATCCCTTGTAGACTGCAAAGAATTCTCTTCTCAACAAAGAGAGAAACTAAGGCACAAAAAGTGAAAGAACTGGTTCTAGGTTACAAGATGATAGTGTAGAGCTGAACAAGTACTTGGCTGCTCCATTGCTTCCACAACAGAAGCAGGCCACTACCAATCTCTCAGTAACTAATTTTATTTGCTGAGAATAAAATACTTAGCACTAATTTTCAAGAAAGGAAACAGCGGAGAAAAATAATCTCATTTTTCTTTATTATTAGTAACAGCTGATTAGATCAGAAGAAAATGCAGACACACATATAGATGCACACATGCTCTGGAGCTTTGTGAAAGATTCACTTTGCACATGTAAGAATGCTCAACAGCAATTCTTATGAGCTGTTCTCCAGAGAAACCATGCACATCTATGACATTTTCCTTCACTTGAAGTTAATATAGGTCAAGCTGGCTATCATCAGAGTGTTGTTTGTCTTTGAGAAGTTACTGTCATAGCTGAAGTTCATCTATTCCATTTGTCCTCTGGCCAGTCTGGATAGCACAGCAACTGATCTTATGCTTGCTAAACACTCAATAATGCTTTACACTTTTTCAGTCAAGCTAAGCAGAGCAAATATGTGCTTTTTTTTCCCTAAAACCTAAGAGTTTCTATAGACCTTTAGATGGACATTCTGTTTTTAAGAGATATGAACTTGTTTGATACATTTTCTTCTCTTACCTTCTTATTCCTAAAGCAAACCTTAATGGTCTGGCTTCCAATTGCAAAGCCAAAAAAAAGACACCAGAAGCAATTTTCAAAAAACGACTTAGTTCCAGAGGACAACTGCTGGACAACATACTCTACAAACAAAGCCACTACATGGTTTGTTCTTGATAACACCACAGCAGGGCTCTGATGATGCTGACACTGTTAGGCCAAAAAATGCAAAAGTTTGTTCCAGTGGGGCTTAGAGTTTTGAAAGCCAACACAAGCTTTCATGGACCATACACACATCTTCATATAAAATACCCTACACATTAGAAGAGGTCTAACACTACACACTATCACGTCAGTTTTGTCTCTTTGAGTCAGAACTTCTTCTTATTTATATTCCTGAATTCACATGAAGCAACAAGTTGCATCACTGAAAAGTGAAAGAAAGCTTCAACTCATGGATTTACATTCTTCAAAAAGGCTATTTTTCATTCAGTAGAATACTTAAAGACTGTCAAGAAAATGAACGGAGGCTAATCTAATAGCACATTCACTTCCAACTGTTTTTTCATTGTTGTTATTGTTGGACTTGTTTCCAATTGTCTTTTTAAATAATTTTCTGTGAAAGTGTAACTCTGAGGAGACAGAACAGAACCCTTTGGGATGGGGGGATGCACTTCTGTTATTTTTACCTTCTTTTTAATAAATACACAATTAAAAAAATCCAGGTTTTCATACTAGACATGTAAAATATGCCAAGCTGTATCAAATGGTGCCAAATTATGTAAAGGGCAGGGGATTCACAGGACTTGTGCTTGCCACCATATCCAGTTTGCTTCCTTTCTACATTCACCTTTGACTGTTTTGAGTGATGCTGGATGAATGAGGAATGTAACTGATCAAAAGATGGACCAAGCAGCATGTCTCACACAGAGCTCACCAGTCCCAGACCAAGAAAGGAAACTTAAAAACTTAAAGACTTAAAAACCAACACTGTCCATAACGAAGAACTAACAGCAAATCTTCATGCAGCAATGCAGAAGAGAATTTCTTTCCGCAAGAGAATATCATTATGAAGGTCTCAGCATTTACTTTAGAAATCAATCCAATCCAATCAAACCAACAAAAATTAAATTATTAAAGAAAAAGAACACTAATCACAAGCCCAAACTAATAGTGAAGAGGGCAATAGAAGGTTTTTATACAATACCTAAATTGACCATAAGTTTGACACGGCCTCCGTCCAGCTCCAGGCGCAGAGTATCAGCAGAGTCTCGTGAGGTGGTTGCCATCAACAGCCCATAAGCACGCTGGGACATGAAACGAAAGGACACATCTTCTGCTTCTGTGTGCATAACCATAGGCATGATGATCTTCATGTACATGCTGCCGTCATAGCTTAAGATAGAGGCCTCTGCAAGGAATCAGCAAACAATTGCAAAAATTGAAAAGAAGTTACACCATGTCATGGGTTTCTCTGATTAGAGTTTTTTTTTTTTTAAGAGGAAGATTGGCTTCTGTTGGAAGCCTCTGGAAGTTTCCCTCCATCCTATAGAGCAGAGCCAATGAGGGCCAGCTCCGAGGAAAACTTCCTGCTTTTGAACCATTAAGTTACGCCCCTGCGTGAAAACATATTTAAGAAGCTGTTGCGCAGTTAAAAAGGGGCAGCCATGGATTAACAACATCACAACGCAGACATCAAGGTCAGTGCAGGAGGAGAAGAGGAGAAGGAGGGGGAGGGACCCCACGGATCAGGGAGAGGACTTAAAACTATTTTTCCCTGACTACGTTGGTGATGACCATGGTGATTACGAGCTGTCCCCTCGAAGCCCATGGAATCCATCGGGGTGCAAAGACCCCCCTGCCAGAGCAGGGGGAGGCATGAAAGAGGCTGTCGCTTAGCAGGAGGCCCCCAAGGTGGAGTGGTGCCCTGCAAAGATTTGCGACCAAGACCCACGGAGGGAGAAGCCCATCCTTAGCAGAGGGCCCCAAGGTGGAGCGGAGTCCAGCAAAGATCTGCGACCGAGACCCACGGAGGGAGAAGCCCACGCTTAGCAGGAGGCCCCCGAGGTAGAGTGGAGTCTTGCAAGGTTTTGCGGCCGAGACCCACAGAGGGAGAAGCCCACGCCTAAGCAGGTACAGCCAGTTTTTTTCATGAGAGACTGCACCCCATGGAATGACCCACGAGAGAGCAGAGGATCGCTTTCTCGTGGCGGGGACCCCACGGAACACAAGGGAAGGACTCAGAGTTATAATTCCCCTGTGACTGTGGTGATGACTGTGGTGAAGCGAGCTGTCCCCTTTGCAGCCCACAGGAAAGCCCCCTGAAATAGAACTGGTGCTTAAGTCTTGGACTTACATCTGCGAATGGCTGACCCAACAACAACAGACTGTAAACCTTTCACTCCCCGACCCCCACACCATCAGGGGAAAGAGAGGGGCATGGACAGACCGAGGGGTGGGGGTGTAAAAGTGTTTTCTAACCTGTTTCTATTTCTTATTTTTAGTTTTAGTTTGTTAGTAATAAATTAAGCATTATTCTAAGTTCTGCTTTGCCCGTGGTATTAATCAAAGCTCCTCTTTCGGTTGTTATCTCTAGTCGTAAATTCCTAGCTGATTTTCTTTTCCCTTCCTCTGGAAGGTGAAAAGTGTGGGGGGAGAAAGGCCTTGAAACAGTTTTGCTGGACACTAAGCATTTATCGGGGAGTCAAACCACCACACACCACTGTGTCATCTTCACACCTGAAGAACCCTGACGTCCATCAGAAAGCACAGTGTCTACAGAAATCATACCACTTGCCACAGAAAGATACATAACTGGGGAAAAATGCGACAACTGTTTAACAGCACCTAGAAACTCTACGTGGCACGTATTAGCAGAACAAAGAGATGGTATTTGCCACAACTGGAGGCAGCAGTACCCACGGATATATAATTCCCAAGGACAAGTATATTAGGACAGGGCCCTTTTGCGAGCATGAGCTAGCAAAGCCTCTGTTTTTCACATCTTCCAGAAAATGCAATCTCCTTCAGCGTGCTGAAGTTCAGCCTTCCATAGGACTAGTTGTAATGATTACAGTTCTGATTTCTGGTACTCTTCCTGTTGCTTATTTAGAGAGGAATTTCATTTCATTGCTCTCACTTTAAAGAGAAACAACTGTATAAAGTGAGTTTTCTAACATGTCTTTTCTACATCAGATTTGTTCTGTTTTGTGATTTTATATTTTTCCACTCCTTTACTAAAAAGCAACATTAGTAGAACTCTGCTGATACAACTGATGCAAATGAAGAAAGGAACAAACCAAACTCCACTGCAAGTTTAAGTTTCACTCAAACAGAGGCAAAGTTAGGAGATGGAGGCACAATGAAAACCAGGAGGAGGGACAAGAAAAAAAAAAAACAACAGCAAAGAAGGAGTATTTTTCTATTATCTCTGAGGATGTCAAAGAAAATGGGAAAGGAGAGGAAAGCTGAGGAAAGGAGTTACCATACTTAGCATTCTCTTTCCGTTCAGGGTCTTGGTTACAGAAAGTGATATTCTCCTCTAAGGGGGGGGGGGGGCAGAATTAAAGTCTTGTGAGAGAACTGTGCAAGCACTACAGCATGGCAGTCATTGTTTCAGTCCAGGAATATGCTCAGAAGCATATTTATCTGCAAAATTTACAAATCTACATAAACATATGAATGTATTAATCAGAGCACTCCTTTTCACCACAGCAAACCCCTAGCAAAGACAGAGCTATAGAGACTGCTCCATGTAGGGCTTCTGTCAGAAAACTACATATAAAAATCCCAGAGGTTTAAAAAAATTGACCAGTTCAGCTCCCTAGGTACATGGAAAGTTTGCTCCATAAAGCACTCTTACCAGTGTCTCATCCATCTCAATTCAGCTAAAGTTTTCTCAAATAATTGATTAGGATTCTCACCAGGCACCTCACACACACCCCAGAAAGTTAACAGCTCGTCTGATTTAATCCACTGCAACAACAGGTATTTGGAATGTAGAAGTTCTCCTTATGTTTCACCCCTTTGTCCCATATTTCCCAGCTGATAGGAGCAGAACTTCTAGCAGGAAACAGCAAGCTTGGCAGAGGCAAATCTTACATCCTCTCAATGTCTTACCGTCAGATGCTAGAATGGGGTAGATGGATGAGAAACCGAGGAACAGCCAAATGTCCATGCTGTAAAGGACCCATGGCTGGCTCCACAATGGCCAGTAACAGAACTGCAATGCAGTAAATATGCAAATGAGGTGATAAATAAAGATACAAATATCTACCTGCTAAAGTGACAGAGGAATCATGTATATGGTTCCAAAACATTTGGTGGTGATCACTACGGTTTTGCTGGTGCAGCGACCCCCCACACTAACAGCTGGCATGAAGCACCTCTCCAGTCATAGGACATACAAACACATAAAGAAGAGAACTTATCTGGGAGCGTCATTAAGATGTCTGTGAACAGCATCCCTATTCACCAGTTTTCTTAGCTGCACTCCCCACACACTGTCATGGTCTGTACACAGAAAGCTCTCTATGCGTATCACCCACTCAGCCATTACATACACCTTCTGGGTACCAGCTGTCAGTGCTGCCCTGGGGACTCACATCTTCCTTTGGCCAAGAAACAGCAGGAAAGAAAACTTCTTTTTCAAGGTGGGAGAATAGTTTCTTCTTTTCAAAGTGCAATTCTCTTCCCCCTCACGTATGCACCTTTTACTTGCCACCCACAGATGCAAGCTGGAACTAAATGTACTGTATATTATACATACATTCAAAGGCAATGCCTATGTATACACAAACCTTCTTTGCACTCTTTCCTCTCTCTCTGCAGATTGTATTAGAAAATCCAGTCAAGCATGAAATGGCTCTTTTGACGCCTTCAGCTCAGATGTGCCTTGCATGAAACAGTTGCTTCCCCTAGCACATGAATAGCCGAGGAGGGGGTTGGAGGATACCAGTGGGAGTAGCTGACACAAGTGTCCCAGCTCTGCCGCTTCCTTCTCCACAGTGCCATGCCTTAGGTGCTTTGAAAACATGATTTTTTGTGTAGACATTAGAACAAACCAGAAGCGTGGCAATAATGAGTCTCTTTGCTTCAATAAGAATTTGTGTCCTTCAGCTTCACTGATTCCATTGTCAGATAATAACTGTCCTTAGACAAGAGATTCCAACCTTTACTATTATACTTATGTAAGGAGGACCTGAAGAACACTCAGAATTGCCGAAGTTGACACAAAAGTCTGGACAATGTTTCAGCTGACATCCCACAGTAGCCTAAATCAGATATTACTGTCCCTTCTCTGGTTAGTCTGCTACAAACAGTGAAACCTCATAATAATTAAACAGATAAAATTAAATAGTTTGAAATAGCTGAAACAGCCTCCACACAACCACAGGAGACAATGTTCTATCCTTGTGCATGCTCTATACTGATCTGAGCCTGGCCCAGCTCAGCCCAGCTATGCCCTTGACATATTTCAAAAATCACAAAATTTCATTCTCACTTTGTAAGTCTTCACTATCTGGAGTATCTGGGAGCCTTTTCAGCACATCTTCAAGCAGACCATTCCCTCCAGATATGAAAACACCCCTTCAGTGGAGGGTATTGCCTAATAGTAGTCATACAAACAAAGCCTATCTCCTTGGCTTGACAGTCAGTCCCCAAAGGCCAAGGAAGGCATGTTACAGCCAAGCAACACATACATAAAATCTGCTCAGGGTTGAATGTAACCTGGCAGCAAATACACCACCTCAGCTTCCCAAGCACCTGTGCTGGAGATTCTGCCTGAACACAAGCATCCCTTTGATTGTCCTCAGCTATCTGCAGCAATGGGATTGTAATGCTTTATTCAGCACCATAATACAGGCAACAACACAGTTATCCAGGCTTAAAACACATACACATTTCTTCCACCTGTCTACTTTTAGTGTAGTTCTTGTGTGTCTCACACAGACATGCATAGGAGCAATCTGTGAAACCATGTTTGAGATCCCCACAGATTTATATGGACAAAAAGACTGAGCGGCATTTATTTGTGATCCCAATGTCAGAAGCTTCATTGCCATTAGTTAGGAGATGGGAAGAGGAAGAAACCAGGTGCTGGTTCAAAACTGCCCTGATACAATGCCAGAAAACTGTGAAAATCAATATGTTATTAGGAGCGATTAGCTTCCCAGTTTTGTGCTCTCAGACCCTGCCAGTTTTAATTTTACACTTAGCATCCAAAGGAGCAATTCACTGCTGCTTTCCCACAAGGCTCTGCATAACCCTCCCGGAAAGACAGAACAGGCGTATTCTTAGCATATAAACAGAAAAATATTCAAGACTTCTTCATGCTTTTTCACCTTCTTTCTAACTTCTCTCTTGTATTAATTTCCATTCTTTTCCCCTTTCCTTTCTTCTCCATTTTATTTTTTCTGTAGTCTCCTGTTCTTCCCTGTGTAGTTTCTGCCTGAAATTTTCAGAAGGGTGACAGTGCGAAAAAAAAAAAAAAAAGGAAAAATATTTACCCTTCAAGAAAACTGAAGTCACTATTGACAGCAATTCAAGGCACATGACTCTTTCCCCAGTTACATTTCTGAGACCAAAACACTTAGATCAAATATTTCCACATTCTTGCAAATTCAAACATCTTTAAAGCTTTGTATCTGCAAACCAGACAACTTTCCTGCAGGCATTACACAGCTCACCTCTTTCCCTCACATATTCACTAGATCCCAAACAAAAGTAGATTTTCTGAAAACCAAAATTACACTTTAAAACAAAAAAACAAACACAAAATACCTAAAAAAAAAGAAAAACAAATCCTCATTTCTGTCCCAGTGGAGTCCATACAGATGAGTTTCAACAACAGAAGGCTGTGAGTTAATTTGGGGAGCCTGAATGTAATCACTCAGACTGACTATGACTAGGACCCAGGAGATAATGGTGTTTTTTTGGTGGAAAAGATGTGATGGGAACTTTAAGTGCTCATAAACAGTTCAGACCTTGCACATCATCCAGCAGGATGGGGGCCGAGAGCTGCGAGGTTCCTTGTGCTGGGCCCTTGGTGCCCAGGGCTGGCCCACACACCCACAAAGGTGAGTGAGACAGATCTATAGATGGGGGCCGGGTCCAACCAAGAATCCAGGAAACATCATGGTGATGATCCAGGTCTGTGGTCAGTCCAGAAAGCCAATCTGCTGGACAGGGTTAAGAGCAGGTGCCGCAATTGCCAGGCAGGGCCACGGTGATAGGGGTGGGACATGACCCTGATTTGGCAGCACCCGTGGCTCAGCAGGCTGTGGGAACCTGGAGTCTGGCCTTGCCACAGCATCACTGGGACAAGGGCTGATGGCCATGGGGCTGTCATGGGGTCCTGGGTCATGAGCAGGGTGGGGGAGTCCCAGGGGCCAGGCAACACCTGTCAGCACCCTAAGGGTGCTCGTGGTGCCATGCTCTGGCACTGCTTCCTGTTGACCCAGAAGTCCACGTTTACTAAATGTACCATAACACCTTTTGCAGTAAATTGCAATTTCCCTGGATGTCTCCCATGTAGATGTCATTGGACCTCACCTTACTTAGCCTACCAAACACAAAAGACCGATTGGAAGGGATATAAATGTAATTCACTAGCACTGAGAGGGACAACAACAGAGAACACAAAACCATTTTTAAGTACCTGCCTAAAGAGAAACATTACATTAGAAATAAGAATGAGTTTTATTAGTCTAGCAAAATACCCTGCAAATAATAAATACCAGTAATAAACCACTGAGAGGTTTACTGTGGTAGTAAGAAGAAACTATTCAGCATTAAAGATTTCAGCCTGACAAGATGTCAATAGTATTATTATCAGTTGTCATGCACTGAAAACTCATGAGGATAACACAGTTAAAATCTTGGACACATGCAGCTATAGACCTGTAAAAAAACTGGACTGGTTTTCCTGGTACTTAATCGCTCTTACAGACCAGTAAGTTATTTTAACGTCAATCCAAGTTTTTCCTTCCTTCAAATTAAGGCTACACTTTCCTTCCCTACTCCCAAGTGGGCATACAGCGCCTTTACAAAAGGACCTTCATGCCCTGAAGCTCAGCATATCATTATTCCAGCTCCCTCACTCTCTTTTAGACTAAGTAAAGGCCTTTCATACCGCTTCTAGTTATTATTTTCTAAAACTTGCCTCTCCTGCTTCTCATTTCTAGCTTCTTTCTGATTTGTATACTACTTTCTTAAGTTCAAATTTTCCAATTTGAATAGCATATGTCAGTTAAGACCAAACGAGCACTAAAAGTAGAGTAATTACATAAGACGCCCTTATCAGTGCAACGCGCACAAAATACTTCCAAATAAGCAGCAAATGGGAGAGATAATAGAGCTAGCTCCAAGGCATTCATCACATTTTCAGGGATGCAAGAATACTGGTGGAGCAGTAATAATAATTGTCACTTATAAGGCCCCTGCTATAAACAAAGATTGCTAGCAGATGTTTACATCGGCCAGATGACATCCAGATGAATAATTTTTATCACACACATTTTTTCAAAACCTTGCAAAATTTATTTCATAACATTGTTCAAAACATTTGATTTCCAGGCCTGAAAATAGCCCAGAAGTGTGAGTTGCTTCATATAAAATAAAAAATTCCTGAAAAAACTGAAAGTGCAAACCACACCTATATATTTATCAAGAAAGTCAGAAGAGAATAAATATTTTATTTACCAATTCTGTTTCTATACCACTGCCTCCACCCTGTTCCAGTATCTTATCTTTCCTATTCCTTTGAGGTCCTTCCAAACACAAACAGAAACATTGAAGTACTGCAGAAAATATTATTGACTAAGGATCCACAAAATGGAAGACAAAAAAAACCCAGGTACAAAGGCAGACGAAGAGCCCCAAGCAATACATCAGTATGAAAGTGCGGGGTTCAGTGCATGTACTATAATGTCCTACCTCAGACAAAAAAAGGACAAAAAATTACCTGGATTCAGAAGTTCAGACACTGAAACAATTTTTGTTATGAACAAAAGCAATTTGATTTTTTTTTTTTAGAGCTGCACAATTTTTGTTTTCTGAATCCAAAATTAACACCTTCTCTTTTTACTTCAATATTATAAAGAGGGTATATTATACCAAAACCCTGTAAAGTTGTCCTGAGAATTTTCAGCTCAAAATGGACTATATCTCCAGGAACTAGTTAAAATTGTGAGGCTTCCACCACGGTAAGGTAAAATCTCAAAAGATTTTTGACTGTTTACAACAAAAGCCTCAATGGAGACCTTACAAACTTTAAACTGACCTAGGGAAGACATATTAGGGACATGGATTGTAAATCTCACTCCATTAATAAACTTCACCAGCCTTTGCACTCTGGATTCTAGCTTTGCTTAACCTCTATATCAAACCAACTCTCCAACTCCCCAGGCTAACCTATGGCTACACTAGAAAGTATTATGTACCAGTTTCTATCAGCATCAGGCTTGGTATGTTCTTCCTCCACTCCTGCCATCACCACACACAAAAGACAGTAAGTTAACTTAAAAAAAAAGCCTGTACTTCACAATGAAAGGAAAATAAACCTTCTTCAGGCTGCAATCATAAAGAACTGGGCAAGGGAGGAGCTGTAAGAGCACCGAATACCACAGTGGAAGTATTTGCAGAGGAAATTGTAGCTTATAAATGTTACAAGCTCTGGGAGGTGAAGAGGGAGGCTATATTGCCATACTGAAGCTTGGCAGAGCTGCAGGGGAAACAAGAAGGAGCACAAAGGCTTTTCAAATTTACTCCAAATGTCACTCTAACATTTGCAGAACTGTGTACAACTATTTGGGAAGAAATCTCTGGCAAGGCTAAGAGTAGAAGAATTGCTCCTCAGAGTCAAGTAGCGTAATGGGAAAGGCATGGGGAAATCTGCTACTGAAATGATAGTCTGAGTTTGCCTTACATGGATGGTATGGTTTACAAAGTGATGCAACTTCTGTTTAGTTCGAACATGTCTGAGTCCTCTTCATGGCACTGTCGAGTCGCATGAAACATCTGATCCCTATCTCCTGAGTAGTGTTCAATGAGAAAGGGGGATTATAGCAAAGATTAAGTTTGACTTATCTACGAGGTATACAGTGAAAAAAGAGCCAGCAGATACAATTTGCAGCAAGGAAAAACACAGAAAATACAGAAAATTATAAGTGGTTGGAGAACTGCTCAGCAGCAAGGGATTTGGGGGTGCTGGTCAAGGGCCTACTGAACATGAGCCAACAGTAAGCCCAGGTTGCAAAAAATGCCAATGGCATCTTGGCCTGTGTGGCCGGCAGGACTAGGGCAGAGATTGTCCCTCTATACTTGACACAGGTGAGGCTGCACCTCAAGTACTGTGTTCAGTTTTGAGCCACTCACTTCAAAATAGACACTGAGGTGCTGGAGTGTGTCCAGAGAAGGGCAACAGAGCTGTTGAAGCATGTGGAGCATAAGTCCTGTGATGATCATCTAAGGGAACTGGGGTTGCTTAGTCTGGAGAAAAGGACGCTCAGGGGAGCCCTCATTGCTCTCTACAACTACCTGAAAGAAGGTTGTGGTGAGGTGGGGGGTGGGCTCTTCTGCCATGTCTCAAGTGAAAGGATGAGAAGAGATGGCCTTAAATTGTGCCAGGAGAGGTTCTGATTAGATACTAGAATTTTATTTTATTTTTTGGTTTTGCACTGGAAGAGCGGTTAGGCATTGGAAAAAGTTGCCAGGGTGAAGTCACCATCTCTGGAAATGTTCAACAGGCATCTGGATGTGACACCCGGGGATATGGTTTAGGGGTAATTACGGTGGTGCTGGGTTGACAGTAGGACTAAATGATCCTGAAGGTCTTTTCCAATCTTGATAATTCTTTGATTCTGTGATTACCAGCCTACCACATTTGAAAAGCAAGGCTGTAACATGAACTACATTCATAACCTTGTTTAAATCCATAAACAACCTCTCAGTTCTGTTTTTCCAACACTGGAAAGAAAAACTAACTAATATTGCCTCTGGTTGTTGGTTTAAGAAAGGTTCACAGAATGAACTAGACAATCCTCAATTTTCTTACTTTCTTCATCTGACAACCCGAAACTCATGAACTTTGTAAACTCCTGAAAGAAGTGCTTTAATAGAACAGGAAGAAAATGGAGAACATGGGTCTACAAACTGTAGGGTAAAACTTGTCCACAAAAAATCACAGGTATGCCATAGTGTTTTTGAAAAAGCAAAAATTCTTCAACCAAGGTAATCACTGATTTAGGAGGTGCCAGAAGTGAGACACTGCCATTCTGAAAATAAGCAGACAGAGGAAACAGAGAACTGTAACTCATATAAGGCAAGCAGCGTCATTGAAACAGGAATGTCACAACACTCACAAAGGCTGGAAATTAGGCCATCTTTGGGGGAAGCCAAATACCTCAGAGCTGATAGCAATTAGGAGGGTAAGAACAGCATACATGCTGTGGAAAAATATAGGATACGTGTAATTTGGGGTTTCAGGCTACAACTTCCAAACTTAAAACACAAGATAAACTAAGCTGAGTTAATAATACTAGGATCTGGAAGAAGGTCCCTTCAGAGCTTTTTTGTCTATCACAGATCTGGTGTTTTCCCTAAAAATATTCACAAAATCGTTAAACCCAGAGTGGTAACTGACTGAATGTAATGCTCAGTCAGTGCAGCACAGACAGTCCAGAAATTATGACATTGATTTCCAGGCACCCCACAGACTGTGTCCATTCCTAATGAAGTCATCAGCAGAGATGCAACAGCCAGAGCTGCTCACTCAGCTAATTGCAACAACTGTCCAATTATTGGAATCATGATAAAGAGGAAGAGAGAAGCAGAAACTAGTAGCTGGCATGGAATGGTAGTTGATACTGCCAAGATCATGAAGGCTGAAGCAAGAGGTACACGGTCAAGACTTTAAATGTCACTAGCAGATAAAAGAAATTTAGTCCTACTTTCAAGTAACAGACACTACCTTTTGCAAACTTGATTGTACCACAGACAAAATTCCACTCTACAATTCTGGTACCTGCAGATAAATGCTTTTATAATAAAATGAATTTCAGATAAAAAGGGAATTACAGGAATGTCCATGAGCAGTCCATTTTTGACTCCAAAGTACAGTTTCTGTCTTAAAAAATCTGTATCTCTTGGTAAAGGCACAGATAGAAATTCATAGTCCATAACACTGGTTATAATTATGCAAAGTCACACAGTTATTAAAGTCCTACAAGCCTATCTTGAATGCCAAAGGTTGTTATGGAGGATCTACAGTGCAGGACTATACAGTGGTCTAAGTGCCTAGAGTGGCATTCAATGAGTGGGTTTACACATAACAGTAGCCAGTCCAAACCTCAAAAATTTGTATGCACGGAAAAGAGAGTTCCATTCATCTTTTTCTTCTTCTCTGAGCATCAAGAGCCTCCAGTGAACTTGATGGAAACTGTAAAAGATAATAAATCCGACTTCTTGTGCATGCTGTGAAAGTTTAGTCAGCATTGGCAGCTTCCATGAGATTATCCAGTCAAAAGAACTGTAGATGCATAAATTATGACAGCAGTTGTGACCCTAAAACTTTCACATTCACCACTGTGCAGCCCGTTCTATTCACTGTGAAGTTCAGGGCCGCAGTCACAACACAATGAAAAGTGTCATATTCCAAAAGCATCAGCCTGATGCCACGGTTAAGCAAAGCTGAATTTTCTTCAGCTGCTTCTATCCTAGACTTACTGAGATAGCTCCAAAGCCCTGAGACTATTCCTATGCAAAACAAGACCAAATCTTGAAATAACCAGGCACCCTAGACTGAAAATGTCAGTTACGTGCAGAAGATTTTCACATCACCTTATACAGTGGCTATGACTTTACTGAAACGTTTGCATCAATCTTTCTCCTGATTGAAATTGAAAAACAGTCACATTGTCACCCCATATCAAGACATTTGCATCCACTTACAGATAAAATGTGAGAATGTACCACATCCTACACTGTTCCCTTTACACTAGACATAATGACAAACTCCAAGTTAATAGAGCTTTGATGGTGAATAACCTGTCGTTTATCCTGTCTAAAACACTTTTTGCCACTATAATGCAGTCCAGAAGGACATTTACTCTTCAGATTGCTAGTAACAAATTAGATGTGATGTATTTTGTTACAACATTTCTGATCCATTACATCAAATTATGCCACATTAAATGCAGCCCATCAGGGAAGAGGGTCTCCTCAGATATGTAAACTGCCCCAAACATAAAATCCAGTGTCTGCTTATCAGTGACTGCAACTCCTCCATGACATCACTTTCCATACACCTTCTTCACTCAACACTAGGTTGCACACCTGCAGAATTAACTGCCTAGGAAAGAACTCTACAATCAGTGGGTAGATATCAAATAGCTTCCCGTCACCATGGTCTTCTCCAGTTCTCTAGATTTCTGAACAATTTATTTCTGTGCTAACCCTGAAATACTCACAGAGTAATAGCAAGGAAGAATTGGCTCCCCTACCACATCAGTGTTAGCCCTCATACTGTTAGGAAGAGTATTAAGCATGGTACAGTTGATATCCCTGTCACACAGGTGGGGTGATGAATTCAAACCTCAACCACTCATTCCCAAAGATCAGAGTTCAGAAATACCTTAGACAGAAAAAAATGGAAATTTTGTAGTCTCAGTCTAAGACAGGGTTTTCCACATCTTAAAATTGCTGTTTAGAATGACCTATAAGTCCGCCTGTGCTCTGAGGAAGTCCAGCACGGGGGCAGAAATAAAGCTACCCATCACAACGTATGACATGTTTGCTAATCTGGGTGGCAGACAGGAAGTGCAATCTCTAAGAATAGATTATGAACCCTAATAAAAATTTAGGTGTTTGATAAAAACATCAAAAGCCACAGCCTTAATGCTCTGTGTGGTGGAAAGAACAGTTTGCTTTCCCCTAAAATATCTCCCAGTCTCTTAAGTGCAGGAGACATGGCACTAGGAGATTAAATTGCAAAAGCCATCCCATTTAGCTAAATGGGATCACAGGTAAGGTCAGAGCAGTTAATCACTATTTGCTGAATATTACCCATAAAGGAAAATAGATGCACAATTATTTTACAGCAATTAGCTCTAGTTGATATGAATATGAAATAGGTTCCTAGTAAGAGCTACCTCTGTGAAAAAAGGAAAGGAATTAAACAGAACAAAGAGAAGATTCAAAGATGGAAGCCAAGGTAAGTTTTGGGGAGTGGTCAGATGTTCGGATGTATGTTTGGAGGATTGGAGAATGCTTTCAAATGTATTATTTGGCCAAATCTCTGAAGTGTATCAGAGAAAGTGAGATTATTAGAACATAGCACAACAGTTTAACAAAGCATGGTAGAAGCAGATGGGAGCATGGATATCAGATTAACTTTGTATAAAGGCTGTGGCAAATCCATCATGATGTTTTCCAGGCTCTGAGAAAGCCTGACTAGAACTGGCCTCACCAGCAAATTGTGTTTACTTCAAGGATGAAAATTTTTCTCTTCCCTCATTATATAAGCCTGAAGAAGTGGTGGGGGAGAGAGTCTGACATTTCCTACTCTTTCAAAGGGTATTTCTCTATAGTGATAAAAGCCATTAATCATTACCAATTAAAACTGGGGGGAAAGAAAAAAATAATTACATCTGAAGGCATTCTTTCAGTTTTTCCACTACTTGTTGCTACCCTTTTTCTTATGCTGTCTGCAGTCTACATCCCTACTGTTTCTGTACCCATAGGAAAGGGATGAGAAAGCCAGGCTGCAACTCTAAAACAACAGCCTTCAGCTGCAGGGAGAACAGTCTGGCTGTTGCACAGGCAAGCAGGAGCAGTTAGGGGCAGCCCCACAGATGTGCCCCTCACATCTGCCCACATTTCAAAGGAGTCACATAACCAAGTACAGGAGCTAACAAACACTGAAAGCTCTGCAATGACAGAGCAGTGGGGGAAGTCAACAGCTGTTATTCATGGCTGAAGAATGGTAGTGCAACCTCATGTGAAATGGATATCAAGCCTTAGTGTCCCAGACGGCCTCCAATTTGGAAAATATTCGTGATCCCACCCAGAGGCCTTCCCACAAGAGATGCAAAGTTAAATCAAAGCCAATATAAAAAAGTAGGAAAACTCATAGTCTGGAAGTTTATACATTTTAGAGGGTCCTGTACAATTGCAGAAATTATTTAGACAAAAATTATTTCATAACAACAAGAATTGTTTGAGCCTGAGTGTAACAGCTGCCTATTGAGAGAACTTCAATTTTAAATTATGTACATTGCAAAAAATAACCTAAAACTAGCAACCTGTATGTACTTCACCTGTCATATTTACCCCTCCTACTGTTTGCGGCACCAGAATATGGTATTTCTTTTTTTGCATATATTTCATATTTTTCTTTCTGTTACTGTGAAAATGCTTATACAAGGAACAGCAAAACTAGCCAACTACCTAGACCAGGCAATAAACAAAACACATCAGAAAATTCCCTCCTGCAAAAGAGAAATCAAATTTCATTATATTTTCCAATTTCCAACAAACTTTGGAAAACAGCAAAACAGAATATGCACAGTGATGCCAAATACACAATATCATAACCTTTAATGATAGTTTAGGAGCCAACTTATCCTTAACAGCAATTTTTTCAAGTCAGAACAACATTCTGCATGATATTAAGGCAACAAGGGTTGTATCTAGTCACACCTCTGAAACACAAGTTATGCCTACAGCCACTTGGTCTTACAGACCATATTGCTTCTTTACACTGTATAAACACTCCTCCTGTGTTGGAGGGAGGAACACCATCTAATGGTGAAACTAACTTTGAAGCAAGCAGAGCAGACAGCACACAAAGAAAGAAATGCTGCTTTGACCTGCAAGTCTTGGACTCAGATTGATAATCAGCTTCTTCAGCAACATTTACTTATAGGCTGCTTCCTACAGCACTGGCTGCTGGTGAAGCAAAAGTGTATGTTTTAAGTGACAAAACATATCTTCATCAGGGATGTGATTACTGTCTCAAAATGTCAGATTTGATTCTCAAGTTTTATGCCACAGATAAGAGACTGCACGACAAAGAATATAATAATGCCAAAGTTCAGCCTTGGATTTTTGAGGACTGATGACATCATTTTAACTTCTAATGAAAACTACCAGCATTGAATGTGAACAGAAATGCTGAGTTAAACAACATAAATTACTCCACTGATAAAGACTTACTGGGCATTTCAGTCATTCCAAAACCAAATCACTTTCCTTTCAGTCACTTGTCATTTACCTCATGATCTGGTGGGTACAGGTTCCCTAAGTCAATATTTCCTTTTCCACTTAAACTATATTTAATAGCACCTCATTATTATATTTCACTGAACCCTTAATAATCATAGAATGGTTTGGGTTGGAAGGAGCCTTAAAGACCACCTAATTCCAACCCCCTACCATGGGCAGGGACACCTTCCACTAGAACAGGTTACTCAAAGCCCCACCCAACCTGACCTAATAACATTAGCCTACTATCTAAAGCAGAAAGACAAAAATTAGGATTCCTGAGATCTATTCAACAAGACACTTTCTGATTTTCTTTTATTTGAACAGAAAGTAGGAAAGAATGTAATTTACCTCTCTTCAATAACACATTTTAGATGCTCACTTAAGAAATAATTACAAAACTAAACCAAATATATTAAAAGGAGGTTGCAAACAGAAAAATAAAATCTAATGAACTCTGGTATTGACAATAAGTGTCAGGCACAGACACATTAGGAATCCACTTCTGAAAGTCACTGGCATGTAACTCCACATTATCACCAAAGACAGCTCAATTTACTTCCCATTTTAATGTGAAAGTAAGGACCAGTGAAAGCTGTCAGACTGATGTGATGAAAGGCAAGTACCTATGATACATGTAGAAAGAATGCTTCCATCATATCACTCTCTCTGGAAGTTGCTATTATCTTCAACTAACAAAGTCACTCAAGAGTTTAGAAACTCACAGCTTAATACATGAGCCATCACGCCCCATATCACTGGAGAAAGGGGATGTTTAGCTCTTCACCCACTGAAGCAGGCATGCAGCCTCTCTTGCACACAGAGACAGCCACTTCTCTCTGTTTTCAATACGAAGTGAATCACAGGCTTTTACACCAGGCTTAACCACAATCCTGAGTTCAGTATAACATCTCTATGGAACAGCATGCTCTGCTTTCTCCCAAGGGTGCCTGGAGAGGCTGCAAGGGTACAGGCAGAAGCCAGAAGGAAAAGCTGTGTGCATTCAGGTGTATTCAGGAAATAGTACACTTCAGTATATATTTCCAGTCTATTTGAAGATAAAAAGAGTGTCAAGCTTTTTCCCAAAGGAGGTGCTAACAGGAATTTAGGAAATCAAGTGAGCCAGCAGCTGTTGGGTGAGCAGAGCAGGCAAGGGGGATGCAGAGGCCATGGGCGCCAGAGACTGGTGCACTTGGCTCAGACACTTCGAGGGGACAGTGAGGAGCAGGTGGCAGTGCTGCCTGAGGCCATTATATGGCAAAGGAGACCGCAATTGTCTCATCACTTGTGCCACTTGTGCTGAGACATACTTGTTAAGTGTTTTTTTCAAGGAACAGTAGTGTGGCTCCACCTGGGGTAGAAGAGAAAGCAGAGCCACACAGCAAATCACAGTCAGTTTTCTGTACAGTGTCACTACCACCAGCTCTCACTGTCACTTGCTGGACAAGGCCTCAACTTTCCATTCATGTCTGTAAAAGGTTGGATCAGCAAGGACTGTTTAAAAAGAAGTTTTCCTAACTTACACCTGGAAAGGATTAGACACAGCTCTACACCACAACACAAAGAACTTTCTGTTTTCTAAAATAAGCAGTAACCAAAGAGAAAAAAGAGTAGACCTTCTAACAGGATGGCTTTCCTGTCCTTGATTCCCATTATTGGAAGTCCTCCACACAATTTCAAAGGATTAAGGTGCTCTCAGGAATGTCTTTTCAACTGGTCTAGTTTCACAGCAGAAACTGAGACAGAAATAGGAGCCAGTTCATCCAGTGTCACACTGCAAAGCCAAGACAGTGCAGGGACACAACCCACTGTCCACAACAACTGGGCTGTTGCCCCACCTTTTTGGATGATCCAAGAGCCACTTTATTTGACTCTTCATCGGACAGACACTGAAAAATTCTCAGAATATCAAAAAAGTCAAAATAATGAAGAGGTCAATAATTTCCTTGGAAACTGCAGAATAATCCACAAGCCTAAAAATAATTTAAATCTGTAACGGAAAAGGGACTGCTCTTGACATCACTTGAAACATAGATGGTAAGACTCTATAGATACAACACCTGTTTCTCTTTCAAATTCTGCAGATAGAGAGAGACTCAAAAGGGGAAGAATTGAGGCACAAGACAGTTTTTTAAGAATTCAATTAGTCTTTTTTTTGGACTAGGATTTATTTACTGCAGAGTTAAGCATCTCTCATAGTTACAGATTCTCTATTTATATCTGCTAACTGTGCAAATTTCCTGGATCCCTGATTCCAGACCAGCTGCTGGGCACAGCTGTGCTCCAACAAAGGCACCAAAACCAGCAGGATTGCTGTGGGACTGTCATACTTCCCTAATTTCATCTGCATCTGGAAGAGGAAATCACAGTGCTTTTCTCACCCACTCCTGACACAGCTCAACAGAACACCACCAATGTAATTAAAAAACCCTCAACGATAGATGGCCAGTCTGAGCAGCTCCCAAGCTTCCAAAGCTTTTAAACATGGCACTAAAACTTCCTGCACAATGTAAAAGGCTGCCAACACAAAGAATATGGGATTCTACGCGCACAGTCACCTGCAAACTCTTGGACAGAGCAGAGGACATCCTGTGAGCAAATAGACATGTGGAGAGATCAAGGCACAGAATTACAAGCAATATAGAATCTGACAACAAAGGAGCTTCTGTTCAATGGAAAGAGGGGGATGTAAAAGCCATGCAACTAGGCAGAGCAGCAAAGTGCCTCATCAACACACTGCAGCTGTATGACCACATACAGTGCTATGTGGCAACTAAATCTTGAAGTGGGTTTTATGAATTTCATATTCACATGGGTATCAGGCTCAAGGATACAGCATGATCAAGGCTGTACCCAACAGAGACATCCTCTTCCTGCCATGTACTACTGGTACTTGAACATTGTCCCTGCTTCCCCCAGCCACAGCTCTCCTGAACCCCATCCTTACTGACTGGATACTGTACATTCTGAGCATGTTACTTAGGATTTTACTCTAAGAGTCCATGGGCCCCTAAGCACTACAGAGGGCAAACCTGAGGGTTTGTCAGTATTTACTGCCTTTATTCATTAGCACCTAATTCATTTGCCAAAGATCAAAGTCCATGACAGAGAAAAACTAAATGCAAGTGAACTAAATGGCAGACTACACTTTTGTTGTTGGTTTTGGTTTGTAATTTGATGAACCATATGTGGAATAACAGCTTGTCAGTCAGAAAAATCCTCTGTCCTCCATCTGCCACAAAGATGAACAATTAGCAGCACGCTTGTTTCTTCTGCTCATACACAGGCTAGAGACAATGAGTCTTACACTAGGCTCTCCTTTACCAACAACCTGAAAAGAACACGTTCTGCTTCCCTGTGCTTCTCTTTCTCACAAGAGTCTTTGAATACCTCTTCTAACTGAGATTTGAGTGTGGGATTTGAAGGTTTTTTGGTAACAGCTTTTCCCTACAATGCATTTGACAATACGTTCCTTAACGCCATTCTTTTCTCATCTGATACTGTAGAACATCACATAAAAGTGTTTCTAATTTGCCTAAACATGGAGTTTGTTCCACAATTCTTTAAGATCTAGCAAAAAGGCTAAGGTATCAAAGTGCTGTTATTTTTACACCCTTAACTCTTAACTATTCTACCCTTCCTAATTCAGTATGAGTTATTATAACAAGTAGTTAAAATAACAATCAAACAAAACCTACTTTGGGAATCAGTGTCTTGCATGTCTTATAAATTTACTCACTTTAATGAGGAAAATATATCCAGTCATTAACAGGATTTAGAAAGGAAAATAAGTCTTTTGAAACTGGAAGACATTTCCAGGTTATCATTCTGAGGCATGCATTTCACAGATCAATATAAGCCAGAAACAGAAGAGGTAGCTAGATCCTGGAGCTCCCTTCCCTTCCTTCCCTCTTACAAAGCATGTTTCATTGAAGTTTACAGCAGCCTGGCCTTACTCTGATGTTTTAACCATCCTAATTTCCAATGTCTAACTGATGGGATTTGCACCCCTTTTCTAATATTCTTGCTATAGCAAAACAAAGCAAAAATAAACCAAGCTCAGTAGTGCAATGTTACGATATTCACCATTTTTCTCTCTTAATTTAACACAATATTTCACAAATAGTGTCCTATGAACATCCTTAAATAATTTCCCTTCCTTGGAAAGGCAGTCCTCCCATCCGAGCTGATTCACCATCCTCCCCTCAGGTTATTTTACCAAGCAATATGCACTGAACTCTTCTAATCTTTCTCCATAATTCTTCCCTTCAGCCTCATCATTATATTTCAACATTTTGTCACAATTTCCTTCATATTGTTGGATTTCAGTCTAAGCTGCTCAACAGCAAACTCTTTACACTTTTCACACTCGTATTTCTTAAATATACAGTTCTATTTATGTGACTACAAGTACTTCTCACTAGCACGAATGTAGCTGAGTATCCAATATCACTTCATTAAGACAACATTTAACTGGTGAGTTGATATTCAGGCTTATTATCTTGGCAAAGGTCAATGGGTAAACTATTTAAGGATCCTTTCTTGTGTGCTCTGTAAATCTCATATCACTATTGAGTCAAATACATCCAGCCAATGACACACCATACAAAATTTCATCATTTGTTTAGTGCTTTAGAAAGGGCAATGAATAATTTTGCCTTTTCAATGCCAAAGAAACTAGAAAGCTTTTTCCCCTTGAGTGTCTCAACTACTATAGTAATTTAATCTGCAAATGGTTGTTCGTGTGCCTAAAAAAAAATACAGCACTGTGTCTCAACAACAACACAAGGATTGCATTAGCATTGCAAGTATAAAGAAGTAGCACAAGACAGAACGTCACTGGTATTTTAAAAGAAAATCTCTGACCTTTAAGGATTTTTAATACACATTGTGAATCTAGGCAATGTTCACAGAATATGCTGAGCTGGAAGGGACCCACAAGGATCACCAACTCTTAGCCCTGCACAGGACCATCCCCAGGAGTTACACCCTGTGCCTGAGAGTATTGTCCAAACACTTCTTAAACTCAGGCTTGGTGCTGCAATCTCATCGCTGGGGAGCCTGTTCCAGTGCCCAACCACTCTCTGGGTCAAGAATCTCTTTCTAATATCCAACCTAAAGCTCCCCTGACAAAACTTCCCTCAAGTCCTGTCACTGGTCACCACAGAGAAGAGATCATGATGTGCCTGCCCCTCCTCTTCCCCTCACAAGGAAGTTCTAACTGCAATGAGGTCTCTCAGTCTCCTCTTCTCCAGGCTGAACAGACCAAGTGACCTCAGCCGCTCAAGGCCCTTTAACATCTTCGTTGCCCTCCTCTGGATGCTCTCCAGTAACTTAATATCCTTCTTATATTGCAGTGCCCAAAACTGCACACAATATTCAAAGTGAGGCCACTCCAGAGCAGAGCAGGACAATCACCTCCCTTGACTGGCTGGTGATGCTTTGCATGTTGCTCTTATAGGGATGTGAACTCAAATTATTAATACACAGAACCGAGAGCTGCCTCATTTCTGTATTGAAAACACTATGTGTCAAGTAGCAATAATAGGAAAATGAGTTAGTTAACATAAAAATAGGCATCATTCACTAGGTCAGGCTTTCTACCTGTTGTCATGGCAGGATGCCCATTAAGCTTTAGAAAAACTATGAAACAGAAGATCGAAGATTAGCAAAAATAGCATTTTGCTAGTCTTCAGCTCTTCTCATCCTAGAATCTGAAGTGCTCAGTGATTCAAAAATTTTTCACTTTGCAACCCTTCTATGGTTTTGCAAAGTCTTAAGTATCTGGGATTTTTTTGCAGCTAGGGAAAGCACAGAAAAATGAACTTGTCTGTAGTAATATAAGCCGGAAATAGAATCCCAAGACATGTCTATATTGTATACTTTTGTGAAGTACTGAATTAGTGATGTCCTATATCTGTCAAGGCTTGTTTTGTGAGAAGCCCTGTTAAGACTTTCTCACTCATTAGCCCAGCAGTAATGCTGAACTGACATGACACAACTGCCCATGCTCACAGTTCATCTGCAGGTACTGCCACTGTAGCAGTCAGCAGCCAGCCTTGCAGAGGAAAGAGGACTATATACATTGCAGCACAGGATGCTCTGTGCCCAATACATTGCAACACACCTGAACAGCACCTGTAAGGCAGCTTTGAAAAGATTTCCAAGTAATAGCACTCACTCTGTGTGCTTTTACTCCTGGCCCAGGGGAAATCACTGTGTCTTTTAGCTCTCACTGTCAGATAACATTTTCTTAGTGTTCATTTGTTCCTTAAGTCTTGTACAATTTCAGTTTGTCTTAGAAACACGTCTTTACTAACCTCCTCCGTGTAAGGAATGATAGCTGAGTGAGTGGAATGCTGGGTAAGAGAGAGGCTGACCCACGGGGAGCTGTAGGGTAATCAGCTTTTCATTACTGCATGCTGAAAGGTCAAAGTGATTCATGAGTGCTCTACTGAGTGAGAAAACAGGAGAGGAGGAGATGAAGGAACTCTGGTCCTGATATGAATTATCTCTATCCTATCACAGTATATAAGTATTTATCTCTAGGAACTTCTAACCAAATATCCCAGGACTATATCACCATGTCTGCAGAGATCTGCAAGTATTATTTTAGAAACATCAGATAGCATTTTCAAGGTGGGGAAAAGTAGCTTAGTGACCTAAGAATCTAACAACTAAATTAGCTGATATCTTAGATTCAGAGATTTAAGTCCCAGTAAAGTAAATGAAAACCCCTCAGAGTCAGGGTCTGTGGTTAATTACTTCTGTAATCTTGAATCTTACTGTAGGTGCCTTAATAGTTCTATATCACAGTTTCCCAAAATGTAAAATTATAATTAAATCAATTTCCTTTTTGAAATGCTCTGCATATGAGAAAAAAAAAAAGGCACTTGTTTCCATAGGATTATCAATTTGCACCCTTATAAATAGTTTAATGGCGGTTTGTTTAGCATATTCTGATAGCCCAAAGACAGGTGGGGACGTCAGCAAATTCCTGGCTTTCTCCCAGCTATGACCTTGTCTGTTTCTTTTAAGTTTGAAGGCTCCCACACAGAGTTATCTGTGTGGAAAGTACAAAAATTCACTCAAGCCCCCCCTCTGGCTTCTACAGAGGGGTAATACTGTGAGATTTGTCAGGCCTCACAACACTATGGCAAAGAACAGCCTGAAGTCCATTGCCAACACATCAGCAGTGTCAGATGGGCTACAGTTCATTGCCTGAATATTTCTTTCTCACCTCTGTACTGAAAACATCTCAGTCCCAAACACAAACAAGCCGAATGCCAGGACCCCAACTCCCAGTTGTATCTGAGTGGTTCTCCTTCCTGCCCTGAAGCTCTTCTAGGTAGCCTTCATCAGGAAGTTGCTCAAGCATGTAATCCAGGAGCAATACTGAAGCAGGAAAAAACATAATATACAGCTACCTGCAGGCACCCAAACAGATGCTGCTACAGTTCTTGATATGCACCATCTCACCAGTGCCTAACAGGATACTGACTTTCAAGGGATCAACATGGGAAAAGAAAGATAGGGGTGCCATCCAGTTTAATAGGATTTTATTGATCAACACTTTGATACAGCACATTGATCAAGTATCTCTCCAACCAACTCATAGCAAAAGGGACATGGCAGCTATTTTAAAGCTGCTTCTCATGGAAGACTTACTGACTGAGCCTTTGCTGGTGGCACAGACTAGGGTATGACCTGTAGGCAACACACACATGGACACACAAAGAAAGGTAAATGACCTGCATTTTAACTTTTACAGCTTCTTCAGAAAAAAAAACAGACAAAAAATACCCACAACAGTGTAAAAGCGAATAGATGTGCTCAGCAAATTGTCTTCAGCCAGGAGAAAAAGACAAAAGAAAAAAGAAATCACAGTAGCGTAAATCAGCCTGGGGAGAAATGCCTAAATGAGGATGCTGATTGCTAATCTACATCCTGTCACTGACTTTATAAGCAGGTGAGCTCAAGAGGCCAAATGTGCAAAAGCAGCCCCATAAAAGCACTGTTTTTCAGTGCTTTTTTACTCTCATCTGTATTCACAGCAGACAAGGTTTTCACTTTATGGCTGCAATGTCTTGTTTCTTCTGCAGGTCCATTAGCACTGTGCACAGTGCACAGTCAATACCAATTCTAGCCTACATTTTTCTGCCTTTTTTATTTGGACACAAGTCCTTCTGTCTGCTGGATTCATTACTCTTTGACATGGCTATTTGTAGTGTCTGTTATGTTTTGATTATTTTTTAAAGCTGACCAAGTGCCTTTGACTTTAAACACAAAAATTAAAAGATAAAGCAAAAACAAAGGGAGCTGTTTAAAAAATAGCATGATAAATAATTTGTTTTTCTTTACTTTAATCCATTTTGGTTTGCATAATTACTTTATCCAAAAAGCTTGCAGGCTATAAAATGGCACCAAAAAAAATACCAATGATATGAACCTTTTTTTTTTTTTCCACAAGAAATCTTCCAGAACATTCCTTGCTCTTCTGTGCCAAAGAAGAAAGTGAAATTTGATCAAACTGGAAGGTGGCAGAAGGAATCCACCAGGCTTAGGGGAACAGCACACAAGCATTTGAATGCGATACAGAACTATGATGTTGCCTCAGTAAAAGGCAGGGCAATAGACCAGGATGGGAGTGAATCTCCATCCTGTTAAACTCCAGATCATCCCCACCTCCTTCACCAAGGTGGCTAATGGTCCTTCACACCACAGTGGTGCTCCCAGCATCAGCCTGGGACTGCGGAAAAGTGAACTGCCAAATATTACTGGTGCCTTACTTTATCCACACCCTCAGATGACCAGGTCTGTGTTTAACAAGAAGAAAAGCTGGAATTATTAAAAGCACAGCTTTAAGGCAAGCACCTTGGCTGCAGTGCTAAATCATCCTCCAGTCACCTGAAAGGGAGAGAAAGGCTAAAATTCAGCACTGGTCAGTCCTCCAAGGGGACAGAACAATAAAACACAAATGCAGAATAAGGGAAATTTTTACAAATTGGACATGAAAGCTGATCAGCAGAAGTGGGATAGCAGTGACTTTTGCGGTTTGCACCAAAAAGTCAGACCGTAACAGAAGAGAACTTCACTGGGGTGATGGCAACAAAATGGTGAAATCCTGGATGTTTCCGTGATGGGCGCTTAGCAATTAGGCTTCCACCTCTAGGAACCAGAACCTGTAGACTGAGACTAGTGTAGGGACTCTAGATATTTTGAAATTTTTTAGTATGTCAAGAGACTTTCCTTTGGCCTAATTTTTCTCTTTACTCACAAACATTGAAAACAGAGTGATCAAAAAAATAAATAAATAACAGAACTACAAAATATTTGAGATGGTTTCTGCATTCTTGCCTCCTTCCCAC
Organism: Sclerurus mexicanus; assembly: GCA_013396755.1. Lineage (NCBI taxonomy): Eukaryota > Metazoa > Chordata > Aves > Passeriformes > Furnariidae > Sclerurus > Sclerurus mexicanus. The sequence goes on from VWZF01003291.1 coordinate 1,006,266, forward strand.
TATTTAGCAAGCACAGGCTTTTTGCCAATCACTTCCTCAGGGGGAAATCTTGTCCTGCAGCACAAATTCCATTTTGTTCCACTCAGCTCAAACTCCCTGGGCTGGGTGCACTAAACTGCCTCATAGCTCTGTCTCCAGCAGTCTCACACACGACAGAGAGGAAATTAGAGCCATAGAAAAAGAGCTCCTCCTTCCCCAATTCTGCTTTGTAGCTCTAACACAGACCAGGCAAGTCAGGAAGACTGACCCATCTTCTAATCTCTAATGTAGAAACTCCTCTAAGCGAGGAATAAGGTATATAAAGGAGAGCTACTTCCATATATTTCTCATTCTCAGCACAAGCCTAGGGCTCCCAGAGCTGTCAATCTAACATGCTTTTCAAATGAAGGCTGAATTGTCACTTTCCATTTAACTCATTTAATGAAAGGTAGGGAATAAAAAATCGCTATTTAAAATATCATATATTTTCTTTCTCAGCAGTTTGAAATGGGACCTGTGGGTATTGGGTGAGTCAGACTTAAAAGTCTAATTCCATATGACTCCATTTGAATCCTAAACTCTGGTGCTTTGACACAACTTACAACAGTAATCTCCTTCAACACGCCCTGTGCTTTTGCTCCCTTTAGCAGTATCACAACATGAAAGATTACAATTCCTCCTTGTTCAGAAATGGAAAAATGCTAAGATCACAAGAACACAAGATTAGGGTGGTAGGTATCCCCTACCCAAAGGGCTGACCACAGGAGGACCTTGCTTTAACAGGCATAACTTCAGAAGTCAACAACTGTAGGACATAAAAAACAACAGCACTTATTATAAAGCTGCTTTTCTTGTACATACCCCCTGATGCCGTGTCTGTTCAGTGGGAAGACTTTTGCATTAATGTGATGTGTATCTCCCAAGTTTTATGTTTTATCTATACACCTACTCACCACCTTTAATCATCACAAAGCAGGAAGTCACTCTGAAACTCATATTAGGATTTGACAATCAGGATACAGTTATCCTCTTCTGCACTTTACTTCCCAATGTTAATCTCACTGTTATCAAATACCAAGAAAAAAAATGAGGATGCTGGTAAGAAATAAAATAAAGATGATGAAAATTATCTTTCCTCTATACATTCTCAGACTCTTTAGCTTAGAGAGTGTGAGGGTGGTTTCCCTCTGGAGAGCTGTACCTTGGAGTCTGGTACCTAGTGCTGGTAGATTTACCAGGACCACGCTGTGGACTGTTCTGTGCAATAACTGCATATGACAGAAGGCAGAAAAACCAAGCAGATTGGGGTGAGCCAATATATGCCACCAAATAGGAACTTTCCATGCTGGTAGTGATGGCTGTGCTTTTGCATATCGTTTCCCTATCACATAATAGCCTCATCTAATCAATCAAAGTGTCCAAGAGGTGACTGCCTATCTCCACATGGAGAAAGAGTCAATTAAGAGAGCATCATGAATGCCAAGTCTTTCCTCTCCCCTCTGAGATGAATAGAGAAAAAGAAATGAGATAGAAAATGCACTGTGCCAGTGCCTGCCTTTCAGCTTGATGGCTTCGACCAGGCAAAGCAGAGAGATAGAGAAAGCTAATTTCACAGATAACATCTCCAAGGTCTATACAGTAATTTTAAATATTGAAAATAATTTTTCATGACAAATGAATCTACTTCATCCTGGCCTCTTCCATCAAGATATTCCCTTTAATTGTAGGGACAATTGGCAGTCTCAGCAGAAACACAAACTGGTCTGACTGGAAGGAAGCAGGGTATGGAGCCACAAAGAAGCTATGATGAGAAAGCAAAAATATATTTCCTTCCCTCATGATGACTTACCACTGCAGAAGATTCAAGTTTAAGTAAATTCTAACTTCCCCCATGTGCTGGTTTTGACTGGGGTAGAGTTAATTTTCTTCACTGTGGCTAGTATGGGACTATGTTTTGCAATTGTGCTGAAAACAGTGTTGATAGTGTAGAGATGTTTTTGTTATTGCTGAGCAGTGCTTGCACAGAGCCAAGGCCTTTTCTGTTTCTCATATGGTCCCACCAATGAGGGGGCTGGGCGTGCACAAGAAGCTGTTAGGGGACACAGCCATGATGGGTGCCCCCAACTGATCAAAGGGATATCCCATGCCATAGGGCATTGATTTCAATATATACAGCAGGGGGAGGAAGAAGGAAAGGGGAGTTATATGGAGGGATGACATTTACCTTCCCAACTAACCATTACATGTGATAGAGCCATATTTTCCTGAAGATTCTGAACACCTGCCTGTCCATGGGGAGTGGTGAATGAATTCCTTGTTTTGCTTTGCTTTTATGTGTGGCTTTTGTATTCCCAATTAAATTGTCTTTATCTCAACTCACAAGTTATCTCACTTTTACTCTTCCAATTCTCTCCCTGATCCTGCTGGTGGGGGAGTGAGTGAGCGGCTGCGTGGTATGTAGTTGCTGGCTGGGGGTAAACCACGACACCATGATGTTCAGGCAAACTGACCTGCTATGACAAGCTGTCCTTAATCTGAATCTGAAGAACACTGTGCCTTGACTTATAGATATATTTTGTGGCTTACATTAAGGAGAAGCTGTCATTTATAAACCAGCAGATAAACAAAAACACCACTACAATATTGTTCCTGTAGAAGAAGCCTATACTAATATAAGATTCTATAAACCACTAACCAAATGTTCTTACTCATCTATGCATCATCTCTTTTTTTTTTTTTTGTTCTAGTGCTCTTTTCAGGAGCTGACAGTACATAAAATCTAACACAGTTTTGGATAAGCATATTTCTTGAACTGGAAGGACCTTGTGAAAGTTACACTCAGCAATAAACAGCCAGAAATACGGAATTTTAGAGAAAACCAGCAGAAATTATCTTCTGCAGCATCAACTAACGTATTCAGATGAGATAAAGAGCACCTGGAGTACTAAGAAATTCACATGCAGCATGGAAGGTAGGAGTGGCCTGAAATATCAAGAGCTTATGATGATGGAGTCAGGATGAAGAAACGGGAAGCACACACAGATAAAAACATCATATCCATAACATTATACAATATAGGAGAGACAACAGTTGGTTTTTATGTGGTCTCAGATTTTCCAGCTGCTCAGCAGATGTTGTTGAAGATTATCACATCAATGAGACTCTTCAAAGTTAAAGTTCAACAGCATAAAGACCAGAAACGGTCTTTTCCCAAACAGATATAGTCACCCTGACTTCAGAATTAACTGCACATTTTTCTATACTGAGGATATCACGAAGGCATTACAAGGCAACAAATGTAGTTACTTGTCCTGAAAGCATACCTATTCACAGTGGCTTTGACTAAATATATACATCTTTGGACAAGTTATAATGAGTGGTAAGGATCTCAACGTAAATCCACAGAAGTGAGACACTTTGAAATTGTTCCTTAATACTTTTTCTCTTCCCTTACAAGCCCCACCTTGGCTGCACTGTTCTTACTGGAGGTAGAACAACATCTCATGACCATCTTGGGAATTGTTTGAATGTTAGAAGTTATCCCATGGAAGGTAACTAAAGAATTATAAAACTGAGGATACATAAAAGCTTTATACACTAGAATAATCCAGCACCTTTGCAACTGACAATAGCCTTCTGCTCTGACACCCAGTCAGTAGGGAGAGATAGAAAGAAGCTAATCACATAAAGCCCAAGCCTGTCTTTCTTGAGCAGGACTGTGAACAGCATCTCCCACAGCCGTAGCTGCCTGGGCCAGCCTTAAATGAAATAGCCAGATGTGCTACAAATGGATTGATGGCAAGTGAGAAAATGCACTTTTCACACAAATGCCCTTAGCAAAGTTAACATTCTTCAGATCATGTTTAATGGAGATTTTACTATAAAATCAATGAGAAAAAATGAAATGGATGTGAAAGGACTGCATGAAAATCTTTGCTATATTCAGATGTAGTATTTTTTCTGCAGCTTAGAGAATATCTGGTAAATTGTATGATAGGGACCTATGTGGTACTCATAAGTCAATGAATAGATGAAGTCTAGAATCAACCTAATTTCTAAGATCTTTCACTTTATATTATGAATTCATAATAATTATTCTGATGTTTTGATTTTCCTAAAGTCTTTGACTATTCAAGATCCAGCAAGGATTAAAAGCATTAAAACATTTCAGCAAAGACTTTTCTCCTAACGTGTCCATCACTCCTGGGAACCATCAGTCCTCTAGGAAAATCTATTCTCAACAGTTATCCAGCATTTCACTGGACACTCAGGAGGTCTGGACAGGCCAAAACACATCAACGCATTTGATTTGTTTCACGTAAACCTTCAAATACGCAATCATCATGAAACATCTTCACTAAAACAGAAAAAGAAATCTGTTGCAATATCTCTGCTTGAGACAGTAAAGCATGCAGCATTTATACTATGTAGTAAATGATTGTGTAGCATTTCTTATTACCAGTAATTTTACACCTCCCTTTATTGCATACGTAATAGACAGATGTGTATTGTCATTAAACTGGTTTTAGTAAACACTGCTGCAAAGATACTTGGCAGATAATAAAATGTGTAGCCCTATGCTCAACATCAGTGTTGTTAACAGCAGGTATGTCGCTGCTCACAGACAGTACGCCACAAAACACAGAAAAAGCCTGGTTTGCTCAAGCTGTTAGCTGTCCATCTGTGAGCAAACTCAAACAGGAAGGATCCCTGGTTCCAGCCCTCAAGAGAAAAACTGGAATGGGGTATTTATGTCTTGCTGCAATGAACGCTGGATGTAGCTCAGCAAAGGAAATGGCTGGAACAAGACTTTTTTTTTTTTTTGCCCCCTACCCTTACCTGGAGAGGACTCAAGCCACTTCCAGTTCTGAGCAATTAACTTCAGAGGTTACAATCTAAACATCAGTGTCTTTTATTTCAGTCTTAAATGGTCAGAAGTCTTATACGAACCTGCCTTTTCCAATATTATCAGTATATATCCCTTAAAAAAAATCCAAAACAAGAAAAAACCCAACCAAATTCCAGTCAAGTCAATTAAGTAGGAGAAAGCATTAAAAAGTGAGCAGTCAACAACATTTGATTTTCAATGGCCTAAAATTATCCAATTTTCAGCTGTCTTTTGCTTTGTGTCCTTCCTGGGATTTTCTGCTCTGCAGTCCCTCTAACAGTGTTTCAGTACAAGGAAAGTATGCAGAGTTTATAGGATCCACCAAACAGACCTCATTCATCATTTTGAGCTCACAGCACTTTCACTGCAGCTACAGAAAATGGCTGATTTGAAAACAACAAATGCCCTCCTCTGCTTTTTTAAAGCCAAGGTTTTGGGGTCCTTTTCAGAAAAGTCCACAGGTTGTGAGGACGTACTCTGTAATCATGGCAAAATAGTAGTTCATCATCCTCCATGAGCCAGATCCCAGGTCCTACCTCTAACATCTTAAGTGCAATTAACAGGCAGATGCAGTGACCTGATATTGCAACTGATGTCAAATACTAACAAATTGGAAGGCAAAGGGTAAAGACATTAAGTACTGAAACAACAAAAGATGCCTCACAGTGGCCGCACTAACACATCCTTCCCGCCCCTCCTGCATGTCTGCAACAGCCCTCCACCCCTTCGTGCTGTCAAGACTTGCAACTCACCATAATTTCTGTTGGATTAAGTCTGGGAATGCAGTTCTCATGCAACAGAAGGAAGCATGACACCCCTTGCATTGTAGGAATCTTTTTGTCAATTATCTCAAAGTTTGCCCTACCTCTGATGATCAGAAAGCATTTGGGAAGCATTCCCAGGGGATTTCAGATATTTTAGGTCCTTTATTTCAAACTAACTAACAAAACAGCAAACCTGTTGAAACAAGGTACTTCAGAACAGAGACACTGCAGTGCGGACGCTGTTCTCTGGTACTCTAGTATTTCTCAAACCCTAGGATGCAAGAATGATTAATTACTACCAACAGCACAGGCACCAAGTTTTTTTTCCCCTAATGCCCAGCACACCACACCACAACCCAAGACTAGCAAACTCAGTACAAAGTCTCACTACATACTTGCAATTATAACTTCCACTTTACTGTGTCTGGCCCTCCTTTAAGAGACATCCAAAAACTGCCATTCAGTTTAGGAGTCTTTCTTACATGACTAAATCTTTATCTTCACCATACATAACAGGAGTGCAAGCAAGCTCAGGGAGGTGAGAGCTTTACCACATTGCAAGGCAGTCAGAGCATCACTTGAGGAGGATTTGTGTCCTACTAACTTCTCTTTATTTATTTGCTTTGTGCCCCCACCCCAAACAAAACATCCTCTATTTTGTCAGTCCAGTAGGCTCAGAGTTTGGCACTGTCAATTCCTCTGCAGGACACAGAATTAACTTCCAGAGTGCAACAATACTGAATTATCACACCAGGATCTCCACATGAGCAACAAAAGGAGACAGGCAAATCAACAAAAGGAGGCAAGCAGGTTGTTATTGCTTTGGATTTCTCATGAGAAGCAACTGCCTCCCTTCACTGACTGCATGGGGAACAGAGACATTTAGTACAAGTCCTCATTGACAGGCTTCTACTTTTTTATCTTAAGAGTATTTATCCAAGACATCTAAAGAAGCAGGCCACAATAATTGAATTCATTCTACTTGCAAAGTCAACAGTGTTATTTCCTGGTGGACAGCCAGACCACTGCTTTGTGTGTGTGTGTTGTTCCAACAGCTGTTCTAGAATCTCTTGTTTCAGAAGCTCATCCAAATGCTGCTATGTTTACAGCATCTCCTTAATTTTAACAGTGACTTAGAAAGGCTCTTCTCACATATGATTTCCAACATTGTCACAGTGAGTTAGACTGGTTAGTAGAGAATCATTATGGAAAAATAGCAGAGGATAGAAAGCAAGGATTTACGAAAATAAATAACTAACAGTGTGTTACCTGGTCAGTACAGCCTGTGGTGGAAGGTGTGAAATGGGAATTTGCTGCTGCCTCTGCTTAGCCTCACAGCCTGGCACTGAGCATGTCTGGCCCATGAACCCCAGTGCACTTTCATATCCTCTCAGCACAATCCGGTCTTTTCCATGTCTCACCCCATCTCTCCTATGAAATTTCAATTACCTCAAGGAAAAACTACATTACTCCTAGAAATTATGACACTTTAAGACAGATAATGCCTTTGTCTGCTTACATCACTGCCAATACTGAATGAATGATTAGATACTGGAATTGGAAGAATTGACTTGAAGCTTTGGCAGCAGTTCTCTGTTCTGTGCCCTATCAAACTCCTTTCACAGCCAGGTTGCTTTATCTGCACTGCCTGAGTAGACCACTGCAAGCAAAGTCCATATTGCATCCAGTGTACCTGGCTGAATATACAGAGGTGTTACTTCACTGACAAGACAAACTCCTACAAGCTTTAGATAGAGGTGACTTACTGAATACTGGGTACTTGTATTGTTTCACCATGAATAAAAGGAACCTAAACCTCTTTTCTGACACAATCAACTTCCTTTTTGAGTCCCTTTTAAATGTATAATGGTCCTTCATATGGAAAAGTATAAAATGTATGAGAAATACAGCATTATAAATGTTGAATCCTATACTGGGAAAGCAGAAGATAGACTTTATCATCAATAACAAATGAATCAACTGCTTCTCTTCCTAAAGTTGCATATATGTCTTTTGTATTTTTAGTACTTTAACTGTTAACTATATGCTTTGCTTTGTGATAAAGAGTGATTATCCTGACAGTCACCAAGCCTAAAAGAGTCTTTATTCTGTGCTCTCCTGCCCCTTAAACCCTTTATCCTGCATTTTGGGCTGCAGGAGTTACACTCCTCTTTTAACAGGACAGAAGCCAAAGAACCAAACAAAGTGAGAGAGACAGATAACAGATGGCAGACTGGAAAAGTGAGTCAGTAGCTGTCCTGTATTAGAAGATCTAGCCTGCTCTTTCTTCACTGCTCCCCTTACTGCTGGCTGCCCCTCGGTCCTGTGGCAGCTCATTAGTCACTATGCAGCAATGCCACTGTGGCATGGCAGCATCTCTCACTTTTATTCCCTTCTCAGTCTCCATCTCAACTTTTCTCCTTCCAACAGTAATTGGATCACAGGCCAGCTGAAGTCAGGATTTGCAATAATCCTCAGGTGTCAGACCAGGAGAATGAAAAGTATCACTGGTAGAGTGCAATGCTTCTGTTTGTGGAGGCAGAATCACTGAGCACTAATGCGGTTGTCTCACATCAAGAAGTTGTATCAGAGCAGTATAAGGCTGCTTTGAAACACCACAATAAATGTTCTGGAGTCAAATCCACTTCAATTTGTACAACTTTTTTTGTGTATCCAGTCACAAGTATTTATTCCCTGTGAGCCGCTTCTGGTGTTGACAAGGAACATAAGGCATTACAGCCACATTTTGCCTGACACTGGGAACTAAACAAGTGATGGGTCTATACTTTCTAGTTACAAAATTAATTTCTCAGGATTAGGACCTTTGCATACATTTTGTTTGTTGTCCTGAACTACATTATCACAGTTTTAAATACACTCTGATTCTGAAACATATTTATTATGACCTCAAGTTGCCACACTAAACATAAATGTATCTTTCTAATTCAGACTGATGCTCATCACAGCACAGCCAAGTTATGGATCTCAGGCCACACTAGAGAGTCATTTCTCCCAAACTAAAATGCTTACATGCCTTTAACCTATTGATTCTTTTCACTGACAATACAAGAAGTTAACACCATAGATATCTAAAGGTATATGAGAGGAATCCTGTTCTTTATGTCACTGTTTAGCTTTGGATTCTCTTCTGCGAGGTAGGTCCAGGAGATGGACGAGCTGGAGTCCAGAAAGTCCTGAATCACAGAGCTGGTCATTCCAATACTAAATACAGACAACGGGCAAGTAAAAATGCAGTTTTGTGGGGGGACTATGCATTTATGGTAGTACTTCTTTTTTTTCATGTCTATATAAAACCAAATCAACAATAACTGGCCAAAATAATTCCCAAAGCTGTGTTTAAGAAAACTTTTGTTCAATGTTTTCCAGAATTTTCTAATCCTATGTAGTCTATAAGAGGACTGCTGAGCTGACACTGGCATAGTCAATGCCCATGAATCTTACATTTTCACCCATGTTCCCCCAACACAGATGGCAGTGTTGATGCATCAGCTGTCTGAAGGCCCACTGGCAACTTAGGGCAGCATGCTACGAATTGCTGGCTGTGAGCAGCTTTATGAACAATCTCATGCTGTAAAACCTAAAAATCCCATCCAGTCCATAGAAGAATCTTGGTCATTAAAAAAAACTTTCTGCAAAGCAGAAAGTCCTCTGGACAGTGAATGAATTACAAATCTCAATTCTGCCTAATATTTTATGCACTGGACCTAATTTTCAAATTTTTTTCTCATAAGTGGCATGGTACTATGATCAATATTAAAAAATGCATAAGGGGGACACTGACTGGGAAAGGAGCTGCTCAAATATTTACAGCAGAGGCTCAAAAATATCTGAATTTCCAATTCTAAGATGTGTTATAACCATGGTGCCAAGTGAGGTGATAGAAAGAAGGGGCTGAAAGCCTTAAGACTCCACTAATGGTTTACAGTTAATTCTTGGGTGTACTGTGAATGCAGTTCAGCAGTGCTAGCCATAAATATTAACAGAAAGATTGGTTTCAATATAAGAAAACACCCTTTATGGAGCATTTTCTTTTCTAAGTGATCTTAGCTCCATCTTTTTCTTCAAAATCACTCACCTATCTCATTCTGATGGTGGCACCAGCACAATAAGGATAACAATTAATGGAACCATCTATATATTTTGAGAAATATATAGTTCAGCTATCTTACATTAGTAAATTCCTTTCCATGTGTTCTATAATACCCAGAAAGTTTTACCTGCCTACCAGCACTACTTGGGCTTTGTATCTCCAATTATATGTTTTTAAATCACCATTCAGGATGAGTACAAATATGATGCAGAGAACCTTCCATCAATTTCCTACATATTTACCTTATTAGAGGTGAACTCAGAAACATGCTGTTGTTAACACTATCTCATTAGCTAGCTTTACCCATGAACAGTCATCAAGAAAATCCTACCACACACAAAAAAAGAGGAAGACTAGCTAGAACTGGGATTCATCATCTATCCCATGCAAGAAAAATCTCCATAACTGAAATTCATACTTGGTTCTGTTTCCAGTAATTTCTTTGAGACTTCTCACATGCATCTGTATTTTATGCCTCAGGACCACAAGCCATACTTAGCCAAACAAACTCTGGAACCTGAAGATGAGGTCTTCAGAAGACTTAGTGAGTGAAGAGTCAAAGTAAGCTCATGAAAGGAAGGTGGAAAACTGGAAGGAAATTATCAGAGAAGAAAGTTTTCTGTGTGGGGGGACTGGAATTTAGCATTGAGAAGACCAACAAGGGCAGGGGAAAATCTCATGGGAGCACTGGATTTTGTTCTCATTCTCGTGCACACCCTCAGCTTTGTGTAACTGAGGTCAGAAAACTCAACTTACCTCGCTCACATGTTCTACCCCAATAGCCGGTGCCAGTGCAGTCACAGATGAAGCGGTTCCAGCCATCCTTGCACACTGCATTATTCTTACATGGGTAGCTGTCGCACTGTTTGGTGCTGAGGCGGGAGCAGGAGGACTTGACTCCTGCGGCATTCTGTGCCTCTGCCAGCTGCCGGATGTTCTTGCTTCGTCCATCAATGAACAAGTCTCTGATACAGCCAACATAGCCATAGTTCAGCATTGCTGTCCAGAGCTCTGTGGGAAGGATAAGTCCTGCTCGGTTCTCAGGCAGCCCACCAAGGTACATGTCGCCTTCCAGATCCAGGATCTCACTCTCCCCACTAGCAGTGAATGGGGTGCGTCTGCTGTTCACTGATATAGTACCTAAATGAGGAGGAAAAGGACACTTTCAATTACAGTCTCACTTTAGCTCACTTTTTTTCAATAACTGAGTGAGGTTTAAGGTTCAGCAGAGGAGAGTGAAGATTCCTCCCTACCCAGATGCAATTCTAACAAATACAGTGTCTCTCACACAGCTCCCTCTCCTCTTCAACCACAGGTCCTAAGTACTTCCACATAGTGACTGATCATCATGTGTCTGTATTCTAAACTGCATTATAAAGTCAGAAGCATAACAATGCAAAGGTTAAATAATATGTAAAAACTGAGCATTATTCAATGGTATTCATCCAGCAAAGCAGAGACTTACTGAGAACACACAAAAGTTTGATGATGTAAGGACTGGAGAGAAACAAAGATAAGCAGAAGCATGACAAGAAGATAAGCAAAAGCATACTAATTCACATTACATAGCTCTTTCAGATAACATTTCATCAGTACCTCCAAACTGAACCTGGATGATGGAACTACATAGACCTCATCAGGTTTGTAGGTGACATCAACATGGGGAGAATGGTTGCTGTATTGGAGAAAGCAGTGGGTTGCCATACAGAGAAACCTGTATAAGGTGAATCAAAGGACTAATAGCAATATTTGATGTAAAACAAAAACAATAAATACAAAGTCCTACACCTGGTTCAGAATAGCCTCATACACAAGTACATGCTGCAGACCAGCTGGCTAAGGAGCGACTCTGCAGAAAAGGACTGGGAGATATGGCAGGCAACAATTGGAACATGAGTCAGCACTGTGCACTTGCAGTGACAAGAGACATTGATCACAAACAGCAGTAAAGTGTCCTGGTTCCAGCCAAGAGAGGGTTAATTTTTGCAGTAGCCAGGAGAAGGCACAGCTAGAACCCAGAGGTTACTCTATACAATCTCACATCACTGCCAGGGCTGGGGGAAAGGGATTCTCTTGCCAGGAGAAGGGGGTCCTTCCAGTCAAGCAAGTGTGTTCCTTCCAGTCAAGTGGACAGAGCAGTAGGGCAACACTGATTCAGAGAGAGAGGGAACAGTGGTGTGGTGCCAGTCCTGAGCCAGAGGGAGCAGTTGAGGTGACATGGCTGTGCTCTGGTCAATCTCCACAGCGAGCATTTTTGCATATGAACCACTCTTTTGTACACTTTTGTTATTAATACTGTTGCTGTCACTTCATTTTCTTATCTCATTGCTGTTTACAGTAAACTGCTCTTATCCAGTGATCTGCATCTTTTGTGTCTCCAGTTCTCCTCTCCAGCATACCAGTGGGGGGAAGGGGTTGGGAAGTGAGAGAGCGGCAGCCTGGTTTGAAGAGCCTGAGTGGGAGCACCATTCCCAAATGACCACCTAAGGGAATTTCCAGCTCCATAGAAAAGAACATTTTTCACCACAGAAGCAGTCAAACCTGGGAACAGAAACCTCAGAGAGGTTGTGGAATCACCATCCTGATGCAACCCTTAGGAAAGTCTAGACTGAACTAGAAATCTCCAGTTTCTTCCAAAGTAAAATATTATATAGTTTTACAAAGAAAGTTTTCTAATTTTCATTTTATGAACAGGAAAACTGAGGTAGAGACAGGGATTATCTCTGAACAACAGTTATTATTAAAACTGTTGTTAGCTTCCACATGCTCCAAGCAAGATGTAGGTATACTGCACCGAGGCCATTCCTATACATTTCAAGACATTGTCCCAGCACGTAAAATCATCAGAACATATAATACATAAATATAATCAAAATATATAGAACAGATATAGACAAACAAAGGGACTTGTTCAAGGTCAGATTGACATTGTTTAAGGTCAGTCAACCCTGCACCCAAAGAAAAACAAGGAGCATAATGCACATCCCTCACATCCAAGAGCAATGTACTCTTCTGAGGAACATTCAGCAGCTTTTGTGATAGGGACATCGGCCCATCAGACACTCATCTAAAAATCAGCAATTCAGACTACCTGGCTATAAATCATCACATTCAGTTGATTTGTCATTAAGACAGTCTGTCTTCAGAGACACTATCCAAGCTTTAAGATTAATTCCACATAATTGCATTTTTATCATACACCCCTAAAATATGGTGGGAGAGTTAATAAAATTAGCTCTATTTGTGTCTCTGTGAGGAAGTACTGACATGCACACACACTTATTCAGTTGTAATCGGTGTCTTCTTAGAGAACAGCATGTGTGACACAGACACAAGGTATTTCATGTGTGTGATGTTCAGTAATTGAGGAATAACATCAGAGGCAACAGAGTTTCAGAAGCAACACAGGCATTATAAATTAAAGGTTCAAAGAGAACCACAGTTCTTTAATGAATCATTTTGCAAAAACAAGCTGCAGCACCACAGGCAATTTCTCTATTACAAAGTAAGAAAAGAGAATATGTGACAATATACAGTCGCACAGAGTGTCATAGAGCCACAAAACTGCAGCCCCCCTTCCAGCATCTCCACTGTTACTTCTCAAAAGCAGCCTGTAGGGTAATTATTAATCTAAAGCCTAGAAAAAAAATATTGGAGGCCTGAGCTCTAGACAGCTGCCACTATGGAGAGAACAAATATCACCTGCAAAAGCCACAAAGGTACAGAAACGCCCTAAAAGACAAGAAATGTGAGATGCAAAGTAGTATAAAACCCGGAGAAAGGTGGTGAGATGACCAACACAAATAGGCTACGCAGCAGCCTAGACATTCTGCTAGTGTTTTGTACCCTGCAACAATTCCTGTAAGGAGATGGTACTAGTTTGGATGCACAGCACTTTCAAGACCAAGCTGCTAAGATGGAGAAATTTTGAACTGACCCTAGGCAGGAGCACTCACATGACCTGACGTCCTTTCCACTCTCACTCCCCCTGCCCTCCAAATCCCATGTTTGCGACTCTATTTAGAGTAGATTCAAGTTCATCTTGAGAAATCATAAGCATCCAAGCACCTCTTTTCCTGTGCCTTAGGCACTTTGTGCAGGTTTAAAGAACTGAGAGATGAAAACACCCCAGTCACTGAGGGCAGAGCTGGCATACAAAGTGGTGCACTGATGCAACTGTAAACTAAACCTTCCAGTAAGATTTTTAGTGTGTGAGTGGGCGAGACATCATGTATGTTTTGTAGCTGATGACCAGCTGAAAACATTGTCTTGTGTAACATGCTCACTGTTCCCCAGCTAGAAACTGTGAAACAGGTTTTGTGAACACTTTGGGGAGCTTTCCCCAAGGACAGAAAGGTTACAGGATGCAAGGTGTCCATGTCCAAGCTACCAGCTTTTGTCAGAACAGAGAGAGGAAAACAGCTTTTGTTGCTCTGGCAGCCAACACAGACCAAAGCATACACAAGGCCTAAGGGGACTAGAGGTATCAGAGGTTATCTGAGCATGACTGCCAAGCTTCTCCAGCACTAGTGCTCCTGCCTCACTGCATTGCAATAGGGAATATTTGGATTTTTAGGCTATTTTACTAAGCTCAGCAGAACTTGAAATTTTGGACTATTAGAGAAATGGGAAGAAGAAGGGGAGAGATGACACCTAATAAAGGTGTAGCTGCTTTAGCAATGAGAATCAGAACCTCTAGGTCACTAGCTCATTAAACCCAAACAGCTGTTTTTAGCCTCCATTTAGTAAATTCATTATTTCAGTTTCTAGATGACAGGCATCCACATTGGGGAAAAAAAAAATCTTCAAGGTGTAACTGTTCTCCAGTCCACACATGGGAGAAAAGTCAAGGACCAAACAAGAACAGATCCTGAACTCCTTTCTCATACCTGCCAACAGTGTCATTGGGTAAAAGTGACTGATGTTTGCTAAAGGGTATGATGTAAAGAAATCAATGCCAATATCCTGGTTTTCTTGGGACACAAGACATCAGTCACTGGGATCATTAACCAAGTATTCATTGTCAGCAGAAAATACAATTTAAAAAACCAAACAAACCAAAACAAAAAAAACTAAACAAAAAAAAATCAAAACAAAACAAAGAACCTGACAAACAAACATACAAATGCATTCCTTCTTGTTGAGAAAAGTGTTTCTAATTCAAAATTTGTTACCTTAATCAGTGTCCAGAACATCACAAATCTCCCTGCCAAGTAACAAACAAGGCAATCCTACAGTTTCATTCATCAAGTAGCAATGCCTTCCATCATACCTTCCTAGTTCAAATGAACATGTGTCCCTCTTCCTAGGGTTTTACAAACATTCTTTGCAGAGACCCTAGTGTCATTTCTGTTTCTTCTCCCTCTGCAGTTGCCTTTTCAGGGACGAGACAGTGCCCAAGTGAGCGAGCAAAACTGAAGTCAGTACTGATTGCAACTAATTGAGTTTATCCTTGGAAGTTAATTAAATTTTAGCAAGTCTAAAGAAATCAAAGCTCCATTTATTTATTTATGGCTTCCTTTGTAAAATGTCCTTAGGAGATAGCAACATATAACCACACATATTAAGTCCTAGTAGAGCACCATCCCAAATACAAAGAAACTGCTCACATCATCAAAGAAAAAAATAGCTTCAGGCAAAGACCTGTTCAAACAGCTAGGCCTTGCATGGTATCTAAAAGTCAGTTCTTTTTAAAACTCAAGGGAAGAAAATTCTAGCACTGCTTTCCCTGTACTGATGCTATTCAGCAACTGGAAACATCAAGTTAGGGACCTAAAACTATCATCTGGAGATCACCAAACAAATTCCAAATCCACTTGCAAATGTAAGCAAAAATCCCTTTGAAGAGAAGGCTTTGAGATCCCAGTGGCTCAGAAAAAAATTCGACTACAATTGTGCACATATTCTCAAGATGAAGTTGCAGTATTTGATCATTTTTGTTCTTGTCCACAATTTCAGAGTACATCATGAATATGTTAGCTTGATTTTCAGCATTAGAAACCAACCAAATACATCTTGGTAATTGCAAGGTAGGTGCATCTTTAGAAATAAACTAAAACATAACTGAAAATGAGAAGCTGTAAGGAAAAAAAAAAAAAAGGAATATATACTGAATGCTGACTCAGATTTTAAGACCAGAATTTGGCATCCAAGAGAGTAAAGAAACCTAACTGAAAACTACAAGATACTAAAGGAAACAGAATTGAATAAAAATGTTGATTTGGTGTCATAATTTTGTCTCTGGTTGTGCCCATTTTTATTTCCTCACAACAAGATTCCAGCCCCAGAAACCCAAAGGAAATCAGTGAAATTTCTCCAGCTGAGAACAATGGTTCTGAAGGACCTTAAACCTTAGCACGGCTTCTAAAGAATTCACCCCTATAACTATGCATGCAATTGCAAAGATAGGTCCAGAATATCTGAGGATTGTGAATAAAATATTAATAGGTTGCCTCTGTGATGTGCAAAGTTCACACTAAACCTAGCCATTCACATCTTTGCTTTGCTGGATAAACATCACTGGAGTAGCACTAAGCTTTTTTAAGGTGACTCATATCTAACCGGTTTTGAAAGTTCTGAAAATTAATACACAGCCCTAGATCTAAATCTGAAATGATGAATCTACTTAAGAAAAAGTCATCACCCTACCTGATCTTCCATCTCGTTGAATGTCCACATGATACCACTCTCCATCATTGGCTTTCTTCTGGGTGGCCTTGACTTTAATGGTCCCAGAGCCCATGTCCAGAAGCAAGTAGAGGTTTCCATCTAGAAGCTCAACTGCAAAGAAGTCTACCTTTGTATTTTTCTGGCTTCTGGCATCTTTTCTCTCCTGAGGCTTGCCATGGGTGAAAAGGATCAGTCCATTAGGTTCAGTGGTTCGGAAATCAAATGAGATAGAGCCCATCCTTTTGGTATTCCATTTAGGCAGACTAATATAGGCCTCAGGTGTCTCAAAACTGATGGGATCCAGTGTAGCCACATTTTCACATACGAATTTCACTTCCCCGTAGATCTTCATCTTAGTATCACCAATCCGGGCCAAGCGAGACAGCTCCAGACGAATGTCATTATTCTTATAAACAACCTGCCAGACACAAGGAAAAGTATCATACATCAATCCTGCATACAATACAAATACTCCAATTACTTTCAGCCATGGGAGATAAACTTCTCCCAAAAGGCAGTGGGGAGCAGAAAGGAGACAGTACAAGAGTCTGACATCATGACAGAGGGAGAGAGCTGAACCAAGAGTGTGTATAGAAATGACAGCAATGGGCAGTTTGCAATAAATGTAGATCAGATAAACAGTCAGAAGAGAATATTTAACTGAAGGGCAGTGAGAACAATTAACTCAACCACAGGCCCACTCAGCTGTAAAAGCTTTTTTACAAAAAATCCAGTGTGTGTCTGGTATTATGCTGTTATATTTGCATAAATCCCATACAAAATACATAACAAAGTGTAACCTCCATGTCCATCTCTACTAGCCACAGCAGGAAACTCAGTTCCGCCACTGTCATTTTGCTATTATTCCTATAAGCCCACTTAACTACTAGAAGAGGGTTGTGAAAATATTTCAGCAAGTTGCTGTGAACTGATAGTAATTGCCCTGTGGCTCCTAAAGGAAAAAAATAAACAAAGACTTAAAATTTCTCTGACCAAGAACTCTACATGCACAAACTTACCATGGAGATATCTGCATTGCTTACCCTCGCTTCAAGAAACCTAGTCTTTGTGCTAACACATGAAAACCTGTACATATTCAGTGCCTGGAGTCTCACTCTCTCCAGCTTAAGGACCAGAACTCTGGGCTTTAAATTCCTACAATGATTGAAATTAGCCAAGGGAAGAATCCCAAACAGGCAAGCACTCCTGAGCATGCTTGGCTTACTCAGGAGTCCAGACCTCCTACTCTTCTCTTTCAGTATAGAATTAATTCCTGGAAAGCAGACTCCTCTCTGACCTGTGCCATTCTCACAGAGGCAGAAACTGAAGAAGGCACAAAACTGAAATATTTGTAAACTGTACTGCCTCTCATCCACCTTCGATGCTTCCTAAACCCAGAGCTGGCACATACAGCAAGCAAAAGCACTTCTGCAACTAGCACAATTTTTGTTGAATTCATGTTCTGTGATACTACTGAAGACTCTTATTTCTTTGAAGGATTATTTTAAAATAATCTGTGTCTAATACATATAACATATACATATTTGATTTCTGCTTTCAAGATGCTATCAGGATAAGTTGTCAGCAATTTATTTGAGCTGTCAGCAATTCGTTATGAAAAGAGAAGGGAAAGGAGATACTTGTAAGAGAAGGGAAAGGAGATACTTTTTAGTTCTACAATTAGGACAGGGAAGTCAAAGAAACATATGCACAGTAAATATTAAAAGTCAAGAGAAGAGAATGAGGGGTAAGCTTCTGAATTAGGATGAAAAAACAAATGAAATCACAATTCAACATATTCATAGTAAACAAAGAATTTCCTGCTTTCACTAAGCATTAAAGGAGAATTTGCCCTGTGCAGTCAGCACAGCATCAGATTTTCCTGTTACAAAGGCAAAACACAGAGTGAAAGAAGCCAGCTGCTAAATCCCATTTGGAGACATGGCACAAAGATGTATTTCCTCCCAGCAGAGGACAGCATTGACCCAGAGTAGCTTGTTTTGCTCCAATTCTCAATAAAGTACTCTCCCCTCACACAGGCTTCAAAACATCAAGTCTACTAATAGCTGAAACAGGAATAAAATACATTTACAAACTGTACAACTGTACTAGTTTCATTGTATGGATTAACCATGTCAAATGCTCTCATTAGACAGACCATATACATGTTTCCATTGACACAGCAAGGGTGTGCTTTACAGGCTCCCCTCTTGCCAGACAGTGAAGTGCACCTCAATCAGACTTTAGTTCTGAGCACTGCATAAAGTCCTGTCTCGGCTTCTCAAAGAAAAAGAGGCAAATAAATAGAACAACTAAAAGGACAGCACAGGATACTTCATGAGGATTGCCTGAAAAGGCCAAAGCTTATATTTGGAGAGGACTGAGAAAAATATGATTGCAGTTTACAGAAGATGGAGAAGGTTAAGGTAGAACTGCTCTTTGCCAAACCCAGCAATAA
This sequence comes from Sclerurus mexicanus, assembly GCA_013396755.1. Taxonomy (NCBI): domain Eukaryota; kingdom Metazoa; phylum Chordata; class Aves; order Passeriformes; family Furnariidae; genus Sclerurus; species Sclerurus mexicanus. The sequence goes on from VWZF01003291.1 coordinate 1,025,135, forward strand.
CAGAACCAGAGGCACTCACTGAAACTTGTATGAAGTCATTTTAAAATGGATTTTCAGAAGTGCTTATTTACACAGAGAGTAGTGAACTTCTGGAACTCACTGCCCAGAAGGTCATGGAAGTAAGGTCAAAAAGAACCAGAAAGAAAAATGGACACCAAGTCCACAAACTGATATTAAAGGAAACAGGAAGGAATGGATCTTCTAACAATCATAAACCAATAGCAGTGGATGCTGTGGGAACATAGCAGAATGCACCACTGATAGTAGCCACGCTTACATGTTCTCCATAAACAGCACGTGCACTCACCACTATTAGAGACAGCATACTCTAATACAGGCTTCATGCATTGACCATTCTTCAGTCCCACTAGGGCTTACGACTTTGGTGCAACATTGCATTTTTGGTTCCACCTCCAGTACTCTGGGGGGAAAGAGAATGCCTGGCTTGCATGAATTGTGGCTTTAATGATCCTAGCATAGAAGAACTGCCCTTAAAGGACACTACAAACAGTTGCTCAAACCAACACTCCTCTATACTGTATCTTGATCAAGTATTTCCATACCTGAGGAGCAGAGAGGAAGTACAATACCCTACATATGAGTGATGGCTGGTGCTGGGTTGTACCCAGCTAGGACTCAGTGATACGTTTTCTGCAACCTCTGAAGTTGCTGGTAGAAGGAGTATCACATTCATGTAGGCAGTTTCCACATACAGCTGAGCCACATAAAGGTAACATCTCCCTGTTTAATATATTTGATACTTGAGCAACAGCTCCCACCTCTCCTGGAGAAATACAGAGGGTCTGCCCCTGTGTTTATTTGAGGTTTAATGCTGACTGCCTTGTATTTCATTAGTCATATCAGAACCACAGCTGGAGAGTCCTTGAGACAGAAGATTTTCAGAGGAACTGGAGAAAATCACATGAACTTAGTTGTAAAACAGAAAGTCACTAACAATGAAGAATCTGACAGCAAGTTTGAAAAGACAGACCAAGAAAGCAAGCACAAAAGAAAGCCTGAGGAAGAGACGATAAAGGATATAGAATAGATACAAGATTTCTGAATTCAATCTTTTCAAAATAACATACCCACTCCAACTCAAATCTCCATTATTCGAGTGTTTGTTCTAAATTATTTTCTTAAGGAAAAAACCCAAAGCAAATAGCTTAAGAAATCTAAAAAGCACCGGTGTTTAAGGAAAAAAGTACAAGTATTTCCATAGCTGACATAAGATATTATTGACAGACATATTGGGACATTCATATCTTAACATATAATCAGGTACACCAGAACTCTCAGCACAATTAAAAAAAAAAGAAAAAACCAAACAAAAAAAAAATAATCCTTGGGTGTAAAACCAAGGTGAATTGGCAAGAACAGAGAAATGCTAAGGCAACTTCTGATAACAACAGTTCAATTGTTAAACCAAAGGTTCAAGAATGAGGAAAGGGAATATAATTAAATGACTGGAATGTGTGTCCCATAGTGAAAAACATTCAAATTCAGTCCGCTTAATAGGTGGAGGTTAAAAGGTGATTCGATTGCAATCTATGAATACCTGTGCAGAAAATGGAATGTGGCAATAGAGGGCTCTTCAATTCATGTGACAAAGAAACAGTGGAATCTGGGAGCTAAAAACTGAAGTTAAAGAAATTCACATTTTAAAATATTATGACTTATTTTTACATGAGGGTAATTTGCTCCTGAAATAATTTAGTACAGGTTATGGTGTGTTCTCTTCTACTGGCAAATTTTAAATTAAAACAGTATCTTGTTTTCTCTAAAAGATACAGTGAGACAGGAATTAATTATATAGCAAATCAGCCTAGATTATCATAATGGCTCTTTCTGGCCTCATAACCTATGAATCTTTGTGTTTTAACGAAAACAACAGATGCTTCAGTGCAGTTTCCAGGACAGATGAAACACATCCTTCCCAACTGTTAAAACTGCCTGGTAAAGGAGTAGACGGTGCTATCAGTTCTGGTCTGACTTGTCACCAGTGCTTTCAGTGAAGCTTTTTTATATTTTTATCTGCTTGTGATCCTACCTTGCTACATGCAATTAAAACGAAGGCAAGTAAAAAGTCTTGGACCAAAAACTTGATTCTATAGTTCAAATATACAAGCTTCAGAAACTAGTTTCCTAGAGTTACCTGCTGCAAGCCAGAGAAGAAAAATTTTCATGTTTCACCGAGGAAGCTTTCTGCCAGCAAAAGAATCTACCATCTGCACAGCACTTCCTATCTGCTAGTGCCACAAGCAACCTCTGAACTAATTTGAAGGCTTTCCAGTATATGCTAAAATATGGACTGACACGCACACCTCTAACTCAAAATGAGGCCATGAATGACTCAGTGCTGTCCCTCACTTGGGCACAGTCTTCTCGTGTCACTCTGGGACATGGCTTCCACAGCAACTGAGTAGTAACAAAGCAGTGAAAGCAGTGCCCATACATTTGTCCATTTTTATCAGATGCTTCCTAAACAAAGCTGACCTCACCTGTTTAACCAGAGACAAGCTTGAGTTCATCCCATGTCCGATACACGTATCAGAGGGGGTCTGAGGAAGTCAAGATACAGATATACACATCTACCTCATAGTTCTTTTAGGAAGGAAGGTGAAAAAGAGAAAGGGGAAAAAGATTGCTAGCAAAAGCTATGCACAGAGCATTTGAAAAGTAACCTCCATTCTTCCAATCTTAAAATTGCTTTATTATCCAAAAATTAAACAAGAATAATGAAAAATGTGTTTTTTTCTTTTCCATGAGGACTGCTTCTAAACACCTTTTAAAAAAGGAATATTAACTATTCAGTGCCTTTGTTTAGTGAATTTGAGCAGTATAAAAGGATGGTCAGGGATGGGATGGAATAGTTCAGATACACATGGACCTGACAACCAGAGTAGAATTTTGTGGTATCTAAAACATTGTGAGAGGAGAAAAATATATACATTAAATTGTGTTTCCTATAAATCTGCTGAGAAAGAAGCATTTGTTTTAGGCAGAGCTAAAACAAATAGGCAATCTAGTTTTGAGGTTTCTTAAAAATGGCAGCTTTGCACTTCTGAAGCATTCAAGGAATTTTTCCAGCTAAACTTGTAAGAAGTTTCACTCATGGGTTAATGAGAGCTCTAATCAGATGGCTTTTCACAATGATGAAAAGCATCTCTCTGCAATCAAGTGAAGTTGCAGATAGAGAGGGAGTGACAAAAAGTGAGGAAAATTTATGTGCTAAACTTGATCAGTAGCCAATATAAAAATTTCTCTCCAAGTTGGTACTATTAAGCAGCAAACATGATTCTCAATGCAGGCTATGTATCACCAATTGCTTTTTTCTGACACAGACTGCCCCTTTCACCAACTGTCCACATCAATTCTCAGAAGGGATAACTGCAAGACATTCAGACTAGAGCCTTACTACGACTTTCTTAAAGACACCTGCACTGAACCAGACAAGTTCCTGCACCTTAAAAAATTACAGTTTACCCACTGGTTTATTAGAACTGTGTTTTTGCAGCCTGACCTGACCAGCAAGTAGAAACATACCAGTTAACAGCATTTTACATTGTGTTTGGGGCAGATCATCTATGAAGCAATCCAAGGCTTCAGTGATGGGTAACTAAAGCTGCTACACTTATTTAAGGAACTGTATGTGGACTGTGGACACCTGGTCTAAACATATTTGATGGTTCACTGGGATAACAAGTGCATTTAGGTAATAAACAAACACAATCACCATTCACCACACTGAAAGAGTTAATTTACCTGTCATGAAAAACAATATATTGAACATTGATGAAAAGTAACTGAAACCAAACCAAATATGACTTGTGCTATGATGACTAAAGTAATGCAACCCTCTATTTCATCTGAATTATGTTTAACAAAGAATATGTGTTCACCCAGTGTTGAGGAATACATTCAGTGCAGGCACTCAGTGTGTAGCTGCAGTGCCAGCTGCAGATTGAGCTCTGGGTGGTGGGAACCTGAGGCAAGAGGCCATGAACTGCCAACCCTTTGCACAACAAAGGTCACAGGGACCTGTGGCACCAGCCAGGGGACTGAACACTCAGAGACACAGCAGGAGCCAATGACTCTAAACTTTCCTGCACTTAGACTGTGAGGGTATAAAAGCCCAGAGATTCCTTTGTTCAGGGTCCCTCCTCAGAGGTACCAAGCTGGTTTTTGTTATTTACTTATTGCACCAAGATTAAATTATTTTAAAGATCCAGAGGTTTAAGACTCTGCTATGGGAAACCCAGGTTCAAGCTGGTAAGGACACTTTGACCCTATGAGAGTGGCGTGTGTAGCTGGGAGGGAGCCTCCACCTAGCTTAGGTGCTGCAAGTGTGACTGCCAGAGTGGCTGCTGGAGGATTAGACAGGAAAGCTTTCTTAACACCCAACGGAAAAGAAGAGCAGGGTGAGTAAAACACCTAAACAATAAGGCAGAACCATTTCAAGATTCCCTATAAATTTTTTTCAACCTTATGGACCAATTATAGGTTCTGAATAGCTTCAGGTTTTATGCAAAACTCTAGGAAAGAAAAGAGATAGATTTAGTTTCAGGAGACTTGTAGGAAGATACAGAGAAAAACTCCCTGAAGTACCCAGCTAGGATTCAGTGATGTTTTCTCTTGTGTTATATTCGACCTCCATTTTGGCCTAGTAACAGCAAAGAACAAAAGCTGCAGAACAGGGAAGCCAAGATGGCCAGCTGTGACGCTCCTCACCTGTGCCACAGGCCACTGACAGTCATACCTCATGGTATGCCTGAAAAGCAACTTGTACTTTGGATGTGTTTCTGGATATAAGAAGGACATAGAGAAGATATGTCTGTAGTTTACAAATCTATATACAATAATGAGGAAATCCTATGTTCTACACTGAGCCTACGCAGTGCAGAGGTGAAACAAGACAGAAGAAATAAACACTTAACAGCTACACACAGAAAATCATTCTTTGGGTGGATTGAAAGGTGCATCCTGGAATGTATGGAGACATAGAAGGGAATAGTGCTGTACTCTGCTGGAGATCATGTCCAATTTGGAGACTTGCACTTCAAGAAAGGAGTGAAACTATTGGAAAGAGTCCTGACAAGAGCAATGAGAATAACGAGGGCTCTAGAAAAGAAAGTTTCAAAGGAGACATTATAACAGTGTTCAAATAGAAAAGGTCTGCTACAAAGCAGAATGGAACAATCTCTTTATCTATGCTGAAAAGGATAAGAAATAATTGGCAAATATTACAGCAAGAAAGTATTAGAATTGATGTTAGGAAAAGCTTTATTAATTTAAGAACAGCAGACCACTGGAAGAGATTGCCTGAGGAGCAAGCATCACTGGAGACCTTTAATTACAAGCTAATAAAATTGTTGTCAAAACTCACATAGATGTCATTGATTTTGTTTCAGGACAGTGGAAGCATAAAGGATTAGATAACCTCTCATGGTCCATTCCAGTTTTATATGTTTCTGTGTTGGGGGGCCAGAGGAACATGTGAAAGGGCAAATTATTATGTAGCTGAAGACTTTCCTAGTTCTCAGTGCACATAAAGGAACAATAAACTTCATATTAACACAATTCTGACATCTCATAAATTTGAAGAGCTTAAATTTACAAATGACCTTCTTAGCTAATGAAGGCTTGAGAGCTCAAAAAAAATTATCACAGCAGCCTATTTACCAGAACACAGTAGTTGACTTCAATTACATTAAATTCTGTATTAAGCTTATATAGATATTCACCAGTTACAGAATACTCTGCTCCTCCCAAGTGCATCCTGAAATCTCCGATTTGTCTAGCAAGCACAAGCTAAATCTGTCTAGCTTGGTTCAGTGATGAGTAAGTGAGGAAATGATTACTGTCAAGTGTCTTAAGGATTTCATCTGAAAGGCAGAGAGGAATTATTTTAGGATGGCCCCATTGATCATTTAAGACTTGAACCTTATTACACAAGACATCAAAAACTGTATCAGGCAATGACTTAGCAAATAACACTCCACTTAGTGATTGCATTGTATTTCAAATCCACCTAAGGGGGTACAAAAGATCTATCTCAGAAAATAGATCTGTTTAGTATGGCCGGGTGAATGTTTCCATCAGGATGGCTTTCTAACACAGACTTCCATTTCCCTAACAGAGAATTAGCAATGAAATGCTTCACTTCAAGTTATAACAACCCAAAATGGCAACTTTAGTGTCATCAAACTTTACGGAAAACTTTTGCATGAACTTACCATAAAAGAAACCAGTATTTTCCAGGCATTGCATTTACTTTAAACAGTAGTCCCCATTTTTACCTCTGGTGTGCATTCCCTAGGAAAATACTTTTACATGACAGAATGTCAGTGTCCCACTTGACCTCGGAAGAGACACGACTACTTTTGCCACAAAGCAGCTTAACCATATACTCTGGTCCCTATGGGAGAATGGACACGAGGGCCCTACAGTACAGCTACCACACAGAACTGCACTGGACAGGAAAATACAGTTCTTGTTAAACTGGCTCCAGAGTATTTGGGGTCAGCTCAATAATCAATACGAAATAATTGGTTCAGATAATACCAGAATATTACGTATGAATTCAGTTTTGAAAATCTGATGGATTTCCATTAAAAAAAAATAATCTCAACAGCAGCAATGAAAACAAACGCTGGCTGGAGGAACTCCTTTGAGACAAAAACTCTTAATTTCACTCAGCTTTACACTTCAGTGATAAAATGTGCTTTAATGAGAACACTAATGTTTTAAGTCTTCTGTGAAAATACTGAATAGATATTGCTCTCACAGGTATGCAGTTTTTCTCCACTACTTATCTTCCCTGACCAATATGTCCTGATCCTACTTCACTAGAATATCCCTGGCAGGTACAAGAAGGTATTTCAGTCACCATATGCCAGGCAAGCATTTGTCTCATTGCTGAGGCAAATTGTGCCAACCACAGTGGTGTTTTCTATGTTTTTGTCATTTGTCCAGCCAAAAACAAATTGAAAACATTTACAATTACATATGGGAGAGAACATGCTTAAAAGTGAGCATTGCTCAAATAACAATGTGATTGGAGCAAGAGAGGAAGTATTTTTATTTAGTATTGTGTAGCCTAAGTCTATAAACTTAGAGTGGTGCCAATGCAGCAGGATGGTGTCACTGTAGCTTGATGCTAACAGCTGAGGGTGCTGCATCCCAGCATGTGTCTTCCTCAGCTGTAGTACAAAGGTCTCAAGGGCACTAGTATCTCCTTCCAACTGCAATGTCAGCCAAAGAAAGAGGTATGCCTTCAGTTAGGCTTCTGTGGGGGAGCAAAGACACTGGATATCCTGGAGAAGTGCCACTGGCAGAACAGCGCTATCCCACAGCTGACACCATCTGTCACAGTGCACTTCACAGGTCCAGATGGACGAGTGAGGAGGAAGAGGACCTGACCCCATATGTCTAGACCAAAATACTACGTATTTCTAAACTTTTTTTTAATGCCTCTCTTGTTGCCCTGTGGAAAAACCTGCCAACACTGACATCTCTCTAGGACCTCTTTGCTCACCTCTCTTCAAATTCCATGGCATGGAACAAAGTTCAAACCCTCCACAGGCAGGATTTCCCAAACAGTTATCTGCACTGGGCTTTACGTTGTATGAAAACAGGGAGGTGACGAGCTAAGTATTTGCTTGAATATTTGCTGTAGAGGGCAGGGAACTTGATTAGCTCCCTACCTGCAAGAGACATCAGGAGAAAAATATTGTCATCTTATAACCCCCACCTGAATGTGAGAAAAAGAACCATGAGCTCATTTAGATCTTTCCCCTATTTGTATCTAAAATCTCTCTCATCTTTGACCTCCAGCTCTACAGCTTGCAGCACTAATAAAAGGAAGAGGGGAAAAAATTAAAAGATTTAGTATCTCTCTTCTGTCAGAAGCCACACAACTGCACCAGTCACTTTAGTACACAATGTAACACTGCATGAGATCAATAAAGGGAGGCTGGGAATGGGACAGTTCCCCCTCACCAGCTCATATGGTTTCATCTGGCCTTCAGAGAAACCCTGATTAACAAGACCCTCTTCCTTGCCCCCACTGTCTTTACAAGTTTCTAGCAGAAGAGTATTCATACATGCAAAGAGCCCAGTGGCAGTACCAGTGTCCACCATGGCTGTTGACTGAACTTCACTTTCACTCCTTGCTTTGATTTGGAAGCTGCATGCATGGAGTGTAAGTCCAGCAGCTCCTGGGGGACAGGAGTGGATAGGGAAGGAGTCAGTGCAGCCAGAACTGCCACCACAGTGAGAGAGCATTAAGGAAAGCACGTGAAAGGAGAAAGAAACAAATGCAAATAAGGGTGACATTTTCCAGTGGAAGCACTGAAGTGAGAAGCAGAAACAGGAGACAGATCAGGGTCTGAGCATCCAATTCAGCACCAGATTACATTTCCTTCTCAAAGTAGGTGGGCTGCTGCAATCAGGAGCAGCGAGAGCTCTTTGCTAAGGAGAAAGGTCAGGACTGGAGGCAGCACTGAGCACCAGACAAAAGAGGTACTTGATTATCTGGTTTCCCAGCACACTGGGCCTGATTGTGCAAAATGCAGAGGGCTTTTAAAGCTCTCTATACTATTCTGTCTCTAGAGTCCACCTATCACTACGTATTCTTTCTTTTCTAAAAATTAAAAAAAAAGGGAAAAGAAAAACAAACAAACAAAAAACCAAACCAACCAACCAAACCAAAAAAACCATGCATTTTCCAAAGGGAGCTGGAAAAAACCCCACATCATTCCATTATAGAAACGCTTTCTATAAGAAATTCCTACAGAGCGTTGTAAGTCACTCTGTGAATATTAGTGTCTCGGCATTCATTTACTTACTGTTGCCTTATCTCCCACTCTCCCAGATTTACAGAAGATAAAACAGAAGGAACTGAATTGATACAAGTCAATAGACGGTAAGGAAGAATGTCCCTTCTTCATAATTATTACCCTGTACCTAAGGAATAGCTGGAGGAAATAGTTTGGTGACACAGATTTGTCTCTTCCAGCTTTGAAATCCTATAATGTAAATATTGAATGGCAATAAACCTTTCCCTCCATTTGTTTATTTTTACTGCAATGCCATTGTAATGCACCTAGGCATGGGGTTCCCATCCCCACTGTGTGGAGCTCAGTTTTACATTTAAGAGACATGGATCTCACATATAAGAAAGCTTATTTGATACAAGCCTAATTTACAACACTTACCTTTTCTGGTTTGCTCAGTACTATCTTACTGCTTAAGAATGAACAATAGCTGCTCTTAAGCTTACACTGTTCAAACACTAACAGGCAGAAAACAAAATATGCCTTAACTACTGTTTGGTTTGTGTTAATTTTCTTCCCAGTGGCTAGTAGGGGGCTATGTTTTGGATTTGTGCTGAACACAGGGTTGATAAGAGAGAGATGATTTTGTTATTGCTGAGCAGAGCTTGCACAGAGCCAAGGCCTTTTCTGCTTTTCGTACTGCCACTCTGGTGAGGGGGCTGGGGGTGCTTGGGAGGGGACACAGCTGGGACAGGTGACCCAAAGTGACCAAAAAGATATTCCATACCATATGACATCATGCTTAGCCTATAAAGCTGGGGGGAAGAAGGAGGAAAGGGAGGATGTCCAAACAGTGATGGTATTTGTCTTCCCAAGTCACCGTTATGTATTATGGGGCCCTGCTCTCCTAGAAATGGTTGAACATCTTCTGGCTCATGGGAAGCAGTGAATTGATTCCTTGTTTTGCTTTGCTTGCATGTGTGGGTTTTGCTTTTCCTATTAAACTTCAACTCAACCCACAAGTTTTCTCAGTTTTACCCTTCTGATTCTCTCCTTGACCCCGCTGGCTGTGTGATGCTTGGCTGCTCGTTGGGGTTGAACCATGACAATCACTTTACATGAGGATGGAGTTACCATTTCCTAGAGAAAAGACTGATGGAGGCGAGATTATACCAGAATTCTTTTAACTGAAAATTCAGCCTTTCTACACCCTCCAGTATATCTAGAAGTAAGATTTCAGTTCAAAAGATGCAACTAACAGGTTGCGGACATCTGCCCACCTGCCTGTTAGTCCCTCACAAAGCCACAGAGAAGACAAAAGTTCTGAACTGCTGTTTCTGCACTGTGCTACAAACTAGTTTTGTCCTACATGGGCTAACATGCCTCTTAAAGGCAGATCATCAACCTCTTTCCATGTTCTTCCTTGTTTATGTAGAAATATGAGACTCCGAAAGTTAAACATTTAAATTAGCTCAAAGCAAGAAAATAAACCCTATCATGTCAATCACATCCTGCAATGTTTGCTTGCGTGTTCCTGTAGGAGGTATAAGATGCATAGTCACTGCCTTCTAAAAACAAGTTTCATTTTCTCAGACTGAACATAAAATCTAGGCCACTAATGGAACATTACTGGTACATTATTACTTCTATCAATTTGATTACTTGATTATTACATGTTGAAGACACTGGTGTGGACACCAGTGTGTGAGTAGGCAGCAAGTGGCAGGTAGAAAACTGCAAGTGGCAGTTTCCAATGACACAGAAAAACATAAGGATCATCCTGTACCACCAGTTATCAAAAACTTAAAACTGTTGGCTCATTTCAATGTCTTGTGAACCCTTGCATGAAAAAAATTAAGGGCAATAAGAGAAAATACGCAAACAGGTCTATTTTTCTTTACGGTTTCTTCTAATTTTATGAAAGAAATGTTATTAACAAAGCTTTCCAGGTGCCAGAGACAGACAAGGCAGCACACCGGAGAAAGGGCCACTGTCAAAAAGCTTCCAGTCACAGCATGACCAAACTACAACCACTGAGAAACTTCCAGATACGGCAGAGCAGTCGTGACACCCAAGGTGTTTTCTGGAAAAGAACAATAAGATAGCTAAAATTCAGTTTACTTATCCCTTTGACAGGCATACAATGATATATACTCAGACACATTATTTCAGTTCAGCCCAGTGCTAGACTATAGATTTAGGAACAAAGACTGTAAGCAACTCTCACGCAATAGGAACTGTATCTAAGCTTTCCAAATAGTGACTATGAAAAGAGCATGCGTGCCTTGGTGCATAACCAATTGAACATGAAATGCCTTTGTAAAGCAGTTGTAAAGAGGTCTAATTGTGATTCTTCAGTGTCTAAGTAGGAAACTATCAAGAAAGTACAGAGAAAAGACACTGAGTACCTATATAGTCCCAGTGAAACCATCTAATGATACTGTGGCCTGTTATGTTGCCTATGTTTTTTAAAATATGTTTAAAAACTTCAAAGAGCACAAAAAGTACTGCAGTGACTTGAAACCTCAATTGTATACTATACCTGGAGAGCTATCCAACAAACTACATCTATTTCACCCAAAGGTAGGTTACAAGCAGATCCAAATCTACATGTTACAGGAATCTCCATCTGACAGAGATCTGCTTTAGTTTAGTAGATGAAGACATAAATGATATAGCCAAATCACAACTATTCAGTTTGGAAATAACATGCAATGTTTCCTAGTGATCCAATGAACCAATGAAGTCTTCAAATCACTATAGGATGCACTAGAAGTTAAAAAAAAAAAAGTTGTATCCTTATACAGAAGTCCATCACAACACCAAGAAGGCAATGGTTTGTTTAAAGGGTTCAGATTAAAAAATTTATGAAGTATGCAACGTTTTTTCTCTGTCAGATATAAATACATGAAGAACCTAAGTGCTTATATCACAAGATGACAAAGTATTTTGCAATCCATGAGATTAATAGAGGATGTTGATCAGCTACCAGGAATAAATATGCTTTATTTTTAATTTCACACGCTTGGGTCACTTACTCCAAAATCTTAAAAGAGCTGAATGAGAAGATTTCTGATCCACTGAGGTTTATTTTTAATCTTGAATAACAGAAAGATAACACTAATAAAAGAATGATAATGCTGTGTGAATGTTTTAAAAAGCCAAACAGGACAGGATGTATAACTGTAGATGGGTTTAGCCTGCAGGAAACTTCAACCCTGGAGGAAATAGCACAACAATTTCTATTTGAAGTGCTTAAGAAAAACATTAAAGGAGAGGAATACAATACTTAATGTCATTAGACTATCCTGTGTAAAACGAGTTTCTGCCAAATAAACCTGATATAATTTGAATGACAATGGTAAAAGCACAGATGAAACATTTTTTAAGGCATTTGACTGAATACCAGAAGACAGCTCTGTTTAAATAAACAGCATACAAGAACAGAACAGGGCATAATATTAGATAGATAGTCCTCAGCTGACAAATCTCAAGGAGTATTTGTCAGTGGGGTATCATTACTGAAAAGAAGCATTTCTAGTGCATCACAGGAATCCATGCTTGATGCAATAATATTAAATATTTTTATCAAACACCTAGAAGTAAATATAAAAAGCACTGAAGCTGATACTTGAAGCTAACACCGAGTTTGGCAGAGCACTAAATAACCTCAATGACAGATCAGTCGTACAGAGCGATTCCATAGAGCATAGAAGTCCAGGCCCTTTCAATCCAAGCACTAGATTTCTGAAGGATCTTGTTCCAGTTGAAAACTGTGTCACAAGAATCAACATTTAGGAGGCATTGTCAGACAAATTCAAAACAGATTAAAGGCTCAATTTCTTTTGTAGGGAGTAGTTAAACATCTCAACAACTTACCAAGGAAAGTAACAGATCATCTTTTAATGCGTTCATGCCAAGGATGGTTAAAACTCAACCCCCCAAATGAGGCCCAAAATTATCAGATTTAACAAGAGGGAAGTAGGAGAAAGCAAGGCTTGATGTTTGTTGCTTATGAACACTCTGAAACCACATATAAGTAGAAGTAATTAGATAATCACCTGAAGGCTGAGCTAGCTGGGTATGGGGCCTTAAAACCTTAAAATTCTCTGACATTTTGAAACCTTTACAAGCCTCAGATCACTCAGTTAGGAAGAGGACATATGACTGCAGACTCACTCTAAGTAGCAGACATTTGTATTCCACAGAGTTTAGCAACAAATCAGGTGTTATGCTTCCTGACTTTTTTTCCTGATCCTGCCACTTGTCTGTTGGATAATTTTTAACAGTTCTTCCTCATGATTTCTTAGTTGAAAAAGTCTGTAATTAATTAATCTCCTTCTCCAAATAATAATTCTTTGCAATTTAATTGCTTTTATTTTTATATATGTTTACAGTTAAGTCCCCAGTACCCAAAAATGCAAAGAAACCAAGGTGCAAGGAGAAGCCTTACTTGTGCTTAATACATCTTTAGCAGCAGCAAACTGAATACAGAAAATGACAATCACATTCCCACAGTGAACAACTTTGTAGAAACACTTCCATGTTAACACACTTAAGGGAACAATGGCACTCCTGGCAGGAGAAGAGGGACAAGGTGACCTGATAGGTGTTTACTATTTCTAATATCTGTTATTCTCTGGGGTTTGTCCCAGTAGGGTAGATATTTTTCATCCCTTTTTTACACAGCACCAGTCCATCTTTTTGAAGAAGTAAAAAAATGCTCCTTGGTTTTTAAGTCTCCTGCAAAAGACAACTCCATGCAGATTCAGTGCTCAGAAAAAGGGCCCAGTTGGGCAGTAATAAACCTTCTTAACAGTTACTTCCACGGTTACAGCCACAGGGAAAATATTACAAATAATCATTGTGTGAATGTTAGTCATGGATGGAAAGATCCCCAAATCCCATTTAAGTCCTGAGAGCCATCCGCTGCTACCACAGCCCATACTGATCTGGAGAGATTTTCCTACTGGAAGTCTCCCTCCAAACCTTTACAGAATTCCTAATTCCATACATGGAAATACCATTCTGTACTGAAACACAAATCCTTTTGCAATGCAGCTCAACATATAGAGCTGTAAAACTGTTTCTAATATCCTCATTTTTGATCAGTTGTTTTCGGGGCCTTAGTAATTATAAATGGTGAAAGAAGCCAACCTGTTTTGCACTTCTTTGCAAGCATCTGGGATTAATCTTTTCACTTAAAGCAACTTCCTGAAATGTAGGTTGCCTACACACGTTAACACTTGTTTTCATTCAAACAGACATCATCATTACACGTCCTGCCAACACGGGGCACTCCAGCCTTTTCTAACCCTCTGTCCCTGTTCCTCCAGCTCCTCCTAACATATCTCACTTCCACATCTACACATCACTGCACAAACCTGTATGTCAAACTTCATACTAAATTGATTCTCTGCTGCCTTCCCCCTCAGCTGTGTACAAATCTTCAGGAACATGACCTTGCTATGCAATACTTGCAATGAAGGGATTATGTGTATCACGGCCTCTGATGGATTGTGGCACTCTGTAGTCAATACAAGGCAAAGCAAATTGAATATCTACTTGGAAATATTACAGGGAGCCTAGAAATAGTGCAGCTGCACCAGGAAATATTTAAACATAAAATCTTCCATTTTACATTGGGTCAGGATCTAACCTCTGAAAATCACTTCCTCAAATACCACACAAGTGTAACAGAGCAGCTCTGTAGCAATATTCCTGTAAAACCACTTCACAGACTCCCCTTATTTCAGGCTGTGAGAGTCTGCATGCAGGAACTGATGTCTTGGTATTTTGTACACCACCAAAAGTTTTTCTTATGTGAGTTTTTCCAGTCACAATAATATCCCATGGCAAGGATTTCCATGACTTTAATCGCTGTCATACTTTTTTGATTTTTCTGAAGCTTGCCCTGCCTTTGTCTTTTGATGACACTTACTACTCCCTATATTTGAAAAGAAACGGAATGACAGTACACTTTGATTCCTCTCCCATAACACATGTGATTTTAGGCCCCACTGTCATAATCTTTTTCCATCAATTCGAAGACCCATAGTCTGTTTGCCATTCCTTGTACAGAAGTCTCTCTCACAACCTTTAATGATGTTTGTTGCCTTTCTCCCCTTTCTGAGATTAAAAGGACAGGATGACAATGCCTAGTGTGGTTTCATTTAATGGCATCATTGTATTTTCTGTTTTGTTCTTATTCCCTTCCTTAAAAATATATAAACATTAGATGTGCTTACTTTCCCAATATTGACCACTGAGAAAATATTTTCAAATAATTATTTAATAAAATACCATAATCAACTCAAAGACCATCATTACATATGCATAATTTGGATTATTTTCCCTCCCTCCCCATATATACACCACAATTTAGTTTACGCACATTTAATTTAATCTGCCATTTATTTGTCCAGACATTCAGCATTAATAGGTCATCCTCTGCAGTTCTGCAGACAGTCCTCACCTGAATACTCTGACATTCTCGGCAGCAAGTATGCCTTCTCCATCCACATCCCTTTCCATTCATAATTCCACTAATGAAACTTCAGACCTCAGCATGGATCCCAGAGGTCTTCCCCACTGAGACTCTCCCAGGGGAACTACTTAGTCCTATATTCTGTTTTTATCTTCCAACCCATCCTTCCCCTGTGCAAGGACTTCCTTTCTTTGCTGTTGCTTTTTCAGTTCTTAAAGATCCTTTTCATGGGACGAATCTCTGAAAGACTTTTGAAAGACAGACTCCATTTACCAAAACTCTCCTGTCCATGCACTTACTGAGGCCACAATGAAACCAAGGAAGCTCCTGACTGCGACAGTTCAAAAACAATGCCAATACTGTTCTTAAGTCCTTGGCACCACCATCAAGGCTTGTCTGCTGCACTCCAAATAAATGAAGTATGTGGAATGGTTTTAGGGGAGTATTGCTACATAGCTGATCTGTTAGACTTGCCTGGCTATTTGAAGAGGTGGTTTTCAGGTCTAGGCCTTTGACAAGGCTCCCCACAACATTCTTCTTGCTAAACTGGAGAGATATAGATTTGATGGGTTTACTGTTCAGTGGATGAGGAATTGGTTGGATGGTCACATTCACAGGGCTGCAGTCAATGGCTCAATGGAGATCAATGACAAGTGGTGTCCCTCAGAGGTCTGTAGTGGGACTAGGACTGTTCAGTATATCCATGAACAACATAGACAGTGGCACTGAATGTACCTTCAGCAAGTTTGCAGATGACACCAAGGTAAGTGGTGCAGCTGACACTCCTGAAGGATGGGAAGCCATCTAGAAGGACCCAGACAAGCTCAAGAAGCAGGCCTGTGGGAACCTCATGATATTTAACAAGGCCATTTGAAAGGCCCCGGAAGCAGGTCAAGAGGAGGGCCACAAAAATGATCAGAGGGCAGAAGGACCTGTCCTATGAGGATGGGTTGAGAGACATGAAATGGTTCAACCTGGAGAAGAGAAGGCTCTGCAGAGACCTCATTGCAGCCTTTCAGTACTTAAAAAGGGCTTATAAGAAAGATGGGGACAAACTTTTTTGCAACAGGACAAGGGCTAATGGTTTTAAAATAAAAGAGGGCAAATTGAAGTTAGATACAAGGAAGAAGACATTTCTGACAATGAGGGCAGTGAGGCACTGCCACAGGTTTCCCAGAGAGATGGTGAATGCCCCATCCCTGTAAACATTCAAAGTCAGGTTGCATGGGGCTCTGAGCAACCTGATCTAGTAGATGTCCCTGCTCACTGCAGTGGGGTTGGACCAGATGACCTTTAAAGGTCTCTTCCAACCCAAACCTTTCTATAGTTCTTACCAAAAGGTATCCTCGTAGAAATCTAGTCTTTCCCTTAAAGTCCAGTTGCAAAACTGAAGGGGACACCAACACTTAAATTCTCTCCTCTGTTGGATGCACAGACAAATCCAGCCTCCAGAAGAAATGCGGAAACAGCTGGAATCAAATTTTTAAAAAACCATCTGTGATTCTCACACAGACCCAAAACTCCTAAGAAGGGATAAAAGAAGTGATTTAGAAAATGCACTCAATGTCAAAGCTGTCCTTTGAATTATTAATGCAGAACTTTATGTGAAGCTCACAATGAGATGAAAGTTATTAACCTAATAAGTTACATGCATAATTAATTTCTTCTATGATATATGATTTGTGAAGTTCTAATGAAATGTGTCACAGAGGCTGTAAACATGAAAACTAGCCTGAAGCAGGAAGAGCTAGGCATATGCTAATTAGAGAACATACGAGAAATACATATTAAAAAAGAAGTACAGAAGAGAGAAGAAGTGACAATGCTGTATATCTATGTGGTGTACTAGTGTGCAGTTATGAATAACAGGAAGCAGGCTCAGACACAGAGAGAGAAGCAGGCACACCAAACTCAGGTAAAGGAGAATGGAGGCATTCAGTGTTCTCATTATCTCAAATGAATTCACCTTCAGGACAAATCAGCCCTGGAATATAAACCAGGGAAATGGAAGAAAGTGCTCAGCTGACAGCTTACCTGGTTAGTTGAACAGTGAAGCTGCAGATGAAGAACCCATTCTTAAATATGAGAACACCATATACTTCTCTTGAGCTTTGCTTTGTAACCAATTTTAATATTGCAATTGATTGTTTAACCATTATCTGGACAGAATAAATAAACAGGGCATCCCTAGTAACAGCTTTTAATTAAGAGAGATGACAAACAGCAGTCTTGTTCTTTAGAAGTGACAAGTCATCACAAGCATCATGGCTTATCATATTCTTGAGAAAGCTTTTATCTTTGCTATAGGTGGTTTCCCTTATAATTCTTTACATTTTTGAGATGGGTGATATGGCAGTCCCTCCTTTGGGAGGCTACAACCAACATCCCATTTAGTCATTTGCTATAAGGCATTATAGGGCAGCTGCAGAAATCCAGCTGTGGTCATATCATCAGTACAAGGAGGACAGATTTCACCTTAGGGTCTCACTGATCTCAAGAAGATCTGTAGTTTTGAAGACAGCCACCAAACAAGTAATAAAGTGTGAACAGATCTTATTGATCTGATATGTTGGAAAGATGTCCTAACATCACTAAAATTGAAACACAGACTTGAAACTCATATTAAAGGTGTGAGAAAACTGGCCCCTACATACACTGGAATAACCACTTCTCCTACACTCTCAAATAAAAGCCATATTGAGCATATATTAGCTAAAAACCTCCAAGTATCAAATCTCTCAGGATCTGCTGCACTTTTAAGCTAGCAGTTAACAATATGAGGGAAACCCTTTGCTTCTTCATTTTTCTGCCCGTGCAATAATCTTCCCACAGATTGGGAAGCTAGTCATTCAGCTAGTCATCCAGATTGTTCCAGTGGTTTGCCCAATCCAGCTGCAAACGTGAAAACTGTTCTGCTTTCCTAGCATTTCACAGCAATGTTTTAGTCACCTCAAATGTTCTGAATTCCACTGCCAGATCTTTACTCTGACAAAAATTCAGAAAGCATAAGCATACTTATCTTCACATCTGTTCAGCACTTGAAACCCACTGGAGCACTTCACAAATGAAACCAAACTGGAAGAGGAACACTGCAAGGCAGCTGAGAAGAATGATCAGAATGGTATGGACTTGATCAGCCTTCTGAAAAATCACTGGCTTCACTCCCTTTTGCTGCTGCTGCCTCAGGTTGGCAAGTGCATGCAAAAGCAGATTGTCCGCCTACCTCCTGCCCCAGTCAGGGGAACATCTTGCCTCTGGCTGGCATTTCACTGCATTCAGCTGCAGTAAAAAAAGGGAAATCTCAAGGACAACCAATCCAACCAGGATGTTCTGCCAAGGTTGCTGTTCCTAGCTGAGGAAATGGTCCTCTCCATTTTTCTCAGCTAGAAAGAGAGAGAGAATGTACACACACAGCACACCCCCCACCACCCCCCCACCGCCATTATCCTAAAGCCCGCAGGTGCCAGCAATCCAAATAAACGTAGAGCAATTAACAGAATTAACACAGCTTTAAATAGCTTGGCTCACCAGATGCGGACTCCTAGCAGGGTTCTATAAAATGTAAAGTTATTACAGATAAAACCATTAATCATCTGTTCGGAGACTTGTTCTAGATGCAAAACCCATTTCCCTTAAAATGGCTAATAATCAGAAAGAAAAGCATAGATTTAACAGGAATGATTATGCCATTCTCAAGCCCCATTTACAAATGCCATTTTTCATCTCTGCCACCATTCCCAAACCTCTACGTTCTCTGCGCTTGCTAATGCTGATACAGTAAGAAAGCTTTGCAAGCATCACTCACAATTACCTCTTGGGGTGCTAGAACTGAGACACCACCTCTCAGTCCCTTCCACTGCGGACAGAGGAGCTTAGCAACTTGCTCACTATGCATTACTGCTTTCCTGGATGCAGTTGTTACTGTTGAGCTGTGTACCATCAGGCCCACGCAGATTATAGATAACTGATGCTCTCCCTAATATATGACGTGTTCACATGCTAAGATTTATGCTTAAGAATTAGGAACATTTGAGTTTTGCCAGTAGCCATTGCATGCAATATAGCAATTGTCCTGAAATCACCCTAACACCTGTTAAAATAAACCCTATTTACTACATCTGTGTCTAGACAGCTAGATAGAAGGACCTTAACTCATTTTTGAGTTCTGATGTTACCATTTCTAATACTTCCACTCATGGAACTGTAGCTCAAAGAGTATAAAACCTTGCAATAAGCAATTTAGAGCTTAAATTGCATCTTTCCATATACCTATCATATTCCAATTTAATTACTTAGGGATCTAGATACATACACTTAATTCTAACTAAATGAATTCTGCCTGTGCAGTTTGAAGAAAGCAGGGAGATAAAACAATCCCCAAGCACAAATATTCAGTGCAACAGACAACATCAAGAGAAGTAGACCAAAGCCAGAAAGCAGCAATGACAAAGAATAAGAAGAGAAAGAATATCAGAGACAATACAAAATCCGGTTGTATTACATCAAGCACACTGCCTTTTCCATGCAGCTCAAGTAACAAATGCCTGCCTCCTCCTGTGCTCCTCACACTTGATGGATGGCTGGCTCACTGCTACAGAGGAGTGGTGGACCTGGGAGGAGTCATCCAGCTCACCTGCTCAACATTCAAACCTCATCATCCTTTCCTCCCTCCCTTGCCGGCAGCTGCAGCAGCCTGGCTTTCTGTGGTGGGTAACAGCAGCTCAGTCGTTCTCTATTGCTCACAATATGCATGCACCTTTCCTAGCAATAGTCTAGCTTTCAGGGTCAGTCAAAGAGATTTATACAGTGACTGCTGCTCCCAAAGAGATGACACTTGTCAAGCAGCTGAAAGTATCTGTTTTATATGCATATACATAAACAGAACAGTCTTGCAGCTTCTCTCCCATATATTAATATTAGCATATGGCAGGTCCTGACTCTCCAAAACTATTCTCATCTGTATTTCTATCTGACAGTATAAGATCGGTCCTTAGCAATCTCTTTAGTGCAACTTAAGGAGCAACAAATAAAAACTTATCTCCTATTTCTTCTCAGTATCCATCCAAACCAAGAATTTATTAAGTTCAGTGAACTACAAAGCCAAGTAAAGCAAAAAAGCTCATTTACTTTCATTGTAAGACGAGGACATCAGGCTTTGGACAGTCCAAGTTAAGATCACAGCATTCATTAGGATGCTACCATATTTGACTAACAGCATATGAAAAAGAACCAGAAATCTTGGCCACAGTAACTACCATGAGTATCACCACTGCTCTGCTGATGACTTTGGACTCAGCTGTGTTTGTCTATCAATGTATCCTGTCTTAGTTTGCTCACTCTTGAATGGAAATGGATTAGATCCCACATTTTCGTAAGGATTGTTGCTTTAATATCTCCATTCTTTAGGGCTGGGTGACCAATTAACTTTATTATATGCATAAAACACAGGCTATATTTCTCCAGTCCCCATTACATTTTCTGAATTTGTTGATGTGAATATAGTTCTACATGTGTAAACACTCATTTTCTGAACCACAGCACGTGGCACAACCCTCACAGGTACAGAGGCTCAGTAGAAGTCAGATTCATTATGCAGGAAAGAAAAGCCCACTGCTGATGGTCCTGCTGCAGAGCAAGCACAGATGGCCATAGCACGAGGCCTGAGAGTCACACACGGACAGCTCAGTCAGGATTCACTGGAGTGCTCCATTACTGCTGTGACACATAGGCCTGCTGGCAACACTGCCCAGTGGTGGCACCAGCCTCTGCTGCTAGCTTCCTCCCTAGACACCTATTCCAGGGGCAGGTGGAGAGAGTTAAACTGGGTTAGACCCCACTTCGTTCTAGCTCCTTGGATTCTCTTTAGCTTATAAGTATGCTGGCTGTACACAGCTCAAACAGCCCTGCAAAAAAATGCCTCTTACACCTGCTGCATAGACAGTTTCAGTACCTGTGTGTGCTCATCAATGCTTGCTTTAAAAGGTATATTCAATTTACATATATACTCTATTAAACAGACTTTGGCTATTAGTTTTGTAAACTTTCTAAGAGTATAGTAACTTTAGGAGTTCAATGCCACTGAACTGTTGATATGTGAGTTATCCTTTAAATTAATCCCCAACAAAATGTGTGCACTGAGAATGACCTAGAACACCTACAAGCTGCTGTCTGCCTACTGACAAGAGTTCCAGAAAACAAGATACTACATTGTAATAAATGTGATCTTAACTAGAACCTGTATTTATTTAATTTGTGGACAGAGCTATGGAAAAAAAAAAAAGGGAAAATAAACAGTTTTTACTTCTAGGTTCATTACAGCTGTAGTATTCTAGAGTGTCTGCTGTATGATTTGCATTAAGGAAAGAATTTTAGGAGCCTAGTGGGTTTTTTCAGTACACAGTTGATAAAATAACATCATTTCCACCTCCTGTACCAAAGTCAGCTAAGAATTCAGCTCCTATCTTTGGATGTCCCATGTTTTATTAATTGAAAGATAACTTCTAGCAGTTCATTTTCATACTCAAATCCATTCACTAAATATTAATCTCATGAGGCAATTTAAAATTGTTTTCCTGTTTAACAGGAATACTTTTCATGGATAAGTGAGCAGGTCATGAGTAAACTTTCAAAACACATCATGAGTACATTACTGTTCCACTTCCTATGTGGCCAGAAATATTTGATGAAAGAGAGAGATCAATAACTGAGGTTAGCTTATGTTATTTTGCAACAAACCCTCATCCAATATCATTATGCCAGGAAAACTCTTGTTATGGATGAATACAAGTAAAGGTGACCAAGTTATATTCTTCATGCATGAAGCAAGGCAATAATGCCAGCAGAAACCTCACTTCTGTAGGGTAGGCAAGGGTTACATGGGAACAGAGGCTTTGAATAACCCCCTCAGCTAAAGCAAAGCTGCAGCATTAGCAGCACACTAATACACCTGACAAGACCACCAATTGGGCCAGGCCACTAATACTTATTAAAAATGTAAGAACACAAGGAACTGAAATATTAACCTCTGAAATGTGCAGAACAACATGTACTTAATTAAAGAGTCTCCCCAGATCCCATAAAAATTTAAGCTTTAACTGGATACATAACTGGAATATCATCTTCTATTCCCAGCCAGACATGGAAGAAATCTCCTAAGATACGCTTCCCTTATGATGTAATTCCTAATATCTTGAGCTGAAATCCAACAGAAACAGTACAAAGGAAAGAAATGCCCATCAGACCCTGCTGACTCTCAAAAATGAGCTACAACACCGTTTGTTCAGGACGGATCTTCACTTGAGCAGACCCACCCTGCCTCAACTTAGAACTCTTGGGAGTAAGGTGTGTCCCAGACTTCTTCATTTCCTCACCTGAGCTGACTCTTAAAAGAAAGTAGTGGGGCATTTCATACCAATCAGCAACAGTTCAGCTGGCAAGTTAAGATACAATTTTTATGTAAACTATATATGCCTCATGCAACCTTCTGAAGTTTGTTTTTCAAACTCATCCTCTTGTCAGCTTGATAGGAATGTATAAAGAAGTTAAGGATAAAACAAGAAGAAACTGTTAAATATTTCTGGTAAAGAAGAAAGTCCCCCCAGAGAAACAAGGTTGCAATAAGTCCAGAAACTTCTAGTATTCTGAGAAAGAACATCAGGCAGTTGTGATTCTTACACGGTGCTGAAGACATAGGATATCCCTGCCAGGAGGAAGAGCAAAGAGAGATAGGTAGGATGTCCCTCTTTTATCTATTGCTTTAGCAGTAGCAGGCTATATGATAGTGACCAAGATACATCATTCTTATGCCTCAGTTGCAGCATTTGATGGAAGAAGATAAAGGCATTTACTCTCTTTGGTACTAAGTTTTGGCTGATGATTTGAAAGAAGACAAAATATCCGAGATCACTTTGATAAAACTACCTTCCGCACTCTTTATCTGAAGGGTCCTATGAGTTCATATTACTAATATTATTTTATCATTATGAATTTTACTTCTAGTACATGTACCTACTAAGTATAAGGTCACAGTGCATCAAACTCTGCACCATTGGATTTTCTGTGTGAAATCCTTGTCATTCACAATAATAATGAAAGTAGGAAAAAAAGAACATTAGACACTGTACATACACTACATTAGACACTATACATATATTCATATATATCTATATATACATATATATCAAATATACTACAAAAATTAAGATATTCATTTGTCACATCAAGCTGACTGGGACATACTTTTGGGATATTCTACTTTCTCAATGTTTAGGAAGTGGGGAAAGTTAAGGGAATTCACTCAAAAGAGTATTAAATAGGAAAAAGCTCAGAGGCTACAGCGACAGCTAGTTTGCTCCTCAATGCCTAGACTCCTTCAGATGTATTAATAGTCAAAAGTTGACATTGTGTTACTGTATCATGGGATGCTTTTCCCTCTGCATACTTACATCTGACCTTTCATCTCCCATGACTCACAGATACTGACTAGAAATATGCATCCTGTCTCTTCCTTTCTCCCTGGCTCACAGTATGGGCATAGACTTTATGTATTGGAAAGACTTCCAGACACAAACATGCTTCTTTTCTTCGACCATTGCTAAATGACTCTCTAAAAAAAAACCTACTAGCAAAATCAGCTGGATCAAGCGCCTTCTCCAGAGAGGCTGACATTCATCACTGCTAAATGCTAGCATTGAGACCATGAACCATAGAAGATTTACTTGACTTATGCCTGATTTGACATAAATGGTGTTATATATTTTGTCCTACACTTGTGTGTAGGGTAAATTTCACTCTAGTTGTGGAAAAAGGCTGGTACATCCAATCATTTATGATTATAGGATGGGGTGCACATGCAAACCTATAGGCAAGCAAAACAAGGAAGGCACAATGCCATGCCTGGCAGTACAGCAGAGGTCTGGCAGGGCAACACAAATTCCACTACTAAGATAAAAAGGATTGGTTTTAAACAATCCTCCTAAAAATGTTGCTTCTTTTTCAGTGTTGTCAGAAAGTCCAGTGACAGGTGTTTCAGCTCTCAGATGCTCAGTTCAGAGTGCCTCTTGCTCACTTTGGCTTCATGTCATTTCCCATATTCATACCAAAAAGCAAAAGTTATTCTTCACTGTGTACCACAAGTACCAAAGTCATACAGGATTCTTGCCCAAGCATCCAGTATGCGTTGGCAGCCAGCAAGTAATGTGGGAAATGTTCGATTAACCAACCATATATCCCTTCTGACTCTGAGATAATATAGAAATAGCAAATGCAAACCAGCCCAGGACCTAAGCTTATAAGCATTACTCATTGAGAAAACACTACCATCTTTTCCTTCCCATCCATTGGTCTACTCATAATTCTCTCAGCATCTTGCCTTATATCATATTTTTCTCAGTTTCCAAATGTCTTAATTCCAAACTCTGAATTAAATTTTTCCAGAATATAATTTGGGGTTTTTTATTAGCTTAAGAATGTCATCAGGAGCTTCTCAAAATGTTGGCCAACCTCTCCCTTGTTGTGTCTCCCAAACCATTGTTTTATGTTTCTACAAGAGTGGCACTCAAAAATCTGATAAAGGTCTTGTGTTGTATACTCTGCAGATCCATAGAGAAAATCAGACGTTCTTGACTCTCATTCCACTTAGTCTACAGTTGCAATAGGAGAGTGATCTACCACAGTAGCAGTAACATAATTGGAATTTTAAGAGTGGGGGCAACCAAAAACCTGACAGGCCTCTGGATATGAAAGTTTAGGAATCAGAGTCATCATCATCACTAGGGTTATTTGGAATGCTCTGGCAGTGAATACTAATGAGAGACCAAGATTAAGAACAAGTAATATTTTGATGAGCAGAATCATAGTCAACCTTTGGCCATGCTTTGTCTGCTTCTACACAGTGCTACTAGTCTCTCCCTTTCTTTTTCAAATATTAAACGCACCAAGTAATACAGAGGAAACAGACTGGCCCAAACACAATAGGACAGCTGGAGCAGCAGTATTGGACTAACATGTGAAGGCAACTAGTGCCATTCATATGGTAACTTCCTTCACAGTGCATCAGTGAAATTTCCTACACTGTTTATTTGTGACTCTCTGGTGCAGTCCCAGGGCTCTCTTAAATCACTGCAGTAGAAGGGGATCTTGGGCACCCAAAAGCTTTTGGGCTATGTGGTCTCTCTGTTAAGGACTGGCTGCTAAAAATGCAACTTCCTCCATCTGTCCACTTCACACTCAGGCTGTTTTTCTCTACCTCCAGTTTTAGCCTGCCTTCTATCTGCACCTTTAGCCTCCTCCTCAGTGTGACACTCCATCCAGAAAACCCATCCACAAACAGAAACCACATCATTAGTGCACATGTAAATAGTCCTGAAAAAGACCTGGCTTGCAGATAGTATCTGATATATACATACAGCAACTGGGCACACTCATGAACCATTTGCAAATATGGCTCTTAGCAGTTAAATTGCAGACAGAAATGATCTAAGCTTTCACAGCTTTCTCCCATCACGGCCAAATGGTGCCTGACCCTTGCAATAATTTCTGCCATATTCCATCCATATGCAAGCCTCACTACTTCCATCAAACTGTTTGCACCAATCAACATTTGTCAGAATTGAGATTTTAATAAAGCACTGATAGAAAAATTAAAGATTTCATAAATTTTCTCATGACTATCCATTCTCTAGGGACCACCTTAGGCTTTTCTAAAGTACCTCCATCTGCACCATTTAAGTCCTGCTCCAAGTAACTCAGATCTGAATGGCTGGCTCTCTAATCCTCAGAAATATTCTGATTCTCTCCTTTCACTAGCAATTGGACACTGAAATCCCATTTTCCCTCTTTGCCTACACAGCTAAATATCCCACCCTGCCACTCTCCATTTCCATCCTTGATTACTGGAACCTCCTCCCTGAGATCCTTCAATACAAGCAAAACACAGCTGTTTGTCATTACTTTTCTTGTCCTACCTCCCTCTGGTCAAAGAGCTGTCATTAAAAACAGTAAAAACTATTGGATCCTTTTCCCTTTCCACCTTCAGAGTGTGCTTCTCCATGTTTAGCCAATCTCTCTCTCTTAAAGCACTGTCACACCTTCCCTGACACCCAATAAAAACATTTCTGCCTGTCTCAAGATGTGTTCCGGTATCATCTCCTACCCCAGCTCCATATCTGGTTTCCTCCATGTTAGGAAATTCACCAGCTTACCTCCAGATTTCCTCTAGAATTATATATCTTAAGAATACAGGTCCAGAAAGCCTTAGATTTTATGGAACTACAGTGTAATGTCCACGTTTCATATCTGTGTACTACTCTATTATTTGCATATTCTGTCTTTTAAAATTTTCATGGAAAAAGTTACTTCTATTTTCCAGTCTCGGTCCCTCATTACAGTGTCGATACACTGCAACACTTCCAGGATGGTTATGGAGAAATGCAAACCAGACAGTGCTACCAGATATTGGGAAATCTTTAGTTCTGATCAAAACAGAGGGGAAACCTGAACCTGAACTACACATTCAATACCTGGATTTATGATTTAGTAGTCTTGGATTGGTGACTTAGGATTTAGCTACTTAGTGGAATCTCTTCAATCAGAACCTGCAGCCACAAGGAAAAGAAGAGACAGGAAGATCTATTCTTTGGTGAAAGGAGGAATTACTAGGTCAGAAATTATCTGACCTAAAGAAAACATCATTTAGATAAGTAGATATTTAGATTAATTTTAGGAAATATCATATAGATACTACAGCAGAGGAGCCCTGAGACCCTTAGTTCCTTGCCAGGAAGACATTCTTACACACTCCAATTCCTCCTAGTCAAGGCTTAGACTCTGACCACAAGAAGCATCTACCCTGCCAGAGCTACCTCTCCTATTACCAATCCCAGCCAAGTGGAGAAGTCCTCCCTCAGCTACGAAGTGACAGAGAGGGTCATTAGGCACTCTGCCCTCAGCATCTGCATGTAATTTCAGAGGAAGTAGGAAAGCAATGCTCCACTCAAGGAGCCTTGTTAGCCCTCATGTGAGCCATTTGGTTGGTGCACTCTGAGGCAGTCCAGATGAAATACAGAGATTACAGGGTAAAGGCTGAAAGTTACACCCCAAAGTCTACATAAATCCCTTGTCTTCCTAGGAGAGTGACACATCTCTAGAGAAAATCTTGAATGAATGCAGGGGAGTAGGAATAGAAAATTCTGCTTTAACACCTTGAAGACATCAGTACAGAACTTGTCAGGATGTTCATCATTACAAACAACACTGCAATCCACACAGGGTGTGCTATGCCTCTGGGAACAGGCAAATATTTTGGTAGGAAAAAATATCATGTTGCTCTACTTGAAAGCATAAACCAAAAGGAACAATACTTGCTATTAGTCTATCCTACCCCTTTGTCTAACTTTCTTAGGTTAGAATATTTTCCTTAAAAACTCAAGCTCCTCCAGTACTGGCTGATTAGAGCCTAAATATCCTTTTTTGGCCACAAAGAAAAAGTTTTAAAACATAAGCTATTTATGAATTATTGATTTATGAAATACACTACTATGCTATGCAGAAAGCCAAGTAAAGCCCTGTAGCTGGTTCTGGAATCAGAAATATTGTAAGCACACTAATCCAGGTCTGCCTCTTCAAGGATCAAGCTGGCTGATCCCCACAGGTATTCTCCCTTTCTTGAGCCAGTTCTGGTTTCTTTCATACTATACTGTGCTGCACTGCATTGCACAGATGCATTCTGGTATTTCAAATGTAAACATAAAGAAAACACTCAAAAAAACCATTGCCCTAATTCCAGGTGAATCTCAGGTTGGTCCAACTACCTTTGCCACTGGTGTTTTCATCTCTAGCAAAGGAAGTGAGAGGAAACAAACGCTTGGAGGACTTCCATAAGGCAAAGTATTTTCTGCTCAACTAATCCAAAGGTGCACTTAATGAAAGCACTGACTGCTTTGATGTCAGAGAGTAATTCACTACATATACAGTGAGAGCCCTTCTCAGCTTATGCAGGCTATTTATTCTGGTCAGACCCTGCTCTTCACAGACATTGGTGTTACAGCAGCACTTCTGGACTTTATCAGGATTCTGACAGACCCCTAAGGATGCTCTTCCTGCATCAAGTGCAGCTCTGCATTCTCCTCCATTTGCAAAAACCAGAACTGAGGAAAAGCACAAGTCAGCTTCCTTCCACTTCCTAGTGATGCCTGCAGTAACTCATCCTGTGGCCTACGGGGTCTGGAGGAATGACAGAATGGAAGCAGAGTCCTAATTAGTAACATGGCTTGCCTTTTGAAATATTACATTTCTCCATCCCATTTCCAAATGTTTCTCATGAAAACCCTGCACTACACTTACTTTTAGTAAATAGTGTATACTCAACTTGCCATAAGAGACTAGGCAAGATACATTTTGGACACATTTTCACAAGAGCTGAAAGTATTACTGGACCACTACTATTAATAGTTGCTTTTAAGCAGACTATAGCTCTAAACCAGCCAGCACCGGCCTGTCTTTAAGTCAAGACATCTGCTCATACATATCTCCTGTCACTGCCTAGTCAAGTGAAGATTACAAAGCACATTCTGATTATCTGTTTTCTTCCTCTCATTCTTAAGTGGTTGCTTGGGGTTTTCTTCTCACAGAGTATTATGAGCCTTGGATGGCTATGTAAGCAGCTCTTAGCACATTGTGCAAGCTACTAGAATACAAATGATTATATAAATAATAAAGCTGCTGAAGATTTTCTTGTCACTGCTTGCTCTGCTCCATTGGCTTGACTTAGAGCACACACAAAAATGGCCTCTGCTAAGTGTTTTGTTCATAGCATCCATAAATAAAATTAAGATCATGATTTAAAGAGACACTAAGAAGCTGTATCTCCTCCTGATTTCAATCAAACAGGGGTGCTCAGTGCCTAGGAAAATCAGGCCCAAGGCTCCATAGATAAAACCAGAAGGATTTGATCTCTGTATAGCAGTTTGTACGAAACAGGGCCATTTAATTTTCTATTTAAGATGCTCAAATGCTCTTTTCCAGCATATGTGTGTCTCCTTAACCAATCCAGAGGTCAGGCAGGAGAGCAGTTTCAGACTCTGACAACCATTACTCACATCAGAGGACTGGCACATAACAGAGAACTCGTGATACCACGAGAATCAGTAGGATGGTAACTTGTCAAGGCAGTTGCAGCCACAAAACAACATCTAGCTCAGCACTGCTGTTTCCATGACTCCTATATGAAACTCCCACCTTCCCTCTGATATTAAATGATCATACAAATAGGATATTGCAACAACCCACTACGTTGCAAATAAAATTACATTGACCCAGCCACACCCTGTGAAAAACAGTATTAGTACAGAATCACAACTTTACAGAGAAAACTCCTGCAACAAATTCTTATTCCAGGCTAGCTAGGAAGCTGGTTGACAGAAAATTTACAACTGTTTTTCAGTAAGTTTTCTATAATATATTTTGGAGACATCAATATCTGCATCCCCACAAATCACAGTGATAATTCTAAAATATATTAGAAGAGAGAGAAAAGAAGACAAAAGATGACTGCAAGACAAACACCCAAATGAAACTATACCAAGTCTGGGATTTGGACTGAGACTTTTTTTTTTTTTCTTTTTTCTCCAATGAACACTCTTCTGGTTCCATCTGCTATTCAGGCAGTCCGATCTCAATTACCTACGTGCAAATTTTCTCAAAGTTATGGATTAACAATGTGACAAGTGCAGCCAGCCAGAGTAACACAGTATAGTTTTTGGAGCCAGCTACCTATTCCTGGCTAGTGCAGCCACTCAACTGCACAGAGTTGGCAACACAATGTAGGGACTTAAAGATCACAGTTTCCTGTCTCAAACACTATTAAAGGCCACAGAATGACTTTGCCATAAGATAAACACAGACTGGAGAGACAGGATGGTGCTAACTCCTGATGGAGATAAGATCTGGCTAGCCCACCCTGGATAATGCATCCAGATAAAAATTCCCACTGTGGCAAACTCTATAAAGAAGCAACTTCTCTTAGGCATATCACCAGTCAAACAAAATACTTCTGCCTTGTGGGGTAAGTCGTAACACCAATGAGCATTAATTCCTTTATTTGCAAAAATGTATAAATAGTGAAAAGTTTTGAATGACCTCAAGACCCTCCACCACCAAGAAGCCCAGGGTGAAGAAGGACCAACAGGACACTACTGGATCCAGGGCTGGTGAATATCTTCTGCTTAATCTCACTCTCTCTTCTCTCTGTTTTCTATTTCTTTCTATCTACCTCACATTTTAATAGTAAATACAATCTGTACTATTGACTTTGGCATGTGGTCTCATTTGCACCTTAATTTGGGCAGAGGCATCTCTCAATAATCAGATCAGAACACATGGTATACTTCAAGTCCACATACTACATTATTGCTCCACCTCCATTACACCTTCACGCTGCATTCTTCTTGCATAATTTACACTTTTAATGCTACCTTCAACCTTCATTTTTCCATTTTATTCTAATTCTGTACCCTCTTGGAAAATTTAGAGCTAACTACATTTCCATGTGAAATCCAGGACCTTAACAAAAAAAGTCTAAATAATCTTTTGTTTATAACTTTTTCATCTAAAAATTGTACTTATTCATCAAAGGCCACTTATCTTTCTATAATGGGTATTGCCTCAGTGCCTAGAAGATAATAATATTTTCTTCTGAATGGCTAACAGCTTATAGAAGACACCTCCCCCACTAACATGGGTATTTTTTTCTGTAAACCAAGTATTAGAACTCTGATTTTGCCCTTAAGCTCATGAGTTTTCCAGCCTTTTGCCCAGCCAAATGGTAAGTTTATCCTTACAGAGCTGTTGCACTATCAGTATAAAAGTCCACATCAGATAAAGACATTGAGCGTGTAAGGCAGAAAAAAACAAAAGCACAGAAACAAGAATTAATTTGAAATCGTTACCTCTTTGAGGCAGCCCATGAAGTTGTTGCTTACTGGAGAGCCGGGTAAATCAGCAGTACTGGGGCTCCCTCCCACATAAAAGAAGTCATCTGAGCCCAGCATGGTGTAGTCCTCCTGCGTGTAGCCCGTGGTAGTAAGGATGCCATCCACAGAGATTGTCACCTGTTTGAGGGACACAACGGACACAGAAAATCCCAGCAATGACCTTACAATCCTAAACAGAACAACTTACCTCCCCTATAATTTTATGTCAGTTTTATTAAGGATTTTGTTGAGATTTGGTATGTATTTTTTTTAGTTCAGTCAAGCTCTATTTTCTGGTCTGATTTTCCCACAACAGAAATGCTTCAGCATCTGCTTCTCCTTTTTTGGTGCATCAGCACTCTCAGGCTTACCCAGCAGCCTGCCCATCCAGATGCTTTCCATCTATTCAGGCCAGAAAATGGAACTGTTCTTGAAAGAGATTTCTCATATTAGCTGATTTTATGATTAATTAGAATTTATTTTAATGATTACAGTTAGTTATGGTTGTTAGTAAA
This sequence comes from Sclerurus mexicanus, assembly GCA_013396755.1. NCBI lineage: Eukaryota > Metazoa > Chordata > Aves > Passeriformes > Furnariidae > Sclerurus > Sclerurus mexicanus. Next base: position 1,056,882 of record VWZF01003291.1, read on the forward strand.
AAAAAAAAAACACTAATGAAGATGAGGTTGGTATTTTTTATTTTTTGTTTCTTTTGCTCACAGCACACTGACGGTCATGCATTCAGGGATGGGGGGAAGGGATCTCACTTTCATTACATTATGGATGTGCATGCCATGTACCTAGAGAGAAACACACCCACCACAAAAAAAAAAAAAGAGAGAGAAATTATAAACTCATAACCAAAATATAAGCAGAAAATAAACCAAACAAAAATAAATCAAAACAAACCAACCACACACCAGCAAGTGTGATAGATGCAGAGATGAGGGGAAAAAAAAGAAAGAAGACAAAGCGTGCACACACTGCACTTTGACATATCATGCCAATATATCTGAGGCCCAGAAAGATGAAGGGAAAAATGTGAAAAGAGAGGAAGGAGAGGGAGAGAACCATTTCACACTTGCATGCAATCAAAAATAAAAATACCAAACAAACTCCATAATAACAACAAAAAAAATCTCAAAACCAAACAGAAATGTCCCCAAAATCTCTAACCACAAACACATGGAGAGAGTGAAGGGTGACAGAAGGAGAGGGAGGGAGAGGAGCAAGTGAATTTGATGTATTTTGCTTTGATGTGGTTAGTGGTTTCAAGGGAAGATGGAGGAAAACAGATCGAGGCCAGGAGGAGACGGGCAAGTCACCAGATGTGGACATGCCATGCAGAGTGTGTACTGAAACAAACAATCGGCTGAGCTCCTGTTGGCCACGCAAGTAGAGGTCAGAGAGAGAGAGAGAGAAAGTGAGAGAGCGAGCGAGAGGGAGGAGGAGGAGAGAAAGCAGAGGGAGGGAAGTGGGGGAAAATCAGGAGAAAGAGGACAACTCTGGCCAGTTTGCCTGTAATAGCCATTGCCACAACAAAAGAGTGAGAGAAAAAGAGAGCCTTCACCACCACTAGAGGCCCTGCAATGGTTCTGATCTAGAAACCTTCAGAGTTTTANNNNGCCCGACAATGTTTAGATATAAAAAACCACAAATTTAAAAAAAAAAAAAAAAAAAGGCAAAATTAAAAGCAAAGCAAAAAAGAGAAACTCAAAAGCAAGGGACAAAAATCCCAATAATTTATCATTGGAAAGAAAAAGAAGAACTAAAGATAGAGGTGAAGAAAACAATGAAAGAAATGTCCAAACCCCATTTCCAGAAGAGTTGTGTTAGTTGCTTTTGATGCTCATTTTTCTATTCAAAAAGAAGAAAGAAAAAAAAAAGAAAAAAGAAAAGGTGGGGGAGGGGGGGAAGTATTTTAAATTAAATTAAAATAAAACTAAAGGAAGCAGTAAGTATAAAGGAGGGGGGAGAAAAAGAGGGGGTAGGGGAGGAAAAGGCAGGTAACACACGGCAAACCCAAAAAAAGAGACAATAAGAATGATATCTACCAGACAATGTAGTTTGTTTACCATAGCGTGTCCAATGCCTGAGTGCTTTGCGGAAAAGGGGGAAGAAAGGAAATTAAAAAATCGTGAACAGAACGATTGTTAATTAAAATAACTAAAAGCAAAGATGAGTCGTTAGGGTGTTAGTACATTAGTTGGTTAGTAAAAATGACACATTGCATGAATGGTCTAGTGTTAGTTTTTCAAAAAAAGGCATGGGGCACCTGAGACACACAAAGTGAAAAAGAGGACAATATGACCAGGACTCTATGGGGAACCATACCATCTAGACTGTAAAGAAAGAGGGGGCTGCCTACTCTTCCCACCCTGGTATTAGTTACTAATTTCAACCCTCATACACATTATCCAGACCTGAAGCAAAGTTAAAACAGTGCAATACTTACTCTTCAAATGCCCATCAAGGTGCTTCCCTCAAACAAGAACCTCTCTCTTAGAGATGTACACACACAATACAGTTTGCCCCTTCAGCACAAACCCAACCATGATTCTCTTCTTTCACCCACCACCACCCACCTACATTCCTGCTCCTCTTCCAAGCCTCACTACCCTCAAGTGTTGCAGAGTATGATAAGCAGGCATTTCCTTTGGCTGGAGGATACAGATGAAGATGAGTCCAAGACTCTGAGTCTTCCTTCCAAGTTTCCCAATCTGCAGGTTTCTTTATAGCAGCTGAGTTTGTCACTTTCAGGAGGAGCACACAACAAAGCCTGTGCTTGACTGCTTGCCTCTAGCTCACTTCTGTCATCCAAGAGTATAGGAATTGAACGTCTCCTACTGTAGGAAGAAACGTGTCGAGGAATTGTGTAGAAAGAATTGTGTCGCTTATGTGAAGGTTGAAGACAGAAGATCTCTCTGTCATACTGCATCTATATTACAGAGGAGCTAGGAGAATTTACGAGTCAGTTGGTTTTAACAGAACTTTGTAGATGCTTTGTTAAGCCCTCCCAAGATATGCAGATGCCAACTGTTTGAACCTATACATTGTTTCTTGTTTGCTTTTTAGTAGCTGAGGAACTCAAGATCTTCATAGTAGATTTTGCATTGTGACTAGCTTCAGTGTCAATAGAGAAGAGCAGTCTGTGGAGGGTCTAAGTCCTTGCTCCATTGTGACTGAAGTTAGCAAGAGCTATCCTAAATTACACAAGCAGGTTCTATGCTGCCTCACGTAAAAGCTACCTGCTTGCAAACCTCAGAGTTGTGCACTGACTAAGGAAGTAAGTTTGCTAAGACTTTCCAGCATTGAGCATAAAGTTCCAAGGTTATTTGCCTTTGGGAATGAAATAATATTCTGTACTTGGGTTTAATGAGCACAAAATCCTCAATTCTTCATCAAGGAAGTCTCACAGTGAAATATTCTGTTAATAAATCCATTTTTATAAACAAGGGAGTTGGAGTATGGGGAGGGGGGGAAGTGCATGCTAAAAATGAGTGTCAGCAGCAGACCTGAATACAGACATGGGAAGTCCGACCTTCAGTCTCCTCTGCTCTTTCTCCCACCAGATGACACTGGCCATAACATGCTCTGAAAGTCCCAGTAAAATACAGCCATGATCCTATTTCTAAGTAAAGGTTTCTCACAAGGCGGAAAGAGGGCTTAGTTTTAACTGAAATAATAAGATAAATAAACAAGGAGATTTGCTTTGACATTAACAATCACTACTCAGGGGAATCTGTGGATTCACTTGGTTTGTCTCTAAGGAGATTAACCGCTGCGATAGTCATTTGATCTAAAAAAAAACAGCACTTAGTACTCTCCTAGCTTAGCTACAAAATGTTTAACAATTCCAGAAAGTACTGGGCAAAAGTCCAACTATTTAAAGTTCTACTCTAATTCTAGAAACAGCCAAAAAATTATGCAAATCCTCCTCCCCCTTCTGCCCCCAAAAATGCAGAGGAAAAGACCAGATAGCATCCCGAAGCTGCTGATAGCCCATTTAGTTGGAATTGCTTTAGCTTTAGATCATATTCTTGGAATTTCTAAATTATTGGGTTTTATTTTAATTTAGAGAGAAATATATTTATCTCCAGTGCAATATTTTCAACTAATTACAAGGGGGCCACTGATTTTCTTACACAGCCTCAGCACTCAGAGGCTATGTATTTTGTTGGGTTTTTAGTTTGGTTTTGGAGTAGGATTTTTTGAGGAAACATGAGCACAGCTGGAAACAAGACTTCCAAGTGAACTCTATTATGCTGCAACATTACAGGTGAATTTATGACAGGAAAGCCACAGAGTAGACAATCTTGTACATACAAAATTATTTAGGTTATACAAAATTATATTAGATGACAACGTCCAGGACTAGCAGGATTACTTTTCCTCAAGGCCTCATCAATTTCAATTTCCAGGCTGTTTTAGATTCTGGGTCAATCTCTTAATTTTGAGACAGACCAGAAGTTAAAATGGAAGCATCCAAGGAAAAGACGACTGAAAATCAGAAGTCCAACTTTACTGGTATTTATTGGTTGAACTGTATTCTGTCATGTTTATTTATAGAACTGGACCTGAAATCATCTCTGCTATTATTTTTAATTTGACTTTAAAACTCCCCTTCCTTTGGAAAGAGCACAGCCATCTCGTTAAATCATACTCACTCTTGCTCAGTCAAGTTGGACCCTTCAAGAATTCAGGATCACTTAAAAACATCCATAGTGAATTGATCAGGAGGATTAAAAGTTTGAGGTCCTGCTGAAATGGCAGGGGACTCAGCTTCTGTCTAATAATTGCTAAAATACGGCCCGGGTCTAATCAAAGGTGAAAAGGCATAGACATATTTCCGTTGTCTTGGTCCATTTCCATGGACCAATTAAAAAAATCACTAACTAAAAGATTAAGAAAAGAATGCTACAGCTTCCTAGCCACAGTTTTGCCTGTGACACTTCACTTTCTGCTTCTTCAAGATCCAAACCAATCCTGGCATGAAGCAAGGATTCATTTTTCTTCTGGCACATTTTCCCATCCAAATTGATTTCCCACAAAAATTAAAACTATGATTAACTAAAATGGCCAGTAAGGTCTACTGAGATATTCAGAGATAAGCTGTTCTGAAACTACCAACAAATAAATAAATAAATAAATAAAAGCCCAAGTCAAATAAAGCTGTATATTCTGACCCTTCCAGACTGACAAACCTAGACTAGCTGGTGCATCTCCCTCTACTGTACTGATTAGAAAGTTTTAACAAAACAGGATCATTAAGATCCATCCACTTCATAAGAAATTAAATTTGTGCCTGCATATAAAGTATTGAAAACAGATTCACTTTTTCATAGGTAAGAATCCAGCAGTCTCATGAAAGTTTGATGACAGATTTTTCATCAAAGACCCAGCCATCCTAAGCATGTAGAAATGCAGACACTTACACGGGAAAAACAAATAAAAATCTTCAGCCCAAATCCAAATACTGAAGAGAAAGATATGAAATCCCCATAACAGATAAATTATCCACTGATATCTACTACTAGAGACTGATACCTGGCACTGATTATCCTATACTCACAGACACATTTGATCTTAGCTACTGTAAAACTTTACCATAAAAGCTGTTTTCACAGCAAATTACATTGTATAAACTTATATAAAGACATTAGGGGTTGCGCTAATATTCATATTAATGAGAAAATAAACAGGTCATATTTTATTCACAAATTGACTTTAAAATCCTAGTTTATAAGCAATTTCTGCTGCCTCTACCAATAAGCAAGACACCAAATAGCTCCTATTCAAAGCACAAACCTCATTTATCATGCAGTGGATGGGCCTTCGTGACTTGATATATTTACCAGCTTTCAGAGCATGGTTATTTAATTTTATCTTATCTATTTATGTATGAATTTATTTTTCATGAGAAAGGCTTCAGGATCTTAAGACTAGCCTACTACCAAATACGTCACCTGATACAGTTGTCTGCTTGAAAAAGCAGCATGTAGATGTGCAAAATTACAGTGGTAAAATCAGAAAAACTTTTCCAAAGCGGAACTGTAGGATGCTGGATTGATCTGGGTTTGCTTGAGGTTTTTTTTGATTCTTCCACTTTTCCAGTCCTCACAGCCAACAGAAGAGTCTCATAGGCAGAGACATAAGAAATAAAGTAATATCTCATTATAGAAAGAAGGCAGGGGGAAATCAAAAAGAAGAAAAGAAGATCAGAGAATCAAGAAGACTCAGAGAGACTCCAGCCAATTAATTCCAAAGCTATAAAGTTAAAATAATTACACACATACCCACCAGCCTGCACACCTGCACACTCACATGCACACACAAAAGAAAAACAAAAGACTTCTAGAATTAGAACTGTGACATCATGGCAATGGTTAAATCAATTAACAAAACTGAAAGAAAAAAGAGAGAGGTGTAGAGCGTTGGCTGTTGGAAAAAGGCTCTGTTCCCACAGTAATTAAATACAACAAGAATATTACTGATAAGATTGAATCATAATTAAGGAAATAAAATAAGAAAGGGAGAATAGGAAAAGCAAAAAGGAAAAGGAAGATGAAAGCAAAGTTATGTCACAAGTTTTTATTATTAAATCAATCCGAAAAAAACCCCAGAAAATTAATAAAGTGGAAATGAAGATATTGCAGCAGGGGTAAGTTCCCATCAACTCATGTTTTTTCACTGTCCTCTAGGTACCAAGATCAAGAACAGGTGGAGAAACTCTAGCAATTCCACTGAGCTTCCCCATTTTGCCAATATTCTTCCCATCTGCCTGTCCCAATAAAACAAAAAATTCTCCCAAGCGTTTTCTCCCCTTCACCATTACCTGCCGCAGGTTGCGTGTCACCTTAACGTCGTGCCACGCGTTGTCATTGAACTTGCCATTGACCGGCTCCACAATGGCCTCAAAGGCCCCAGACCCCAGGTTAATGACCAACGAGACCGCACCGTCTTTCAGGGCCAGGTTGACGTAATCCGCTGACTTGCCAGTGTGCAGAATGAGCCCGTTGCGTTGCCACGTCTTGAAGGAGAGGGTGATCTCATCGCTGCTGCTCTGGATTGGGTTTTGCGACAGGTCATAGCAAAGGTATTCAGAACCGCGGAAAGTCGCCATATTCTCATCTCGCGCTGGAAAGGAAGGAAAAAAAACCCTTTTCAGCAGTCAGCCAAGAAGAGATTTATGGTTGTCATGAAATTTTTAAGCAATCCCACAGCACTGTTTACTGTACAGCTATCTATCATGGCATGCTAATGACTGTACAGCTCCTTTTGCAATATGGCTATCAAGAGAATTAACTGCAGGGTCCTCAGTACTGACAAACTTCAGTGCTGTGTTTTCAGTTTCACTGCAGCACTGTCACCATAGGGACTATTCAGCAGTATGCAGTAAAGTCTAGGAAAAGCACATTTAAGGACTGCTATAAGGCACTTCCCATCGTTTTTGGGAGAATGATGGAAAGCCCTACTATTCACAACAAGACCACCACATATGTACCATTTCAAAAAACCTCAACATTTCCCAAAGATCAGCATTTATATTAAGCACTAATGCCATCTGAACTGCTCTTAACCCACCTAATAGGCAATTTAAGAGACACATCAGAATATAATCCTGACAGAGCTGCCCCTTTCTTTCAAATGAATGAGAGATCAAGCAGGCAAAAGAGCTACATGAAGTGTCCTATAGATTCCTTCTCTGAGAGCATGAGGGAAGTCCATGTAAAACATTTTGTCCACAGATATAAGTAATGTTGCTGGTAAACATAACTGAGAACTTTGCCTGTCTGACCACCGTGTCCAGGAAATCTGTACCACAAAAGCACATCTTCATACAGCAAAAATAAACATTGGGGAATTATTCACAGCATATGACAAAATATTTCCTCATTAGGAAAAACAAAAATCTCCTATGTACAGTAAGGAAAGCCACTGCACAAATTTCTTAGCAACAGGAGGCAGCATCTGAACATGCAGAACCTTCCTGACTCCCAGGTGGAAAGGGAGTCTGGGCAGTACAGAGTAGAAGCAGTCAAGCTATCATTGCTTACAAGTCACTGCATAAGGCAAGTGGTGGTGCTGTTTCCATTGATATTAATAGTAAATTTTTGCTTCATTTTGTCTCAGTAAACCTAATACAGATTAGACAAAATTTATTAGTACAAGACTGAAGTGAAAACACTTGTTGTCATAGTTGTCCTTGGAAAATAACTACGTGGTAAAAATCTGTGCCTCAGCATAAAACAATGGTGACAAAACAGCAGTGTGTTACAACTTGTACATATATCATCATCAAGAGATAGGTCTGCTTTAAGCAGAGACTTTTGCAGCAGCAATATGTATTTGTATTTAAGTAAGCAAACCATGTGTCTATATACTCCCACAAGCAAACAGTGAGCCAAATTACTCCAAGCAACAGTACACATTCCGAGCCAAGTGGCTCAAAAGCAGCTTTTCAGAAGACCTGAGGGTCCCAACAGACAAGTTGAGCAGAAGTCAGCAGTTCTTGCCCTTTCAGCAAAGGCCAGCTGCATCCTTGGCTGTATTAGCAAGAATGCAGCCAGAAGATCGAGGGAAGTGATTCTTCCCCCAATGGACACTTGTGAGATCACATCAGGAGTGAGCTCACTCATATAAAAATGGCTTCAGCATACTGGAGTGAGTCCAGCAAAGAGCTACCACCACACTCAAGGTCCTGAGGTAGTGGAGGTGTATGGAGAGGCTGAGAGAACTGGGTTTGTTCTGCTTCAAGGAGAGACAGTTCAAGGAAAATCTTACTACTCTCTGCAGTGACTTAATGGGATAGCATAGGGAAGACAGGGCCAAATTCTTCTCAGAAGTATGCAGAAAAAGGATGACAGGCAAGAGATACAGCTGAATACAAGAAATTCGCACTCTGTATAAAAGAATGCACAGAGGGCTGCTATTGATACAGTTCTGGAAGTCAGAGCCAAGCACTTAACAACCCTCTGCCACTTTGGTATTTCCCCTGCCTAGTCACTCCTGATCCATCAGAAGACAATGTTTTACAATCAAATTAGACATATGCTCCATGTACTTGTGAGAAATTCCCATTAGCCAGCGTCTGAAGGAAGGAGTCAAACCCAATCATTATGACTGAGCCTTTTCCCCACATCTGTAGTTGTGCAAAGCACTGAAGGCACATTTGTTGACTTTGGGGAGGGGGGCATGTTGGGTTGATTGTTCACTCAGTACAAAAAACATTAATAGGGCTTATTTACACTTTCTCAATTACTTAGACGAAATCTCACTGACCTACTCCATACAAAGGAGAAGACAGAGTATATTAGAAATCTAAATAGTCATTTAGAGTGACCACTGCAGAGTCATCAAAACAGAGCAGAGCAAATTCAAAGAGATATTACTCTTACTTGTACCACTGGTTTTAATATAAGGTGCTATCAACCCACCTCTGCCTGTTCCCTCCAGTCATCTGCTGCTGACTGTTACCACGAATGGGATTTTGGACCTTACCCATCTTTGTATCCTTCCTGTTCTTAGAACAATGTCACCTATTTCGCTTTCATATGTTGTTATGGGGATTTTTTCTTCCTCCTGTGGCTGCTCTGGATAGACATGCAAATTTGCACACTAAAATCTCTTTGGGGTTCACTGGGCAATCCAAATTCATGTCTGTCCACCACATGGCTCATAAGCATAACTCCCAAGGTCAACACACTCTCTATAAATCTGTATTCTCCAAATCAACAATTCCTTGACAGATTACCAGTGGCCATGTGGATGACTGGTTTACCAGTCTCATGAAAGGCATCAGCAGTCAGAGCCTATTGAGTGCACTAAAGTGTTTGACTCTGTATTTCTTCAAGCTACTGCACAGTAGCCCATGTCAGGCCACATGAAAGGTTTTTACAAAGTACAGCTTCTCCATACTATCCAAACTGTTAGGATGCTCTGACATACATGAGAGCTATGACCAAGAAGCACATGAGAATTACCAGAGAGCATACATGGGGGAAAAGGCATGTAGGTTCTCTCCACAATGAATGAGGAGAAAAAAAGCCCTGAGTAGCCTGCAGGTCTCACAGTATTTCTGTGTTTGCAGGCACAGTGTGGTGACACCTGGAAGACCAGCGAGCTGTGAACCACTTGTTATTTGTTAGCTCATGACCCTTGTGCTGTACATTTTTGAAGGTTCCACAAATTGCACTGTGATATTTATGACTTCTATATTACTTAAACAGTCATAGCGTACCTAAGAGTTTCTGCATAGCAACACAGATAACCTAGAGCAGCTAAACTTAAGGCCCAACTCAAAGTAAACAGGAATCCTTGGTTTATGTTACGTGAAGCAATAGATTAAACCTTGATTTTTCTGTGATGTGAAACCCTGTATATAGTAGGTGGTGTTTACTCAGACTGATGATCTAGTTGTTCAAGCATGACAATGCAACTGCATAAAATAACATTTACTTAAAACAGCATTTAGGATATGTTTGAAAACTATTGATCTATACATGATTTGCAAGATTTTATTTTTAACTCAGTTAATACTAAACGGATTTACAAAAATCAGAATTTAAAAGCAGGTTAGGCACATGTAAACAATCAAATCTTCCATTTCACTTGTTAATAATAATCTAAACCCATTATTTGCTTCCTAACTGTTTCACTTAACTAAATTCTCTGCAGTAGATGAGATTTTCAAAGATCCAAGACCTGCACAGAATTCCACATGCAGACTTAAATTCTTAACATCTTCAAGTCTCACAGAGATCATCAGAATAGAAACAAAACCCAGAATCTTCAGACTGACAAACACAGACCTTTTCCTTTAATGAATGGAGTTACCCACCACTTTAAGAGGGAAAATGTTACCCTTTTCTGATCAATCACTAGCAAGCACACCTAGCACATTAACCAGCTACCATCACAACACCACTGCAAACCCAGTCTTGCAAGTCTCAAACCTATACCTGATCAAATCCCCAAAACCACTATCAGTACACACTGCAGGTTGATAGCAAGAACAGAAACAAAAGCACAGCAAACAAGTACCTAAGCCAAGTTCCCGGCTCTTCTCACCCCTGCAGAAACCCCAGAGTTTGCTGAGTCTCAGTTCCCAGGAGAGGTAAAGTCTGGGGATCTTTCCATATACTGTACAGCTATACTGCCTGTTCAGGAAAGCCAGATGGTAATTTTAGCTTCAGTTTTTATGTGCAATGCTGTTGCTATGTGTTCCTGTCAGAGCTCTTTCTACAAAGAAGGACTCAAATATTCAGAATTCACAGCATCACTAGGAGGTAGAAAACCTTGACATTTTGATTTATGTCCGAGGAAACCAACACACCAACATTTTAATGGATTTATTCATGGCCACCCAAAAAATCAATAGTAGAGAAAGCATTTGAGTTCAGAAGCTCCTATCTCCCCATCCTGGGCTCATTCCAGAGGTTCTCATACATTTATGGAGGGAAACTAACCTCCTGTTTTTCTCCAGTCCTGCCAGGAAGTCACCACAGCTAAGGTGTGGAGCAAAGTAGTCTCCAAAGTTTTGGATGATGCCTGAAAATAAATACTTCATGTCTGTGAAGTGGAAAATAGCAAACCCTAGAAGCACTTACTCTGCTCAGGAGCATGAAGTTTAATACTCAAAAAAAGCAGCATCTCATGTAACAGGATTTTTGGCCTCAAACATAATTAAGAAATACTTAGAAAAATATAAAATGGGCAGTGACTTTCCTGAAGACTCCTGAAGAAAACTTCAAGCAGCTCCCCTAAAACCAAGATTCAGCTGCTCACCTTCTCACCTTTTGTGAAAACCCACTGCATTACAGGTGTACTCTGAGGCACTCCCGATCTTACTGGGGTTTGGTTTACAGTCAACATCAGAGCATGCTTTCTGCTAGCAAAAAAAGCAAACTCCCTGCACTGTGTCAAAATTAATAAACACTCCATTGTTCAGTGAGATTTACTTTATCCAACTGGTTTTCTATGCTTTGCACAGAAGAGCTGGTGCTGTCTGATAATCTAGGAATGGTCTAACACTGCCATGCATCAGGCTTCTGTCAAAAAGTGTGCATTAGCGATGGAGGCAACAGAACAGCCAGGTACTCCCTTGACCTTCTGCCAAACAGAGCTCAACAAGGAAAATAATATTTACAGGAACCTTTTCTCCCTGTCAGCTAACAGGTCTCTAACTTTGGAAAATCCTACAGTTATGCAACTTAAGAAAAAACTTCTTCCAAAGTTGGCCACTAACCACAGAATTGTCATCAAAATAGAGGACTACCACTGACCAGGCAGGAGGAAACAAGAACAACCAAAACACCATCAACCTCACCATAAATCCAGAACATCTATGAAAAAGTATCAATGTACTCAAAAGGTATTGTGGATAATTAAGTTGGTGGATTAAAAGATATAAAAGTGTTATACAATACAGCTGGGCAAAAGATCTACCTGCACAGAGGCAAAATAAAAAAAGACAGAAGTTCTCACTGCTGGCACTAGTCCTGCTGCTTGAATGATGGACCTTCCTCACCTGAGGTCACGCTCATGGAATCAGTAGAGTATTACAGCAGACCTGTGAACTTACTGTGGCTCTGAACTTACTGCATTAGGGCATCAGCTGTGTTTGAGTAGCATGACATTTAACACAAGGAAACTAATTTATTTCCGATGGGATGACTGACTAACACAATGATCTTAGCAAGCAATTAACTGGGTGCTTCTGGAAAGAAATTTTGTGGCAATCTTCCTGTACTGCCAGAATTAACAGCTATTCCAGCTGGGTAACTATATGGGTGGGTATAGACCTGACTAAGCATCTTTTTTGCCAGTGCATATAACCTTCCCCCCTTTCTTCCCTAATTCTTACACCATAAACAAGAGACCTAAAGTTTTAAAATTCTAGCCAAGGTGTAGAAAATTTTTTGACCCAATTCATAACAAAGGCTGGAAAAATAAATTCTGCCTATGAACCACATGAACTAGGGGGAAATAGAAGCTGTTCTGGATGATGAGCCACAGGAGATGAAGGCATCACCTTGCAAAGGATGGAGCAGAACTTCAGTCTGGGCAAAGCCCCATGAACTCTACTAGGAGCTAATTCTGTTCTGGGCAGAGGAGTTGTCCTGGCAGTCATCTATAATAGCGATCATCCTCAACAACATTAAAGAACAATGAACAATTTATGTTTCAAGTCACTTTCACATGTATCTGATATTCCCTCAGAATTTACGGAAGGAGAAACTGTATGTCAAATGTCACAGAAAATAAGTCTGCCAACACCTCTGAAGGACAAAAAAGGTGAACAGTTTTCATCACCCTCTGAAATAGTTGTCCAGTGACTGAATGCTGAAACCTTAATAAAAGCCCTCAGATGCAGTCAAAGCAGCTTGCCCACATTCATGTTATTAAAACAAAGCTGGACAGTTTAGTAAAAATCAGGCTGTTATTTAAAGACATGGTAACACACTCCTAAACAGCAGATTATTGCATCCTCCACTAAATTGTACAAATCCTCCTGCTGCATTCCTCCTCTCTAGCCTTTGGATAGGAAAAATAATACATCCAAACAGTTGGGTTTTTTCTAGTCTCATCATTCTTCACACCACCTGATTGAATCAGTGACACCACTCATCAAACCCACTCATAAGATCCCATGCTTTCTACCTCAAAACCACACTTTTGTGCTCTCAATAGTCAAAAGCAAATATTGGTTTTGACAGTCTTACGGAGTTTATTTGGTTATTTAAATACATCATAAATAGTTCACAAAACATTCCTCAGCGCATGAAGCATCACCAGCAGTGATACTGATATGTGGAAGCTTTGACAGCCATATCATATCCTGCATTTATACTTCACAAACTGTAAAGTAAGAACAGCTTAATGTCATAATGAGCTGACCAAACCGATTGCATTGAAAAAACCTTAGAAAAAGAATTTTAGTTCAAACTTCATGGAAATAAATTTTCAAAAGAAAAAGAATTTTTGCTGTTGGAAAAATAAAATTGTAAATTCATAGAACAATGTTATAATGGAGACAATTAACTACTCAGCTGGAGTCCCAGAGTAAAAAATGTAGTCTCCCAAATGCTTACTAACTTTAAACTATTCTGGGTAATAGTACATTTTTCTGAAATAGTGTCATTTATTGTTTCTTCAGGCCCCTCATTCTCACTTAATATATCTGCATAATTTGTAACTTGGAAGCAGAGAAGAATCAGCATAACATTATCAGAAACAGTGTAGGTAAGAATTAATGGAAGACCTCTCTCATCATGTTTACATGATGCAAAGAGTAACATTAGCCCAGGAGCCCAGAGCAAATGTGAGATGTACTCAACAGTCAGTGCTATTTCAGTGCCAACTCACATTTTGCACATAGTGTAGCTGCTCTGATCTTACACAAAAAGCTCTTTCACTGCACCAGTAAAAGCAAAGGAAACATTAATATTACACCAGAGAATGTCAAGTGCCTAGCATGAATCGTGCCCTCTCCTCCGTTATCTGCTGCTTTACACATTACCCTTTGAGTCTAAAGGAGAATGCTTGTTAAAAGGGCCTCAAATTTAAGCCCAGAGGAGATCAAGGAGACTTGGCAATACAATGAATGTTCAGGGTTCTTTTGTCAAACCTAACTAATCTATTCTTTCCCTCTGCAGCAAAACTCTTAATGAAAACAGGAAGAACTGCTTTTTCTAAAGACATTGCAGGAGAGCTTTGGAACTGCAGGTTCCACCTCTGCTTGCAGCTGCCTGTGTCCTTGAACGATGCTCTTTGGGCTGGCTCCAACATAAAAGAAGCTCTGACTCCTGGGACTGCAAACCATACCTAAGAGATCCAGAACCAGTCCTGCAGAGTGACTGAGCTCACCTGGTGAATTTGGACCACTGCACAGCAAAGACTGAGAGGAAAGGGAAGGAAAAGGAATAACAAAGAAAGGAGAAGTTTCCCCTAAGGCTCCTGATCCTCAAAATACTTGGTGTACTAAATGTATAAAGCAGTTTCTATATATCACTTTCACGTAACAGTGATAGAGCTGGTAGTCTGTTAGAAATATGACTGCCTTAAATTTCTAGAGAATGCACCTATTAAATATACAGTTGAAGTTCATATCACCTAAACAAATAAATATTAACACAAATGAAAGATATTTTGCTCCCCAACAGCTTCATTCAACAGTATATTGCTGTTCTTTAACATAATCTCTTCTGAGAGAAAAAAAAAGTAAATCAGACATAACACACAAAATATCCTACTTAATCCACATATTTAACACAGACAGAGATTATTTAAACATAGATTTATCAATAATACGATCCACAGGTTCCCTGCTGACTCTGTAAACCACATTTTCTGTCTTCTTCTAAAGGAAAACAAAAAACAGAAGTGTGGAGAATTTGCTCCAATACCACACAAAACAGCTGAAAAATACAGTCATAAAGACTTTCTTGCAAAAAATGTTTTGATGACAATAGTATTAGTAATACAATAATAAAAATGAATAAGATTGCATATGTCTACAAAATATTACAGTATATGGTTGGTAATACCATTTTTTAAATTGCTCACCAAAATTGATCTAAATGACAAACTAGAGGTGTGGAAGTTAGAACAAGCATTTTATCTTCAACTTTGCCACTGATTTACTGTGCAACCTGAGGCACTTAATTAACCTCAGCTGTCTCCACCTGTACTACAAAGATAAGAAAAATACAGGTTAAGTCCTTGAGACCTACAGGAAAAGAACACTCTGCGAGTTCAATAACACTCTGCAAATCAAGAAATGTTTCATATTTGTGAGGAGAAGCCACATGCCAGTCCAGTGTATATGCAGTGTACAGTGTCCTGGGCATCTCCCTCTCCACCTATTTTCCAATGTTTGCTAAATACAAACAACTGTACTGGTATCAGTGCATGATGTTGCATTCTCTGCCAAAGAAACAATAAACTCCAGATATCACTCTGACTGTGGCACTATGTACTTACAGCTATGCTTGTTATTTACAGTGGCCAAAGGGACTAAAAAGCCAATCCTGTGACAATGTCTTCCTTAATCCAAAATAAAATTTAACAATTTTGGATTACATTTCCTTAAAAATGCATTTCTTAAAAAAATAAAACAGAGCTCCATTTTAAAATAAAATCATGAAAGATGTTTATTTTTGAAATGAAATAAGATGAATAAATCAATTTTTAAAATAATTTACCTGAAAGAATTTGATATACTCATATAAAGTCACAAGTTGTTTTGGTCAGACAAAGGATACTTTTTCATTTCTCTAAACAATTTTTCTACTTTTACTCCCAGCTGCAGAAGGTACAGAAAAAGCTACTAATTTGGTCAAAAGATACTATGATGAGCTGTGCATAAGACCTCCTCTATACTCCTCACTGCTAAATATGGGTGAGGACAACTCTGTATATAATTCTACTGTATTTACCTTTTCTTATGCTTTTATTTCGCTCTGCATTTCTTACAGTTTTCTTATTTCCCTGGTGCATCATTCTAAAACATGAGGATGCCAGTCTCTGAACACACCAGCCAGTAGAAATGTTTCCTCACAGACTGAACATTCAGCAAAGTGCAAACTGACAAGAGAGAACATCACAGCACCATGAACTTGAAACTCAAGATGTAACATATTCACCAGTCCTGCTCTCACAGAGATGTCTCTACTGCTGGGTTGGTACCCAGCCCATCTGCCCCTCCGTGTAGAGCACATGTGAGAGCACAGCAGGGTAGGAGTATGCAAGCATCCAGGTAAGCTCTTAATTCACTAGCTTCCTATTTTTTTATCTTATTCTTGACCAAAATTGCTGCTGTTTTATACAGACCATGTTTAAAAAAATTAAAAAAAAAATCAAAGCAACAAGCAAGTTTATATTCACCCCCTAAGAGAGATTTACTCTTCTGCAGCAATCTGTATCCAAGTTGTAATTCCTAGTTCCACACTACCCTTACTCTTCAAGCCTATTAAAAATCAGAAAGTTAAACACCAAATATTAATCTGGATGCTAAGTATTTAGGCCTGTTTATTACTGGATGCAGATTCAAGAGCACTAACATTCAGCTAATGAAACAGGGTGCACTTGTGGCATTTTTGTTCCTTACCATACTGAAGACAAGGTCTTTCCTAAAATATTCTGACCTTAATAAAGGTCATACCATTAGGAAGAAGAACACTAGGTAGCTATTACAGTCTTCCCTACATGTGTGGTATGATTAATCCTGCTTGGGGAAACAAAACAGGGGGACTATCAGTGGGAGTTTTCCAGGACTGATGCAGGAATGAACAAAAATTATTTACACCAACACTGAGAGAAAGTTGAAAAGTGCATTCAGAATGAAAGCGCATGTAAGGAGCCCAAGAGAAGAAGAAATTCCTGCTTCCACTGAATGGCAGTATTTTAGAGAAATGCTGGAAGCTTGCAAGAAAAGGGCAGGAGGGAGAGAGGCAGCACTGACAGAGGTTAGTGTGTGTGCTGCTGCGTGCCCGTGGGCCTGTGCTGGCAGCAGCCTTCCAGCAAGTGTCGCGCTTGCTGCTGAGCAGGGAGCCCCTTGGGCATCCTTCCAGAGCAAAGTGGGAGTAGAAAAATAGTTACTGCTAATCACTGTAATAACACAATAAAGATCCACAAAATTATCCTTTTCAATAGCAGCAAGCAGTATTGAAAGCCATGCCCATGGGAAAGGGGAGATGCAAAGGAAGGTGGAAAAGCAAGACGGAGGTAGAAGAGAGACCAGAGCAGCATGCAAGACTGGTATCACAGAGACGGCACTTATGTCAGCTCCTCACAGCTCCTGTGTTGCTGGAGAGCGTGTGTATGGAACCCCAGTACTGCCAGGATAACAAAACACACTGCCAAATGCTACTGCAGCCCTTCATTTATGCTCATTGTTAGACATCATTAAAACCACGTATGGAAGTAGCAATATCCAAACCCAATTTGAGGCAGAACAATTCTTCTCAAAACAAAGCCACAGGCAAGAGACTGCTGGAAGCTGGCAGAGCAGCTTTGACCAGTAATTATTTAGGGGCAAAAATGTGACCATTTGTACGCAATGAGAAACAGGCTAGTCTTCTACTATGTCTGTAACAGCAGCCACGACAGGGGACATGTATATGCAGTGTAGGCAGGACAGTTGCATAGCATGCTTCTGTGGAAGGCAGACAGGGCGCATCTGAAAAAATGCAGTATATATACATAGAGAGGAGGCATGCCCTTTGTTACAGCATGAAAGGAAGCAGGCCAACAGTGCAAAGAGATTTACAAGAGAGCAAGAAACATGCAAAAGCAGCCTGGCATGGCTGCACTTCCATAGGTGTAAAATGTGGGACAATTAACATCCTTTTGCGACTTACAGTGCATATCTGAGGGCAAATTAAATGCATCTCCCTCATGTAACTTCCACCCACACGTGAGGACTTACACACACACATACACAGAAAAAATGAATGCATATGTGTCTTGCCAAGGTGTAAACACTGGTGTGAATGCACACAACCTCAGGGCATAAGCATAGACACCCACAGTGCACGAGGATGTGAGTGTGGTGAAAGCGTATTGAACTCCAGCACTGCTCACAGGGGCGAGAGGGAGGGTGTGCCAGTGTTTGTGGCGCATGCTCCAACTTCATCCTGGGCTTTTTCCCCTCCTGATTTAGTTTTTTTTCTGCGGCAGAGCAGACTCCATGTCTACAGGGAAGGTGCTTAATGAGTCAAATCCAATCTCTCAAATGCCTTATCAGTTGTGGACAGGCCTGTTTCTGACAGCTGACCTTTCCCACTGCATGCCGCTGAAAAACCCATACACCACAAACAATTAACACAATGCTGAAAACACAAAGCTGAAGGAAGGGAGGACTCTAGATCATTACAGACAGCACTGCATCAGAAGGAAGAGAGTGATGCACATAAAAATGACAGAAAGCATCTATACAAGGGTTTCATTCCACCTTGTTTTGCCACTCACACATGCTTTTGCTACTTTCTTTACAGCTTGGCCGTAGCAAAGCTATGTGAAAAATAAGGCCCATGTGAAAGAAGAGGAGAGCAGAGGACAGGGAACTTACTTGTGAGGTATATAATGACAGTAATCCCATGCACAAATAAATACATGTCTGAATAAATATACGCAAAGCTGATAGAAAGAGCTGAATTCCTTACTAGAAAACAAAGGCACAGAGCAGAAGAGATGAAGACAAAAATCAGCCTACCCTCCTATACCTCTGCTGTTGTGGAACTAGCTCATAGGAGAACATAAATTAATACATTCGCTAAAAGAACTAAACTGAATATGCCTGAGTTAGAAACATCAAAAATAATAAAACCTATCAAATAATCCATTTTAAATAATGACAAGGATGCTCATCCCAGGAAGAGTGCAACACCAGTTCCAAGTAAGCAGGAGACTGCTTCTCTTGGGAGGCACAAACACCTAAAGTTGTCCGTCTGGGCAGTTGTCCAAGGGATTTGCTGCACAGGAAAAGCTCAGAGAAAATCTACATGTTCTCAGCTCTGCTGCCAGCTCAGTACGAGACTTGGGATAACCATACACATTTCATTTGCTGAAATGCTTCTTCACTGTCATGATTTTCAGCAACAGCTACACACCACCAACATGCCTGAAGATCAAGACTAATGCATCTCAGTTTTCAAGGGCAGATCCTCAGCATGCAGAATTTGCATGCTAATTTGAAAAAGTAGACATCCATCTTTTGTGCGGTAATCTCCCCGTATGTGCAAAAGAGCATGGCCTACCATTATCAAATGTTTTGGGTCTTTTACTATTATTGCATTGCAATAGCAGAGACTCTAAAAGGGACACGTTCTCTGACTTTAATAACTCCTCGCATGTTCAAAATAGGAGCTAAACGACACTGAGGAAACTTCACAGAATGAAAGTTTGCCAGAACCTCCACAGAGGTCATCTGGACACAGGACCTAATTCATCTAGACACTTGTAAACTAAGACATTAGACACTTGAAAACTAAGTATGCTTTTGAAGATTCTGCATGCAACCCAGACAAGACTGTGAGATAGGAGTGGGTCAAAAGGTACAGAAAGTCATCTAAGCACAGAGAGTGGCAACAGCTTAATAGCAATGCAACAAATGCTATAGTTTAGCATCTCTGTCTGGTAGCAAGGCTGATGAAAAGAAAAGTATTCCAGCTAATCACTGGAAGTATACAAGATCTCTCCAAAAGTCTACAAATAAAAAAATTTATTTCAAAAATAAATTTCACTATAGTGGAGGGGTTTTGTGTTCAAGTGAAAAAAATATACCATGATTGTAATTCTTTCTTAGCTATTTCCATGGGGTCTTTCAATATATACATATTATATGCACTTATTTCAATGCAATAAAAATTGATGCTTAGTATATACAGTAATTACCTTTAAATACTTATCAGCTCATCTGTTTGCATAAATTTCTGAAATTATCTATGCTATTTGGAATAATAGATAACAGCTATTCTATCAGTTCATTCAAAATTAGTAACCTCATATCATCAACAAAATAACTTTCATATCTTGATGTGACAGCACCAAAAATGAGCCCGGCTGCTTTCATTAGTTCAAGCTACTGGGTAGCACAATCTTATTAAAGCCTTGTACAAGTTATCAAGAATGGATATCAACTAAAAACAATAAAAAACAACAGCCAAACCAGCACGTCTCTTCAGTACTATAAGCCAAACTCTGAAATCACTGGCCTTGAGAAAAATAAGGAGCAATTTTATGGCAATCAGTGAAGGCATACTGCTGCATGTAAGACAGCAATCATGCTGGTATCTGTGTTCATGTTATTTTTCCTAAGCCTGTTGCTAGAAGGTCAGAACTGATGTAATTCTTACTCTTACAAGCAAAGCCCAACTGCTATAAAAATTACTTTTCAAATCTCTCTGCAGGAAATGTGACACTGCCTCTGTGCTACAACTAGCACTGAAAAACATGTGTTTCTCTTTCAGTTCAGAACGGTGCTCCCATTATTTTCCTGGAGATGAGTTCATCCTGGAGGTCTTGATTTCTGTAGTTCTGGGGTTTGAGACTTGGTTTCTTTTTTAATAGCAAAGACTCTTGTTTTAAGCTAGACACCAGGAGTATTTGTATATTCTATGAATATTTTCCAACAAGTTGGTTTTTTTTTCCTGAAATGTTGTCACTCTTTTTCCCACACATTAACAAGTCCATTAACCCATCACCACTGAGGTCTTATCATTTTAGAACTGAAAACTGGTCAGAGGTCTTGGGAAGGAGGGATGGCAGTTTTCGTTAAGACCTGTAGGGCAAACCCTTGTGCATCCTTGTATGTGGCCAGCATGAAGGATCATTGAAGCCTCTGCTATGTGAAAAGCATCACTATTTTTAAAATATGAGACAATTCTGAAAATGGACTCTGCCAATTTGTAACCTCCAGATCCTCCAGGTTAATTGTCTCTTGACAGCTATCTGGTCAAATGTGCTCAGTTCCAATAAAAATAAGTGGTGAAGGTTTTTTTTCCCCCTATAACTTCTAGGTCTGCCACTGCTTTGGGGAGTCACAGAGAAAATGGAATCTTTTTTCATACTATCTCTAGCAACAGAATTTTGGCAGACCAAGTTCTACCCAAACCTTCATAATGCCATGATCTATTATTGGCCTGCTAAAGGACTGTTGGCAGAATTTGGCCTTCACACTAATTTTAAGAGCTGTTCTGCTAAAACATACGTCAGAATAAAGTATAACTTATTTTCTCAGAACTCTGTTGGCTCTGCAGAGCTAAGAAAAATAAGAGGGAGACAATTATATATAATTATATTAATTTATATAATTGATCTATATATACAGATAAATGCAGTTTTATCCTTACACTGGGATAACTGGACTCAAAAAAGTAAAGAAACTCCACTAAGTACTTTTTCCCCTATTTTACCCAACTTTTTCTTGCTTGTAACTATACTTCAGTCCCGCAAAGGGACTGAACAAAAGGAAACTGCATAACTTAATTACTCTGTAAGGACAAAAGAGGAAATAACTCACTGCACTTAATACCAATACTGAAAGCTTTTGTACGGTTACCTGACAACTTACAGCATTAAGTTTCACCATCTGCAGCCCAGAGAGGATCACAGTTCTTTCTGCTGCTGTCTATACCCTTTTGAGAATTACTTTCCTGTTTCTTTGTCCTACAGATGAGTTACTAGATTTCAAACTTCTGCAATCTGCTTGGCTTGACCACATCGTGATGCATAAGTCGTAAGAAGAGTTGGTGCACTCCTCACCAGTGATGTCTACTTGAATAGTCTCCACAATGAATGCTAGTTAATGTTAGTTAATACTAGGTAAATGCAGAGATACCAGCAGCAAAAATGTTAGTGCTGACCTCAATATTACACAGCAGCTAGCAGAACAAGCTTGTTGGCACCTAAGATTCTGTTTCTCAGTGGAGGTGAATTAAGAACTCATTCTCACATTCCTACAGGAACTTCACCAATTCCATAAAGTACCTTTAATTCTAGGTGGTTCTAGTATGATTTATACAAATGTGGCTTCATCTGACAGAACTGAGGCTGTTCAGCCCCAAAGACAGAAATGAGCCTTGTCAGGAACCGTAATAGTCCACCAGGTACAATTTCTGATAGTCATGCAAGCACCACTCAGAACAGACTGTGAAGAAGGACGTGGACAATGTGGCCAGTTCTGCTTATCCTTCAAGGTGTTGCTGCCCTGCAGGCTTATGAACCTCCAACTCCACTCTCCTTTTCCACCTCCATAAAATAAAGAAATTGCTATAATCAATAGAGCAGGCTGTATCTTGCACATACAGCTCTGCATCAACATCCCATAACCACTGATAACTAAAATGCAGTTGGAACATGATCTTCCTTAGCTGCAGGGGGAGTTTTAAAGGGGCAGAATGACATAACAGCAATGGGAGACTTGGCTTTTGCACATTAAGGAGTGACCCTGAATGAGAGCCTGGACATTCATGTTTTTGTGCACCAGGCAAGCATGTAGCATACATCACATCAACTACTTCATGGCAGCTGCCCACATGCATTGTGTTACCCTTCAGTAAATGCAAGGCAGCTCACAACTCACTGTGAATGCACTAGGTTACCTTGCTTTCTGTTAGGATTAAATGTGTACACGTTTGGTTTTGAATAGGTAAATTCACAGTCTGGCTTGCTTTAGAGTTATTTGTTATTACAGTAATAGCCTAAGTCAGCTACCTCCCTTCCAGCATCACCCACCTGGTATTATTTTAAATTCTTTCAGCATTTGCATTTTTCATTAAACTGTTCTCGGACTCTTCCCAAGCTCCCTGGGAAGTGCTAGAGATGAACGCACCGTTTCCTGGACTGAACTTCAAATGTCAATGGCTCCTGCCCTCCTTCACCCCCTTGTTTTTATCTTTTGTGAATCACTAACTCATAAACTCAGATGTTACAGGTTACAGATTGTGTTTATCAATTATTTCCCCACGACTGCATCTGCCTGCCTGAGCTGTTAAGCTTCCATCAGGACTGACATACACCTCTGATAAAGGAATGTTTGTTTACAAACTGCTTCATATTGATGTGCTTACACTGAATACTAGCACAAAGGGAGAGGGAATAACAGATTAGGGACTGGTTAAAGCACATTATTTTTATAACACTTATAATATACATGTGGTTACAAACAGAGTTCATCACTTTATTTCCTTGAGCAGATTTACAATAGAAAGAATCTTTTTTTGTTTTTTTTACCAACTGGCATCACACCATAGCAATCAGTTTAAAGGCAGATACACTGGAAATAACTCACACTTGATATTTGTGCTTGCTTCTAATTAAGTCAAAATGCCCATAGAGAGTGGCCAATAAAAGCCCAGTTTATGAAATAAACAGATGACTACAACAAAGTACATTCAGTTGATATTAGAGCATCAACCTCACTGCAGATTTTGCCAACCAATTTGTTAGATCTTACTAACGATCTGCTGGAGGTCTCTAACTTTGCCTTCTACTCACTAGCATTCCTGTGACCCACTCAGTGCAAGGGGTTGCCCACTTTGAAACAGTAACATGGCTGTGTGGGAGCACATCGCTGGATGGACAATTTATAAAAGGTCCATATATGATAAATGTGTATCACAAAACAATCAATGTAACTCACTGATTGTCTTAGCAAAAGCCAGCAACTGAATGAACTATGGATATTAAATTCCTCTCCAGAGCAACTTTTTGAACCAGACAACGCTCTGATGTATGCCTATTAGCCATCTGTATGGCATTTCAATCAAAGATGGCTCTCCTAGCTTCACTCATCTTCTGCATCTAAGCATTTTCTGTTTAGACTGTTAATGATAGATAGGGAGCATGAAAAACAAAAGGTGAAAGGGGCAGGAGAACAGGGTAGTGATGGAAGACATCTTAAAAGCCAAAAATGAGCCTGCCTTATCCTCCTAAGGATAAAGCCAGAGGAAGGGATCCCTGCAGAAGACAGGGTCTTTCTTGTTTCATATGTGAATACACAACTTCACGTGTGCAAGCACACAAGCAGCTGGAGCCTTCCCTCTCTGGTGGAGCACACAGTGCCTCCAGGACAGCTCTCATTAAATTGACATTACTATTTCCTGCATGTGGGCACACAGTATGTTCAGCAAATCAGGCATCCAGACATGCAAGAATCCTACGTGCATACAGGTACAGTCCTTACAAACACATGCAAAAGCTGCATTTGCACCCACACAGGTGACACGTCTGCACATGCAGATACATGCACAATGGCATACATGTACATTGGTTGCACAAGTGCTTTTGTACATGCATGTGCAAGCAGTGGCGATGTATTTGCCTTGCCTAGGCAAGGTTCCCTTCTCCCTCTTTCTCTCTCTCTGTTCTTCATTGAATGGTAAAAGGCTGTCAGCAATTTCCTTCTGTCAACAGCTGGGAGACAGTTTTCTGCAGTTAGCTGCAATTTGTTTCAATTATGTGTATTAATCATAGGCTGCTCCTGATGGTATTTTTCATAAACATAAAAATAAAAAAAAATTAAAAAAAATCAGAGCTTTTCTTTTCAACAAGCTGTTTCCTCTCTCACAATGGCTCTTAATGACTGCAGGTTGCGGGGGTGGGGAGGGGGGGCGGTAAGGGGAGAAAATTATAAAAAAGAGAAGGAAACCTGAGACACTTCCATGTTTGCTTATTTCATTAATAAGCACCATGGCTCAAGAAGCTGGCAGGGCATACAACTGAAATAGGGGTCAATGGATTGTCATTTCAGTTGTGGAGAGAGAGAGCTCTGAACAGCGTTTGTATCTAAAAATCTCCCAACTTCAGAGAGGTGAACAGAACGACATCAAGGATTTTTGGACTCTGGCTTGCTTCCTTTGAAACCTAAAGCAGAAATCGTTTTCCTACTGTTTTAATATCTTACAGCAGGAATCAGTTTTAAAGATACTGGGGACAATAGTGATAAATTGGGAAATCCATAGTTGCCCAAGAGCTACTCCAGAAGCCTACTGGAACACAACCAAAGTATCAGTGAGGATGAATGGTATTTTACCAATCAACTGCACATCAAGCTGTGCTGTCTCAAAGTTGTCTATTTTATGTTTGAGTCCTAAGAGGACTTCTGAGGAACATGCTCTACATTTGCAGTGAAGCGGTAAATAAAATCAGGTGTGTAGGATGTATGCTGACATTTTGGAAACATTCTACTTAAATAAGCTCTTTGGTAGATATATGATGGTGTGCCAGGATATAAGCCAAAAAGATTTTACCTTGTTTATCATTATCTGCTTTCCTCCAGCATCTTACCTGCTATTGTATTAAAGATTCCTCTCATGCTGATTTGTCATTAATCACAGCAAGGGCTGGTGAGCTCATATCTTAGGAGTCATTGTACAGATTTTACTCAGAGGTGTAAACATTACTGGGAAACTGCTAAAATCCAAGCAATGAGCACTTACTGAAATATAAGACCAAAAATTACCAAAGCACCAAAAATGAAGATGATTTGCAAGACATGATCAATGTATTTCATTAAATACTGTGTTAGAATAACAAGGCTGTGCTAGAATAACAGGACAGTATGTAAGATCGATACTGCTTACAAGTGTATCGCACTGAGTCCTGGCAAAATTTGCTTTCTAGGTATCTGCTTAGCTAGATTTGCTCACTTCATCACACTTAGGGAAAAAGAATGATCGTATTTTAGGTCCATAAGGGACAATGTGTATAATACATCACTTAGAGAATTTAGGCCTACTTTTACCTTAAGATTTACTGGCAAAGACACCAATACAGTGTACAAAAAAAATCCATCCAATATATCCCCCATAACCACCACATCAACAATGACAAAGCTACAAGTGCAGATGTCATTGCACTGGCAGAAAATACAACTTTACTGGTATGGGGTTTTTTCCATAAGTGTCCAAGAACACTAAGAAAAGAATATATAAAGGATATCTGCATTCAAATGAGTTCTTTGCATGCCTAGGTCAATAAAGCCACAGGCACAAGCAAGGTCTCAAACAGGTTCTGTATCAGGCAGGTTTTCCAGGACACCAGTATCAGGCAGGGATGATGTGATGTGATCCTGCACATAGCTACAACATTAGCTGCAGTAAGTACAGACCAGGCAGCTGCCAGAGGTCTGCCACATTGTGTGATTAGGAACTCATACTGCACAGATGGTGTACATTTTGTGGGAGAAGATGACGCTATAGCTCCCCCGCTCTACCCATCAAATGTATGTCTGGACACCAACAATCAGTGAAGGTCACTCCCATCAGTGCAGCTACACCCACATAAAGAGACGTCTGTGAGGATTTCATGATTCTTTGCAAGAAGATGTGGAGAAAATAGGCTGTATGGAAAACAGCATGCTTTTGCATGCATGAACTGCATCCACAGACAATGTTGGCTCAGGTCAGAGCAGCTTTTGAGTCAAAGAAATGAGTTTCACAGGCCTCCATTCATTGCAGTTAAAAGGTAGCTACTTGAAAGTTGATCGCTTAGTTCAAAGCTTTATCTGCAGAAGGACAAGTCTTTCAATCCTGAGAGAAGATCTCTTGCTAACATCACTGCCCCTTGTTCTGCAACATCTCAGATTTGTACGAGCAGGATGTTTAGAAAACTAACTCCACAGCAATTGCAAAGTGAAACTAACCCTGAAAAATTAAGATGTCAAAGATTCACAATGTTAGAAACCATTAAGAAACCAACATGATCCACAACCCAAATACAAACTACCCAACCACTGGGCACTCTGTGGTCAGCCATAAATAAAGCACAAACTCTGGCACCAGAAGAAGCAGTAGTACATCCCTTCCAGTAGCTCTTTCCTCTAAATTTGCATCAAAAACTTCCATTACATTGTGTTCTACTTCTCAAATTAAAACACAGCCCACAGAAATATGTTGGTAGAAGGCTCTCCAGCAAACCTCATCCTTACTAGACTTATACTGACACGTGCACAACTACAGAAGGGTAAGAACTAGGAAGAACACGGGAAGTCTGTAAGGTGCAAAAAGCTTGGAGCTTCACAGAGCTCTCAAGCTTCAGACACTGCACTTTCCAACACCAGGAACAAGAAATCCAGGGTAACATAAAGTCAGAGACCATGACAGAGGAAGTAATAAAGAAAGGAGGTGGAGAAAGGACAAAAACAAGGAAGAAGGAAAGGAAATAATTGAAAGCAAAACGGACAGGTAGAGAAAACAGGCAGAAAATGGAAAGCAAAAGGAAGAAAAGAGGGAGTGACAGAAAGTGATAGACAGAAGGGGAGAGAAATATCTGCTGGTACAGTAACAAATAAATCCCTGCAGCATGACAGGCGTCTGCTGAAGCATTTCATTTCCCCCCAGCATAATGGTGTGTTATTGCCCATTATCTGTTCTGTCAGTGCCAGAGTCGATATTAAATGAGGGGCAGCTGCATTTAGCTGCCATTTTTCAGCAGTCTTCCTGTTACCATGGAGACACACTTGGGTTTTTTGTTGGTTTTTTTTTTTTTTACAAACCTGGCTTCAAGCAGAAGGGTGCATGCGCATGAGGAGCAAGGCAGTAAGCACTGCAGAACAATGGGAGCAAAGACCAGAGAGAAACAGTGGAGGGATGCAAGCAAGGAGAGAGCAGGTCCCTCACACCCGTGTGAGCAACATGGAGACAGCCATCTCAAATACCCCATTAAAATGCAGAGGGGCCGACAGCCAGGTGTGCACACAGTGGTCTGACTGTCGTGATTCCAGCAATTGCTCCTTCATCCCTCTGCCCTTCCTCCTTTCCCTACACCCTCTGTCCCATAACAAGAGAAATCCCCCTGTCCTCTCTAGTACCTTTGTGGTGGCATCTCTCAGATTATTGGAAGTAATGATTAACTGAGCCTCTCAAAGACTACTTAGCAGGTTGACAGGCATTAATATTGCTAAAACACTAATCAGAAACAGGAAGCACAATGAGATGAGAGTTGTCCCTCTCTCCCATCAAGACTTATGCAGCAAGCTGCTGCCACACTTGGAGCTGAAACCTAGAAAACTTCACTCATCGTTTTCCTGCTTTAAATATAAGGATGTTCTCTACAAGGGAAGTGAATGGGAGACAGCTACACATCAAACGGGAATAAAATTAAAGACATCCCATTTCCTTCTCTTGACTCCTTAACAGAAGGATTCCTTAGAGAAAAGATGCACTGGGCTCTCTCTTCACCATTTACCTAATGGTGGCAACTCCAGACCTTGCACCTAGCAGTCTCTTGTATTTTATCTCTACCAATGTTAGCTTTAGACTCACCAACAGCATACAGTGG
Organism: Sclerurus mexicanus; assembly: GCA_013396755.1. Classification (NCBI taxonomy): domain Eukaryota; kingdom Metazoa; phylum Chordata; class Aves; order Passeriformes; family Furnariidae; genus Sclerurus; species Sclerurus mexicanus. The sequence goes on from VWZF01003291.1 coordinate 1,085,008, forward strand.
TTGGGAGAGCCCATCTCCTATTGTCCAGTGGCATCCCAATCACACCAGTATGAGAAACTCTGTCTGCTTGAAGTGTTGACCATACAGAGCACCAGAAATAAGCAGTCCAATTTCAACAACATTTTCAGTCTACCTACATTTAATATAAGCTGTTTATCTCTCTTTGAGGGCCTTCTTTCTCTAAATGGCTTGTGAAGGGTTTTAGTAACACTGGAGAGACTGACATGGTGAAAGTCATATTGATAGACTATAACTATGCTAATAAATGAAATGGAGCCTTGGTGCACTCCCAGACTTTGTAACATGATAGTTTGCATTTTGTACTATTAGAACAGTCTCTGAAACACTTTTTTTCTTTTAACTAGCAGTCTTCCAAATAATTCTGAACATGGATTAGAAGAGGAATTAGGATATGCCCATGACCATTCCCAGTGCCCAGTTTGCATACAAACATCTTGTTCTGCCTGGTTATGAGCATGGACGGACCATCCTGCAACGGCCAGCCTCAGTGCCAGGAAACATTTCCAACCATGCTCAGCTGATTACTATAGACAACCCGGCAGTCCAACTTGGAGACAGCCGGGACAGTACTTTGTGCAGTCCCAAGCTACGAGGATAAAGGTCCTGCTGACACCTCCTATCTCTGTCTACCCTAACTCTCTGTCAAAGGGCTAACTTGCACAACGCTGCTTATCATGCAGTTTGGATGCACATACAGAACAATGGAGCCATAGCTTCTCTGTAAGCCACTGAACACTCAAGCTATAGATCTGTTTAGGAGGATATATCTCAGCAGACAAATAGGAAAACAAGACCAATAATCCCACTCAAGCTGACAAGGATAATGGGATGCCTAAGAAGAATATCACAGCTTTAAGATAGATAGCCAGAGTACTTCTGGGGTCTCAAAATTCCCTAGCACTAAATAGGAAGTTTCTGATGTTACACTCTGAGCTTGCAGAAAGCCTCACCTCCACATCAACTACCACAATACCAAAAAGAATTGTTTGGTGTGTAATGTTTATTATTAAGGACAAAGATGCCCAGAGGACATAAATTCACCTTCAAGGAGTGAACAGTGAATTTATGATGCAGAGATGGTGTCAGACACCGCTTGCTCTTTAGGTGATATCTACATTTGCCTTGAATTCTGACTTACAGTTTCTCAGTCCATCCTTGGATCATATTTCTTAAGATGCACACCTTATATGCCCCTTAAACCATCCCACTTCTCTGTCATGTCCCTTTGACCCAAATCCCCAGATCACCAAGGAACAAAGACAAACATGTTTGCTAGGAAGTTGAGAGTAGAAGATGCAAGGCTGCCCAGACCGAACTTGGGTTTCAGGTGGACTGTCCCATCTCTTGCTATTTAATCTCAGTGCATATGAAACTGAAGTAGCATATACCAATAGAAAAGTAACACCAAGAAACGCAGCAACACTGAGTACTCTTAACTTTTAAAACAGTAATTTGCTGCTTTTTCTTTTTAGCTTATCTCACCCACTTTTCTGTTTTTCTTCTCCTTTCTACACCCCCTGCTTTCCCAATGTTTTTCTTTGAATCACCTCATTTATTTGTTTATGCTGTCCAGCACAACCTATGAAATAAACTTCACAATGCTCAAACACTCAACTAGGAGACTACTGTTTTAATAACTGTAAAAACTGCAGTCCCTTCCAATGACTCACTGCAGGGTCTCTTCCAGCGACCTCCTAGCGCAGCCAATTTCAGTGCTTGACTATGAAGCAGCCTTCTTCATTTATTCAGTTTATTTGTTTTTCTTGGAAGTAATTTTAAAGTCACTATTTCCCAAGGCCTGCCTAACCCTCCCTGCTCCATGTTAAGAGACAGTAAAAAGAAAGGGTCCAAGTGCTTCATTGTATTAATGCTTAAGTCAAGGCCTCATCTCCTATTGGGAACCTATGCATACCTTGATACTTTTTTCATTAGAGCCTCTCACTTTGATGTTTTCCACTTCAGGCCTTCTGAAATTTGACAAAATTTTTAATAGTAGATTCTAAAGAAACGCCTTGAGTGACATTTAATTGGCACAATCCTGTTGGTCTTTCTCATAAATGACATCTCCTATCCTTCCACATCTCTATGATAGTTATCCAGAACAGCTCTTTCTGTATCTTTTCTTATCTTGCTGACTACTGGTTTCTTTAAAATTTCTGACTGTCCCATGTTTGAAAAAGTTCTGCCTGAATTGCTTATATGATAGTCCTTCCTTTAGCTTCAGTCCACTCTCATAACATTTTGCTTTTGAATATGGAACTATCTTAAGCACCACATTGAGCACCAGACTGCCATTCAACTTGCAGGATCTTCTTTCTCTGGGGTATGCCTAAGTTCAGAGTGTCTGATCAAAGTTGTCTTTGTAGTCCAAGGAATTTTGGAAACAGTAGTGGAAAGAAACAGCTGATGTACATGATTGAAAATATGAATGTTAAAGAACTGTTTAGCCTGTTGGGTCAATGACACTAGTTTTGGGTTCAATGACTCAGACAAGCTGAAGCTAAGAAAGAAATATGCCATAATATTAGAGATTTTGTTTTAACATAGTCTCTGGTCAGCAAAAGAGTATGAGAAGAGCATTGAAGTGCAGTTTTTGAGACAAGTGGGAAAGTAAGACGAAAATTATTCTGCAGAGCTCTCACAAACAATTTTGTGGTCATTTCAAGATGTTTCTAGAATTGTCATGCCTGTAATTAGAATTAGTTTATATGGTACAAACAAATTGGTTCAATAACATGCTAAACTGTCCCATTCAAGTTAAGGAATACATTCAGAAGACCAAGAGAATTTGCAATTAATTCCTTTGACCAAATTCCCCACCCCAAACAACTTCATTGGGCTGAGAAGCAAAACAAGACAAAGTTGTAGAAGGAATCTAATGGCTAGATGCTACAGACAGATCATATTTATCCAGTAACAGTTTTTATCAAAAGTATTGATTTCTAACTCAAGAGATGTTTTATGGAAAGCTTTCTGGCAGACAAAACTAGCACTTAAGTTTTGGGGAAAGAAAGAAAGATATGCACCTCTGGATATCTTTGCATCTTTATTTTCCCCACTCTCTCTTTCCAAAGAACAATAGCAATTATTTTGCTTTCTACAGTCTACTATCTCGAGTCCACTCGGTGAAAAACAGGTGTGTCATGTTTGGCTATAGTTATTTGTGTGCATGTAGTATAAGGCAATAAAACTGAGGATCAAATTTTCAGTGATGCAGAGCTGTCCCTTTAGCTCCAGCAGCAAGGGGCTAGTGGTCCTGGTGATGGTGTTCCTAAATCTAATTTCTACTGCTGTTGGAGGAATGGCATACATCACTCTTCTAACAGTAGATCTGTTTTTCTGTGCATAAAAATAGGATCCAACTTTGAATATTTCAGTACTCCAACAGAAGGTGGGACAGGTCAATTCATGAGAGTGCAGCTCTAAGGGGCAGAAATGTGAGAAGGTCAGAACCCAGCATCACAGACAGCTTTCTATAAAAATGTGGCCTCGGTTTTTACTATTCAGGAACAGATTTCAAACCACAGTGTCCCTGGTGCTGAGCACTTCTCATGCCTTGCCTGTTTCTAGGTCAACTGCAGAGCTGGGAAAAAAGGGCTGAGTCCTCCAGATGCAAGCCTCTGGCATTGAAGCCTCTCCTTTCCTATCCTTTCCTATTCCATAATGCCCTAGGAAGGGATATTATGTTTTGCAGAGTACTAAAACATAGTCACGAGGAAGTATAAGCAATGAAGTGACTTTTCATGTCACAACAGACTTTATTAGCATAATTCCTAATTGTGACTGTTTAGAAGCCCCATAAGAGCAAGGATAATTATGTTTAACAGGCAGAGTGATAAAGAGACAGATTAGTCAATTCTGCATCCCCCTCCTAACTGCTACAAAATCCTTTCCCTTTCCTCTGCCATTGGGAAACAAGTACCAGGGAACATATTCTACAGAAGAAAAAAAAAAAAAAAGAAAAAAAGAATGGCTATTTCCAGTGTGATCAGGCATCTTCTACTTGGGACATCCCAACCCCAGTTGCCTTGAGTGGGACCTCATTTAAGCCTCTAAGTGGCAACATAAAGACAAAATTTGGAACCCCACTAGAACACAGCCAGTAAGAAAAGGCAAGATGCAACTAAGCAGAGGGCTAGGGAAACCTGGAACAAAAACTGCACACTGGTAAAGGAACCCAACACAGCATAAGGTCTTTAGATGCCAACTGGTACCATGCACAGCAAATCGAGAGCTGCTGTCCAACAAATGTAAAATGATGCAGCTATTCCAGCTAGTGGCTTCAAAATACCCTTTTTAATATGCAGTAGCCACATTCATTACAGCTGAACCATTTTACTCCTCTCCTTCTGTCCTTTAATACCTTCAAATCTTAAAAGAACACTTGTTTTCAAGCTGACTTGTCAATTAATTTGTAATTAACATCATCCACTCCCACAACTGTATGCAGTTGTAGATTCAGATCAGGCCCAGAACTGTCACCAAAACACAAGGAAAAGTACTTCTCTCCCTTTAAACTCCATTTTACATAACTGAGAGATTAAAGCAGCCAGATACTCTGGGGTTTAATTCAAACTTAGACTCTCAGGTGTGCTTCTGTTTTGCTGCAGATATTTTAATCTCCATTAGAGAGAGAAGAGGAACAGAATCTTACATGGTTTCATATGCATTTGTTTTGATTTTTATAGCTGGCAAAAGAGCTATATTAATAACACAGCAGGGACTGAACTGAAACCAAAGACCTGGAAAATAAAATATTTTCAGTATTCATTATTTCAGTACTTGCAAATTCCAACAAGATGAGACTTCTACATGCTTATTATGAAAGAGAATAAATAGCCATGGATTAAAATAGATTAAAAAAAAATACCGCCCTATTTATTTAGAGTACATACAGCAAATATATTTGCCAATTGTAAAAAGCATTACCCTTGCAGTCCTCAAGGATTCTAATGTATTGGAACAAAAAGTAGGCATACGCAAATTAAATGCTCAAAGAAAAACTGGGCAAGATATTTGCTATCTGATATGCAACTGCTGAAGACAGACCATCCTGACACTGAGAGCAGAGCTCTGAAGGCCTGAATCGTGAATCCAAATCTCAGACATCTGAGTTTTTACAAGATGTCTGTTATGCATCTTCTTAATCTGGCATGAACCTGATGTATAGACATGGTTAAATCACTTTATCATCTCTTTCTTAAAATTAAGACTGATATATTGAGCTATTTAAAAGTGCTATGAGATAAATTGCCCATAGCATTGCAAAGCAATAATATTACCACTTAGTTTTGCTCTGTATCAAACTCTTCAGGAACCCACATACACAGACACTTGTTGTGGTCTTAATCCCAGAAAGAAGAGCTAGTGTCAAAACAAAGCCAGAACAGTGTTCTGTGTCTCTCTCCCATTCCACCTTGACTCTGCATCACTTGGGTAAATGAGCCTTCCCTAAGCTAATTACAAACAAATCATCAAGAAAGCATTAAAGAAATGTGGAGGAAAAGAGTTCCTTGAACTAAAAGATAAAAACATCTAATAAAAAAGGCCTTCTCACTTTCAGCATGCTGAGCTCCTGCTGACCTTATAGGGTATAATACGACTTCACAAATGGTGTCCTACATCACCTTGCAGTGCTAAGCAAACACTCTCTACCGATGCAGAGATACTGGCATTGGTTATTTTAAGGAGAGGGGCCATGATCACATACTAGATTTCATGTGTATTTCAGTTTTCCCTTTGTACAGGCCTAAATTCTGCTTTTAATATTATCAGAAATTAGTTCGTTGCTGCTGTCCTAAGAGCACTGTGATGTTCTGAGAATGCAAACAGAGATTCCACTCAAACAGGAGAAAGTGGGACTAGAGGCAAAGCTTGGGTCCCACTGGACTGAAGAGGCAGTGAGCCACAAACACATCTCTCACAGAGGAGTTTTCAAATGCCAGAATGAAACTCAAAGAAGCAACAGACCTGCTCTGGTCTCCCCATCAGAGACCTTGGATACTTGTGCTGTTTTAGTCACAGTGCAAGGATGATCTAAGCAGATCTTGGGGAATTATCCAGACAGATCTGTGTTGCTCTTCTGCATACATCTTCACAGTGTGGGGCTGAGTGCCTTGCTCAAGGCATTGCCCCATGGCTGACCTTTCACACTGCTCCTGTAGCTGCAGTGAAGATGCCCACACCCTTTACAGGTCCCCTAGTGCAGGAGGACATGGGTCTGCATGGCACCTCTGGGGGCTGAAGTTTCTCTGCAGCTCTAAGAAAGTTGTTGTCAGGACAGTAACAGATCATGACCCCCCAGATAGGAGATGCAGCATACGGAAGAGTGGGGAGGAATCCTACCCCCACAGGCCAGTCAGCCTGCCCTCTACATGTTAGCAACAACCAGCACTTAAGTATTGAACACGGCATAGGTTTTGGGAAAAGTTTAAGCCTTTCAGGACTGATCTGACATCCCCCAACTCATTTCACACAAGTCCCAATTTCACAGAGAAATGATGACCTGTTTACAAACCATACATAAATGAGTGTTTATTTGCCAAAACAAATTGATTATTCATCAATAATTTCAAATTAACAAATGTCAACAACATCACAATTAATTTGCCAGCAGGAAAATGGAGTGGCATAATGTAGTGAACACAGCATTCAGTTTCCCCTTTCCTTCTGCTCTAGATGGAGTGGTGTGGCTTGAAGCTAATGGAGAGGCGAGATCTCCAAGATCAAGAGGGGAATGGACCCCTGATGGAGTCTGTGAATCAGGTCCTTCTCCCCCGTGCCCTTCAGACAGACTACAGCTTTCACCATGAACAAATTATTTCAGCTTTTAATTCACTCTCTCCTTTTGTAAAATGGGCCTAATAGTACTCACTTATCTACTTCACTAGGATGCTTCAAGGATTAAAATTGATGCATCCCTGCTGAAGTAATGTGCTATAATTACCTTGTTAACGTGCCCTCTCTTGGATAGAACGAAAATTGCTTAGCTGCATGTCGCATGTCCCTCACCGCCAGCTGACTGGGGCCTTGGGCAAGCTTGGGCAATTGGACAATATTCCCTCAAGTCCATTTCTCTTGTGCAGCTGAAGTGTAAAGAAAATGGCAGCCTTGCATCCAAGGGCTGCAGTTAAGTACACTGTACTTGAGAAAGGAGCCTCAAAGTCAGTAATTATGCAGAAGAGTGCTCCTTTACAAATCAACAGGACGCAGACTATTTTATTTATATAGACTACATTTAGGTGACACAACCCCCAAAACGTGTTGAAATCCTCCTTTTCAGCAAACTAGATCCTTCCCTAATGAAAGCAGTGAAGCTGTCATTCCCACTTTTAAACACATCTGCAATATGCAAGTCCCCACCTGTGCTCTGACCACTTTCCCCTCCCTTATGATTCTTCATAGCTAAGTACCCCTTTTTCTTCAGCTGCTCTAACTTCTAAACATGAGAATAATGCTAACAAATAATGCAACTTTAAGGGGGAAGGTCTAAAATTTTCTCCATTCCAGAGGAAAGTAGCCAGAAGTATCTTTATTACAGATGTACCCTGGCAACTGCAAGTCTGTCTCTGCTATCCAGAGATGTGCATAGCCCCATCCCTTCTTACAGGCAGAAACCAGTGAGGCTTGCAGACTGGAGACATCCTGGTCCTGCATGTCTATTTGCACTGCATCGCATTACCTCACTTCCAGCCAATCCAGCCGTTGCATGCCTCAACACTCACCTAGCACATACCCACCAGAGTAGCTGATTGCCATGGAAAATTCAGAAAATTATATACAGCCAGCAGTTAGCACTTGTGGGAATGCAAATAAAAACAGCAAAACTTAATAAGGGGTACACAAAAGTCTGACATGAGTGCCTTCTGCCTCCAAAATTTAAAGAAACACAGAGCAACATTTACACAGTGAACAGCACAAAGTTATGTCCTGATGAATAGGTTTTCCTGATTTCACAGTGCAGTTACAATAATGAGGAATAAGGTGATCCTCCCATCTCAAAAGAAGCATTTCAGGAGAGCAGTTCTGAACAGCAATACAAACAACAGTCTTTCAGACAGGTCAAGGCATCCTAACTCACTACACAAGTGGGTACAAAGCCAAGATCGCAAGAACCAAACCCCTTTGCCCTTGGAAATCTCGAACATGAGAATCCTTCCTAATCAACCCTATTCAGAGATACCCAAGTATTATCACTGCATGAGTCTCAGAGTGTCTGCATTTGTTATAAATGTTATCTTACCTAAAGGAGTTTCTGCTGAAGTTACAGCAATATTGCTATTGTATTCCTTTAAATAAAGAAGCCATTATAAATCTTCATAAAGCATTCAACACACAGCAATCCCTCAGCAATGATGACTCCACACATTTGCAGTGCGCACATATTGTTTAAAGCACTGCAGACATCCAGGACTGGTTTTCCTGCTGTTTTTAAACGTGGTCAGAAAACACAAGCAATACCAATGAGATGAAAGATGCGGGATTGTGACTTGCTTTTTTAGAATGACAGCTGTGGTGGGAACCAGTGAGGCCCTAAGACTGAACTCTGCAAAGAGCAGCTTTCTGCTGAAAGCAGCTCTAAAATGGCAGAGAAAAGCTCAGCTGACAGAACTGCTATGACCTCTGTCTATCACACAAGCCATGCTTTAACAAAACCATCATATGGCACTGAGCTGCAAACTCAGGGCAGCATCCAGCTGCTTGCATGGTCATCTTGGCCTCTGCCTCAGCAGAAGTTGGTCTGATGAGCAGCCCATGCTGCACAAGAGAACAAGATTTCCAAGTAGTTGCACACAGGATTATAAATTGCTATGAAGATTTTACTCATAACCCACACTGTCTGTGTTGTGACATATGGCTGCTTTGCTGCCTCTGCAAGTAAATCCGGTACATTACAATATTCCCTGTGTGCCAAGTGTTTAGCAAACACACATGTTGGCAGCCAGAGTATTCCTGGAAAGGACATGTGTCTTGAAATGAATCTGTGCCAACTGCTGCTCCATGTCATAACAGAGAAAGTGCCCTCATATCTGAGTTCAGCATTGCTGGTGCAAAGAATGACTGTCATCCAAAAAGCAGAGCTGAAAAAGTGCCATCAAAAACACAGTCAAATTAACAAATATGTGTTTTTGAGTACATCTGCTTCAGAAGCATCTTCTGCTTTTTTCTCATTTCACATAAGAGATTACCATTAACAGATACCTTGTAAAGGTTTGACTCGAGGTCAAAGGGATAACAAAGCAAAGAGCATCAAGTAATTTCTATAAAAATATTGAATTGCTCCCAAAAGCCATGAATGGTGGTATCAGAGCTTCACATAGTTTAATGATCAGTATGGCATGTGTAACTATTATATATAGCTACCTAAATACTAACACAAGCTTAAGAAGTTCATGTCCAAGGGAACTTAGAAAAACGAAAGTGGCAAGAAGACAGAAAACATTTGGACTGCAAAGTACAGTCAGATATTAACATGATGCATACTACAGAAACAAAATAATCTCAAATCCAAATCTCAGCATTTGTGCATCTGATTTTTCTGGACTCTCTTGTTTCAAGGATCTGTTTCTGGAATAATCAGTTCTTATCCTCCCCTGTAAAAGCTGACTCCCGGTATATTCCAAGTACCCTGAGAAAAGTGTACACTAAAAAAATTACAGCTGCTAAAGAGTTCATAATTTAGATTTGTGCATATTTCATCAATACTACACACTGTGAGCATTTGAAAAATTAGGACAACTGTTAGGGCAGAAATAACATCCACAGGCTTGAAAAGGATAATTCTCTGACACTGTTTATGAAACATGAGCATCTCCCTAATTATCAGCAGCACAGGGATTGTGGCACACGTGACTATTTGTAGTTCTACTCCATCAGAAACAACAATCAAACACAAGCATCAGCTAAGACTTGACAGTTTTATAGAACAAAATGTTGATATTGTTAAGGAAATGGGAAGAGGAAGAAGAAGCTGTTATGTGGGGGTTTTTTGCATAAGGCAGTGTGGCAGGAGTTATATGCAGACTGTGGATAATTTTTTTGTTAAAGGGTAGAAGATATTTTCTCTCCATACCTAAATTATTACTATTCTCTCCAGACATTTGCAGAGAGTTGAACCAAGTAGCTTATAACAAGTTAAATGCTGCAAAAAAACATCTATGTGTAATTTCTGCCTGCCATTAGCTGAGTGACTGACAGGTACTGTTTCCTGCATTTCAGCACACATAGCAGCTGCTGAGTTTTAATTGGAGTGTTTATTTTGAAAAGCTGAATGATAACATTATCAAGAAGCAAATAGTCCAGAAACAATGAGAGAAGAGGAGTTTTAAGGATGGTAGACAGTGTTTATCCAAACTGTCTTCATCTCAGGCACAAATTGTTTGCTGAACCTTCTCCCTCCAAAAGCAGTTATCATGGTGTTTCTTCTTTCCAGCTGCCATAGACAACAACCAATAATTCATGCTGCCCATTCCCAAATCTGTTATGACTTCTGAGATTCTCTTTTAATGACAATCACTCTAAGTTTTTACCAGACCTCTTAACCCAGCCTACATATTTGTTTGGAACTCAGATCTCTTTACTGCCCAGGTTTGCACAGTTTGCTGGAAGCCTGTATCTGATGAGTGTGCCCTCATATTACAATTACAAATGCAGGTCGGATTGAAACATTCATGCAAAACCCACTAGAATTATGTTTTTCTAACTAAAAGAAGCAATTGCCTGATGGCTGAATTCACCACTAATACAAAAACCTCCTGCTGGCATCATATTCACCCAGTGTGTCATAGGACACTGCCTATTTTACCACCTAAATTGCACCCTGCCCCTCCTCCTTAAATAAAGGTCAGTAAATCTTAACAGAGAAATGCAGGTATTCATCATTTGTGCTCTCCCATCCTTTCCACTGTCTATGCAAGTTGATTTCTCCTGACATTTTGATTGCAAGAGAAAGATCCTCCATAGTTTCAAATACTCCACTAGACCTAAAAAAAACACTTAGAGCATGAAAATCCTTCTTTAAAAAGGCCACCGTTGGAGTAGAAAAAGAATAAGCAACCTAATCTCATGCGACAGATTACAAGGCATTAGCTGAAAGCTAACCCATTTTTTCTCTGAAGGTGTCTGCCTTTCAACAGCACCTCCCAACTGGAATATTGCATGTGCTTTAAAATATTCATTAATCTAGTTTCATACAATTTACACTACCCATAGGCTATTGAAGGTCAGTAGAAGTATTCACATATGAAGCAAAAGGAATATACAGAGACAGCAATTTGTCCAAAATCTTAACCAGAGGTTCTTTCAACATAGCCAGAAAAAGACAAATCTTTGTATGTCCCAGAACGTGCCTTAACCACAAGACTATCCTTACATGCAGCTCAGTCTTTCACAGGAAGGATTAAATAATATTGTGTTTCCTATATTAAATGTCTTTCACTGCAGTGAAATTTCACTGCACATACATCTGTAGGTAGAGGCAGGCTATAAATAATTAATATTATTGCATACAATACATATCAGGCCTGCAGCAGATTATGTATGCCAGTCTCATACTGCATCTGCTGCGATAGTGTAATGTGATTTGGCAGGTAAAACACACGTATTATTTTAAAGAGCTATCAACTTTTGAAACTACATTAAATTATACATTGAGTCATTGTGTTTGTGGGGGTGTACGTACTCCTACGGTTTCTGTGTACAAATCAATCATATTGTCTCTTAAACCTCTAGATATGCATAACCTAGAGAACTAGGCTGCAAGCAGTCAAAGCCCAATACAGCGCAAAAACAAATGGGTTTTAACACACACTCTGGGATTGGCTTTAAGGGCAGGATAGACATAGTCTGGACATTTTCTAGGAAGCAATCCACAATTCAGGAGTGCATTATATCCCAAATCTGCACATCTTGATTGCAAACCAAAATAGCATCTCAGCATGCATGTAGGCAATCTGAGGCCTCACCCATTTCTGCTGCACATGTACAATATCCCCTCAGGTACACCAGGTGCTTGGTTTTCTCTGAGCTGTTTGGCTGGCTCTTCATCATGGAAGCAATATATCAATGACCACTCAGAACAGAACAAGTGCTTCAGACCAAAAGAAAAAAAAAAAA